>JAPFBL010000212.1:0-1246914 GCA_026182355.1 Hermatobates lingyangjiaoensis | reverse complement strand
AACCTTGATGACCTGAGATGTTGAGTATGTGTAATTGAGAAATTTTTAAAAGAAAATCAGTTTTCATAGGACCTCATTAACAATGCTGTGATAAAATGTCTGAATATTTGGAGAATTATTACAAAAATTTCATTACTACAATTTTAGAGTAACTGAATATTCACCTGAGATATAGTGTATATGAATTTGAGAAATTTATAAAAAAAAATAAAATTTTCATAGCATATCAGGAACAATGTTAGGTACACGTGTACAAAAAGTTGTAAAAATTTGACTAGTTTGTACAATGGTACAAAAAGTTGAAAAAATTGACCATAGTTTACGAGTTCCAACCTGTCTTCAATGATATCAAACTTTTAGTACTTTTTTACATAATATTGAAAAAAAGTAATGAAGTTACTAGTTATTACCATTTTTCAATCATAGCCCAGTATGAGTGCACTTGTACTAAAAGATGAAAAAATGTACCAAAGTTGACTACTTACAACCTGTCATCAGTCAAATAGAATTTTTTTTTTCACTTATTCGAAAAGTTGAAAAATGTAACAATGTTGACTAGTCAGTACCTGCTTTCAATCATAATCCTCTTTTAGTAAACTTCAACAAAATTTGAAAAAATGTGAAAAAATTGACTAGTTACTACCAGTTTTCAATCGTGTTGAAATTTTAGTACAGGTGTACAAAAAGTTGAACAAATGTAAAAATTTGACTAGTTACTAAATGTTTTCTATCATATCGCACATTTAGTACACTTCTACTAAAAGTTGAGAAAATTTAACAAAGTTGACTAGTTACTACTTTTTTTCAATCATATCCCACTTTTAGTTTATTTGTACATAAGTTGAAGATGGGTGACACCCGAAACCGGTCCGAGAGCTTCAGCAGCAGTGACGAGGTAAGACGGTATATTATAGTTTTAATATTAATAATACTAACCTCTGTGGTAATGACGAAATGCATGAAGAAATCCTTTAGACCAAGAATTTATTTTTCAATAGTAACTGATACAATTTTATAATAACCAGTCAATTCACTTCAGCGACTACGCGTATGTCTGATCGAAGGAATCTATGTCACCTAACCAGATCAGTCATCTATCAGACACCTTACGTCATGGAGTCTTTTCTCTCAAGATTTCAATTATGATTGATAAGTGACTACGGAATTGATACAGAGATGAGTAATAATTTAACTTTATAGTCACAAGTAATACAAACTTCCTATTAGTGCTATCTTACTTCTGTGACCAACCAAGATCAATCATTCTGTAAATCCAAATTTTAAGTTATAAATAGTTAACTTAAAATTATTCTTCATTGATTCCGAGACATATAGCTTATATATTATACCTTATAATTACAATTATTTATTATACTTATTATTTATATAAGACTTCTACTTAAAAGCATTAAATAAACTGAAATGTCACTTACTTTTAAATTGTATAGGTCAATCAAAAGATCGATCTCCCTGTTTGAAATGACTATTCTTAGTATGAACTACATATTATTTAATGAAAAAACTAGTACGAACGTTGGGTCAAGGACCAAGGCACGAATTTAGTAGCTCTACCAATGTATTTAATTCAATGCAGATTTTGATTTAAATCAGAAAAACGTCAACTGTGACGTTTAAATACAATAACCATTAAAGCTATTGTTTTCTTTATTTCCTTCATTAACTTAAGATTGTTTATACAAAATTTTGATTTTCCTTTGTACCTATTTAAAATAAATTTTTATTTGGAAAAATAAATATTACATTTAATTATTTTATAATACATTAATAATTTGGTAATTCCAACAACAATCACATTTTTCAAGTTCTGATTTTTTTTCTTTATTCATTTCTTTACTCCAACCCGCATCATATATTTTTTTTATTTTTATTATTTGAGGGTGACTATAGCACTGCGTCTTAAAAAAAAACTATTGTACTTCCCCTCTTCGGTGCTAAAGAATCCCAGCAGTTAGCTTCAACGCCTCCAAGAAGCTCAGCACTTTTGTTGGTTCCAGCGGTAAAAGTTTTTCTATAGTTTGTTCAGTGTCCGAACCACCTGCCTCTCTGCAACTAAGTTGCCTTACAAGTTATCAGCAGGTGCAACGGTGTTCGCATCATATAACGAAAATGTAATTTTACTCACTGGAGAAACAAGTTACCCTTTCGTCTCTCGAAAGGTTTGTTTCATCTCTCTATTCGATGAAAAACTTCAACTGTTTCATGCAGTAATTTATTTTGTTATAAAACAGGAATGGAGGATTGATAATAATACTTCAGTTTCAATAATGCATATAATCATCTTAATGCAAAAATTTCAACAAGTTTTAAATGAAAAACATATATAATTGAAATGACATTTCATTGATAAAGATCCTGACGAACAGTATATAAATAAACAGCAAATAGTCGGTGAATTGTTTATAGCGATTTGCACTTGATGAATAATAAAACTATTAATAAAATCTACGTAATGATGACAAATATAATTCATAACTGTAAACCTCTTGTTTAATATTAGGCTATCACCATTAAATAACATGCATAGTAGGTATAATAGAAGGTCGGCAGATTGAGACCAAGCTTCATTAGCTTAGTGTCACTCTGGCCTCTAACCAACACACTTAAATCTACAAAAATAATCATGAAATCGTAATTAATAATATAGTAAACGATATAAAAAGGCCAATATAACATTCACTTCAATTTGCCATCAAAATAATTCCATAATATGGCTAATAGACAGGGAAATAGTTTTAGAACCATATTATATATTTAATTATCAAATGATACACATTTTTTTTTCATTCACGGTTATCGTTTCGAATTTGTGGCTAGTTAAAGAAAAAGAGTAATCGAGTTTGATATAGGAGGGGGTGCGCATTGGCAAGGGATAGATTTAGATGGCGTCAATGTCGACATCATCTTCACCGTCTTGGTCTTCTGTGGCCACAGAGCCGCTGGTGACTGATTCCTCCTTTGTCACCACAGAAGGTTTCATGTCCTTCAAAGGAGATGCTTTAGCTCTGTCGTCGTACTCGATCTAAATATAAACAAAATCATTTCTCGTTATTCAATATTATCAAACAGTATAAACAGGAAAAAATATTACATTAATAATACAACAAAAATTAATGAATGATATCATAACATGATACTATTTTTAGTAAGTTACTGCCACAACAACCGTTCTTTAAAATTAATATATTTACATGAATTTGGTTTGAATTAAAATAATCTCAATTCCATCTAATATAATATAAATTTTAAAAAAATTAATTTAAATAAAAATAATTTTTAGTCCACAGAGATTGTTATTAATGTTATTCTAAAAAAGATGGCATCTTACATCGTATGGTTTCTTCACGCCTCGAACGTTTTACAAGTTCATCCGTTGTCAAGTGGGAACCCAGACTCATTTTACAATATAGTCGGGCATATTGTTATAATAATATAAATTTAAAAGCAAATTATTGAATTTTTTGAATATTAAAACGAATTTTGGTACCAATTTTTTAAAAATAAATTTCCTTCTTCTTACTATTAATTGCATCATTTATAATAAATGAAATATATTTCAGTTTATAAGTCTAATATTCGAGCTGGAAAGGTGCTAGAAATAAGTAAGACTGTTAAAGAATACAGAAAACTGACTTGTAGGTCATCTTCATCGGAAGAAGATTCCTCCTCTTCCTCGGCCTCCTGCAGCCACTTAATGAAAGGCTCTAGCTTGGTATGAATCTCCTCACACATCTCCTTGCCTACGTATCTCTTGCTTCTCTTCGAGGCCCACGTTAGAATGACTCCCTCCTCTACTATGTCACAGTCATACAACACCTAAAACCGATGCATTCAAATTAATTGAGATATACAGATTGAGTATGGTGACTAACAATCAACTACCTGATTAAAGCCCTATCATAATCAACTATTTATTAAGTACCATTTTGCTTCAGCATTCAAATTAAAAATAATCATTTTATGTACAGTACTTTTTTTTTGTCTGAAGAAGTATCATCTGAATGTATTTCTTCTTTCATACGGGGGGCTAATAAAACGAAACCTAACCATTTTCAACACAAAATAATTTAAATTACCACTGAGCACCTTATACTCAGAAAGTAGTACACAAGTATCAAAAAATCAGGATCGAAGGAGTATTGAATTTTTGCAGGCTTTGCACAGCAGATATAAAAAGAATGACTAAAACTTTACAGATATTTAAATAATGAAACTGAACACCGTCTGAAAATAAAGTTTTAATGCTAATCACCTCATACAGTTTTTCAAAATTTAAACATTGAACAAACCATACTTAGAATATTAATTCAACTAAATGATATTTTTATTTAATTTACCAAAGAATTTTGACCAGAAACTCAAATGAACCAGTTTTTCAGTGAAAACTTCAGCCAAATTATTATTAATTCAATCGTATTCAGGTTTAGTTTTCTGGTCTACAAAATTATTTAATTCATTAATTATGAAATATTAATATTTCAATAGAATATATTAAAATATAAAGTAATAAAATATTAATAAATGTATTTGTGATAATTTACATTATGTTATTATTTTATAGTATTTATTTATATAGTTTATAAACATTTTAAACATTAACTGACTAACTAATAGTACTAGCAAAAAAATTAAATAATCATGAACTGATATCATTGAAGATAACAAACAAAATGCTGTAAAATTTTTTAAATAAAATATACTGGCGGCTGGTAAACACAAATACACCTAAAATGTTTTATATTATATTCTAGATTAACTAAATAAGTAGATCAAGTACAATTTGTAATACTATGCCGAAAAAAGACTGACCTTAAATATAGCTGGAACTTGAGGCAGTAGAGTGTCAGAGTGAATGGATATAATCTTTTCTATTCCACCGATGAGGTATTTCTGAGCTTTGGGGTCCTTGTGGGTGAATCTCAGCAAAAGACCGCGATAAGTTCTGATCTATATAACACATTAGAGGACATATATTTACAGATATCAAGAAGAAGTAATGTAGAGATGTCAACACTATAAATAAATGAAGTGTTTGTAATTATACCTTGTGTTGATTATATCTTAAACTTTAATTTAACTCATGCCTGTCTTACAGTCACTATTGCTTCAAACAATTGAAAATAACAGCTACTATCCCATACAAAACATTTTTCTATTGTCTGAAAGATTGGAGTTAAACAAAGCAAATAATAATAAAAACATTTACGAAATTAGTTTACTAACAAAATATTTGCATTTGTCTTTTTGAGTGAAAAAAAATATTTAGTGATTAAGACAGTAACCACATAAATTGTGATTATAAAAGTAACCACAAACATTTTTTTTAAAAAAATAAATAACATAGGTGAGATTTTTTTTCTTTACGTGATAGATAATTTAAATTTCAGTGAATTTATTACGAAGAATCCAAATATAAAATTATTATTTTCTTACTAAAAAAAAGTTTAAAAATCCTGGATAGTCTAGAACAGGGGGTGCTCAATACGTCGATCACCAAGGTATTATTGGAGGATTGCATGATATTTAAAAAAATTAGCATCAACTAATTCAGCACTCATTGATACTCGTATACAGGACAGCGAGTTGAATGGATTCTGACTTTTTTGATTCTTAGGTTACTGTGTAATGATAAGAGTGGCTCTAAGTGCAGCAAAGCTAATAAGCTAATGATCATGTTGCCTCTTACTTCTTACTTTTAATTTTTTCTTTTAAAATTAAGAATGGGTGGTATAAGAATGAGTGGGGAAACTGGACCGAGTAAAATGAAAAAAGCATATTACTTTCATAAGAAATTGGAAGAGAATGTCTTTTCAAGATGAAATATTACATATATCATAAATAGTAAGAATCTTCAATATAGTTCTAAAGAAATACAGTGGGTAGATCATTGTGACTTGTTTATTTCGTAAGTAGCATGCAAGCAGAAAATGTATGAGCACTTCCGGTTTAGATGTAAGAAGGTCCTCTGCATTGGCCACAGTGAGATGTGGGTTCATTCACTTAAGTCTAGGTTCTTTAACTTGGTATGGATATGTATATTTACATGTATTTAGTAATTGTTGTGAGAATGAAAACTTGTTTCACGGGAGTTTTACACAACCAGGTATTGTATTTTCATCAACACATAAATATGTTGTGCACTTGTTTATTGCAGTCGTCTGGTTGCATAAAATAGTTGTACCTGAGCTCTGATCTTAGTGTCAAAGAGCAATTCTGCCAAAACAAGCGGCGCCTTGCTCTTGACTTCGAGACGGTCAGCCAGAGAAAGCACCTCCTTGGCCTGCTGTGGCGCGGTCAGAGTGTTCGAAGCGAGACGATGTTCAACGTCTCTGTAGAAAATATCCATACGCTCTTTCTCTGTCTTATCTAAATCGTCAACAAGCGTTAGGCCTTTGGCACCCTCCGTCAAGTCCTGGAGTCTTGCTTTCACTGCTTCTTCGCTGCAGTCCACTGCCCACTCTCCTTCGTCATCCTCTCCACCCTGCCAACATTTCGACAATCAAACATCAATACCTGCTTACTAAAGCAGTATAACAATAATTAAGTGCTATCACAAAATTTAAAATTGTAAAAAAAAACACTAAACTTGTTATTTATATGTATTACTACATTTTCTTTAATTTGATTTCCTGTATGAACCTCAATTTTTAATTTACAAATTTGACCCACAAAATGAAAGCGGTTTATTAAAATATGGATTGTATGCTATTTGTGTTACTAGGGTTCGCTCGGATAGATACATTTTATAACTTACAATTTTAAATCAACTACTGATGATTTACGTAATCATGTTTTGATGATGTGCTTGAAAGCCTGAATGTGTCAACTTTTGACTCGTAATTGAAGCCTCTTACTTCTTATCCTCAAGTCGACTAGATCTGTAATCAAGAGTTTCTGAACCTCTTTAACTGTATAGCCTCACGCTATTAATTGTTGGTCTCGCTTTCTTATTCATAGAATTCAATTTCAATTACTGTGTTTTCCAATAGATTTTCTTTTTTTTGGGGTTGTAGTTTAAGCTTTAAGCTTAAATTAGATATTAGCTTTTGAAGATTAGGCAGATAAAAAAAGAGGCAATGCAAATAAGTGTTTTTATAGTGGAATGCTTCATAATTGTTTTTGTTAAAAAACTTCTATTGTATGTATGTACTAAAATGGACACAAACAGCAGGTAAAGACAAAAAAGTATTATATCCTCACTGTAACATTACCCTTTGACCAAATTAACTTGTCCAAATTAAAACCCCCTCAGAGTCAGCCTTCACAAATATTAACAAAAGCATTTAGGTTATACATTCAGAGATACAATTATACAAAACGATTCGACAGCCTAAAACAAAATAGATTCCAAGGCAGAAAACACATACAAGAGGTCATAAAAATTTACTACTATATTTCGATTAAGTCGTCAACAGATAGAAAGACGTTTCACTCTGAAGACAAGCGAGGACTCACCTGATTCCATCACTGAATCTTCCCCTTGTCTTCGGAGTGACTCACATCTTTCTTCTGATGAAAATTCACTCATAATATAGTAGTGAGTTTTTTTTTGATCTCTTGTAAATATTTTTCCTCCGTGAATGTATTATACATATAGAAGAGGAGATAATTAGATTTGAAAATACATACATTTATACACTGTTTTAAGTTTTAATTCGGGGTGCTTATTCCATGGTAGCTCCAAAGAATATAAATTAAGAGTAACTATTTAAACCAAAATCAAGTGTAAATATGTTAGTATAAAAAAAAAAATCATTTAAAACGAAACTCTGAAGACAGAAAAGAGAGGGTGATTAGCAATTAATAACATGAAGGCATCAAGTAAAATTTCAGCAACTCTTCATGGGAGAGCTGTATAAACTGCCATGAAAGATAAACACAGAGCAACTACTAGCAGACTTGAATATTTAAGAAATATTCATCATCATATTATTTTATATATCTTTCTTCAGAATGGATTATCATTATAATGTGTTGGTTATATGTTTTGATTACATAAATAAATCCATTTCAAGATATATCTAATTGAGTATATTTGAAGTGGCACAATGCATTTTACAGATATGTCATATGATGTTCAGTCTATGAATAAATGCAGCATAATGCCATAATAATTAGGAAAAAAACTACTATATAAAGTATTGCAAAATATTGTGGGATATTTGTTTAATACTTTATTTAATTAACAAGAAATGTACTCCTTTTACTCAACAGATCAGTAATGTTTATTAACTATTAAGTTTGTTGTTATCTTAATACTATTGTGACGAACCTTAAATCCTCTACACCAGAGTAGCGGCAGTAGACAAGCGCAATTAGACAAAGGCGTCATTTGATTGACAGAATCAATCAAACAGCCAAAGAATGATAAAACAAGGGGCAGCTTCAAAGATGTTTAAATCCAGCTATTAGGGTTTGATTAGATAAGGATTTTGGGTAAAGTGATAAAAAGAGGGCGGGCCAATTTTGAAAGCTTAATTTTTATGACTTTTGAAAACTGATTCTTAGTCAGGATGACTGCTTAGTCACAGAATTAAGGCAACCGAAAGCCAGGAGGAGTATATTTCTTGGAGGAAAGTCCAACAAATATTCTAAAAAATACAAATGCTCATGACAGCAGAAGGTGGATCAATCTCTTACCTGTTAAATAACTAAAATCAAAGAATTTTTTATTTACAAATAAATCATAATATTATTATAAAAGTCTGTCACACCTCGTTTATCGTTGATATAGTCACCCAACCGACTTCACATTCAAAAGGGACTGATAAAGGCATCTTAAAGACGTGCAACGGCTATATCAACGAAAAATGAGGTAAGACGGCCTTTGTAATATTATTGTTCTTTAACCTTTGTGGTAGGGGTAGTAATGGAGTGATTAAGCGCCACTAATAGCCTCTAACACTCAACTCCGACTTTCGGCCTTCACGAGGTTACCCCGTTAACCTGCTATATATGGGCCTGACCACTTTCGTTTCACATCCTTCCTAATCCCCAAATCCCCTCCTTTTATCCCAGCCCCAATCTAAAGTGTTATGTAATCCGTGCCGAAGGATGGATGATACAGGGGTTACTGTATTATGAACGGAGCCTCAAGAGTACCAGGCGACCCCCGTGAGTAAATAGCCTTACTTCGGTATGCGGTGCTCTGCCGGAGCGGACAAAATATCACCGATAGAGCTTCAGGGATTTTCCCCTGTAAGGAGAAGAAAATCTAGAGACCATCCTCCGGAAGCGCAGAGGGTCCAAAAGCGCTAACTAGTGGGAACCTCCCACAAGTGCACCTGAGGACCCTCAAGTCCTCCAGGTTGACTCTTCTGGACGAGAAGAAGGAGAAAGGAAGTTACTTTCTCCCGGAACGTAGGGATCCTGAATGGATATTAATTATCAATGAAGGTTTTTGAAGGTTCTGCAAAGAGGAAGAAACACCGTTCCACCTGCTGACTGACCGTAAGGTAACTTTGCTGCACAGAGGTAGGTACTTAGGGACACTCAACAAAACCATAGAAAAACGTTTACCGCTGGAACCAGTAAAAGTGCTGAGCTTCTAGGAGGCGTTGAAGCTAACTGCTGGGGTACTTTAGTACAGAAGGAGAGAAGTACAATAGTTTTACTTTGTTTATCATATCATACTTTGTTTACTCTTTAGATCATATAAGAACCCATTTTTTCATTAAAATATAAATTATACTGAGAGTTTTTAAACAAGATTATCTTTTCAAACAAAGAAACCAAAATACGTCTAGTGCTTTCAATTTCTGTATATCAAGAATGAAACTTTCTACTAAGATTACGTAAAGAGTAGTGGTGACTGACATTGTCCTGGGTCGACACAGAGTGGTCAAGCTGTTCATCAGGCGAGTCAGAGCGGTGCTCCCCACTGTCGTGGTCATCTCCTTCACCATTCACCTTCTTACCACCCCGCTTACCCCCTCGCTTCTTCTTCTCTGTCAATGAGGCACCTTGAACCCCAGGGTTTACATCTACAACGAAAAAAAACCATATAAAATCCTATTAAAAAATATACCAGAGTGACATAGCAAAAGGGAGGAGAAAGACAGAGAGGATGTCCGCCCGGGCTCCACGTGCTAGGGGGTAGCATTTTGAGGTAGTAGAAATAGAAAAAAATTAAAATAATAAAAACTAACAAAAAAATTTGAAGTTTTATACCAAAATGAGTTTTTAAAGTCGTAATATTTTTTCTGTTATATATGCGTAATACTTTTTTTAAACGGATTTTTGAACTACAACATTTGCAAATTAAAAATAAATTTATTTTAAATTTTTCAAAACTAGTTATTTTAAGGTGTTGAAAAATGTTTAGTTTTTTTTTATGATATATGTTAATAAGATGAAAGTCTGGGACTAATAACAGCAGTTTAAAATTAGATCATTGATTGTAATTCCATGATAATAAATATTTTGAGGACTTTTTTGGGAATTTTGAACGGATTATCAACAGCCAGCGCGGTGGGCAGGCGGTAAAAATAGTTGCTATGCCAATGATATATTATTCATTAAAAAGAAAATTACTTGGAGGATTCTTGAGAATGTAAGTGTTAAGCTTGTGAGTTGTTTCGATGAGTCCATGGTAACCACAAGCCTTGCAGCCTTGTCCAATAGTCATCTTCTTGACATTGACCTGCAAGTCGGTTTCAGGATTCTCGCATTCAGGACACAGGACAAACTTGCGAATAAAACCATCCAACAGAGTCTGCAATTTGGAAGCATCATGGGCTCCGTTTACAATAAACCTGTCATTTTTGTAATCCATTTGGGTTTGTGCACCTAATTCGCATCCGAAGTATTTAGTAGGGTCTGAAAAAAAAAATTAATCCATAACTTTTATTTTAAATTCCAAAAAGTATTAAAAAAAGTGATTACATTAGAATTAAAATACCACTGTCAATATGTTAAATATTAGTCACACTACTCATGTTTTAAACTTAAGAATAGATTGATAACGATTTGAAAAATCTGAAGTACTAATTATTTAAAAAATAAGTTATAAGTTAATCAAATATAAACAGATGGCTAGTTATAATGAAAATGATCACTAATTATCCCTTCCTTAAGAACGGGGATAAGTTAGGTTAGGATGCACTGGCATTTCGACTCGTAGGCCGAACATTGGCCCTGTGCGATATAAAGACTGATCTTTAACGAGTACCTCACATCGTACAGACTCAAGAAAGGAGGTAACTTTTGATTTAATATATAAACATCTAATAACAATGGTCATCACACAGGTCTAAAAACAGGACAAAATAAAATGAAGTTTTTGTAGAATTTCAATTTTAGTTTTACACTTTGATTTCTTTTTCTGATTTTTTTTATTTGTAAAACCCAAGTAAATTTTATTTATGAAAACCTAGTTTTGGTTGAAAAACTTGGACCTTATAAATAGGTTTTTTTAAAGACATAACTCACTTTTTAGAGTTCGTTATAATATTTTTATGTAAAGTAATATAGATTGTTTCATTTGATTTATATATACATACATATATTAGTAAGAGTTAGTAGCAGTTCTTCATTCATACATATATTGCTAAACAACACCCCATCTGTTTTTTTGCATAATTTCTCCCATTTCTGTAAGTCTTTTCTCGTCTCTTCGTTAAAACTATATGTATAGTTTATCACCTAGATTAATCAGTTATAACGATTTATAACTTCAGAAATTAGAGAAATTATACAAAAAACAGAAGCAAAATATAGGACCTTATTTAACACTATATGTATTAGTAAACTACTTCTTGAGTTAATCAAACAATTCTCAAAACACCTTAGACACAATTTTTTTACACTGGACTAAGCCTCGATAAATTGAAATACCATATGTGGTCGAGACAAGATAACTTTGATACATTAGTAAAAGTGGTAGCAGTTCTTTTAAATATATATTTTCAGGATAGCCCGACTATCCTCGTAAATATATCAAAATTTCGCAGTAAACATGTAAAGTGAAAATCCATGTCCAAACTACAAAAAAATCCGAAATTTGCCTAAGATCTTATAATCAAAACAACTGCGCACTAATGAAACAACTGCATTTATAACCAAAACAACAAACACAGTTCTATGAAACTCTGATGAAGACCAGTTGTTTTGGTTGAAACATTATAGTCACATTTCTGGATTTGTTACTGTGGTTTAGACGTTGATATATACTAAATTGATTGATAAATTGATAAAATAATATTAAAATAAAATCTGAACTAGGACAGTTTTCCGGGTTCAAATCAAATTCTGAAATGTCGAAGTTTCTGTTTCCTTATTTTCATAGGCCTACAAAACAAAGAAAAAAAAAACAAATTTATACAGTAATAGAAAATATACACAATACAAACAATGAACATTCAACCAACTAAAAAATTAAATTCACGGATAAAACACAGAAGGAAACACAAAAAGTCCCTAAGATAGTTTCATATTTACTGTCATAAGGTAGAAGTGAGCTTTTGTGTCTATCTCTGATTTTCTTCTATGTCTGGCATTCGGCTGCTCGCCTATGCATCACATTTCTCTTGCTTCTCTCCTTCTCCAAACAACAAACTGTTGTTCCGGAATATCGATCTTGGTCAGTACTCTGAACTGTTTTGAGGTATGTGTATTTCACTTTGTATAAGTCAGTTGTACTACCTTTACCGTATATTTAAGTATAAAGTCTAAACTACAGAGAATGTCAGGAATGGGAGTGAAGATATTACAACCTAAATAACTAGTCTCCAGTTCATTAAAAGATGTATGAATCATCATTGGTCCGCAATGATGAGGTCCAGTAATTTTAGTCGAAAGATTGAGAATTAGGCGAAATCTATTTTCTAAATTTGTTACTGAGGTTTAGACTTCGATTTTTATTTATTGTGACATCTCGTTATGCATATACATATCTTGTTATATATTACAAGATTAACATCCCTCCCTGGTCTATTGTCCTTTCCTGCACTTTATACCCTTTAAAATACCTCTCTTGCTTCTCACTCCTCTCAACCCATTATCACATGTTTCTACATCTTTGGTTTCAGTTAAAATTTGACTCTGACGAAGACCCCTTGATACAGTTGAAAGATCTTAAGTCTTTTTTCTCTTTTCTTATTGTTGTTTGAACATATCTATGTTTCTATACTTGCATAAACCTTTATGTATCCATACTTGCATAAACCTTATAATATATCCATGTTCAAAATAATTTTATATGACTTGGTTTTTCATAAAATCTACTTTTGGTTACCTTTTAATTTTCAATCCAAGCACTGCACCAAAATGAAAATTTCATTTTTTTTTATAAACTAAACGATTTACCAAGACAAAACGGAAAGTCGGTTTTAAAAATACATGTTTGGCATCATCACATGATTTTACTCCTAAAATCACATTTTGCTTGCTCAATACGTAAGGACCAGACAAAATTATAGTGAGGGAAACATATACATAGTAATAGTTGATCTATACAGCAAAGAAGAGAAATGAAATAATAAAAGGCTGTTGACATACATGTAGCAGGTCTTCCCAAGGCTTTGGCGATCTCGTGCATGTTGACAATGACCGTCTTAATGCCATTGCCCTTGCCCTCGACCTTGGCAATGATTCGAGGCATCTTGTACCTGTAGAAGACATCTGAGACATTCCTGTTGACGTTGACGCTGCCCATGTTGACTGTGTGATGTAGATAAACAAGTCGATAATGGTGAAGAGAACGAAGCTCTTTTAGTTAACCACTTCCTTCGAGCCACTCCAATCCGACGGCAACCTCCTCCAAATCAGATCTGATTTAGTCTTACGCCCAAATTGGGACAGTCACGTTTCTCTGAATGGCTGTGACTTCCTATGTTGATTACTGGAAAATTTTGATGTCCTGTGAACACAAAAATAAATCTGGTGTGAGACGTCATAAGACTTGTATTTACATAGTTATAAACCAGTAGCACTGCTCAACTTTGGGCATTTTAACAAATAATTCAATAATTCATTTAGCAGCCTATTTATTTAAAATGATCCTATGTTTGATGTGTTATTTCTACACTTTAGAGTATTAAAAGTAAAGTTAGAATGACTCAAACTATTTAGTATTAACTTATCAAACAAAAATAATATAATTCACACTAATAAAGAAAAAGTACTCTTAAATCTATGGTTATATGCATGAAATCAGAAAATAATAAATTTGTAATAGTTCCTATTATTTAACTATAGCTATAAATAATTGAAATCGCAAGTCCCCACCTTGTTATTTAGAAATGATTTCTATCTCTAAGATTAACTACTTAGGATTAAATTTTAGATTTTAATAACTGTATCAACGTAATCAGAGTACTTCCAAATGAACTTTCATTTCATTTAGAAGTTTATTACTAAGTTTCACTTCAATAGGTTCTAATGAAGTTGATTTCTGTTTACTTTATTACGTTCCCTATGCTTCATTTATCTATCCAATTTTAATCAAAACCTTGTGGGCCTATTTTTAGCAAACAAAAAGTAGCATTTTTTTTAAAATATAAAGCACCCTAAAAAAAGTACAATTTTGGTGTCAAGCCTGCTATGCTATTATCCCGTCTTATTAATACCAGAAACTTTTTTAATACGAAACATGCATTAATGATTAATGCATTAATTTTAAATTAATTAAATTAATGATTAATTTAATGCTTTAATGATTACAGCTCTTTTCGTATTTCATATATACATATCCTGCTGCATACAGACATTCACACAGACCGACCAGTTTAGGACTCAGTGGACCTAAAAAACCTATATTCCCATTTGAAACTCCATTTCGAAATTTTAAACCAAATGCAAATACAACCGTACCTTTACATAGAGTAAATAAAAGTAATATAATTAACTAATTATAACAGGGATGGGTCTATAATGTATTAAATACAAGCATTTACAAAAAAAGTTATTAATTCGAAAATTACATTAAACATTTATTTTAAAAATTACCGCGTTCTGCAGGTTATATATTATATAAATAAAGTATATTATTGCATAATTAATAATATTCACATTTTAGAAATATATGTAATAATAATTACACCTTTACGATTCGAAACGGCAAATAAAGTTCAACACAGATATAAAACCTTTTTCATAGATACTTAAAAATTTAAAGATTCAAGACAGACATTTACAGACATATTTTTATCTACACTGAACTTCAAAATATATATATAGTATTTAAATGATCATTCATTCCAAATCGACTTATTAAAAAAGAAATTTTTTGACCGAGGTTATCCTCCTAAGTTGATTAATAACCGTGTAGTCGCTCCTGATGTACATCATGATTCTGGTCCTAGGAGGGATCGCAATGATTCTACTTTTTTCATCACCACTTATTTTCCTCATAGGCTGCGCGTAGTTATCAAGGAGTTCTTCCCTATACTTTCTTCTTCCACCTGTACCTCTTCCGTCTTCATAGAGGCACCCTCTATTTCTTACCTCAAACCTGCTAATCTTAGATCTATCTTTTCTCATATTTCTTCTCCCAAGCCTCCCAATACTGCTGGTGGTATGGTTCAATGGGGACGCCGTGTGTGTCTTTCTTGTCCTATCATCAATCCCGTTCCTTCCTTTACCTCTGTCCATAGTAAACGCACCTACCCTATCTCCTACAAGACCTCTTGTACCTCTGGTAACTGCGTTTACCGTTTGGATTGCACCCAGAGTGATGCTTTTTATGTGGGTTTCGCTTCCACCAAGCTAAGCCTGCGTATGAATAATCACAGGTCGTCAGTTGGTAAATGCATTGACCTTCCCGTTGCTACTCATGCCAGTTCTCACGGACACAGTTTTAATGACTGTATCCGTGTACAGGTTCTGAGACAGATAACTGATAACAATTCATAAGTCACTCTGAGGGCTTCAGAAGAAGCTTTTATTAGTCTTCTGGGGGGTAGATCTGCTCCTGGGCTTAACCTCAATCGTTCATTATTCCTTTTATTTATTTTAGTCTCTTAGGTTATCTTTTGTTTACTTATTTATTTTTGTTTTTTATTTCTATTTTTATTTTAATTTTTGTTTCGGTGTTTTCACCTGTGCTAATAGTTTTTGTGTTCATTCGTTATAATTTATTTTGCTTTTATTTCCTCATCTATCCTTGCCTCCTCTCCCTCCGTAAGTTGGCTACACTGTTCTGTGCTCCTTCAAGACCACCAGGCAGTCGTTGTCTGCCTGCGGAGCGACTCGTTTCTATCTTCCTGATGACGAGGACATCGAAATAATAGTAGTGAGTTTCTATTTCCTTTCTGAGTGTTCTTTGTGTCAATATAGTTTATATATATAAAAATTTCACATAAACACGTGAAATAACAATGAATGTTCAAACCACAATAAGAAATGGGAAAACAAGACTAAGATCTTTCAACCGTAACAAGCGGTCTTCGTCCAACAGTAGGGTTTTTGACTCTGAGGAAGACCGCTTGTTATGGTTGAAAGACCTTAGTCTTGTTTTCCCATTTCATATTGTGGTTTGATCATTGATTGATATATATATATAAATTGAAAATTTTAAAACGAGGTTATAGTGAAGTTACTAGAGCTGATCTTAACACTGATAGAAGACTCGAGTCTGCTATTAGTGGTCTGTACTCTTGATTCGATAACATTCATTATACAGAAAGCCTTATAAAATTAGAAGTTAACCCTAACAATTCATTTGCTTACTAAGGTAGATAAGCCGAGCTAGAGATCATAATTCAACATCTTAGACTTTTTTTTAGATCATTTATCTGACCAAAAAAAAAACTACTTTTATTTTTAAGTTTTAACTGCATTTGAATTAAATATGAACATTTTTTTTAAGAACTTATTAAAACGTATATTTTAGTTGATGGAGAAGCATCTGACAGAAGGACACTGAAAGAGGGAATATCTAATTCCCTAGAACTTGATATTAAAAATAAACAATTGTGAGAAACATCAAATCATGAAACACCACTCAAATGTCGTTCAAAAATAACCCAAGCAATGGATAAGTTGCAATAAATTATATCAATCACATAAATATAGCCCCTAACGATCCTTGACCAATATATTTAAGAAGCTCAATAGCAAATTAATTCGTAATTGCTGTAGAAAGGGATAAATCAAAACCTTATTTAATCAATGATTGTAACATGCAACAATGATAATCCTAATACATGAATCCAGGTAAGTCAACCAAGATAAACATCTCTAAATCTTTAAGTTAAGATAAACAAATATATACACATATTTTATGTAATAAAATATATATAATATACATATTATGTAAAAAAAATACATACCTGTGAGCTTTATGTAATTCACTCTGATGTTCTTAAAGCTCACATATATGTATATTTTTTTTCATGTACACCTGAAGAAGAACATAAGTTTCGAAACGCGTTGTTAGTTTTGATATTAAACTTTTCATAAATTTTCAAATCCCCCAGTAATCTTTTAAGATATTCAGATCTTTTTTTTTAACAGTTCAAAGAGAGCATGATGTTCAACATTTATATTTTAATTTTTTCTCTTATCTTAATTTATTTATCATTTAGATAATAGCGTCATTGCACTGAATTGGCTGTGGTGAAAGCGGTTTTAGGTAAATTGCGAGAAAACTAGTACTATGATATTAATGAAAGGCAGGAAATAGGTCATAATTGTATAGCTTTAGAAATTTGAGAAGTCAAACTTGTATATCTTGTAATTAGAGTTGGTGGAGTCAAGTTTTAATATGCTCCTTCCGCTGGCCTTGTTCAGATGATATTGACAGATTTTTATATTACAGATCTTGAAAGGCGCGCAACCCTCCTTCATTAGCATACTACTACTACAATTTAATAAGTGTAAAGGTAAAAACTCATTTGCGATTTATTAATGTGAGCCTAACTCAGTATGGAGTAGAATAAAATGCTGTGAAAGCAGGAGATACAATACAGCCTCCAAAAGATCTTCCATCCCACTCAAGACATTTGTCCAATTTATCCTTTTATTTAAAACAAGTTTTCGTGGTCTTCATTAGGTAATGAATTTGTTATTCGTTTAACAGCTGTACTTCTATATTGTTGTAATTGTTTTCTGATAGAAACCTAATACATGCTTGATAGTGTTTAGTTACATACTAAAAGAGGTCCTTCTCTTTATTTCAGAATTGGTCAAAAATCAAACTTTTTAAATTTCTTTTAACTTTACAGGTTAAAGCTAAATTGTCCAACAGAATACACTAGGTAAGATGGTACATTCATTTCCCAAATTAACAAGCACTAATCTCTGTTTAATAAAAAATATGCAAGTACAGGTTGAATCACCTTAATCCGATATGCTTTCATTACACCTGTAATCGGGCAAAATTTTTGTTTGTAAAAGAACTTGAAGTTACAGTATCTGATGATCCTAAGCTGTGAGGGTTGTGTAAGTGTACCGTACATATACTTTATTGGTCCATTTTCTTTTTCCTGCCGTTACTTTCTCTACTTTTAATTTGTTTTGAATTCCATTACTTTCTTGAATGTGCAGTTTTACTAGATATCTTGTGCACTCTTCATTTTTCTTTTTCATCGCCTAATTTTATATTTTCCTTACTTCCAGGTGAACATCATTGTTGCACAGGTACAGTACTGCAACTATTTCGTTATGCTATATGGTTCTGTAGCACTTACTGGGCATGATGCATTTTAGATTATTTTCTTTACAGTTTATCTGTAAAAATAAATCTGTAAGTATTCTTTCAACGTGTTTTTCTATATACTTCTGTAGGTATATTTTCATGAAATACAAGTACCATACATCTGAACAATGTTACAGCTACACTTGTGCAGCATAATGTCAGGTAAGTACATGTATATAGAGGGTGTTGTGTTGGAGATCACCTCCAGTTCGGAATTTTCCATGGTCTGGCAAGCCTAAGGTCCCCGGAGTTTGCCGGATTAGGAAGGTTCACTGTATCATAGGCTAAGCAGCACATCTCTAAAGGTGTGCCACCAAATATTACAAACATGCTAGGTTTCCATTATTAATCAATTGTGAGATTCCACTTCAGACTACGACAAAGACCAAATGTCAGACGAAGACAGAATGTCTCGAATGCAGAACTTGACAAACAATACAATGACCAATAGCATTACCCATTTCCATTGATTATTTTCACAAGATGATAAATTTTTAAAGTCATTGAAAGTTTCTGCAAGAATTCTCATTAAAAGGATCTTAGAAACATGAGATTCAGAGAGGCAGCTACAAAAGATTAGGAAGCACACAGTTCATGTGACATCAACAATAAATATATTCAAGTGTGACCCTTTTTTTAAGAAAGAACACGCGTGTTCAGCCAATTACTTTTTAATTTATATACTTAAGATTATTGATGATCAGTTAGCTGTACGTATTACTCACCTATAACTGATAGGTAACCAATGCAACTTAGATGAACTCATACACCTAGAGGCTGGGCCACCTATTGGCTCTACTCCGTCCTCCAAACGCCTTCTTCTTGTTAATGACAATATTTCTGAAACAACAACAATTCAGTTAAACTTTTCACATAGTTAAAAGAGCTACCTAATGTCATCAAGCCAAAATGCACTTCTACATCAAGTACATCATACATATAAGCATACATTAAGTCTAAATTAATATTACAAATTAATTAATGAATAGAGTTAACAAATTATAAGTTTAACCAAAAATGATAGATTTTCTAACTTTTTAGGACTAAGTTAAAACAACTTCTAACTCTCCTCCCTTTTCCCTCTCTAAACATCCCTCCCTCACCCTCTCCCTCCGCCCTATAATTAACTCTTCCCTATTCCCTTCCACTCACTCTCAAAACCCCACATACGTCCTCTTTTACACTCAATTCCCTCTCATTCTCTCTCACTATTCCCTCTCCCTTACCCTCTTTCTGACTCTCTATACTAATTCCATCTCATTATATTGTTTTGTACGTTTGCATCCCTTCCCTCTCACTCTCTCCCATGGACCTTCTTCCACTCACTATTCTCCCTCCCTTTTCCCTACCTCTTTCTCCCTTTCAACATAGTTTCTCTTCTCTTTTTCTCATTCCTCTTTGTATCACCCTCCTTTCTCTCTCTATCATACTCCCTTCTCCTTTCTCACCCTCTCTCCTCTCCATTTTACCCTTCTTTTCCTCTTTATCATGCACCCATTTCTTACCTCACTCTTCCTTCTTTCTTTACGACATCCTCTCTCTCTCTTTCTCCCACCCTTCTCTACTTTTATTCACTCTTCATGTCATTATTTTTCCTTGTCTATTTAACTCTTAACTATTACCCTAAATATTCAAGCACATAGTAGCATATATTACCTATCTACCTTCTTATAATACTTCATTATTTGATGGTAACGTTTAAGTAATAATGAAGTATATCCAAAAGCATCTACAAGACCAAACATACATATATAAACCACAATTGGTAAGAAATACACCCACGTACACCGAACACAAATGCTTAGAACATGATTTCAGACTTTAGAACTAAAAATTACAGCCAAGAGGAATGCCATGATAACATCACAACCTTTACCTGCATTTCAAATATTAAAAGTAAAAACATAACAATCATAATTAAAAGATCCAATATTATAAATAAAAATCATGAATGAATCTTTTAGAAAATAATTTAATCAATCAAGCCAGCATGGATGAACCGAAAAATAAACTTCAACAAATGTACAATTTTAACAAATTACTATTATTCTTAAAAACAGGGTTAATAAACAGAAATATTGCCTAAAAGCCGAATCTCCCTAGTTAAATCGAACATAGTTTTTATTTTGCTATAATTCGTTTCATTTCAGTTCGATATTCAGGCGAGTTGGGACGTTATCTCTCCTAAGCCAAGTTTAGGGGAAATAATTAAAAGCTACCATTCAAGGTTAGTTAAAAAAAAATTAGAACTTGAGGGTTTGAACAAATTTAGTAAAACAAAAAAAAAAGCAACACAAATAGTATATATATACCACTATTGTGAAATGTTGCTACTAAAAATGATTTTGCTATCTGTACAGATTTAATCAAAATTATGTAAAAAGAAAAGAATATTTTTTATATTATGATACAAGTGACATGATTATATCACATATCTTGTAAGAATGAAAGAGTTGTCACAGCACTGAGAACAGTGCATCTTACAAGAAATTCCATGTATACGAGTATATCGGCACACTGAACACTGAAAATTTGACAGTGAGCCACTATTAAAAAGAGTACCTAATCGCTCAATATTGCTTAATTCAATATTGAATTTCATTGAATGAAAGGTAATTTTAATAAGTTTGTATTTATGAAGATTCTATAACCTTATAACAGTAATCTGAATAAGTGCCGAATAGTAACAATATACTATGTACCTCTAGTTGAAAGAAAATTTCTCAATTTACTTTTCCTCTGAAGTTGCAAGCACTTAACCTGGTTTCCCAAAAAAAACTTATGAAGCAAACAAATTGTGAAAAAACTTTTTGCTATTTTAATATAAAATTTCAAAACCATCAATCCTACTCGTGATGTTATCCTGATTGCACTAACATGCGGAAGGTTTTAATGAACATTTTAGAAAACAGTTAAGAAAACCTTCCTAAGATAACACATCCTCCGGGGTTTTCAATACTTGTTTAATTTTTATCCAGATGACAATATTGATCCAAATGTGGTTTACTACTCTTGGTTTAAAAAGAAACTGAAGTAGAGTTTAGAATGAAGGAGTTTTATTAGATTCAATGAAATAAGTTGGCTTGTAGCTTTATTGAGGCTTTCTAATTGGTTTTGAACTGTTTGATACTGCACTCTAAGAATGGTACAGACGAATCAACATCAAGAAAGACATTCAACAACGTACTGATTATTTTTGTTATTATAGTTATTTCTGTTCTTATGTATACTTTGTATTAAAATTATAATATTAACATTAATGTGAACAGCTTTATTCTGAGACCGTTTTAGTTAAATTAAAATAGACGTTCAAAAGATAATTAAATATCCAATTTTTGATTCATGGGGTTATAAAAGATTGAGGAATACTGCGTATGAGGAATAGAAATCATCATACAAAAGACAATGAAGACTGCAGCCAAGACTATGTAAGTAGTCTGCGGCCAACATTGTCTAAATAGAATGGAGACTGACATGTTAATGACTAATGGAATTAGCAGGTAGCTGTTATTTACATCAAAATAAATGAAAAGACCTGGGAGAAATCAGCCAAACCATGGTAAACGGCTTTTGAAATTACCAGCAAGGAGAGCAGCATGAATCATGCATGCTTCCTAACCATTGACAGCGTCACATGTTAATTGACACTCAAATGTAATTCAGTTTATCTGCTCAAAGAGGGTAACACTTCACTGTCTGTCACCAGGTGCTTGGCAATACAGTACATGAATAAACTCAGATGCACAAGGTAATAACTGTAAAAAAAAAAATAGCAATGGATTGTTTTACAGAAGCTTAACTCACTGAGTGAAGAATGTCATTGTTAAAGGAAGACTGAAGAAGACGCCGGTTCGGCGACTCGACGCGGGGCCACGGTACGAATATCTGTGCACTCTGCCATTGGGCATAAATGAGTTTCGAAGACTAAACACTCTCGAGACTCCCCTTGCTACACCTATCTTCAACCAAGTGGCTTTAGCATAGCTGAGAGCTAAAGACTTGTCCAATAGAAATTTCATATAGCCGAGGTATGTAACTCTTTGAAACAACTACTATCACACTGTGCTGAGGAATTTATATATGTCAATTGAAAGGTAAAATTTGAAACAAACAAAAAACCACTTGCTTAACCTGGTAAAATGTTAAACTGTTCGCATTTCAGCAGGTACGTTACAATAAAATACCTAGTTTATGCACGAGCATAATACTTTTAAATACAAGTTCATTTATCCATTTAGTCGAGACATAACATAGCCGGTCAGAGCTTGCCTCGTAACATTCATCAGTTGACTTGTGGACGGTGAGCCACACGCCTCCTTGAATTCGTCATAATACTGGCTGACAGCCTTGCACACTTTAACTTGAAGGAATGCACAACAAGTTTTGGGGCACTAAGGTCAGGGCTTTGCTTGCACCCTCAAAATCAGTCCACATGACTGATCTCTTTGAGACACTCAGGCACCAGGGGACAACCGTCTGAGAATGTGCTCTCCTTGTCTTGCTGGAACCACTGTTTTTAAACGAAATAAACTACTTTTCAGTCAAATAAAATAAAAAAACTGGAGGCAGAATTTCTTTATTTCTTTTTAACAGACTGGCTTGTATGAAATATGGCAAACCTTATTTTCAGTGTAATAAGATTTCGTAAAGCACTTTATCAGAGATATCAATGCTACACCGATTCAATTATTCAAAAATATCATAAATGACAAAGGAATTCACTGCTAATTAAAGAGAAACTTTAATAAAAGAGTAACCCAACCAACACAAATAGGTAAAAGAGACCAAGTTATTAAATATATAGCGACACCTAATACTGGAGTACTACTTATTTGAGCTTGAAACCTGTTTTTGATAAACGAAAGTGATAGCTGCACACCATCAAATGAAAATGACACACGTAGGCAATTTTGTCACCAAATACCGAGAGTTATGGAAAATTATTCTATTCTATTAAATAAGATTCTAAAAACAAAATAACTTAATCAAGGAACTCAAAAGATTGCACAACATTTTATGCATTCACAGGATTGAATCCTTTGAAAATGAACTAGCCATCATCTAGTTCATTACGTTTGCGAATTAAAAAAGTCTTTATTTGCATACAGTATATGCACCAGAAATTATTGCAGTCAAAATAGCTAAGGACTCTTGAGTATTAGCCATAATTCTAGACCTAAAACTAAACGTTTCGATATATTTATACTTCTTCTTTCTCCCTCTCCCTTATCTTGGACGATCCTAAAGTCTAGAACAGTTGTTCGCAACCTTTTTTCGCCCCATACTCCTAAAGAAATTACACTAGAACCTCATGCCTCCTGAAATTTATATTATATACCATTAACATGAAAACAAGTATAATAACAACCCAAGATGTGATAGAAACTCAAAAGAGAACAGATGAGTTGTTTTCTAACAAACTCAATGAATGCCTGGATCATGAAAACTAAAATATGAAAAATATTGGAATGAAAATATCCTATTATTTTCCTGGACTTTTCTCGCACACAAAATTGGGGACTCCTCGTCGAGAAGAAGTAGTCTCATTTGACTGTTTCTTTTCTCATACACAAGTATGTAGTTGTCTAAGATGTGCTATTGTATACCAATGCTAACACAATTTTTTTTAAAACTATTTAAAGTATGTTAGAATTTTATAAATAATAGATTAATATTTAATTATTAACAATTCACCCAAGAATAATAAACAATTAACAGTTACGAATTAAGTCTAAGAATGAAGAACAACCAAAAATAAATTATAGCCTAATTTAATTCTTACAGTTCACTTCTTAAAGGAGTTGAACAAGTATAACAGAATTTAACACTCAACTCTCTCATTTCAGATTTCCCAATTCATCTAAACCCATTTCAAAAAAAAGTGACTTTAGCACCATGAAACCCACTTGGAATCAAGTTACACGAAAACTAACCACATACACTCGCTGACTGGTCCAGATGTCTGACAGTTTGAGGCGATGCCATTGTGGTGCAGATGCATGTTCTTACCAATTAGAAAGGAACTTTTCCATTTAAGATTCCTTTTTTCAACTTTGTATACTAAGGAATAAAACAATAGTATATTTGGCACTTTATAATCAACTCAAATATTACTCGTTAAGACAGTGATAGATATTACAGATGAGTAATAAGACTTCAATATCCTTACTATGCTAAAAAGGAAATTACATATAAGAATAAAGTGAGCAGGAATTGTCGTTTACAGTACAAGAAAGAGCTTCTCCTGAAGAATATATGAAATAACATACTGAACTTCCCGAGGAATCATCGGATACTGACAGGCCGGAGATAATAGAATCAATGCAGCAGTTACCTAATACACTTAATTTAACTACCACTTTATTGGTGTTCATAATAAAGTTTTGTTAGTGAAAACTGAAAAAAGGATAACAGAAGTAACATTTACTGGGACTGGTATCTTTTTTTGAATCCATACATTACTGCAGCAGCTGGGTGATCGGTCATTCTGTGCATCTGACTGCGCTTGCGCTCATATATATGCTACTATATCACTGTAACATTAACATTAGGAACAACTAAATATGAAGATTTGCGACCTTAGATTTAAGTAAAACGTACTGCTCATCACAGAGTAGTCAAAACGAGTAACTGGAGAAGGCACGTGGATGGCTATAAAAAAGGAACAAAGTCCTTATTTGTTGCAGACATACATATATCATATATAGAATGCGGCAAGGTTAGTAGAAGCAAAAGCAGATCTATCTAATGGGAAGCAAGAGAACTGATAACTATGAAACTTCTGTCAGGTGATAAAAAACAGACAAGTGCAATTACATATAATTTAATTTGTTTATTAGAAAATGAGGCAATGAGATAGGAGTATGGGTATAAGAGTGGCTGCAAATGCTGCTACCAAAGCAAGTGCGGACAGATAAAAAGCAGGGAGAGGGTTACCTATACCGTCTGAAGGCAGCATAAGTCGCGCAGTGTGAGGCAGCGGAGGGGCCGAGAGCCGACTGTAGGTCGATGCAGGCCCTGCGCCCTGCCGGCCCATCGATCGCACCCCTCCTTGCCACTGCAGGCTCAATACGAGTCCCGCCGATGTCTTTATCTATCAATTGCCATTGTCAGGTGTTTGGAGAATAATAAAAATAGTGATTCGCCTAACAGTAGGAGAAGTGCTCAACATCAAAGATACTAAGCACACATGATGGCCACCTTCAGGACATTACAAGCGACTTCTGCACCCTCCAGGTGCCACCCAGAGATATGGAAAAAAATGATCCGCGTTTTACAAAGACAATTTAAACTAGCATATATACCCTATGCAGCCAAATCCAAAGAAACTAAGAAGAACCTAAATACTTCAAGAAAAACACAGAAAAACGTCCCACTATCGAAACATATCGCAAAAAAATTCATTAATATTCATAAACTAACAAGGAACTCATGAAATAATTAATTGAAAGAGACCTTACAGAAATGATAAATATTTTAGGTCTTTATAGACAGTCAGTGCGCATATATATTCAAATAATTAGAATATTTCCAATTACTGAATTATTCTTTTCTACCAGTAGGTTGACGCCAACAACTGTAACTTGTGTTAACAATAGAAACTATGCAAATTTACAAAAAGTGACAATAATTTCAAACAAAAGTAATATGTTTATTTCCTCTAATGTATCCTCTAAGTAGATGAAAAATAATCATAAGAGTCATTCGCTCTTTAGATTGAATCTGAAATTAAAACAATCATCAAATACAATTACCTCAGTCTCAATTAAATGACATATATTAATGACATATAGGCTTAGTTGACCTAGCTAAAGCTCCCAACTAGTTTATGTGATGACATGTGCAACTTTACTGATGACGAATGAAAACTAGCTGAGTGCTTCACAATGTATACGAGGTCAAATATTATTGCACTAAAAAATAATACACAAGTTGTTAGTAATATATCAAAAAACTATATCATCTTCACATGTACATTTTCCTTAGCACGTACAGTTTCGGAACTCGCTATTGTCAAGAGCAAAATTAATTCTTCTCTCAAAAACAGTCGAATTGGGACTTTTGAAGACAATGTACCAGACAAGACGGTATGTACCAAATAATGCCATTAACGTATACCAGGTAACAAATGTAACATATAACTGTACTAGTCAATTTTAAATTAGTAAATGAGGTTATTTGTATATTCCAAATCAATAATCGCAAATATAAAAATAAATATCTAGAATCTCGAAATTTAAAACTAATGATTCAAACTAAACTAAAGAATAATAAAGTTTGGAAAAGATATAACAGACTATACAGTGTAGATATTAAAAAAGTTTAAAAATGTAATACACAATAAAACACAAATTTCACTATTGAAAAATCATTTCAACTATATATAACATGTAGTTTCTTCAGGAATGGCAATTTCAGATGAAATTTTGTTATTATAACAATTTCTAAAATGTTTTTAGAAATACCTAAGACTGTCTGTTTTAGTGAAAACTGGAATTAGTAAAATACTTCACAATGACCTGAGGGATGGAATATAAGCATAGACCAAATCAATTCACCGATCTGTCAATTGTAATTCTTGAAAATTTCATAATTTTTACTTATTAAAAAACAAGAGAAGAAAACACTTTCTTGAAGAATGTCAAATGGAGCCAGAAAAGCAGGTCTCAAAATTTTACTGCAATTCAATTTAATCGATAAATGGATCAATATAAATGGATCAATCTTTCTCATTAGACTGAAATAGACAACTGCCAAAACAAAACAGACCAAGTATCCCACTTAGGTCCAGGTCAGAAACACCTAAATTAAACCTTTACTCAAATAAAAGATACGTGGAAAAAAATTAGAAAGAGATTCTAGTTACAATTCAGAAAGAAAAATACACAAATATCCAAAGAAAATAAATAATTCAAAAGATAAATCCTACCAATATGAATTAATAGACTTTCGTAAATGTGAACTATGGATAAATGCCATAAACCTTAGAACTGCACGTAGCTGGACTTTCCTAGAAGAAATAAATTAATTAGCATCACTGTACAATAACTGTAAACTCCTGTTAAAAGGAACAAGGCAGCTAGCCAATTTTATTCGTAACACAAGAAAACTAAAAGTAAACCCTTAATTAAAACTAATTCGGGGTCCTCGAAGTCACGTAGAAGATGCAATTCGTTTAATTCTTTCTCTCGATATTAGAATTCAGCGCTGAGGGAATACGTGTCAAGCAAGCAGATACTGAAATTATGTATAAGGAGTTTAAATGCAAATCTAGCGTATACATCACCGTACACGAGTCTCCAGTCAGAATCGGCTTTGACCCAATAGCACAAGTATTAAGATTCTAGTCAGCTAGGAGTGGAAACCAAGACAAATTCAACTGATCTTAAGTAAGTATTCATGGAATCAAATAGCTGTATGCACTCTGCATACACTCTACTATAAATGATCTTTACTGTTCTAAAATTAAATAATATCAAAACTAACATTCTACAAATCTTATACCGTCTTGCTTTCGAATGTTTTCCTCACGATTAGACCAATTTCGGAACCGTCCACTGTCAAGAGAAAAATTTCTATAGTTAAAACTGTAAAAACTACTAATGAAAACAATAGCTGATCTTCCATAGTTTCCTATAAAATCGCAAAGAAACAAAATTTAAGATACATGAATTTAATATCTTTATAATACCTCAACAATCGAAAAATTGAAGAGGCCACGCTAATAGGTAGCGCGCTGGTTTTTAGTACTTACGACTGGACGTTCAAATCCTGGACATGATATTTTCCTGTATCAGGTGAAAAATCTTGTACACTCGTTCAACGGAGCGCACGTGAAGCTGTTACTTCTGAGCCAGTCCTTACTTCTGATGTCCTAACTTCTGATGTCAGGTAGTCCTTAATGACCAGCAATCTTAATAAACCAACATTCAGGTAAAACTTAGAATTTCGATAAACCAGGAAATGTGGCCTCCCATAACTAAAACTGGTGCCAAATATAACAAATAGCCACACAGTACATCAAGATAAATGTAGTCCGGCACGGTTCTACATTTCGTTTCATTTTGTAAAACCTCCATCAGTTCACCCAAGGATTTGAAATCATGCTTCACAAATGACGTAATATACCTAATCTATATTGAATATTGTAAGAAATAAATATAATACATAATACAGACCAGGTTATATAACAAGAATGCTCAAAATATATGAGAGCGTCCTTATGTAACAAAGATCTTAACATTGAGAGATAATTCTTTCAATCAATGAATCCATGTAGCGCTAAAAAATGGAATGTCATTACGTAATTTATCTTAAAAGAAATTTAATAAACAATTATTAAACTCCCAGATAACCTCTGGAGACCACGACTATGACGTGCATTTGCGAACCTTCCATCATTCATTAAATGTCAATTTTAAGTAGTACCTTTCGTCGAAAACTAAAATAAAGGTTTTGGAGTAAAATAAAAGTTCAATTCACTTACACAGGAAAAACCCGAACTCTTTCCGCAAAAAAAACAATTGTTTTAAGTACCAAATAGGCTTATGTAACGCTCACTTAGGTAGGGCTACACTTTCTTCATTGTGTCAATAATATCCTTTACTAATATTTAACAAATTGGCAAATTTCTTTAATTCTCACTGAGTCCTAAATCTATTATTCTGAGGTAATATGGATGAACAAACAAAAGTCTCCACACAAATGAAGTTTCATTCGAAATTTTTTTTCTCTGCGACGTTGTTTGAGAAATATATATAAAAATATAAAAAAAATGTGAAAGTGTATGATCGAAGTTTGTCCTGTATTTACATTTAGAGATTCATCAGCTATAATGCAGATATTCCTAAGGAGTATTATAACTTTTTGATACTATAAGATCTAGTAATATCTCATACGTTTTGGTCTATTTAAAGTAATATATTCTTTTAATCCATTGGTTAAATTAAGGACTGTAAGCTGGTTAAAAAATTTTTTCCTCAATTCATACGTTTCAATATCTATTCACTTCTAACCTTATATCAATTAGTATGAATGATTATTAATTTATATTCCATAGTTTAATTTTAACAACTTCCAATTCGCTCCAAATATAGTGCAGACAATCCACAATACAGAAATGATTGGAGACGTACACGAGTATTGAAAAAGAATATTCTGTCGAATTAATTATTTCGCATGTAAAGGTCTGCTATAATCGATAGTTGAGATTGGGGATACATGCAGAAATCTCTTTTTAACCAAGGACAGGCTCCATGTTTCACTTACCTGCACCTTTAGATGGCTGAAGCTCGCTAACTGGACACAAAAGATAAATGGACATAAACAGCTCTGGTCATCCGACAGCTAACTGAGGATCAACAATCTCTTTTGTTGTACGCATAAGAGCGGAATCACATAACGGTCCATGAAACGTTACTGTCTCCCAAACGCTTTCCCATTTCCTGAATGCCTAATGTCAACTCAACTGCTTCCTGTCATCAGAGGGTTAACATTTTCTGCATTCAAAACAGCGACAGCATGAGTTAGACTTAACGCTAATTAACCAAATAGGATTATTTGCCTTTACAATAACCTACCTACCCCACAGATATTCCGCACCTAATTGAAATACCATCGACATATGATCTAACACTTGAGAACCCTCAGACCAATTTTTTAACATATCCACTTGGAAAACACGATTAAGGTATTAGGGGGATACAGCTTTAAATAGATCCAACACAGAAATCATTACAGATTCAAAGCAACATTTTAAATAAGAACTGTCTCGGTTACAAAAAGCAATGCACATTTTTTTGAAGAATCAGATTACTGGATAGGTCCACTTAAACTACCTGATTTGTATATACTACAAAACAATACAATGAAATTTGTTATCCAATATTTCAATAATAACAGAATGGTAAGAGACTTTTTGTTATTGTTTACAGGGAGAAGCAAAGAGTGTAACACTGAAAGGACCTAGTCCAGCAGCAATATCACAAGTTCTTCTAATTTAAACAAATGTTTCTCTTTACATAGTCAAAACAGGAGTCAGGTATAGCCTTAACAGGTATGCACGCCATATTTCAAAAGGGACGTAAAGCTGTCATTCCAAAGTCATACCATGTCAGGTACTCGTTAAATATCCCTTACTCTAATAAACTAGAGAGGTAAAATTAAGACTCCCAATGAAGGCAAGAGGTTCACCATATAACTAGGTTAGGTTAGGTTGCAGTGGTAGTCCCGCAAGGGAACACACGACGGCCAAGTATTGGCCCTTTGTGATACCACACAATGAAGATTGATTCCACAGCAGGAGTCCTAAATTTTGCCTAACTCAAGTGTATTTAGAATAGGGATCTTTAACGAGTATCTGACATCGTATAGGCTCGGGACCGACGGTTTAACGTCCTTCTCCGAGGGACAACGTACTCAGATTTAATCACATCCCGCATGAATAAATCGAGGGCCAGATGGGGATCGAATCCCGGTCCATCAGTTCAGAGGCGAGTACGTTAACCACTCAGCTAACCTGGCCCCCCACCATATAACTAACTCAAGTCTGTACCAAAGCAACAATTGAACCGACTGTCTACCTCTCGAATAGTGTTAACGGTAAAAAAGTATATAAGTGTGGACATCGAAAACATTTTAGTAAATGTTTATGAGCTATGCCAAAATCAAAAAATTGTAAAACTATAGAATTAATAACATTCTATTTGATGAAATAAATTGATTTATTCAAAATTAACTACATGAGGGTAACGAAATAGGAATGTTTCACGATATTAAGAGTTATCTTGCTCGGAGGCCATACCACTCCGATAGTGTTCTGTCCTGTTCTGTTACAGGACTAAAATGAACTTAGGCTTGTGTTCATTTTATACTTATCCGTTTTGAGCTTAACTTAGTTGATTTATATTTATTCATTTAAAAAAATATAAAAGTCAACTTTACTTTAAGTAAATGTATCAATGGTTCGCAAATTCTCTCCCCTCCTCCCTATTACGGTAAAACCGAAAAATTGAGAATGAAATTAAGTGAATTCAAGTGAGTGAATGTACTTTTGAAAATTTTTGTAATCGGATGGAATTTTATAATACATGTCGAGTAGTGAGATGCTGCTATGTTGAAAATAAACTATACCTTAAGAAATGTATTCACGGCTATATATATATAAAGAATACTATTTCTAGAAATGTACAATTAGTTACTACTTGGAATTTAGGCATTTTCAGAAAATAATTCAAATTCCATATTCAAATGTTTTATATAAACAACGCGTTTCGAACACTAATCAGTTACATCTGGAAAGCACGTTATTTTCATCTATCAAAACAGTCAACGTAATCTCAAGAAAAACATTACGTGTTTGAAACATCTCGGTTATATAAAACATTCTTAACTGGGAACTTAAATTATACTCCCAACAAAAGAAATACCAAGGCTAATTAGTTATAAGATTGAATAACACAAATATACGATAACACCTTAGGACAGTGACAGGCAAATTTATTAGAATTGGCACAAAAAAGACCACTCAACAGTTTAAGGTCCCCTCCCGCCTCATATCGTATATCTATGGCACAGTTCCAACTGCACAAAATCACATTATTTCGTTTTCATTACAAATTCTCCATTGAAACTACTAATAAAATCTCAATATTTTTACATCATTATTTCTAAATATACCCAAAGAATAGCATACCATTTATCAAAGTTTAAGTTCGAAAATAGTAAATTCGGCGTAGTAAGTACTTCGTTCAAAAGCAATTCAAAGAAAAATAAGACCGATGTAGTAGAAACCTTATTGGATTTGAGATCGACCAAAGCATTCAATACATAAATGTTTGTAAATATACATCACGAATTTTTAATGTTAGTTTTGACCCAACCATGATGAAATGTAATATATACTATATTGAATACTTCAGTACAATGGTACAATCTAAGCCCTATTGTTTGTTCAATAAGAATCCAATAACATTAGTTGAAATTATGAAAAACGGATGTAATTTTGTTAATGATGACACAGTATATGAACTAAAATTGAAATACTTTTCACATAGCTATTATTAGCTGTGCATATAGTTATAATAAAAACCAATAACAATTATTTTCATAGATTAGAAATGGGAAAACAAGACTAAGATCTTTGAACCGTAACAAGCGGTCTTCATCACAGTCAAAAACCCAACTCAAACACTAGATGCACGATACATCTGGTGACGGGTTGAGAAGAGTGGGAGGGAGGAGTGGTATTTTAAAAGGGTGAAAGCGCAAGAAAGGACTAATGTCCAGAAAGGGATGTTTAGGGAAACAAAAGATTTCAGTTGGGTTTTTGACTCTGACGAAGACCGCTTCTTACGGTTGAAAGATCTTAGTCTTGTTTTCCCATTTCATTTGTGGTTTGATCATTGATTGTTATTTCACGTGTTTATGTGAAATCTTTCTATCATAAAAACATATATATAGACCAATATATATATATATATATATATATATATATATATAGACATATATAAAAACATATAGACCAATTTACCAAATCTATACTTTTGGACTCAGTTAAAAAGTTATATTTCTATTGACAATTCATTATCGAAATTTTGACTCAAACGCAATACTTTCATACCTCTATACTCGATTAAGTTGATAAATAAAAATTAAAAATGGTTTTTGTATACGCTAAATATAAAAATTCCTCAAAAACTCTAACTACATTTGTTCCCCCGTAATTTACTTAGACTCACGTCAACATTGAAAAAAATGAAATCAGTAGTAGAATGTTATTAAAATAGTAGAAGCAGGTATTAAATAACTGAGAAGTGTAAAACTATTATAATACAAGACGGGTAGTTACTCCAATAATGAGAAACACTCAGATGGAATAAATCGGTTCGATAGTGAAGAATGACTTGTTATTGGCGAATTCCACTTAAAGATATCAGTGATGAGACTGCTTCTTTATCACTTTGAAATGATCTTTTATTTTTTTTCAAATTCAATTCAGCTTGATAAAAGTTTCGGTCAAAAGGTAATTAACCGTTTAAAAGTGCCGTTTAAAAGGTAACTATTTCTGTTATCATAGACAAAGTAACTCATTAAGATGTTAACCATTCCGCAATTGCAATGGTCACGATCCGCAGATAAAAACAAAAACACCTCGATTACAATTTGAGTCATTTAAAAAGAGAAAACGTTTCGATTTTTGACTTGTGATCACGTACAGTCAAAAAACTGTGATCCGAAGCTATTTTGTTTTTTTGAGATTTGAAACAAAACTGATACAAAACGTTTTGTCGGAAACGTTCATGAATTATTATGAACCACCTTTAAACCAATTTGTTTTTCGTCATAAACCACTAACATTTCTAGAATAAAAGTTAAATACTATAAACTTCAAAACATTAATATGTCAGCAACAACAATTTAGCTTATCCAAGTAGTAGAGAAAATGTTTTGAATGGTTGTGTACACTCAACTTTGATTTAAGTACACCCAGAATCAGAATTAAAGAAAAATGAACTTAATAGATTAGTTATTGAATGTTGGCATCACATTTTTGTCAATTGTAATGAAAATGTGTTATACTGTTTGTCTATAACAATGGTGAAACTTGGAAGGTATATTGTTGAATATTCATGATTCAAAAACATTATTTCAGGTAACATTAGCGCTCATATAAATACTACAATTTAGAAATTCGACATATTATCGAACTTGCTAAACACTAACTGGTGTTTTGTGTTGTTACATTTTAAATCAATATCTATAATTTGTTTACACGGGGCTGGAATCAGTTTAAGCTAGGAAGGTATGTTATTGAATATCCATAATTCAATAACATTGTGTTAGATTTATTTAAACATAAAATTGGATTAGAAACTATATATAACCAATACGATAGATTTTGTAACACTGATAAATGACGTAATAAATATTACGTAATAAATCTTGGATCACTAATGAACAAGTTAGCAATGTCAATGAATAAGATAGAGTTTAGGTAGTTGATTGATTTGTTCCTGTTACACTTTATTACTAAATGGAAGCATACCTTAAAAGAATTCGTCAATTGTTCTAAACAGATATGACAATTGTATTTTCATTAAAACTGATAAAATAAATTCTGTTTGCAAAATAAAATTTTACAAACGTAAACTACAAAGACCTAACGCCTAACAACTATATATATATATATATATATATAGAAGTGGGAGGGAAGTAAACTTAGTAATTAATATATTAATATAATAATTATTATATTAATATATTAATTATTATTAAATTTATATATTATTAAAAGTATGTTTATATATTGATAAACTATATTTATATATATATATATTATATATATATATATATATATATATATATATATAAATGATCAAACCAAGTTACGGTTTGATACGGTTTCAACCTTGTTACGGTTGAAAGATCTTAGTCTTTTTTCCCATTTATATTGTGGTTTGATCATTGATTACTATTTCAAGTGTTTATGTGAAATCTTGTTTTTTATATACATACACATATATATATAATGTGTATATTTTCTTTTTTACAGAGGTTTGGTCTAGATTTAATAATACAACACCTTTCAGCCGATGTTTCGTCTATATTTGTAGACATCTTCAGGGCTACATCAATACAAAATTTAATTACAATAACATGAAAAGTAATTATATTACATTATTTAATTAATATAATTAAATAATATAATAATTAATTAATATATAACTTTTCATGTTATTGTAATTAAATTCTGTATTGCTGTAGCCCTGAAGATGTCTACAAATACAGACGAAACGTCGACTTAAAGGTGTTGTATTACTGAAGTTAGACCAAACATCGATTAAAAAAAAAAGTGTTAAATATATGTGGTCGAGATAAGGAAAACATTCGTATATATATATATATATATATAGGTTTTATCTTAAGTATTATGTTGTTTTATGTTATATATATATATATATATATATATATATATATTGATAAAAGTATCGACCGTGGAATAGAAACAAAACTAAAATTTATCTGGACTCGGTCATTTCTTCAGGTTCAAATTAAACTTCTTATATCCACATAGAAACCCATTACAGAAGTATAAATTTTGAAACAGAAAAACTAAGTATTACATTACAAATTATTTTACAAAGAAAATGAGTCTGGAAATGTTATATATTAGAAAGGATCAGTCATCCACTAATTATAGAAGTGACATTTCAAATTTAAATAGTATTTATTCGGGTGTGTTAAGTTAAACATTGTTGATAGATAAAAAAAAAATGGTGTTAGTGACTTTTTGGTTGTCTGGTGAAATTTGGTTACCTTGCTTGTTATTTCAGTTCAGTGTCACGTGTTCATTCAGACTTCAGTTGTTGTTAAAATCCACAGACTCATTTTCTTTGCAAAATAATTTGTAATGTAATACTTAGTTTTTCTGTTTCAAAATTTATACTTCTGTAAGTTTTCTCACTAACCTATAGTCAAAATTTCTATTGTAATTTCTTAATTGTAACTAAATGCACTTTTATGTATGTTTGATTTTTGAATGATTGTATTATTTCTTATATTTCCTCTGTTTTTGTAGGCCTATGAAAAAGGTTTTAAATAAAAACCGAAACGTTGGCAATGAGAGTTTAATCACAGAACTAAGGAGCAAACACACTTACTGTCTCTAATTTTCGGTTGAACCGTCATCAGGAGAGTTGCGAAAGGGTCTCCACCAACCGTCGCTTCACAAATGCGCTTGCTGTCCCTTCCTCAACTCTCCTGATGACGGCCCAACCGAAAATTAGAGACAGTAAGTGTGTTTGTTCCTTAGTTCTGTGTTTGTGATTCATCGTGAAACGTATATATATATATATATATATATATATATATATAAGATAAAACAATTTATATTACGTTGTAGCACTAAGATAAGATAAGATATATCAATTAATGAATCAGCGTATGGTTAAGTGACGCAACTTTAGATTTTTTATTTTAATTTTGTAGTTTTCCCACAAAATGTGTTTATATTAATTCTAGTTTAATAAATACATCGAAAAGAAACAAGGAGAATCGTGGGCGATGGAATAAATGCATAGTGAATAAAATGGTGTGATATGAAACAAATGGAACAAAGTCTGATGAAAAGGAGATAAGAAGAGAACAATCCTGACTGCTTTCTCTGCGGTGACGTCAACTAAATCAAAATGGACCAGCATGTACTGCCTCCCGCTCATATATGTCGCTGTATCGTCATAGATAACGAATTGCTCATGTCTGTCTTTCCATTTGCCCAATTCAAACAATCTTTTCTATTCATCTTTATAAACGAATCAATAGTTTTTATTGTAGGCGTTATAGAGCAGAGGTCATTCCAATCACAAGGCAAACTCTTAGATAACCTGAGTAATCTTCATCGGCTAATTTATTTACGACCTTAGAACAGTAACTGCTTATTCAAACGAACGGCCAACACATTTACTTGCCTTAATCCATTAACTAATATTGCTCCACTAAAATGATTAACCAAATGAAGTCTTCTATTAAGGCTGTTTATTGATTTACATATTATTTAAACTATCTTTCATTTATTAACCTTAAATAACGGCAATCGTTGTTCTGATATGTCCCGTGAGACGCAGAAAACATAAACACGGCTACACACTATGCATATATTTGATATATATATATATATATAATTAAAGTTACAACTAGAAAACACAAAAAAAAGACTAACACTATTTTCGATCATTTGAGAGTTCTTGCCGTCTTCAGGAGAGGAGAAAAAGAAAAATAAAAATAAAGAGGAAGAAAGACACGAGTTGAGACGTGAAGCATCCACCGACTGAATCGAAGTATATAAAACCTCTAAACCACAGTAAGAAATTCAGAAATGTGACTAACATGTTTCAACGAAAACAAATCGTCTTCGCCAGTATGACTGAGACTCTGACAAAAGCCATTTGGTTTGTTGAAACATTTTAGTGACATTTTTAAATTTCTTATTATCGTTTAGATACTGAGTTTACCTTAGGTGTTCTCTGTCAAATCTCGTTACACATAGTAATATACCATTATCACCTAAATATCATATACTCACTACAAAGAAAACACAATTAAGCCACAATCATTCAAAAAGATTCAGTTTTCCGAAAAATGCCCTTAACATCATGCCATGATCTTAAGGGCATATTAATCTTATGATTAACTATAATAGGTTATACCAATAAACCATTAATCTTATAATCTTAGTTTATTTTCATTTAGTATTATTTTAATAAATTTTATAATTAGTATATTTTGATTTTATAGATTAATAAGTATGATGATAAATAAATTCCTTTTTTCAGATTATGAATAGCCAGAGAGACACCAATCTGCTTTGATAGATAGATATGATGCTGTGATGGCCTTGGTTTACACATTCATACAACTGGTAAGTTACTTAGTCAACTTATTGATCCCAATATGTTTTCATGTTATAATTATTATGATTTAGTTTAGAACATTTCGTCCAATGTATTATTATGTATTTTATGTATTATTTTTATACCTATTTTAGGCATATACGTAAATAAACTGAGCATTACATCATAAAACTTAAGTCAAAGGATGAAATTTTATTTTTGACATCAGCTTCAATATCTATCGAGCTAGTAAGGTAATTTAATTGAATTCTATTAAGCAAAATGGTTTCAAAGGTTAATACAGTGCTATTAAGGAAAGAGCAGCGTGTAAATGGTAGGTTAAGGACTAACGGCTGAATGAAGTTGTGAAAACACGCCAAGACATTTGGCGTCATGCCGATACGGCCTATTTCAATACAAGCATCAAGTGAATTACTGAAAACAGGATTCAATGTACTCCTTATAACATGCAATAAATAACATATCACGACTTAGCAAAATAAAAACTTTTATTTATAAAATAAATACTATAATCTTAAGCAAGTAACTAAGTATAATGATCCCAGCTAGATTTCATTACATCCATTTGAAATATATCCGCCAACACTACTTTCTACGGATATACACACAACACTTTCACATAATACTATCACAGACTTTCTAACTGCAATGCAATTTGGAGTACCCACCCGTCTCAGCTTCGCACGGGTAAACGAAACAATAATACAAATAATAATTAATTTAAAACTTTTTTATTCAAAAGTTTTGAATATTTTATAATTTCTGTATTATAAAGCATCTGAGATTAATTTCAGGCGAAACGGATATCGTTATACAATTAAAGTATCAAATAAAAACGAATAAACTGATACTAACAAATAAAAATTTATCGATGAATTTATAAAAATCAATAAATAAATAATAAAATAATTATTAAAAATTACTTTTAAATCAATTACAGTCCTTAATTTCTCCAATGAGTTTAAGTCCAAACAAATGAAACATTACCAGAGATTAAGTTACAAGAAACAATACAAAACTATAAGTAAAAATGCTGCAGTCACTGTCAGGTCAATGCCATAATGCAAAGAAATGACAAACGTCAATTATACACTTCTACAGGTTTTTTTATGATTTTGACGGTTTCGATAACGTCACAGAGAAAGAAATATGTTTCCAATAAAAGTTTTGTTTTCAAACTTTTTCTTGTCATTTTTGTATAAAAGATTTTACAATATTTCTCTTTAACTAGGTTTGGCCCAGAGTGAAACAATTCTCAAAAAAAACAATAGGCCAACATTTCGGCTATATCTAGACATCTTCAGGGATTTTCAAGATGTTTAGACATACAGACGAAACGTTGACCTAGGGTGTTTTTTTATAGAATTGTTTTTCATACTCAACCAAACGTCAATAAAGAAAAATACGAGTAGTGTATGATATATGTGGTCAAGATAAGGAAACTTTAAAATATTTTAATAATTTTTATTTTTTCGTGCTTATCTTAAACTTAAACAGATGCTTAACTTAAACAGATGCAAAGGTAGACAGGATTTAAGTATCACCCATATAGAGTTCTTCACCCACATAGAGTACAATCCGTAATGGATTATACGGATTTGGTTTAGTAGCAGCGTACACATGGGATCGTTAAAATAACAAAAACTCGTACATTAACACATTTGTGAATTATGTGTGAACTAATTAATCAAAGGTTTTTTACAAAACCAAACTTTACGAGTACCATGAAAATTTCCAACAAAGTAATACCCTTCCCCATGAAATTGTCATCTGGGCAGCCGACAGAGACATCTGATTATATAGCCCTATAAAGTAATAGTGAAATGAACACAGCGATCCAGTGTACATATGAATGGGACTATAGAGTTGTCCGGCCTTGCTCGTCATTGCTGAATCCCCCATTATTTGCCATAGTATTCAAGGGCAATGACCAAGCCAACATTAAAACACTTACTAAACACTCAGCTGAACCACTGGAACACACTTGGTACCAGCAGCTTCCTAATATCACATTTCACAGCTTGTTACTCAGCACAAGGCACTATTTTAATTATAAAAAGAATAATAATAAAAAAAGCTGGTAAAATGAAAAGTAAACCAAACTAAAAATGAAAAGATACTAAACACAAGTCTGTTTAAACATACAACGGCAATCATGAACGGTGAATAATTCTACAGTATTAAAGCAGGATATTAAGCATACGGTAAAAGGTTGGCTCTATTCAAACTTTTTTCAAAGACCATTCAATTCTAAAATAAACTTGACTGGTCATAGAACCCTTTTAAAGCCAGGTTACTTATAATGCCTCGAAAAAAACTTTTCTCAAGCCTGCATAAATTTTGTAGAAATTAAAATGAGCTTTTAAATTTTACTAAACCAACAGCTACGCAACATTTAAGATAAAGCGAAAAGCATTCCTTGTAGACATGATGATGTGAAAGCACATATATCGTCTATTTATTACAATTATAATTAGAAACATTCTAATTACTTTCGACTATTTGCGACACCTTTCTTTGCTGTAAAGAGAACTATTTCAAAAGTTCTATTTGTCAAATAAAAAATGAACTAAACAAACTATTTATTTATTTATAAAATAAATAAAAAAAAGTTCTAATAAAGTTCTTAGTGCAAATTAAGAGTACTCTTGCTTGCTAACAAGGCAATAAACGTTCAAGTTAACTGTAGTCAGAATGCAAAAGTTTTATAATGAAAATAAAATGCCGAAAGTGATAAAAGAGGTTACAAAAACAAGTTCATTTAGGACTTTACACTAGGGTTTACTCAGAGTGTAAACCAAACAATGGACTGGACCCAAAGCCATGTTCCCCTATAACTAGCATTACAGTCTATCAACTCTCATTTACCTTCCTGTATAATACCACAATTGTTCACAAGCGTATAAAGCCTCCCAACTTACTACATTAGTTTATTTTCCATTCCATTAACTTTTCTCAATTAACTTTCATTTGAATGACAACAAAATAAACTACCTTCAAACTTCATTTCTTTTATATATATAAGTTCTGCAACATTGCTTCAACCTTCCAATCTGACCAAATATTTCCTGTGTTTTCTTCTCTTCTGATGACTAACTGTTATTCGAAATATCGAACCTACTAAGTGTTCTGCCTGTTTGTATGTGTGTATATATACTTAGAAAACATTAAGAAAAACGAATGAAAAACAAATTCTATGACTCACATTCAATATTTTGACCCTTTTAAAGGATATTAAGCGGCCAGAAGACGAAAGCGAACTGAATATATATATATATATATATATATATATATATATATATATATATAATTTTTTGAATATCCAATTAGACGGCCTTTTTTAACTTCTTCATATATTGAAATATAAACTACACTCACAAAGACAAAAAAAACTCATAAAAGAGATCACAAAACATATTTCGAATCAAATCTTTCTACCTGATGACGACATAGTCAAAATATAGTATTGAGTTTTTGTGATCTCCTGTATATATTTCTTTCAGCCAATTTTCCTTTTAGGGATAGCAGGAACTGAAGTCCGACATTTGGAAATTATTATTCTTTTAATTTTGAGATATCCTGCTCTCATACTCAGACGGACTAATTCGCAAATCTAATTACATTAACTTCAGAGATCACAAAACTTCCGCTAAAAACTCGATCACGAAATTTTGACTCGAAACTATGCTTTCAATTTTCGATATTTCATATAGAGAATAAATGAAATTAAAACCCTTATTAACTGGGTTGAAATGAAAAACACCGAACTGTATATCTCTGTGTATTCGTTTTCTTGAGTCTCAAGTATTGAAAGTGTTGCACCGCATTGATTTCTGTTTAATTAATGAAATATCTAATTATGACAAAATTGTTTATAATAACTAAAGTGGAAAACACGATTATGACAAAATAATTACTAACCTTGAAGTTATAAAATTTGTTTCATGTACCATAATGAAATCAGAAGACTTCAAAACAAGTGTATAGAATGTATTAATTTGGGTGGTAAGTTAATTGCTGAAGTGGCACTGGCATTGAGGGACTGAACTGGAAGTAGTAATTAGGGAAAATATATGGTCATGTTCGATTAGGAAAGGACACAAGACAAACAAGCATCAGGTCAGGACGGCGGTGAAGGGCGGGCTGTTTGCTCAGGGTATTTGTCTTTGTTGTGGGGAGGCTAGTGCAAGCAATTGAGGGTCAACAGAGTAGCACCAATTATTACTGGAATAAACAATCACCAGATGGAACCACTTAATACATTATTACAGCATTTCACGTGTGAAATTTCACCAATGCGCAATATAACAACAACAATTTAATCTTCATATATTGAAATATAAACTAAACTCACAAAGACAAAAAAAACTCGTAAAAGAGATTACAAAACTCACTAACATATTTCGAATCAAATCTTTCTACCTGATGACGACGTAGTCAAAATATAGTATTGAGTTTTTGTGATCTCCTGTATATATTTGTCAGGATGTAAATCGTATTTAAGAAATTTAAAATTTTTTGGGTCGATATAACATTATACAGTAGATTAAAAATAAAAGAATTTTACAAAACAATACGTTGAAAACAGTACAAGAATTTTATATACAACAAATGTCCCGAACCCTGTATGATGTTAGGTACTCCTTAAAGACAACTCAAAATACACATGAATCGGACAAAATTTAGGACTCCCTATGCAGAATCATTGAGTTCTACATTTTATCACAAACGGCCAATATTCGGCCTATGTGTGTTCTCTAGTCACACTACAACTTAACATAACCTACAAAAACTAAATTCAGAAAAAAAAAGGCATTGCTTCTAAAGGAAAACTGGATTAAGAATATTCAACAAATTTACAGAAAAGCAAAAATATTTACACTTCGTAAAGGAACGGATTTTGTAAACATAAGTGTTTTTACAACACTAAAGAGAAAAATTTGTATTCCTGCATTTTCTAATTAGTACATTAAAATAGAACTGTAAAATTATTAATTAAATATCTCTTAGTGGCATATTTCATAACTGTAACAAGAGCATTGAAAATGAGAACAATAACAGCTCAAGGAAATGTATGCAAGGACACCAGTAAGTGGAACTGTGTGGTGTAGAACCTTTAAGAAACTACAGCGTCGCAAACTAGACTCCGCATCTCAGGCGTACACGGAGGCTTCTTAAATAACGACCTGTTACATGTGGATAACACGGTCAGTTTAAATCTTATATTTCCCTCCATGCTTCAAGATTGACAAAATCTTAAATAAAAAACAATACAGGAGAAAGTAATTTCCTACAAAATCACGTACCAGTTCAACGAAGCTTTGCATCAGCACTTATTCATTCTAATAACTAACAGTTTTTTTTTAATTTCACAGTTTGCACAATGCAACATGTAACACTTGAAAAATCATACTAAGTGATTACTGTAACTATTGACTCATCCCAGTTAATATAATCAGGTAATAGCGTGTTATTTATTTTATATAGACCGTCTTTTACAAATAATTTTTGTTTAAAAAATAAAACATTTTGCGGCTTTTTATTTTTCCACTATTACTAAAACGGTAATAAGGACATTTCTGTAAATGTTGGGCTACTTTTAAACAAACAAGAACATGTATACATGTATCTATACATCAAGAAGATAATTAAGGTAGACTGGCTAGAATTCATGCAATAATTGCATGATATTAATGGGGCATCCAATAATGAACATGCCTCAAATGTTTTGCTTCGTTTTGGCAATTATTAAAGATACTTCCCTGTAATATTGCAGTTTCAAGAAAATCAACACACTGGAATCTAATAAAATATGATACGTGGCAGTGAGGGTGTTTCTATGACAGAGTATCAAGGGTGACATGGGAACTCCTTTCGGTTGATACGCATCGACAGCGACAAACAATTGCATACTTCAAATATATCTCTCTCACAAGGGCTAGAGTTAAGCATCACAAGTAATATGACTCACTTCAATCATGTTTAATAATGCCATTCTAAAGTCAAGGAACATCGGTGTTGCTTACCAAAATACATAGTGAAAACATTCAGCGTACTTTGATAACATATTGACAATATTCTAAACAGAATTATACTATAAATAGCATAAAATGGAACAAAAATAATCAGCAAACAGGTGAAGTCAGTGGCGCTTGATTAACCTTGAACTGCCCAAGCAAATAAAAAACCTGCAGTTGAATAACTGACAAATACTACCACGACTCAGGTAACTAAATCCTAATTTTTTCTATAATTTCTAGTTTCCACACCATTTTCGGTCCATTGTTTTCCTATTTCTATTAATTCTATTGACGATTCTGGTTACACATTCTTTGTTAAATAGAATTTCAAATAATTAAATTATAACAAAATTACAAATATATGTTTTAATTAAGGTTCCAAAGATTGAAAATTATTCCTATGCTTGAAAGGGCACCAGAGTTGATGTTTTTATTATTTCTGCACATAGATCCATAAAAGTTCCCCATCATTGAACAAGCCTGTCCAATCATTTTACATATTTTTCATGAAATGTATATATCATTAAAAAAGACACCATATTATGCTCAAGTTATTTTTTCGCTACTTTTTCATAAGGTTTTTCACAAGGTTTTTAAATAATTTCTTCCTTTCTTCATCCAAACGTTGGACAATATTTATTACGGTGGATCCGACATGTTTCGACTGGCTTCCAGTTCCATTTAGGGTAATTATAAAACGTAATGTGCTTAGTGATGGTGTTAAGACACAGTTTGCAGTAATCGTTGTAACGCAGCTCTTAGCCCTGTAGTTCAACAGCTAGTGGCTTAGTGCCGTTAAAATTTTACAAATAAATAAAAAAGATAAATACAAGAAGCACTTTATTGAATATGCGAATGTACATATCACAAGTCCAAATATAAAACATCTAAACAAACATTTTTGAATATATGTCTCAAATATAAGAAATAAAGTAGTTTTATGAGGAAATCAATTTCACAAAATGTTTTGCAATAAAATAAACTTGAAATAAGGACTGCAGACGAAAAAAAATGGCAATGCAGATATGCGTGTGAAACAGAACACGCTACAACTGCAAAAGTGGCCGACTAGCAATAAACAGAATATAACCGAAAGAAGACCCTGAAATGGAGCAAATTGAAACATTGATAACTTTGTATGTAAATACCTTTTTCAAATCACAACACTTTACTCTCGACTGAAGTTACCTCGTCAATCAACCATCTCATCCTATTTCTGTCTGTTACATTAGTATCTCATCTGGTTGACTATTTCACAATCACACACACCACCCACTCCTCAGGCACAGTTTAAATAAAAATGTAGATAGACATACACACCCATGCAGTCTCTAATTTTCGGTTTGAACCGACTTCAGGAGAGATAAATGAGGGAAACCAAGCTCACTAGTAAAGAGACGGTTGGAGACCAACATTGCTGCCGCATACGCGACCGGTCACAGGGAATAAGATAGACAAGAATCAATTTAAAGTTAATTTAAAATTAAATTTAGGATACAGAATATAAAAAGAGAGTAAATAAAATTAAAACAGAGGGATGAACAGAGCAAGTGATACATAAATAAATGTAAGACACTAAGGTATTGATGTATTACTTCCTCTGTTTTATTTTATTTATTATTGTTGTCACATTCCCTATTCTATACCTATTGACTCCTGCCTACCTTATTCTCTGTGACTGGGGGTGCGTATGTGGCAACACTGAATATGTTAGTCTTCAACCGTCTCTCTACCAGTGCGCTTCCTTTCTCTCTTATCAAGACAGTTCAGCATTTACGATCCTTTTAAGTAAGTATTCTTTTTTTCCTAACCACTTTACGAAGATACATGTTAACTGATAGAGTAACTGACCCAGCCACATATTTAACACTTTAAAACAACGTAAAATGTTTAGGATTTGAAGTGCTAAATATGAGCACGGTGAGATTCTCTATCAGTTAACAGTACAACATCATTAAGTGTTTAGGAAAAAATAACACTTACTTAAAAGTACCGAAAATGCAGAAGCCACTCTGGTTTTCAATAATATTTCTATTGAAGAAGATTTGCTGCCTATTTATATGATAGGCATATAAATATCATATATGATATTTATATGATTCATATGATTATATGATATATGTATATATATAGTTCAATGCACATAAAGAAACATAAGAGACATTAAAAGCACACACTTACTCACTCACTTACAGTCTATATTTTCGGTTTCAACTGTCTTCAGGAGAGATAAGAGAGGGAAACCAAGAAAACTGGTTTAGAGACGGTTTGAGACACTCTGAAACCGGCAATAAGAGACTGTAAGTGTGTCCTTTTAATTTTACTATGTTTCTTTATGTGCATTGTTGAATTATATTTGTTCATTTCGGATCATATTCTCATCGAAAAATATATATACATATATATTATATATATATAATATATATTAATATATAATATATAGTAACGGGTTACTATATTGTTGCGTCTACAACGTGCTTGGTCTCCCTTTCTCTTTTCTCCTGAAGACGGATTGCCCGAAAATTTGAGTTTGTAAGTGTGTTTCTTTACTTTGTGTGCTATCTATCTTCAATTTTGAACTGATATATATATAAAACTCCAAAGTCATTATCAGCCTTTAGATCGATTCACATCTATTCTTGACGACGAGGACATCAAAATATAGTAGTGAGTTCAGTGATTTCTGTTCTATGTGTTCTTTTGAAAATTCTAGTTTAGTTTATATATATATATATATTATTATATTTACAGTTGGGGGATCATTTTTATTTCAATGTATATATAAACGTCCAAACAGGTAAGAAAGTCAGAAATGGGGTTAAATCGCTCAACCAAAGAAACTGGTCTTCACTAGTCACACTTGAACGAAGACCAGTTGTTGTGGTTGAAAGATCTCAGTCCCATTGCTGAACTTCTTACTGTGGTTAAGATATTGGTTGTTATTTCACGTGTTTGCCTGTGTAAGAGCTTGTATGAGTTCGGCTTAGTTCAACGTTTAAAATGTTAACTATGTTAGGATAAAAAATATTCAACAAGAATATTTCAGTTAAAGAAATAATCAAATCCTATCTGTGTAGGATAAGAAACATTGAGAAAATGTAGGCCACAAGTGAAAAGGAAACGAGACATTTCTAACTTTTAAAGTACATAACAACAAGATTGTATGACTTAGTTGAATAAATGAAGGAAAATTGTTTTCGCAAAGGCACCGGGTGCGGATGACGTAAATAACTACGTTCTGAAGCAGCTCCCTGACCCTACACTCAACTGGCTAACCTCCATATTTAATGCTTGCATTAAAATTGGTTACTTTCCATCAGCCTGGAAACAGGCCAGGATAGTCCTTATCCCCAAACCGGGAAAGGATCCAACTCTAGCCAGTAACTACAGGCCTATAAGCTTGCTTAGTTCTCTAAGCAAGGTATTTGAGAAGGTCTTACTCAAACACGTATCCGAGTTTCTCCAATTCACAGATATCCAGTTTGGATACAAAAAGGGACACGGGTGCGTTCAGTTACTGCGACGCACCCTCAACTTCTTACACTACGCTAAGCAAAGAAAGCTTAGAACTTACACCCTAGCCATCGACCTTAACAAGGCCTTTGACTGCGTTTGGCACGAAGGCATTGTTAAGAAACTAGGAGACGCTGGGCTTCCCCAATGGTTCCAAAGGATCGTTCACTCTTATCTAACTGAACGATCCTTTAGAGTCAAAGCCAGAGACACTTTATCCTCGCCGTACAAGATTGGGAGGGGGGTTCCCCAAGGCTCTTGTCTGGGGCCTATCCTTTTCAACTTCTACTTGCAGGACTTTCCCCAGTGGAATAAAAATAATAGAAACATACAGACACTAGAGGGTATCTATGCAGATGACATTTTGGTATCATGCCGGTCGTACTTCATAGATACCCCCCTAAGACAATTTCAGCAACATGTTGACAGGATGGTGCAATGGACTAAGGTATGGAGGATGAATATTAATCCATCCAAATGCACCTTCACTGTCAACCTGCGCAAGAGACTCGGATACACACCTACACTGCGCATCCACGAACAACACATACCCGTAACAAATTCATTTAGGTACCTTGGCGTTACCATTGACCAAAAACTGTCCCTAAAAAACCATGTGAGCTGCACACTTGGCAAGACCTACGGCGCCAGGAGTGGCATCTACTTTTTATTACGGCCTGGCTCTGGTCTCTCCCTTCGGACCAGGGTGAACCTCTACAAGGCACTTTTAAGGCCAATCGTCGCGTACGGGGTCACAGCCTGGGCTAAGCCGGCGGGTAAGTTAATGAAACGCATTTATGCGTTTCAGAATAAAACCCTCCGACTTATCCTGGGCGCACCACGCTACGCGACGAACGAGTTCCTGCATAGGGAAGTCAAGCTGGAGCGTCTCTCCAGGTTTGTCCGCAGGTTGGGCAGGAAAGAGGACAAAAGAAATGCCACTTCAACTAACCCTCTGATTGCTGCCATTCAGGGTTTATTACTCACTGAAGTGATGCAGGAGGAAGAGGCTGGGATGGCCAGAGCTGCGGCTGATATGGACAACAACCCAGTAGAGGAACAGGTAGTGGGCCTATGTTGACGCTGTCCTACACAGGAGCCGAGGGATAATACAGTTCCACAAAGGGAAGAAATATTATTGTTATTATCATTATTATTATTATTATTATAAAATCATTATTATTATTAGTATTATTATTACCATTCCTATTATTATTATTATAACTATTATTATTGTAGTTGCTACTTATTGTTAGTATAATTATTACTATTATTATTATTATTATTATTTTTATTATTATTGTAGTTGTTATTACAATATTATTAATGTTTATAATTATTGTTAGTATAATATTTACTATTATTATTATTATCACTATTATTATTGTAGTTGTTACTAATACTATATTACACTATTATTAATCTTTATAATTATTGTTAGTATAATTATTACTATTATTATTATTATTATTGTAGTTGTTACTAATACTATATTATTAATCTTTATAATTATTGTTATTATAATTATTACTATTATTATTATTATTATTATTATTATTATGTATCGTTTATGTACAAAGGGGAAAAAGCCTGGTGGAGAGCACCCAGTGCTCTCCGTACGGCTACCCCAGCCTTGTATACCTTGGGCATAAGGCCTTTAATAAAGAAATTTTCATTCATTCATTCATTTCGCAAAGGAATATTAGTTAAGGAAGTTGTTTGTCGCAACGGACCGTAGAAAAATGGTTGGTTTCGACCTTAGTTGGCGTGACATGATTAAAGGTAGTGTGCAATGCGGCCCAAGGTTGGGAAGGTGAGGACTCTGGCTGGAGTGTGGCTGTAGGCGGGGTCTATTCTCGTACTGGGACACCCGACCAGCCGTCTATATATATAAACCTCTCACTGCCCACCCCAGTAACCACATTAATCGCCGGTCCAGCAACTAATCAGCCAGCCATATCCTCTTGCCCAGCTTTCCAACATCTTCAACCATTAAGAGAAACCTTAGGCAAGAAATACCGACGCGTCCAACGGAATCCTCCAACCAGCACGACACCCTAAAAGACTGCCTCCTATATACTAAAACAGAAAGGTACAAAGAATGCATAGCGTTCTCCCGCATCGGTAGCACTTGCATGTCACACAACTTAAGTTGGAACAACTGTTTTTCTGACTACTTTTTAGTTCATACATCTAAATACCATATAAAGCAAAACTTATTTTACATAGCGCTACAACTTAAGATAGTAACTAGCACTAAGAAATTGAACCCAATCTAGTCATAAACCTTTAAATTCTAAATAATTTTTTTTCAAACTCTAATCGGAAAAAATTCAAACCGATACTTTTCAAAAGTTTTATTTCTGTTCAGCGCACACTGTAACAACAGAGTTTTTTTCCTTTAGACCTGTTCTAGAGGTAAAAGTATGTTTCTTTCTTGCTATTTAAGTTTCATGATTTTGTTTATTAAAAGACGACTTGGTAAAAAAATAAAATAGATATTGCTACTGGTAGTGTTAAGTTATGAGATTGTAACCTCTCTAGTCTCCAGAAATTATTCTCTTTAAAGTTGAACACCTTTTGTTGGATATTTTTTTTATTATATGTAATTTTATATTTTGTTTACGAATTTTCAAGAATTCATTCTAATTCTTGCTGGGTGCACAGATAGTTGTATTATAAATGTATGCACTTTGTACCGACATCTTATTTATCTATTATTTCCTCTATAAATTTCACATCATACTTAGGAAGCCTCTTGCAGTTTGAAATAGTAGGTCACCTTCCTAGTACCGCTGAAATATATTCTAACTTAAGAATTAAGTGTAAAAAAGAGACTCTCCTGTACGGGGGAAAAGAACAGAACTCCAGAGCAATGCATTTAGACATTTGAAATAACAAGCATAATTCAATTTCAAGTCCATATCCTTTCAATAAAAAAAAAAAAAATCAAAGAAATTGTAAGAACCCGAATCGAAATACAGATTACTATTTTCAGAAATATGAAACTAGAATCGACATTTACTAAATTACCAGCCCTAATAGAAAATGAGGTCATTTGCATGTTAAATGCATCCAATTATTCAATTGCAGTAATCTGCCAGACACTGGTGACTTCAGAATGTCATTCTAATGAACATATAACAAGTAAACCTCATAATGCCTTATAAATGACTGGTCTATTAGCTTTGGTGAAGACAAGAAACGAATTCCCCAATAATATGGCTGATAAATAGCATTTATACATTAGAATTATCATTCTATAATATTAGTATTATTATAGTAATATAATATTAATTGTATGTATACCTGCAACTCGCTTACAGTTAAATATATACGAATAAAGCACTAGTTTATGCACACATACTGTACGAAGGGTGGATATTGTATGCTGTATTATGACGTACACTATGAAAGATCAATATTTCATAACATATAAATAAAAAAATTATAGAATACATTCTTAATTGATTTAAATAGATTATGATAAAAGATAAAAGTTTCAACTGATATTAAAGAAATTTAATCACATGCGTGCCCACCCATTAAAATTAATCAAAAATAATGTCATCCGTAACCACCTCTATTAAGGATTGATTGAAAACGATGTTTTTCCTAGATTAATATGAATATTTGAAAATGATATAGAGCGTTATTTGAATTACCAAATTAGAAGTATTGAAATAAATAGTAAAATGAACAATGGTATAGCGTCGTGGTACTCTTGGTACATCAATGACAGTCCTCTCTTTACTTGGACACTCTCGTTTAGAGGTCTTAGGATGGCGTCAATCAACTGTGGTCACAGTGTGAAGAGATTTGACGCGTCAGCTTATCACCCGCCTATTGCGCAATCTTCCAACTGAATCAAATATAAATTCTATAACGTCAAATATCCACTGACTTCTACTCATATAAATGAGAAACTAGTAAAGAAATGGTCGTGGTTTGAAGGCATTAGTGAAAGGTATGTGGTCATCAAGCGGGCATCTGGGTCGTAGCTTTCTACCGAGGAAGATCCCACCTAGCGACCTCATTCAGTACCGCACTGTTAACACTAACTTTTCCCGTTCGAAAAGCTACAAAAGCTTGCAGCTTTGACATCACATCAAGTTATCCCACCTTTCAATGATGTTCATCAAATTAACGAATTTGAAGTACTAAGTTGTAATAAGGTAAAGATGGTTGAAAATGTTATTCTAATATTACAAAACAAATAAGTGTCACATAATTTTAGTTCGTGTGGTTCAAAAATAAAATAATATAATTCCCACGAGCAAAGTCAAAAAATACACTTTGAAGCATAAAAGGATGTAAATATTAAAGATATATTTTGTGAATTCGATACAGTTGCCTACATAGAATGGAAAAGTAAGCATCCTCTTCATTATTTTCACGCAAGTAAAAATGGAATCGCTAAACAATGGCACCTGCTGATCTTATCATCTGCTCACAGAAGAGCCATGCGTACAGAACACTCTCTCCTATCCTTGAGCACAGTTCTATCGACATAAAAAGTAAAATAATAACCATGGGACGGACATGGCTTCAAGAACTTCTACCCAACCTCTAAACAGAAATGAATACAAAGAACACGGCCATCATGATAAGCAATCCATCGTATTCATTCATGCAATCACAATAGAGGAATGCAACTTTGATGTAGTCTCAATGTTAATAAAATGGAAAACTGTTTTCACTACGACAATATCAACTTTATAAACTAAATCATTAACTACTTACAGTACAATAAAAGGCTATATTGATACGTATAATACACAAATCAGTTCACAGAAGTTGAACTGAAATGCTTCCAATGGATGAATTAATGTGACAATTTAACAGTGAATAGCACGTTTTTTTTTTAAATTCAATAAAATTAATATAAGGAGAAAAACATCAACCACCCGTTACATTCCATTTTTTATATAAATATCTACTTTTATTTAATAATATTCTTTGTTGTTTAAAATGCCCAAACTTAAAGGCTTTTACTATAATGCCCAATAAACTATACAATTTTGGACATCTCTCCTCAACAGGAGATATGATTTCAAAATAAGTTGTCCTTAAACTTGACCGTTCTCGTAATGATGTTAGAATGAGAACAATCAATGAACTAGTAGAACAGCGAAAATCTCGTGCGACTTCAACTTTATTGGTGTCATTAACCTTTTGAATAATTAATTGAGTGATTCATGGTCGGTGAATTTAGAAAGAACACTTTATGGTGTTTCGTTGGGAATTTGTAAAGCTATAAGATTTCGAAGGGAATAGTTGAAGTAAAAATGAAGTCACTGAGAGAAGGTGATGTGACAAAGGCAGCAGTCAGGGATGCAGTCAAACGTATACATGAAAGCAAAGAGCGGTGTCAGCAAAACCATTGCACGACACATGTCTTCGACTGCTGTCGACAAAACATCGCAGCTAAAGTCCAGCGTGAGTAACTGACGGCAAAGCGAGAAGGCAGGATATGGTCAAGGGCGTATCAGACGAAACCTCTGAGTGGCTGTCTGAAAGCGCATTCAATGCCACACGTCACCACTACAACACCCAGTGTCTTACCTACAACCTGGCCCAAACTAACTTCAATTCAGTCTGAATCCTCCCATATTCCAACGAAAACTGCTGACAAACAGATTAGAACTACCACCTGCTTTGCGTGCATTACACTTAATCCTCATTATTATGTACGAGCAGCGGAGACGTTAGGAAAAAATCATTTTTAAATCTTATCATCAAATATTAAATCCAGTTCAAGACTGATAACCCATCAGATTATACAGCTTATTCATATCATTTATTCAATGATACGATTATTAATATTTTTCTTTTTTGTCAATACTTATCTAAATTTATGATTGCTGTGATAAAGGTATTGAAATTGCTAAGTCACATGGTTTAAGTCGATGATAATATAACCTATTTCTTTTCACTAGAAACAAAAAACCTATCTAAGCGTTCACCAATTGTTATAAAACGAATTATTTGCTTTCCATTGTTATAATTAATAATGGTAATTACACAGTGATTATAATTCCTAAAATGTAGTAACTATATTAAAACGACTTAATTAATTTATTTATTTCTGATAATGAGTTTGCAGATGCTGGGGGTAGACAAATAGATTTTTTGCCAAACTATTTTATTGGACTCAGGAAATTTCAAAAAAATGTATTTCCGTTGTAATTCGTTTTTACAATTTTGGTCCCAATAGGATTCATTTGTCTATATTTCGTATAGAGGAAAATGGAAGTAAAAAGTTGAAAAAACTATTAACTACACTTGGCGATTAAGGAAATATTGGCATATAGATATTAAAAAAAAAAAAAACCAATAAACCCATTATGAACTCAGTAAGGAGGGGTATAGAAAAATAAAAAAAATGAAATAGTACCCTAACAGTTTGCATTGAGAATATAGAAAGAACAAATCGTTTAACATCTAATCGTAGTCATCCTCAACCAATAATGAAAGCAATAAAACTTATAAATAGAATACATGTATGTTATTAGTATCACAATGGCTGGTGTAAATTCAACTACAAAGGGATGATACTATCATGTGACTCGAATACTGCTGTGATGTCAATGTCCACCAACATCGCTATCGGCAGTATACAAGGTGAGCCGGGTACTCCTTTCTTAATGTAATTAATGCTTCATTAAGGAAGGAATGATACCGACTGACCTCCAATATAGGGGGACCACAAGTTAGCCCAGTGGCAATGTGATCATCTATGGTCTGGTGGATCCGGGGTTCAATGACCACTCTGGCCCACGATTTATTTATGAAGGAGGTGAATAAATCTCAGCTCCTCAGTCGTTAAAGCCATAGGTCCCGAGTTTGTACTATGTCAGATTCTCGTTAAAGATCCCTACTCTAAATACACTTGTACTTTAAAGGTAGGCAAAATTTAGGACTCCCAAAAATAGAATGCTCACTGTGTGGTATCAAAAAGGGGTAATACTTGACCGATGTCTGTTCTTTTGTGAGACTGCCACTGTAACCTAACCTACCTCGAATAAACGCTATTGATGACGTCAATGCAGGTGGACCAACGTCACCAACAGCAGTATACGAGGTAAATTTGTTATTGCTTTATTAATTTAATTATCATACGACTTCGTTACTATCATTTCTCTATGACGCCAATCTGAATATGAAACCAAATCCAGTCATACTCAACAAACTCGCCTGTATTGCTACGTTTGAATTAACGTAAATCAATTCTGTTTCATGCCATGAAGAACCATGAACTAAGATTAACAACATAGATTAATATCTTATGAATATGGTCAATCATATTAAATGTCTGCCACTGTAACGAGAGAACAAATACAATTCAAATTATGATTACAATCAGCCCTTTAAAACTATAATTCAGCAACTGTATTTTTCTTCATGTTTGAAACCAATAAAAAACAAAGCCTATAAGTGACCAGGTAGTAAAGCTAACTACTTCTAGTGAATCAAAGCATACCTTTACTAGTGGCACAACTCAGCTTGGTGATAAGCATATAGCCAGTGATATGACAGCTCTCGAGTTCCACGCTCACCAAGTATACATTTAAGATACCGTAACAAGTTAACACTGACTAGCAAGTAAAACAAAACATTGCCTGCTTATTTACTCCACTTTTTACTCTCATGTGTAAATTATTTAAAAATATTCTACACATTATTGCGATCTTTCTTATCAAGACTCAAGAAAACAACTGGAACTAAGAGAAAGCTATATTACTGAGGGAGCAAACAGCACGTGACGTCATCCCAGCAATAATAAAAACTTGTATATATGAAAATATACGCACAGTGAATTGATAACAACTCTCTTAAATATATTCTTTATAAACTACATGTATGCAAAGAATTTGTTTTTTCTTTGCATACTCTTTGTTGAAACAGTACTCATAGGCTTTCACCATTTAGTGATGTTCAAGAGGGGGGAAGTGGGGTTAATTTATTATTTGGCACCCATTTTAAGTATTGGATGACTCACATTACCGAAATGACCCTACTTTGAGAGCCCTAAATGTTTGCTTATAGTAGCAATCTTTAACGAGTATCTCACATCGAGTATAATCTCAGGACTGCTGCCTAAACAACCTCTCCAAGGAACGATGTTCCCAGGTTTTTCTCATTTCCGGAAAAATAATCGAGAGGCAGAACCAGAATTGAACTCGGGATCTAACTGTCTAGAAGAGAGCAGGCAAGCCACTGGGCTACCATGGCCCCAACATCACAAGAATACATTATTAGTAATAATCAAATATTAATTTTTATTATTGTGATGCTTCTATAAATTCCAGAGTCATGTGTGACATTCCTGCATACTACAGATTTAAACTAATTATACACTATTATACATATCATTTAAGTACAAACAAGTTAGTAAAAAAGTAAATAAACTTCTTAAATTTTTCATTATGGTTTCAATTAGAAATAAAAGACGAAAAAATATTTAATCTTTCTTTAAATTATTATAAATAACAGAAATTATTAAATTATTATTTAAATTAATATATCTTTTATTAAATTATTATTAATAAACAATTATCAAATCAGTTATTTATTCCAAATAATAATGCTTGAAAATATAATAAACAAACTCCCTAATGAATACGTTTCTTTTTATATTTACTACGTTATATGGTTGTTAATCATTAAGTAAGTAAAACAAAGCATTGCCTGATTATTCATCCTAAAACTGTAAGGTAATATAGGTATTGTTTCGGTACCTAATAATTTTAAATAAATAATAATAAATACAGGTCTTTATTAAGTTTGTTGAAGGACACACATTTGACTGAAATATATAGCATATCAAATAAATAAGTATTTATGTAAATAAAGTTGTTTGCTTTCTTATATGAACTTCAAAAGGTTAAAAAGGGGGTCACTACAAAGTTATTATAGTTTCAATTAACATTTCATTTACACTGTTGCAGCACATGACCTTTCAAGTAATATTTTCAGGGAATAAAATATGGAGTTATTTATTAAAAGTATCAAAGTAACTGCAAGCATTACAGAGAATAGTATTTCATAGATACAATCAATATCAAAAATAGTCTATAATATTTATATGCATTTAAAAACTTTATGCCTCTTTCCACTTTATTTAACTTCGTCAAATATTTTTCTAAATTTCGAAATCTTTTCTTCATTTCAGGGTTCAACTTAAAAATTAAATCACCATATTTCTTTGAATTCTTATTGAACATGTTTCGGTGTTACATCCACGATCTTCAGCAAAAATAAGAATAAGAATTCAAATAAATATGGTGATTTAATTATTAAGTTGAACCCTGAAATGAAGAAATGATTTCAAAATTTAGAAAAATATTCGACGAAGTTAAATCAAGTGGAATCAGACATAAAGTTTTTAAATGCATATATTCAAGAAGTACTGCTCCCAACTTTTACCAATAAATATATATATATATATATATATGATCAAACCACAATATGAAATGGGAAAAAAACATTAAGATCTTGCAACCATAACAAGCAGTCTTCGTCAGAGTCAAAACCGAACTGATTACCTAATAATAACTGGTTGGGTTTTGTCTTTGACGAAGACCGATTGTTACGGTTTAAAGAACTTAGTGTTTTTTTTCCATTTCTTATTGTGTTTTGATCATTGATTGTTATTTCACGTGTTTATGTGAATCTTGTTATATAATACATTTTGTTTCAAATTAATAATATAAACTTTTCAATTAAATAGAAAAATACATCACTAATTCTATGAATTCGTAATTACCATAATTCAAACCTGGCTACGTAATTGAAGATTACTTCTGGTATGTAACTATGATTTATTCAAATTATTTATAATAAATTCTTCTATTTCATAGCTCTAACAAGTAAGTGTAAATCAGAACAATTCATACTGTTGTCCTTGCACCATATTATGCAATTCAATTAAAAACATATTAAATACAATTATAAATCTCAGTGTGGTAATTTAAAAAAACCTTTATCATTCTTAAATCAATTTTCATGCTTTAGCTTCACTGCAAAAACCGAGAAATAATTTGGAGATAAAAAAAACCACAAACTTAATTTGTCTTGTAAATATTCACATCATATAAAAAAATTAGAAAGAAACAAAGTAGCAAACTGAGTATCAGCATATAATTTATGAGAATTTGAACATTTTGTTAAACAATCAACATTTTTTTATTAAAACAACTAAAAATAAAAAAATAATATGATGATGAATAATTCCAAGAACAAATGAAGAACCAATATATGGGAAACTCCCAAGTTTATTCTAAAGTTAATAATACTATTACTGAACTACTAATAAAGTTAATCAATAATAAAGCAGGGTTCTTTGATCTTTATTTCTCATGGAATGTAAATCTGAGAAAACGGGGGGGGGGGGGGGGGGGGGATGAAAAAGAAGACCTACATCCTTTCATCAAATAATTACCCGTGATAATGAGAAAGACGACTTAGCATTAGGTAGATGAATTTGAAATGAAGATAACTGCTTCTATGATTTGCATGTATTCAGCTATTAGATTTGTTATCTTTCAATGTTATTATAACTTTAATCGACTTAAAACACTTTCCTTCTGCAAACAAATTGTCCAATCATCCAATAAGGAAAAAATATATAAACCTTGACCTACTGTATGTTTTGATTATTATTATCATCAACCATAGTGATTGAAATTAATAAAACACATCTGAATATACACTAATCTGCTATATAAAATCATGTTAACATCTGACTCAGGGAGCAATATAAACAAATACTATGGGCAGCTAAATAAAGCATTTGAATAAACTTCATTGAGATGGTTGAAATTACGTTATTAATATATAATTTAAGCCGTTAAATGCATGAAGATAGTAAAAAATTTTAAAAAAATTGTCATAGTTAGACGGCACTAATATTAACTACATATGTCATTATATGTGTTTGTTTAAATCGTTGAGTAACAAATACAAAAAAACTCAGTGTGCGTTATACTATAAAATTACATAAGTTATTGGAAAGCATTTATATTAAGTTATGTCATCCACTGCACTAAAAAATTAGTTATGTATTAAAATTGATTACACCCATTTATTTCTATAAATCGATAATAAAAATACAACCAAATCGATTTTTAATAAATAAAGGATACAAAAATACTTACGTCAATATAAAAGAACGGCTATTATTTTAGAAAGAATGCTAAATTTACTTTGTAATACTATTCTATAACGCACATTTATAAGAACATAATGTCCCTGGTTATAAATCTAAATTATGTGAACTTGTACCATTGTTTTCTTCACAGTGAAATTATAACTTATATAAAAACTAACATATGGAATAAAAAAACATAGGCGTAGGAAACTATAACTATGACAAATATCTACTGAAGTAGAGAAAATGATATTTTAATGGTTTTTATTATGGGTTATTCTCCCATAAGGAACAGTTATATTTTACAATTTATATTGAAAAATAAAAACATAAATGCTATTTACATAGTCAAATCCATATTTTTTCCTGAAAACATTTAGAGTGGTGAATTAACAGTTCCTTGGGAAATTGTGTAACAATAACGGAATATAGCAACCATGATTTTAGTTATAAATATAAAGTTGATACGCGTGTCAACATATTTAAGAATGCAATATGAAGAAAAAGGACAAATGACAGTCTTGAGGGCCTTCAGAGGTAGAAAAAAAATTAAGCATAAGCTTGAGGAAGGTATATTACGTCTAGTTCGTAAGAATATATTTTTGCTATATGCTTGCATTTATTCGTGATGATCATTAGTTAATCAATTAAAACAATTATAACAAATAGAGTTACAATGGCGAGATATTTAGTCAAGCACAATATGCATGTTACTTACGTTTATCGCTAAGAAAAGTCATATAAAAAGGTGGCCCTCTTCGGGACGAGTGCAAATCCAACAAGCACAAAATTAGATCTGCAAATAAATGAGTACGAAGTGGAGCCTCAAGGATCCACCTATCAACTGGAAAAACATATGTTTATTAATGAATGAATGTAATATATAAACGAATTGCAATAACGCAGCTCATAAACTAGCTGCAAACTAACAGAAATACAAATAAAATTACTTACGCAAGGAAAATGCAAAATAAAAAAAAACCGAGGTTAACACCAAACGTAGTTAAACCACAATGGGCAGACAGAATTAGGAATAACAGGTTACATGAACTGCGTCTGCGCACGAGGCAAAGGAATTCTTCTATAATGATTTCGAAAGGTCATTCATAAAATTTTAAATAAAAAGATCGATTTATTAAAGTCCATCAACAAATATAAAATTAAAATATAATTCAATATTACAATTTACATTAAAACTTTCTTGTAAGGATGAAATATACGTATGTATATTAATATTCATTATTATGATATAAATAATACATTTATTAAAATAACATAATAAAAATAAATTATCTAGACAAGAATTTAAAAATATGTTTCATGAAATTTTTAGTACAACTTCAATTAAAAAGACCATTGATCTTTTATTTTCAATTTTAAAAACTTGGCAACATTGAATGTTGATAACAAAAATAGTGATAACACCAAGCCAATCCTGTTTTGATTTGGTTATTACATTATTGATATGGCTGAATATACTTGTATAAGTTGTCGTGTTTTATTTCCTAATGCAGACACACAACGGAGTCACTATAAGACAGACTGGCATCGATACAATTTGAAGCGAAAGGTTGTAGGACTTCATCCAGTTACTGCTGAAGAATTTCAGTCCAGAGTAATTGAGTTGAAAGTTAAAGAAGAGGAATCAAATAAAGATGATTCTGTATTTTGCAAGGTATGTCGAAAACCATTTTTGACACAGAAAGCTTTCCTCAATCATATAAACTCTAAGAAACACCAACAAGCTCTACTTTCGACAAGTCCTGATTGCAAAGAATTTAATATTGATGATATTTCTGGCCCCGTTTTGCATAATTCACAAAATAATGTTCATAAGGTTCCGGCTAGGTCCATGATGAACGTGGGAAGTGAATTAAATGGTTTGGATGAATGGGAGGACATGGATGATGACTCAGATGAAGATGCAGAGGATCAGTTTTCGGAACATGATTTGGACGAAATTAGTGAAAATAATCCCATATTATTTAATAATTGTCTGTTTTGTTCAAATCATAGTGCTTCCTTAACCAAGAATTTGAAGCACATGTCAATAGGGCATTCCTTCTTCATTCCCGATCTGGAATATATTTCAGATTTAAAAGGTTTATTATTGTATTTGGGTGAGAAAATATATACCTACCATATGTGTATTTGGTGCAATTTAAATGGTAGGGGTTTTTATTCGTTTGAAGCAGCACAGGGTCACATGAGGGACAAAGGTCACTGTAAAATGCTGCACGAAGGTGAAACTCTAGCTGAATATGCTCCTTACTACGATTACTCAAGTAGTTACCCTGATTATGATGAAGATGTTGATCCTGATGAAGAAGTTATGATACATCATTTAGAGGATAAAGATTATGAACTTACGTTGCCATCAGGAGCCAAAGTCGGGCATCGATCATTGGCTTTATATTACAAGTGAGTTCAGAACTTTTATTTCTTCACAAATTATTTTTTATGACTAAAAGTATGAAAATTTTGAAGCAGATTTGATTCTTTGACAAGAACAATCCAATCGGATTGGTTTTTTTTTTATCGTATAACGATTTTAAAATGTAAGAATAATGCAATATAATATCATTAAAAGTTGTTTACATTATATATTTTTTGTTAGCTATTTTTACTGTAAATGTTTAATTCTATGTAATTTATCCTTACAGGCAGCACTTATATCAAAGAAATGAATGTAAAAAGAGATCGAAGTTGGGAAATATTTTATCGACTTATCGGGCTTTGGGTTGGAAGGAAAGTGACAAGCAGATGACCCTCAGGTGGGAATTTCATATTATTATTGCATAGTGTTAGAATTACCCAATTTAATGCATTTTAGAGTATTTACCCTAATTTTGTTAAATGATTTTGTTCTTTTCAAAATGTTACTTCATGCTGACTGAAATACTAAAAAGTTTAGTTTACTAAAAATTTAGGTGCATGTAAAAAATAAATTATCCGTAAGGCTGAAAGAGATTTAACATTTTAATAAAATTTAACTGGAATATTTTGTTCATCGAAGTATACGAACTATTCTTTAAACTTTAATTTAAATAAATGTAATCTTTTTACTAAGAAAAATTAATTATTCCTTATTCCAGCTATAGAGAGATCTTAATCTAGCTTAACTTGACTTTTCGCTGTTATTGCTTCAGAATATGTACGTAGAAGTTTAATAATCGCAAAAAAATTCATTTCAAGTTTTGATGTTTTGCTTTCGATGTCCATTCTTTCATGATGTCCATTTGTCATTCATTTCCATGATTTGATGTGGTTGGAATTCATTTTTGTTCATATTTCCCTGGCATTCGTGATTGGGAAGTGTGTATATTATGTGTATTTTTTGAATACACTACAGGTCACACGATTTACTGATAATATTAAAATTGCCATATGAATTACCTTAAAGGAAGAGCTGAATTATTTTTTTATAAAGTTTGTTGAGGAAGATTACTTTATGATGCTAATGGAGATTTTTTTTCACTGAAACATTAATGAAATAGAGTTAACAGTTCTGATTGGAGATTTGCACATTAGTAGTATTTTATAAAAAAGAAAAGTTTCAATTTGGTTAATTGCAGGAGGGGGAACTCAGGTCAGAGTAGAAAAACAATACCTTTGCTTGCTTGTGGCATTCCTTTCCCTTCAAGTTATGAAAAAAAAGGGGTCAGATAAAATATCGTACCTTATCCGCCTTTAATGTATTCCTTAACAAATTTGAAGATAGTTGAATAAGTGTTATTCATATTTTAAATTATATTAATTTTGGTATCTCGTCATTTTGCTGGAGAAATGTGATGGTCTTTTCTCTAGTAGTCCAATTTCAGTCTAAAGTAATTGAGTCGAAAGTTGAAAAAGAGTCGAATAAAGATGTTTCAATATTTTGCAAGGTCTAAAACTGTTTTTAATTCAAAAGATTTCTTCAATCACATAACATCTAAGAAACATCAATGAGCTCTACGTTTGCTTAGTCTTGATTAAAAAATATATCATATTGAAGATATTTCTGGCCCCTTTTAACATAATTTACAAAAATACGTTAGAATTTTTTTCATTGGAGTCAACCCACCATAAGCGATACAATGTTCTACTACATTTGAATTAGTCCATTTAACTTGTTAATTCATTATTTGTGATTTTTTTAAGGTCCTTATATATAGTTGAATGGACTGCTCTAGATTGATTTTTTTATTACTCCTCAGTACCCAGAAATAATGCAGTGATTAATTAATTAAAATATAAATAGATAGTGGATCACATTTTTCTCAGTCTGATTCATCCATAGTGAAGTAAACACACCAGCAGCAGATATAAGAGATCACTTCTATTAGGGTCTGATATTTTTTCGATTTGCCATCATTATTTCTTTCTTACTGTAATCTGTTGTCCTTCTTATCTGATCAACCATATTTGTACTTTTAAATATTATTGACTTAATGGGCATAAAAAATTGTTTGTTTCCCAGTATTTAACTAGAACTCTCACATATACTCCAATACCTTGGAATCTCTGTAGATAAAAGAATAATTTAGAAATACATGTAACTGATACACCGCTACGTGTATCAGTTAATAATAATAATAACATATCACATTTTTTTAGATCTTTGAGTTCAAGTTATGTAATAACGGAAAACGTGAATGTAGTCACAATAAAACAATCATATTTATTATCTATGAGTTTGATTATATTTCGCCAGATAGTTTGATTCTGTGTCTACACCATATCATAAACACATTAAATTGAAACTAAAACTTATTTTATTGCCTACGAGTTTTATATTATGTTTGCTTGAGTGTAGACCATTCGAGATTTTTTAATAACTGAAACATTCAAATGTTTAAGTATCATCTCCAGAACGCTTTACTCTGCTATTAGTCGTTATAGTTTATTTTTTTTCCCAACTTCAACTCTGATTTGTAGTAACAGAGTTCTTGTGTCATTATTTCTTTGTTCTTGGGCCATTGATGGTTATTTATTCCCTTCATGATCACGTTCCTAATTTCCTGGGGTAATGTTTTGTCCGTACTTTTCAGTTACTAACAATGTCATTTTGCTTCAACTTTGCGTTTTGTACCACTATCAGAATTAAAAAATTCGATGTGGCCTACATTCAACTTTACTATAAGTGAACATAATATCAAGCTAATTCACCGTCAATTTAATTTTTGATTTCAATTTAATATGGCTACAGTGAAGACGTAATATAATACTTTGAAAAAATATCAAAATCATTAATAATCAATTTAATGATTTCATTTGTTATAATGTGAGTCTATTCATTTTCTCAGTTTCTCATTCCACTTGAAATCTTTTCAAGTTATAATTAAAAGAATTTAATATGTAAATATTATTATTATTATTATTATTATTATGGTGCGAGACTGAGTCTTTAACTGGAATAAAAACTTTAGTTTTTTTTTTTGCAATAACATGAAAGTTCAGTTTTGGTTTAAAATGTAAAAATTTTGACTTATGGTTGTTTTTGAAAGCTTATGTACATGATATTGCTCACAGCGTTTGAGGGATTATAATAAGTTGTACCTAAAAATAACTCCTTATGAAAGGATGAGCTGGATAGTTGTTCGTTATATTCATATATAAAGATATTAAAACCTGGGATTAGGACCCAAAGGACCTTTTTTGATCAGGGCATGAAGTAACTTCAGTATGCTATGGAAGCAACTAAGCCCAGGAAGTCTGTTCTGGCATGTCAACTAAGCAAAGGCGAATAATACAAGTGGAGGTGTATAAATGACAGTAATAATTGAGACCATTATTAAGGAAAAAAATCAACTAAACAAAAATAGTAGTAATGAATATTTAGCATATTGCGAATTGAATTTATTGCGAGTGTTTCATGTTTTAAATTTGTTTAGAAATCTCTCTGCTTGCCATGTGTGTTAACTCTACTCTATTTCCAGCTAATCTAAATACTGTTTTCACCATAAAATTCATTATTAAAACCAACTTTAATTTACAAATTTGTTACCAACTAAATTTTAATTGATGAATTCTGGGTATAATGTTTCAAAATACTAATAGAACTTTTACAATAATATGTTGTGGATCCTTACTGTATTGCTTGAAGCAAATTTTTCTCTCCTTTTTTAAACAAGAATAATATATTAGTATATACTATACCTAATTTTACTTATTAACCTAATATGTTTTCAGGAAAGCTAAAGATATACAATACCTCAACAGAATACAGAAGAAGTTCTGGCAAGATGTAGGCGTCAAATCGAATAAATTACAGAAATATTTTAGACCACAAGTGAGATTTTAAACTGGCAGTATTATTGCATTGTGAATGCATTTTTTCTGTAACAGTTTCAAATAAATGCTTTTATTATTCTTCTAAATTTGTTGCCTCTCAACATAATACAACAACAAGTGAATTTAACATAGGAGAAGCGTTTTCCTTACATTTAATTTTAGGCATAAAAATATCATAATTAGTGTGTCTATGTATGTATGTATATAAAAGAAATAATCTTATCATATGACTTGACAATCAAAAACTGTCACCACAAAAATAAATAAAAAAAACATGACATTAGTTCTTTTGAGGTTGATCTTTATGTATATTTTGAAATCATTCTATAATGTGTTCTTGTTTAAAGTTAAATATTTTCGTTAAGTTAAATATTATCATTAGTATTATAATTTGTGACTGGTATGTTCATCTGTATTAAAATCTACCATGAAATGATGTTTGCCACTTCCAGTGACTATTGAAACCTCCTTAAGGTTTCAAATAGTCATCTTAATCATGAGATTGAATAAGAGTTTGTGGCTATGGGAATGATGTTCCATAACAGTGGGTGTATAAATGGTCTTAAAGTCAAAAAAAGGTAGAAATGCAGAATAGGGTTCAAAATGGCGGCTTGACATAAATCCGACGTGTTTGTGTATAATTTCTTAATTTAAGATGTCGGATAATTTCATTTGTTTTTCTTCAAAGATGTTTTCAATTTTGAATGATGTTTTATATTTTTGGTCTTTTATAGAAGTACTACACTGGGAGTTTCATGAGTTCCTAGTATTTAATAAAAACCACTTTTCTTTCCATTTGTAAAAAATTGTATACACCAATTCACTCTGAGTGAGTGTTATTTTTTTCCTCCCTATTGTACCCTGTTAGGTTGCTGTGAATGTATATTGAGAAACAATACATTAGCAATTTTACATACTAATATTAAAGTCGATGCCAGCTATTCAGCATAATTTAAAACTTTTATATCTGGCAGCTTGAAATTTTTAAAAATGATAGTTATTAAATACTAGACTAGAATAGTGAAAATTCTGAATACTTGTCCACAAGCATACCTCCTCATTCTTTAGGAAAGAGACCATTTCTCTCACTTCAATTTTACCCAATGAATACTATAATTCACAAACCGAAATAATTTACAACTGGTATTTAATTTTGTTCAAGAATACAATATATAGATTGATTATAGCATTTTGTGAGACAACTCCATCAAACCAAGGAAAGCAACAAACAGTTATGTTTATTGGGAGTGAATTTTTTCATGTAAAAAAATTATTCCTCTTATATCTCATATAAGTCAATGAGTTATTTAAATTTTTCCATTAAAAATATCAATTCTATTTCAGTGGATTCACTTAAAAAACTTCAATGTAAAAAAATATCAAAAATTCGACAAGTATAACAGGTGATCCCTTAGTCTAGTATAAACAAACAGTTTTATAGCATTATTGCTCTTTTCCGTGATTGAAATTTCATGAGTTTTTTTTATAAACTGCTAATTTTTCGTTCCATTTTTGGTAAAATTTTCAAGATTTGTAATGAGCCGTTTAGCGTCAAAAAAGCATTTTCTGAAAACAGAAATCGTACTGTAACGCCCCTTTGGTGAATATAAGTTTGAAGAAAATTATCTGAACTCATCCGCTTCAGAATGTTCTATCTTTAGGCAGAGTTTCATTTTAATCCGTCAAACGGTATGGCTTGTATCGCTCTCACAAGCTTTGAGATTGAATGATAAGTCAACATTTTTACATTTTATTGAAAAGAAAAAATTTCCCTTTGTTTTAAAATTCTGAATATATTTTTCGTTTATTGTATTTGTAACCTCTAAGATAATGCCAAAATTTTAAAAATCTGGGATTAGCAGTTTAAGAGAAAAAATGTTTTCTAGAAACTGGTTTTTGGCAAAAAAAAGTGACTTTCCCGTCATGCATAATTCATCCCAAACAATAGAGATCATCTACACTATAGGGCCCATTTTTGTGTAAAATATGAACTTGATCTATCAAAGATTGTGGATGGTAGCGTGGTAACAAGCAATGCTAACATACTCTCCACCCACACGTGGTTTTTATTAAATACTAGGAAGTCATGAAACTCCCAGTGTAGTACTTCTATAAAAGACCAAAAATATATAACATCATTCAAAATTGAAAACATCTTTGAAGAAAAACAAATGAAATTATCCGACATCTTAAATTAAGAATTATCTTAAAACAACATTTTTTTTTATGTTTCTGACATTTGTCAGACAAAATAGGAATATTTTGAAGTTTTAAATGGGAAAATTTGTCTTAAATGTTCAATGTAAAAGGAGCTCCGATTATACTAATGATATTATATGCATCAATGGTGTGATATACAAAAATAAGCATATATATATTGAAAAGTGAATCAATCACTATCGGTACTGCCTCCAGAAATGAAAGACTAATAAACATCTCCCATTTAGACATTTATATTATACCTTAATGGAACATTATTTATTATACACCCAAGAAGTATGATATTATGTTTACTTATAGTAAAGTTGAGTTTAGGTCACTCCAGATTTTTTTTTGTGGTACAATAGACTCCACAAACAACATTGTTGGCAGGTTAATGTCGATTTGTTAACCAATAGGTTAATATATTTAACCTATATTAGTATATTTAACCTTTCCTAAACTGTCATACTTATTTTTTCTAAATATATTGAACCTCCTTTTCAAGATATTTTACAAGTCAACCTTTGTTATACAGATTTGAAAAAATGGGAACACTATAGTCCAACTTGGTTTGGTTTCCATGTACGAACAGACATACATTCACAAATGTTATATAGATATGTTCAATCAGATAGGAAAAGAGAAAACTAAAAGTTTCATAACGAATCAACCTTTTTTTTAACATTTATTTAAGTTTTATGTAGCCTCTTTTTAAATACACAATTCGTAAATTTGTTACTAGGTACCTATAAAAAAAACACGGCGTTGTTTGTAATCTATTTAAAAAACAATAACCGGTGATATAACAAAAAAAACCTAGAAAAAAATTTGTAATGTCGACAGTGTAAAAGTTCACTGATGAGACCAGGATAGGCCAGTGGTTTGAGTGCTCGCCTCTGTACTGGTAGATTTAAGTTGAATTCTTACTCCCCCTCCCCCTGATTTTTTCACGGAGGAAATGAAAGAATATGAGCATGGCGTTGCTTGGAGAGGATGTTAAGCCATCAGTACCGAGCTTGTATGATATAAGCTATTCGTTAAAGATCCCTACTCTGAAGACCCTTGAGTTAGGCAAAATTAAGGATTCTCAATGTAAAAACCTGAGTAGATGTAATAATATTTCCTTGATGAATCAGAGTCAAAGTTTAGCTTTGAACAGGCCCTCATTCATGCCCTCAAAAAAAAAATAAAATAAAGTTCACTGATTAGCATATAGTATAGGACAATCCTTACTTAAATGAGAAAACAAAAACTTTAAAGTTTTTAAATTTTTTTCTTTGATAATGTCTTAACTTAGATGAAGTTACAAATAATAATGTTTTGAATGAAATGTATACGTCATTAATTTCGAATTTGTTTTAAAATATTGAATCATATTTTCGTATTAATATTTATGTCACATATAAATTTTACAGTTATAGATAAGATCAAAAAGTCGTGCAGTTAGTAAAGCTTTTACCAGAGAGACTACGGATTCGGCTCTAATTCTGTAAAACCTTATTTCAGTGACTAGGAGCTGTGGGAGGGTGATTAGAAAACTGCTTTAAAAATTTCACATCAATTCAGTTTTTGATTAAATTTAAATCTTGTGTATAAGACACTAAATTATGGAAACATTTTTTCAAGCAATTTTTTGAGATGAATGATTGAATACATTCTAGAATACGAGATGATAAAATATTTTCTCCCAAAAAATCTAGCAATAACAGCTTGTAGATTTACTCCTCCAAAACTTTCAGTAATATCAAAGCAGTCACTTTCATAAATCACACCGTTTGACGGAGCATATAACCACTTCCAATTTTAAGAACTGCTCATGACCTAGGTTGCATTTTCTAGTAATTTATAAAAAACATTCACACTCTTTATAATTAAAATCCTTTATTCAAACGAATTCATTCAAAGATTCACATCTAAAATATTAATATTTACTTTATTCTTTTAATACGTAAAGTTGTTTGAAGTTAGTATAAATATAGAGTAAATGCAGATAACATATAAACAACCAGTCATATTCAACCAATTATAACTGACATCTAGCGATGAGTATAAAAACCATCTGATTTCTCCTGTAGACATATAGATGTCAGGCCAAGCATCAATTTCAACCAATAGCCAGGTAAACTAGTAAATAATAATTAAAATTCAAAGCTAGATTCTTAAACATATTACTTTACTATAAGTAAAGTATAGTGATCGTGAAAAAAATTGACCTCGAGATTTTGACGGAATTACATGTTTTGAGGTCCCTGAAGTCGTTTTATGAAGTTTTCTCGATGATGTCTGTGTGCGTGGGTGAGTGTGTTAGCATTGCTTGTTACCACGAATCTTTGATGGATCAAGATCAAGAATATCAACTGGTCCAGAATCTTCGATGGATCAAGTTGATATTTTACACAAAAATGGGCCTCATAGGGAAAAAGGTCCCTATTGTTTGGGAAGAATTATGCATGACGGGAAAGTCACTTTTTTGCCAAAAACCAGTTTCTAGAAAACATTTTTTTTTTCTTTAACTGCTAATCCTAGATGTTTAAAATTTTGACATTATCTTTGAGGTTACAAATGGAACAAACGAAAAATATATTCAGAATTTTAAAACAAAGGGAAATATTTTTTTCAATAAAATGCAAAAATGTTGACTTATAATTCAATCTCTAAGCTTGTGAGAGCGATACAAGACATACCGTTTGACGGATCAAAATGAAACTAAGCTTAAAAATAGAACATTATATGGAAAATGATTTGAAATAATTTGTTTCAAAATTACATTAACCAAAGGGGCGTTAAAGTACGATTTCTGTTTTCAGAAAATGTTTTCTTGACGCTAAACTGCTCATTAAAAACTCATGAAAATTTGACCATAAATGGAACAAACAATTAGCAATTCATAAAAAAATATTCATGAAGTTTCAATTATGAATATTTGAAAAGCAATAAAGTTATAAAAACTGTTTGTTTATCCTAGACTAAGGGATCACCTGCTATACTTGTCGAATTTTTGATATTTCTTACAATATTTACATTGACTTAGAAATTTTTTGAGCAAAACCACTGAGATAAAATTAGACTATTCTAGTCTTATAGTTCATATTTATTATTTTCAAAACTTAGAAGCTCCCAACTATAAATTATTTAAATTAAATTGAATAGCTGGCTTCGACTTTGAGTTGAGTATGTAAACTGGTTAATTACTAATATATTTTTTCCCAATATTCATTCATAGCAAGCTTATAACAGAGCACAACAGGGAAGAAAAAGATAACACTTGCTCAGAAAAAATTGGTATATATGATTTTTGATTAAGGGGAAGGAAAATGATTTTATTAAATACTAAGGAGCCATAAATTTCCCTGTATAATAATTCTATAAAAGACCAAAAATGTTCAAAATAATTCAAAATTGAAATCTTTTGTTTGAAGATTAATAAATGTAATTATCGTACATCCTTAATTATAAATTATCTTAAAACGACACTTTTTCTTCGATGTTTGTGATGTTTTTCAGAGAAAATAAGAGTATTTTCCTGTTTTAATTTTGAAAATTTGACTTAAATAATCAATGTAGAAGGAGGTCAAGAAACCGATATAAGAAATCCACTGGCTATTTGAACAAACGCATGTTCTCTTGTAGGAGATTATTTCGTATCAAGAAATTTTAAGTTTGGCTTTTCAAAAATGTTATTACTGCTGTAGTTATACCAATGAGATTATTTGGATCAGCTGTGGGATATACAAAAATAAGCTTACATATTGATAAGTCGATCAATCACTATCTGTACTACCTCAGAAATGAAAGACTAATAAGCATCTCCCATTTAAATGTTCACATTATGCTTAAATGAGACATTATATACCCAAGAACACTGATATTAAGTTTACTTATAGTAAAGTTGAGTGCAGGCCACTCCAGTTTTTTTTTTTACTTTTACTTTACTGTAAGTAAATAATGGTAATCATAATAAAAACAACTTTGAGATTTTGATGGATTTGGACTTCTTTAAGTCTCTGAATGAAACATTTTTTGAATTATCTATGAAAAATCAAAAAAATTATCAACACACTACACAGATCACTCAGTTCGTTTGATGTACAATTTTGATAACATATCCAAAAACAACCCTTTTAGAGTAGTAGTAATACCTCATGGAAAGCCACTGTATAACCCAAAATATATTTTTAGATACTTTTTTTTCTCCTGAACTTCTAATTCTAGTTAGTTGACTTTTGTAGTCATTAAGGAACTGACAGAAATTTTAGAATTATTCCAAAAAAAAATAATAGGCCAGTTTTTTAGAATAATATAAATATTTAAAACTTATGAATGAATCAGAAAGCTTGTGTACACAACACTGGTTATACCGTTCTATCGAGCATATGAAATAATAGACAAAAAAATTTCTGTTTCTAGACAATACTGCTAGAATAAAAAGGATTCAATAATAAGGCCAACTCGATTTTCTTTTTTTAACAATGGCACCCTCTTTGAGGAAGGTCTGTGGTCATCAATATCGCAGGGATGAATACTCCTCATTAATTTACTATACAAAATATATGAGTTATGATTCAATTTAATGCCAATAATTTTACAGATGTTAATTAATTATTAATTTTTAACTGATTGTTAAAAATTCATAATAAAAGCAGTAAAAAAATCTGGAATAACCTACATTCAACTTTACTATAAGTAAATATAATACATTTGTTGAAAACAAATCGAGCTTTGGTTTAATTTTAATGCTTCTATCGTGTTCAAGTTAATATCATACTCTCAGGTAAATTATTATCAAATTCATAGAAAAACAATATGATTTCATTTGATTTAGTTTGACAACATCTATTTCATTAGTTATACAAATCTGAAATAATCGATCTAGAATAGGTTGATATGTTACTGTTATTATTAAATTGAGTATTTTAGTCTATTTTCTAGTACTTGGCTTTTCCAATTTAATCTTTCATCTAAAGAAACTCTAAGGTATTCTCGTCCCTCTGAGAGACCTAGTTTAGTATTTTGTAATAATGAGGTCTTTAAGGCCCATTTCTTTGACCAGGATATTATATTTACTTATATTAAAGTAAACACTTAACAGGCAAGGCAAGATATTTTGCATTAAACTAGACATTTTGTATTCTACCATCAATGTCCTACCAAGGACATTGGTCGTATTTTTCTCCGGAGGGAAACATTTCTGCTTGGACTAATTAATTATGTTTTATTTTATCTCATTTTCATGTACATAAGTAATAAATAGGTACTATTTATTAGTACCTATTATCCGAGTCGGAGTCGGAGTCGGCTGATTTCTTCCGACTCTAACTCCTCAAGGCAGAAAATTTGCCCCGACTCCAACTCCGACTCCACAGCCCTGGTTACAACAAAGGGATTTATAATGTAACAGGTATGACTGAGGAGCGTACAAGTCCGATGAGATTGAGAAACTCAGTTGAATATTTTTGATAACAAGTCAATGATTTCAAGTTTCTTATAACTGATAAAATGATTATAACCAAATATAGTAATCAAATATGTTATTGATTAATATCAAAATCAAAATAAAACTAAAACTCAATTTTTTGGCAACGAGTTCTAGTAAAGTTGAGTGTAGGCCACTTTATAATTTTTTCAAACTATTAATTTTATATCCTTAGAGGATTAATCAAAAATCTTTGACTATGCAAAACCAATAGAAGTTAGGGACACTTACGACGATTTCAAAAACTGTTTTATATTATTTGGTTAGTGGATGAAAGGGGATCAGCTGGTTTATCGTTATGTTTTGCTGATTAGTAGCTTGACCTGTGCGTTGAGAAGTGATATTGGTCCTGTAGGGGGGGCCAAAGTGGCCCACTGGCATTGTGCTCACCTCTCAACTGGTAGATCTGTGGCTCAATAACCACTCTGCCCTTGGTTTATTCACATGACAAGTGAAAATGTTTGAGTACTCGTTCCTCGGAGAGGACGTTTTATTAATCCGTCGGTACTGAGCCTGTACGATGTCAGACTACTACTGACTAATACTACTACTATTGAGTTAGGGAAAATTTAGTACTCCTATGTGTGTTCTCTCATTGGAAGGCCACTTCATCCTAACCTAACATTAGAGTACTAGGAAGATAGGAGGAGATGCTGGGGTTTTCATAATTCTTTTGCCGACACACATGAACCTCGCTTTAAATCTTTTTTAGGTCCTTCTAGACTCTAAATCTACTATGATTCACTAGGCTAAAGTTTTTCTAGTCAGCTTTATTATACAGAGTTCCGATGCTCACGAGATCATTTCTTCAGTTGTTGAACACTAGCTTTCCTTTCGTTGGAGACCTGTTGCTGGCAGTCTGTCAAGATAAAGGTCCCAGGCTCCACAGGAGGGTACAAGCCTCTTTCCAATAACCCGTCTTGCTCGTCCTCTAGTTGTTTCAGGCATGGACACATATCACCACAGTCCCTTACGCTTGACTCTACTCTAACGACATGACATTTGGAACTGTCATTTTCCAAAGATCCATTGTCCGACAGGTATTTCTTTTCTATACTGTATATGAGAGACGACGGCAATAGCGACAGTTTAGGTGGGTTCTTTCTGAAATGCGACCAATGATTGAGTAAATATTCTTTTAAGGCATCAAAGTTGGCCACTCGACTTGAATAGAACTGATTGACCTTCGGCTCATCCAAGTCCAGTACAGAGCTGGAGCCTACCTTCTCAAGGCTTTCAATCACATTCTTGTAGCTGGTGCTCAGCGAGTTGCCATCATCTTCTCTCGATATATAACTCCAGTTAACATCTATTTTACCCTTATACGATTCCAGCCAATTTTCAAAATCCCTTTCAAATTCATCCTTATAGTTTTTAACAAACTTGACTTTCCTCATGTCATCACTGGCTCGATTCAGTTCGGTTTCATGCGTTGAAGAGTCTTTCTTCAAAGCAGACTTTATGTAGTTCCTGTTTACCACTCTTAAAGATGTTGCTTTTGAGCTTATATTCGAAGTTCCACTCACTAATGAGTTCCACGGACACATGCCGCTTATCACACTTTCGCTTTTCTGCGATTCTAAGTCATCATCAACAGTTGGTTCAGGCTCATATGTAACAGTCTCAGGTTCAGTTACCTTTTCCTCTGCCCTAGAGTGGGTCGCCTCAAGGTTGATCTCTTGGCTGAATGGAAGCGACTGTTTCATGACAACACCATGCACATCTGCATCGTCCCCGCAACACACACTCTCTCTCTGCGCATCCTCTCCTTGTTTAATAACTGCAGTCAACTCTTTCTCCAGATCATCCCAATGATCTCCTCCTTCCTTCTTCACCGATTTACACTTACTTTTCTTTATTCCAGGATGCAACCAACTCGTCAAATCCGTTCTCTTCTCTTTACTAATATAAAGCATGTTATCCTTTTCTTTATTTTTACAATACAGTTTCCAATTCTTTTCAGAATCTGCATAGAAATTCACATCTTCATAACTGAAGGAATTTTCTTCAGTAAACAAAGGAGTTGCTTTGACAAAGCGCCTGTTATCTTGAGCCGTATCATGATAGTCGCTGTTTGTTTTCTTTACTGCTGCTTTGGACAAATAATGACTAGTTTCTTGCCTGTCATCCTCTGAAGGTTTTGCATTTCGCGCATTTCCATTGCCGTCCTGAAGCGATTCCTCTTCAGAAGACACATTAGGTGAATCGTAACAGACGATGACTTCATCGACTATGTTGACAGCTTTGCTCAAGCCCCGCCCACTGAAACCTTCCACCCAGCCAGTAACCTTCCCCTTGACCAGGTTTTCCTTGTCTACTGACCACTCCACCACGGGCGTCATACTATGCCCAGCCAAATGTAACTTGCTTGCTTTTGATATTTCTTTCTTAAGAATGGACTTTTTATTTAAACTATCTATAGTTCCTCTGGCTTTTGTTTTGTTTATGGTGTTTTTTTGTGACAAATCTTTGTAATGGACAATATTATAAGTGGAAATGTTTCCATGTCCTCCAACAGGTACCAGTTTTGTTCTCAAATCGCTGACTGTCCCTTTTTCATAGACTGGCTGTATATTTCCCTGCAGTACACTAGCAGAGCTAAGCTCTACATCCGCTGCTGAATCCTTTGAACCTAACTCTACTTGTCTGTAGTGATGCACTTCACTCTTCCCATTTGAATCCCACAGTGTACTCACCTCTACTTCCAACTCCTCCAGCTCTTCACCGCTGTAGCTCTTCAACCCATCGTCTCCAAACTCTCTAGATATCTCAGTGTACTCGAAACAGTCGGAATGCATCTTATTTAAAACACTTGTTACTGATTTATCGACTTCTTTTATCATCAATTTCTTTTTTATATTATCTGAAAATCAAAATATACATTATCACTAGTCCATCTATCGTATAACTAAACCTCTTTATCGTTTAAATAATAGCTTTTACAGCATGCGAGACACGTACATACCGTTACACTCTTTTTTTACAAAATACTCGTACCTTGAGTACAAAGACTTTTTATCAATATTTAGAGGGCTCATACTCCTCAGGAAATATCACCAGCACAAGCTGTTGTCCTGTAATAATACACGGGAGAGTGAGCACTCCGAATATTCAGCATGTTGATACAAACTCAAATTAACGGATAATTCGTCTTCAGCAGAAAAGATAAAAGGAGACCAAGCACGTTGCACACTGTAGACGCAACGGCAAGTAACCGTCGCTTTGCATAAGTAATCGGTCTGTCAATTTGAGTTTGTAAGTGATTTTTCTTCTGTTTCTTTACTCTGTGTGCTAATCTGCTTCGATTTTGAACTCATGTTATATATATATATATATATATATATATATATATATATTGGTCAGCGCAGCGACTTACCCATAGATATCCATGCTAATTCAGATGACCGCCGTTTCAATGATTGTTTCAGAGTACAAATCCTCAAACAAATCCCCGAGTCTAATTCCCATGTCACCCTTAGAGCTTCTGAAGAGGCAATCATATGCCCTCTTGGGGCTCGCTCTCCTCCTGGTCTTAACCTCTACCGTTAATCATTATTATTATTATTATTTTTTTCTCTCATTGTATATACATTTTCTTTTTTAATTTTATTTGCATTCTTATTGATGTCTTCACTATTATTTCGTATTATATATTACTTTACTATAAGTAAAGTATAGTGATCGTGAAAAAATTTGATCTCGAGATTTTGACGGAATTATATGTTTTGAGGTCCCAAAAGTCGTTTTGTGAAGTTTTTTCGATGATGTCTGTATGTGTGTGGGTGGGTGGGTGTGTGGGTGGGTGAGTGGGTGGGTGTGTTAGCATTGCTTGTTACCACGCTACGGTCTAGATTCTTTGATGGATCAAGTTGATATTTTACAGAAAAATGGGCCTCATAGGGAAGAAGATCCCTATTGTTTGGGAAGAATTATGCATGACGGGAAAGTCACCTTTTTTTGCCAAAAACCGTTTTTTAAAAAACAATTTTTCTCCTAAACTGATAAGCCTTTGGTTTTGAAATTTTGGCATTATCTTTGAGGTTACAAGTGGAACAAACGAAAAATATTACAAATTGATTAATAGTCCTTTCATTGATTTACAATAAAAACACTCACTGGGATACACTGTACATTCACAAGAGATGTCAAGTCAACGAACTGTGCAATCACAGGTCAACCAACCAGGCAGTCCTTAGAGCAAAGATTCAAATTTACATATATTCAGAATTTTAAAACAACGGAAAGTATTTGCTTTTCAATAAAATGTAAAAATTTTTTACTTATAATTCAATCTCAAACCTTGTGAGAGCGATACAAGCCATACCATTTGACGGATCAAAATGAAACTATGCCTAAAGATAGAACATAATATGGAAGGACAACAAACGTTTCACAAAAACCATAGACAGAGAACAAAGAAACGAACACACTTACTGTCTCTAATTTTTTGTTGAATCGCGTCATTGAGATAGTGACACCAAGCGCACTTCCTGGCCCTCGATTTATTCACGTGGTTGGTAAATAAATCTGAGCACGTCGTCCCTCGGAGAGGATGTTAAGTCGTCGGTCCCGAGCCTGTACGATGTCAGGTACTCGTTAAAGATCCCTACTCAAAATGCACATGGGTTTAGAACTGCCAATGTAGAATCTGAAGTAGGATCGATTTAAACAACAACAACAACAATAAATATATATATATACACTTTTTTGATGAAAATACGATCCGAAATGGACAAATACAGTTTGTCCTGTATATATATATATATATATATATATATATATATATATATTGAATATATATGAGGAATCGTTCGTGAGGCCATGACTCAGTTTATAATGCAATCAGTATTTAGTGGTATATGTTATACAGCCTTAGATGCCTATATTTTAAACAGCCTTAGTTGCTGTTTAATTCAAATTGCACATTTTGAAAACTGAGTTGACGCTGAATGTTTATCTACTGCTAATGGTTTTAGTTGGGCTTTGGCAATACCTTTCCTCGTTATGAGAGCTGCTATAGTGGTAGCTAGATATTCCAGTCGATCGTATTCTCCAACGTCGAACAATATCGGGTAAAGGCCTTTTTCTTCCCAAAACTCGAGAGCTGAGTTTTCTCTTCCTATAGATTCCCTACAAAGAAACACGCATCATTGTTTAATATAAAGTAAGCAATCCTTGAGTAGATAAAAAACTTTTCAGTTTCACTATATTTTAAGTGGCCAGGGTTGTCCAATGGCTTGCATACTCGCCTCTCGACTGGGATTCAAATAGACTCTTTAGAGGTGAAAAGAAATGTTAGCACGTTATCCCTCAGAAATGATGAGGGCCTATACGATATCAGCAAATCTTCCAAACACACCTGATTGGAGGGGATGACTCATATAACAGTAGTGACTTTGGGCGGGAAAACGCTTGTTAATTTTATAAACAGCTGTTAATCCTCCGTCATTTAGAACTAATGCCTTATGCGCACAGACAGACAGGTAGGCTCACCTGAGTCAAAGTTCATATTTGAAAAAACCTGGCCTTATTTTTAAAATAGCAATTTTACTTTTGAAAATTTTCTACTTAAATGAAATTATAATGTATCATCCGAAATACAAATGCTTAATTATAACAGAACGAAAATAAATCAAACTGCAGTCTTAATAAAATAAATAATTTACGACTAAAAGAGATGAGATATCCATCCGATCGTAACCGAAGTGCTTCCGAATGTGACTGAAATGTTCCGAATGTTGATTCACTAATCAAAAAGAGGCAACTAAAGCAATGGTAATTGAATCAAAAATGGATTAGAATCCGTTAAAAAGTAGAAATAAGTTTTACTGGTCAATTATTATAATTATTTTTTTAATAGAGCGAAAACAACAATTAGAATAATTATATAACAGCTAACTGATTATAAATTATAGTGGATGTAACTAATTAGTTTGGACATATGTTCATCTTATTTAAACTGTTACAATTATAGTTAGATCATCCATCTTGATGGGTGTCATGAGGTTACTTACTGATGTTGCAAAGGCAAGTCTGACTAGCATCACGCCAAAATGTCATGAAAAATTTACCGTCCGATACACATGTGGATTGTGCATTGTAGACACTTTGAAGTACCGTATTTATCCGAGTATAACGAGAATTCCTAATTTTCGATTAACAATTGGTATCAACATTTTGTTTTCACATTTTCTTGGTTCAGAACAAGAATCGTGAGAGACAAATGTTTTTGAAAACCTGCGGACACGATAAAATAGCATAAACGTAAAGTGAACTATGAAGACAGTATCGAAATGAAATTTACAATTTCTTCAGTGTCCGATTCATAATCAGATCAATCGAAAGTTGATTCATTCTTCTTGAGTTAATTCATCATCAGTGTTTCAGTCGGTAGTTTGGCAGTGTTTCTCTGAGTATGAATCCCTCAGCAAGTCGTCTTCTGTTCCGTCTATTTTATTACTGATGTCTGTCACCCCACCCGTCCTTTGAAACGTGCACTCAAATTTTGAGTATTTTTTTAAGGTAGAAAACGTTGCAGGTTATACTCGAGTAAAAACGGTACACACGTTCTTTTCACGGAGCCTTGGCCTCGGCCTTTGTGACAGTCGAGGGCCTTCTTGCTAATCAATCGGTTACTTTGATCTAGGAAGCACTAAGTCATGAAACTTCTCCTCATGTTTGCAACTTTCACAAACTTGTTATCTGAATGTTAGCAGTTTTACAAGGTCTTTACTTGAAGATTGACACTTAACGAAGTTCTTTCCTGAAAGTTGATAGTTTCACAAGGTCTTTACCTGAAGGTTGCCACTTTCACAAGGTCCTCCGACTTGATATCACTTTCATGAACACATTGGTTAAATGTTGCTTTGTTGGAACAACTAAGTACGATTATACAATCTGGAATGAAACAAATTATATATAAATTATTGATAAAAATAGTTCAATAAAAATTAATTTAACATTTTTTTTAATGATTTCAATTATATGTTTTAGCTTAAAAAAATCTTTAGTTTTCTTTGGTGACGACTGTATATATATACAATAATAAGATAAAAGTCAGGGATTAATCGGTCCAAAATTAGGTCATTGATTGTAATTAAAAATAAATATTTGGAAGAATTTCTGAAATTTGGAATGTTAAGGGATTATGAAGGGCCCGCAGGGGCAGCAAATCTTACGACCACCCCTGGCGGCCGCTTAGCAAGCATTGGCTGACTTACCTGGCTCCATCAAGCTCTGCTTGCCTGTGCCGTCAACTTGAGCAAGTTCTCTCTGATTCAGCTCGAGCACTTTGGAAAACAGTTTAGCCTCGTTGTATGTGCGAGGAAAGTTCTGCAAGACATAGCCTTTTGTTTTCAAACTCCTCGACAACATCAGTCGGTGAAGGACTCTGTCAACATTTCAACATGGTTAACAAGTAAACATGATAAAGAAAAGCAATGCATTATGTAAGAGTAAGTGAGCATCATGCTCTATCATCATGTTTGTAGATATGGCGTTCAAACATGATCCTTTAACTAGACATGGCGTGACACCAGTCCCTACCGGCGGTACTCATACGGCTACCTAAGGATTTACATACTTATGTGTGGTTTATTTCAGGGTTTCCTAACGGAGTCCGTACCGTTCACCAGCGGGGGTAGTGATAGACTGGAAGCTTTTAATAACATTCCTAGGTGTTTCTCAACCCAGTCATCCATTCTTTAGGATTCGCAACTCATTTTGAAACTGCTTGCATCACACTTACTTTTAATTGGAAAAATTAATTCAACAATCACAGCCTGTAATGCTGACAAAGTTTTTACGTATTCCTTGAATTTAATTGACTTCTGATTCACTTTTTCAACAAGTCTTTCTCATCTATGGAATGTGTCCTGGTTCCCGCCAAGCGTGAATAAGCCGACAGACCTTTGATACCATCTATTATTTGTGCTACTATAGTATTCTACCTACCACTCACTATTGGTCATAAAGAGGATGTCATTTCTTGCAAATTATCCTAGTAAAGTTTGGTGCAACAGGTCTAAAAAATAGTTCGTACCAACATTGAAAAGTATGTTACAAATAAATATAAACAATTTAATTTTATAAGATTTTACATATATTTAATAATGTAAGATTATATTACGTAAGATCACAGTCAGCAAGTGAGATCAGATATATTTAAGTATTTTATAACGTTCAAAGTAGCGGCTGGCATATAAACACAGCAAGTGCTGAATTTTCTAAATATAATTGAAGGAATATTTTTTTTTCTTCTTAGCAGACTTGTGATGATTTTTCTGTTATTTACAGTGAAATGATATCGCAAGTGGTGGATAGCAAAACGGAAGGTAGCCTAGTTACAATAGCACCCTATTATCCTGTTCTGATTTCTTTGCAAGACGTATATGTTGATAATAGCAAGGTAATCTTGAATAACGAACGTTAAAGTTCAGTAGGATTTCCTTACAAAGTGTTGACAAGAACTTATCAGTAGTTAAATAAAGACTCTCTAGTTGTCACTGATAGTGTCAGACAGGCTTGACGTCCCAATGTAAAAGCCAGTCCACTGTTCACTCCTCAACTAACCCACCGCCGTTTAGAGTCCTCACCCCACGTCACACACACAGCCATTAATCATCACCGTCATCATTCATTCCTCAGTTTCCAGGAAAACTATTATTCTGATTTTTATCTAATTGATTATTATCATGATAAATGACATGATATTAATATATCATATCATGATAAATAATCATAGTACAATATATCAATTGACCCAATTGATATATAGTTGTTACTGCTCTCATTAGATCGACAGTGTAGAATTTTGTTGAATAAACTATGTGTTGAGACTGTAGCCCTCTTAGGCTTCGGGCTGCCTAACCGTACTTGGTCAGACTCGGGTCCTTCGCATTCACTTCCCAACCACCAAGCAATCAACACCACTACAAGCCCACTGTCTCCACCATCTGCCAAACATCTCCTTCACCACAGGCCAAGCATTCTCACCATTCCCATGTTGTGGCACCAAACACAATAATATCAATATTCAATTCTTTATTTTCACTTTAATTATATACTACCACTACTACTGACATCGTTATTTAAAAAAAAAGGTGAAAACCACTGGTCTAAAGAGAAGAGCTAGAATGTCAGACCGGACAGGTTTCCAGTTACAAGAAATAAGTGAACTTGTGCTTCGCGCTTTACCTGATGAGTCCTTTCCCTCGTGGCAGTGAAGTGTAGTTGTTGAGCGAGGCTTCCACGACCTCGTGCTTCTTGCTGTGCCTCTCCTTCGGTCCCTATTCATAAACAAACTTCTTACAGTTTAATAAAACTTGCGCCTTAATCACCTTCTAATCTCCCTAAACAAACGCTCTCCTTATCTCATCCACTTAACATTTACTAATTCTTGACTTGTCTCAAATCATCACCAGTCATCATCAAAACGTAAATCATTTATCACGTCTTTGTCATCATCCATATTCTGATGATGACTACTAACCACTCGACAAATATATAAAAATATCAGATCCGTCAGTTTTTTTTTCTTCCAATCGAACCTGTTAAAATTGACGTTTCGGTTTTATTTATAAGGTCTTCATGACACATATGCCATTTTGAATATGATAACAATTGTCTATTACTTGAAGAAGTTGAAAATAAGTGTGTACTAAAATAATGAAAATAAAAACACAACTCTTTAGCCGGTACAATAACGACAAACTTTCAATATATACATAACTTAGATTCACGAATATTCTAGAATATTCTTCATCATAATGGTCCTATCAGTCAAACATATATCAAGGCACATATATTTGGTTATTTTCTGTACTCCACCTTTGTATGTCATTTTTCACTAGTTTCAGATACAACAACTAGAGTGCAGCACAGTACTCAAAAACAAAGTGATTTAATCTGACATTTCATAATAACCAAAGGTGAATATCAGTTAGTTTCACAAGTACCCAATTACTTGAGAAATGGTTTCCTATCAACGATTAATTGAAATTCAACCTACTATTGTATTTGTTTTGCTTTTTTACTTTTCCACAATGTTAATAACATATTACAATTAAACTTTCTAAACTATACCCAAGAGAATCGTATCACTTTTAACACATTATAAAAACCAAACTAACACGGAAGATTTGCTGCCCCTTTACACGAATATATATATATATAAAGATTCCTTTTTTTCCCTCCGTTGTTATTCTTCTTCAGCTATTTCTATTACTTCTTTCGTTTTCGTTGTGGCTAACCTCACATATTCTGTGAAGGTGTCCAGCTGAACTTCCTTTCCTGAGGACGACCGTTAAAAGGGTTGAACTATCGAATGTGAGTGCTAACATTTGTGTTTCATTCGTGTTCAAAATTTTTTAAAGTAAATATATATATGTCATTAAAAAGAGGAAGCACTGTGGAGGAGTGGTTCATTTGTCTTTGTTGACAGGAGGTGAGGTTAGTGTCGTGCTGTCACTATGTAACGTAACAAGAAGCGACTCACCACATGGGCCAGGTAGGCCTGGACAATACTCTCCGGGGTCAGGAGGTCAGCGCCCAACTGGGATGCCAGCTCCTTTGTCACTACCTCCGTTGTTGGTGTATTCGCTCCGTAGACAACGATCTTTTTCGCCTGAAACGTAAAATAAAAGACATGTTTTGTTTGTCTATATAGAATGGCAGTACATTACATGCAATATTTGTCCTATTCGGAGAAGAGCATGGATACACTTAGACCAGTGGCTCTCATCGTGATCCACATGGACCCCAAGGGGTCCATAGAGGTTTACTGGGGGTCTACAGAGGATTACTGGGATTCGCGAGGAAAACTATTATTTGAGAGTCTATACTCTCGATTAGTGCTACATGTTAAGTACATATGCGTATATTAGGTTAGCATACTAGCAGTATATCAAAGCGTAGCAAACTGACCGTTAGAATATTCAAACATAATAAAACATAAGGCCCAATATTCTCGTGAAGAGTCGGCACGTGCGGCTCTTCAGCCACCCTGTAGTGGCTCTCATTGGTCTCAACAAAAAACACTTCAATATTAATAAAGATTATTTCTTTATTTTTTTTTAAATCACTTTTATATTTATTGTTGCACACTTATTTCGTTTTTGATGTTAGTTTAAAACTAAATTTTGAAAACGTTTTCATGCAACTGACATGCGTCACATGAACGTCAATATTTGAGGCGTCTTTTGGAGTGTTTGACCCCTGCACTAAACATCAAAAAATACCTAAAAAGAAAAAATTTTCAGAAGAAAATAGTTTAATCCTGCGTAGACTGATTTATTTGCCTTCACCCTCCGACTTTGGCTTACCTGTGTGCTTGATATGTCACGAAAAATTATCCAACAACAAGTGTAATGTTTTGACAACTTATATTTTCAAAACGTACCTTGAAAATAATGGCTTGGTAGGAAAAAAAAATTTTCAAACCAAGCATTTAGCATTGTTTGAAAAATACCTCACTGAACAAGAGCTAAAGAGTGCCATTTCGGAACAGAAGGGGCAAGTTGAGCAGAGTAAGCATACTTGCTACAGTAAAAATAAAAGAGTCCACATTATTGAAAATTCAAGTTGAACATGTTTCGAACCTACTAACCAGACATGATATCATTTAATATACAACTATCCACCACTGGATCCAGACCTGCGTAACTTAATTCTAACTACCATGACTACGGAACAGAATTGGCCGATAGAACAACATAAATTAACATCAACTGATCTGTTACCTTTTCATTGGATGTCTTTTAGTTAATAGACATATTTAGTTGTAACGTATATATATAATATAAATATATAATTTGACCGAATCCCGATTAGATAACACACCTATATATTATATATATATAAATGATCAAACCACAATAAGAAATGGAAAAACAAGACTAAGATCTAAGACTAAGATAATTTGCCCTTCTTAGATGTCCTGATCCATAGGTTACCTAAAGAGTTACGCTTTAGTCTATATAGAAAACCTACGAATGTACTTGCATATGTTCACTTTTATTCTTCCCATCCAAAAAATGTTAAAATTTCTGTTTTTAGAAATATGTTTTTGAGGGCGTGAAGAGTGTGCTCTCCTGAATTCATTAATGAAGAGATTAACAACATTAGGTCAATTGCCCTTTCATTAAAATACCCCTCCTCTTATATCGATTTATGGTAGCTTTGAAGAGTGTTAAAAAAAACTTTGTCTAATACTTTAACAGAGCCCCGTTCATTGTTAAATTCTATAGTTTTATAGCCATAACATGAGTCATTGGACCCCCTTCCAAGATTAGCCAAACAACTTGATTTTAATATAGTGTTTTCTGATCGTAATAATGTGGGTAATATGTTAATAAAAAACTCTCCCAGCGAATTGGAGTCCTTTGTTGTTAAGAAATATTATTGAATCGTCTCTAATTAAATTTAATAGATCAAATATTGTAAACATTAGTAACGGTCTCTTCAAACTTGATACTTTCGTCACGAGGGCAATAGCCTCTTCAAAGAGGGTTGACAGCTAGCGGATAGTTTACACTTTCTTACTGTACTCCTTTGTTTCCCCAAACATCCCTTTCTGAACATTAGTTCTTTCCTGCGCTTTCACCCTTTTAAAATACCACTCTTCCCTCCCACTCTTCTCAACCCCTCACCAGATGTTTTCTGCATCTAGTGTTTCAGTTGGGTTTTTGACTCTGACGAAGACCGCTTGTTACGGTTGAAAGATCTTAGTCTTGTTTTCCCATTTCTTTTGTGGTTTTATCATTGATTGTTATTTCACGGGTTTATTTATCTTTTATATATATATATATATATATATATAATAAAACATATAATAATTTATATATATATATATATAAATTATTTCAGTTTAGTCATTTATATATATATTATCAATTATCTGATAAATGTTTGTGTTTTACATTTACTTAATCTTAGTCCTGCAATAGTAGCATTTATTTTAGTATAATTTTTTACGGTTTACACGTTATACCCTGTGTAATAGGTGTCAACATTAATAAACTCTCTAATAAAAGTGTTACTGTTGTGCAGAAAAAATGGCTCCTTAATAATCTAGTATGACAGGGAAGGAGCTGAATGACTTGCAGATAGGTGATCAGCCATTGTTATCTGTCGGCCATTGATGTTTGTCGGCCATTGGTGTCTTTCGGCCATTGTTAACTTGAAAATGCTTTAATACTACATCCAAGTTTAAATCAATCTTAGATTATTTTAAATTAATCGGAAATAGTTTTATAAAGGAGTTATTACAATTTCATATATATTTGTATTTCAGTTATATATTGTAGTTATTTTTAACCTAACAAATTAAAAAATAATGAAGGAACAAAATGTTTAATAAAAATATATACGATGTTAATTGAAACTAACATGAATTTATGTACAATGAAGTGTTCCTTAGCATAATCAAGGAAAAATGAAAAGTAAGTCAAACTAAGTAAACCATTTTTATTAAAACAGTGAAGCAAGTAATTAATACTAAGTTTTTTCATTAAATTGTATTATTTAATATTATATTTGGTTTATTAATAAGTTTGATCAATGGATTAACTTTAAACTAAACTTCGATTATTCTCAATTAAATTTGAATTATTTTAAATTAACCCGAAAATGTTGTAATTGAAATGTGTCTTACTATTATAATTGAAATATTGCAACAATTATATAATAATATAATTTGAGTAAACAATTATATATTTTATATCATAGACTGTTAAATTTAATTACGGAATATTAAAATATTGCAAACTTTCTTTTTAATATAGAGACTAACATAACAACTATAAACAAGAGTACATTTCATTCTGGGTTTCATATTAGATATTTGTAAAAATAATCCTTAAATAATTTCAAAAAACTAAAACGAACTATACATCAAAATATGTAAAATGTGATTCTTTGTTGAAATTACAATGATGAAAATATAAATTGAATACGCACAAACGTGATGAATGGATGACCGCGATGTGTCATGAAAGATGGTTTTCTGCCTTCAGCAGCTAGAATTCAAAGAACAGTATTCTGACATATTAATTCTGTGTGAATATCTATTTGGTATTCCTCCCCATAATGCAAATGTGAAGCGCAGCGGGTCTTTTCTATGATGACTGCTCAATGACCAGACCAGAGCAATAAGTTGGATGTGTCAGCTGTAGAAGCTACTTTGCAGTGTAAATCGAATATAAATGGTCATTGCAAAGAATTTTACAGACATGTAATAGGAAGTAAGGACCTTCTGAAAAGCTAAGTCATCTGGGAAATACAGTTAAATGGTCATGTTTTATTTCTGTGCTTATGAATTCCTTATTGTTTCATAGTTATAGATTACTGCTTTTCTAAGTTATTCTAGTTTTTTTTCTTTTTTAGTTTTTTTATTGTAATATGCATTTCATATTAATTCTCCTCATAATTGTTTTCTTCTTGTCCCATTAAAATACTTGCTTGATGTTTTTCGATACTTCACTATATTTTTACATGTTTATCTTGGTCTGTGTATATACTATAACAAATATAAGTTATAAGTTACGTTATATATAAATTATAAGAAAATCAAAGTTTATCAGGACTCGATTAGTTCATCAGATTCAAATTAAACTATCATTTCCAACGTTTCGGTTTTTTTATAAATATTGATAAAAGTATCGATAGTGAAATAGAAACAAAATTAAACTTTATCAGGACTCGGCTAGTTCTTCAACCGAAACGTTAGCAATTAAAGTTTAATTTGAACCTGAAAAACTGAATTTGAGTCCTGATGAAATTTAAAAACAAAGACTAAGATCTTTGAACCATAAGAAGCGGTCTTCGTCAGAGTCAAAACCCAACCGTGTTCTGACGAAGACCGCTTGTTAAAGTTGAAACATCTGAGTCTTTTTTTCTTATTTTTTCATTCTTTGGTTTGATTGATCATTGGTTTGATCATATATATATATTAGTTGATAAACGAAAATACGATCCAAACTGGACACAATACGAGTTCAAACGAGTTCAATATACCAGTTGAACTCGTATATATATATTTCTAAACATTTATGCCAATTTCATGCTTGGTTACCTTTTTTGAGAGTTTCTCTAATGTCCTACAGGTAACCAAGGTAACCAAGCATAAAATTGGCGTAAAATTTTTAGAAACATGTTTGCAAGAAGGATTGCTACCAACCTTCACTAATATATATATATATATATATATATATATATATATATTATTATTAAAGTTGGCAGCAGCTTCTGCGTTGACCAATTTATGGCTGATTTTTTTCTAGTTTCCTTACTAGTTTACGGGAGTAAACGGTTACGGAAGTATACAGGAAACCTAATAACATATGTCTGTGTCTCAACAGAATTAGTGAATGCCCGACTAGGTATAAGAAGTCTACCATCAATGCCTACATCCGAAGTGCCTTTACCCACTGCAGCAATTGGAACCTCCTCCACCAAGAACTTGATAAGTCCGTTCAGGTGTTAGTGAACAATGGCTTCTCCAACCAAGAGGTTACGAGAGCTATTAAAATGTACCTGGAAAAGTAGTACACTACTAACCCACCTACTCATCTCAAGGGTGAGTACATACGTCTTTACTACCGAGGATACATGAACTCCCAGTACCAACAAGACGAGATGGCCCTCCAAAAATTAATAGTTAACAATGTACAAACCGTCAACCCAGATGATCAATTAAAACTCACTATTTTCTACAAAAACCAGACTACAAAGAACCTACTAATATACAATAGACCTAAACAAGAAACCGCCGAGCTGCAGCGTAGCCACCTCATATATGAGTATAAATGTACCACAGGGGACTGTGCAACCCTGCCTTCCAAGTATATAGGGCTGACTACGACGAAGCTTTCGCGGCGATTGACTCTCCACCTTGCAGGAGGAGCACCGAAGAGCCATGCTGAAGAGGTTCATAAACAGAAATTAACAAGAGAGAACCTGACTGAGGGGACAACTATTTTGCAAATCTTGCAAGACGACGTCAGACTACATATACTTGAAGCCCTCTACATTAAGGAATACGACCCTTCATTAAACATACAAAACAGTGACCTTAAAGCTATACCCACTTCAAAAAATTTTGATACCACCTATAAGTTTGTAAGAGAGGTGTAGGTGATGGGACACGACACAGGTAGATGGGTTCAGTGCCCTGCCCTGCATGCCTAAAGAGCAGGCCCTCCCACCTACATCTCCCTCCCTTCTCCATACTTTATTTCCTTAGTTAGTTGTTAACTGTACCATAGTTAAGTTGTTCTCTATACCATAGCCTTAGTTTTGATTATAATTTTAGTTTATAGATTTTTACCTGAAGATGGCTAATGTAAGCCGAAAGCTTGTGTTTTAGATTAAGTCGTAAATTATAGTGTTAGAATAAAGTTTTGAAAGTGTTTAGTGTTTACCTTCATGTCGTTACCAGAACTCCTCTGGAAAATACCCGAGAGTTACCGTAAACTAGTGAGGAAACTAGAAAAAATCAGCCATAAATTGGTCAACGCAGAAGCTGCTGCCAACTTTAATAATACATGTTTGAAAGAAGATCTGCTGCCATCATACACACACACATATATATATATATATATATATATATATATATATATTTTTAAGGATTATAGGCTGAGAATTTAAAATTGTCCAATTGTCCCGGATTGCTTACCTTGAAATCTGTCAACCCTAAGACTAATAGATTGTCCTTCGACTAACAGTCATAGAATAGACACAACAGCAAGAGATGTAAATGTAGAGAATATCACTACAGGCAGTATCAATAATCACATTCATTTTGAGTAGGATATATAATTTTTACTATTTCCAGTACATGCTTGCTATTAAAAAATGCATAATATTTTCAATTTTGAGAAAAGTTTCAAATTCAGATGGTATTCTTGAATTGAGAACACCTGTTTTAAAAAACGCCTATTCTGATATGAAAAACCACTAAGAGTAAAGTAATATATTGTTGACAAGAGAATGGAGTGTTAATAGTAATGACGTAGCATTACTTTGATTGACTGAATGGTGACAGAGTGACCAGATAATGCAGTTGACATGTGAGTCTGCGGTGACTGCAGTCGTTACTGAATTAGGAAACTCACTTGTAATGCGACCACTACCTACTTGATTAACGCTTGCAAGGTGAAAGGCTATTATCCATATTACTCAATTACTTTGGCTTTCAGTCGGTAACTTGCCAATGCACCTATGTAACTGCACACTCCAGATAATTTCTTATCAGGGAATAGAGTTCAATGGTATCAAAGTTTACAATCTACTACTTCAAGTAGAAATAACGTTTGTTGCGAAAAACCAAATTCAAGGTTAATTGTAATGATTAAATGATAATTTAAAACCTTTTTAAATTTCATATCCATCATTGATTCTTTTAAAGCATATTAGACAGAAGTCTCAAACCTTTAACGACCATATACCTATTTGATGGAAAATATTTGTAAAACGGGTCTTCATGTGTACGGGATAACACAAACCAAATACAGTGGTACTTTGACTTACCAACTTACAGATAAAGGACATTTCGAACCAAATTTCGTTTGGATATACGACGGTTTGCTCGGAATACGATGTACGGTGAAGCGGCACAGCATAGAGATCACAGCATAGGAGTGAAAGAAAAGGAAAAAACGCAAAAAAATAATAAGAGACAAAATCTCTCTCTCTCTCTGTACAAACGCAGTAAACTTGTTTCGTTTTATGTTAAGTGAAGCATATAATTTAAAAGAAGAAAAATGAATACGCTTAGTTACGTAGTGCAAATTAGAGTGTAATATAGCGGTACGCTTCACGTCCTCCACTACTCCACACTCTCTGTCTCGCCGACCTTTCCGACAGTCTCTAAGGTAAGGCGATGTTCTATGCTTTATTTTTTATTTACTTGCTTTAAATCTGTCTAATTTAACTGATTTGTATTTATATGAATGAATAATTGTTATTTACATTCATATTTATGAAGTTTTTTTTAAAATTTGTCGTACGATTTTAGCCTGTGGAACAGATTAATGTATTCTTAGGGGGAAGTTAGTTTAGACATGTTACCATTTCTATAAACGACCATTTCGTTCGGACCCGAGACGAATTCAGTTCATAAGTCGAGGTACCACTGGAACTTATATGACCAGAAAGAGGGCGAACAAACAAACAATTTATGACACTGGTACCATGGCGTGTGATTAACTTGTCTGGAACTGATCTGACGTGCAACACGGTCTTATATGTGTAATCTACGCGTCATGAATAACTACGACGTGTGAGCCTTGGTACATAACAATGTGGAAAACACAAGATGACGTAAGTCATTGAGTGTGGGAGCAGTTGGGGAAGGCAGCGCCGCGTCGACAGCAGGTCCTATTATTTATTTACATATAAGAATAATTTCGCATGTAAGAAAATTCGCATAATATTAGAAATAATTAAAGAAAAAAAAGAGAAAGTAAAAATAAATTTATCAAATAAATTTAGCGATTGATAAAACATAATGAAATGAATGAATAATGCGGCTTTGCATGTCAAGATGGTCAGAGTAGCCCAGTAGCTTCATGCTCGTCTCTGGACTGGTACGTCCGGGTCAGATGCCCACTCTGCCCTCGATTTCTTCACGCGGGAGGTGAAAAGCGTCATTCCTCTGAGAAGACGTTAAACCGCCGGTCCCGAGACTGTACGATATCAGGTACTCAGGTACTGTTAAAACATCTCCAATCTAAATAATTATCTATAACTTTTTTTATTCTATAACTTGAGTTAGGCAAAATTTAGGACTCCCAATGTAGGAATGTTTATTGTCTGCTATCACAAAGGGCCAATCTTTGGCTTATGTGTGTTCAGTTTCTCTGGTGATTTGGCCACTGCAACCTAACCTAACCTTCTGTCCTTGAATAGCACGAAATGCGTCAAGCCTGTTATTATAGGCATACAAGGGCTTGCGAAACGACAAAAATTAAAAAAAAATATAAATATAACAAAGATTCAAAAGGAAAAATTTTTAACAAAGACATACAATAATGGTATAAAGTGAAAACGAATGAATCAATATGAGATACTATTATAGGTTCATTCTATTGTATTCCATGGTCAATACGTATGTCAAGTGTTTGATACATGTTGATTCTATTGTGTTCTATGATTAATACGTGTATTAAGTTCTTTATATTAGAGTAGATCAATAGCTTCAGCAGCTTCAAGTTAAACCAGTGTTTCTAACAGTGATTCTGCCGGATATGAGACTGAGAAAGTCAGCCATATTTGTAATATTTCTATAAGTATATGTTTGTGTTACGTGTAGAAGACAGACGATTACCTGGAGCAGTACTGGCACCAGTCTGACGTGGACCATATCAGGCAGGTCGCAGAGCATCATGTGGCAGGGCTTCCAGTCGACCAGCTGCAGGTAACAGGGCTTCAGGCGGAAGTCGGTCGTCATCAGCAGCAGTCTTCTTGCTAATCAGATACACAGTCATTAGCCTCTCATCACCCATGCATTGTGCCCTCATCACTGTAACTCCCATCGCATATGCCTGCTAATGCCTAAGAGGGCAGCGTACACACCTCTCGACTGGTAGGTCCGGGGCTCAATATCTACTCTAATAAATGGGCTCTCCATTTATTAACACAGATGGTAAGTATATCTGAGCACGTCATCTCTCGGTTATGAGACTATACTCTCGATTTTGCATTTTACTGAAGATTATAGACTAACAGGTAACTACTCGCATTTGACACTGAAGATTGCAGACTAACAGGTAGCCTTTCCGTGTTTGGCCCTGAAGATTGTAGGCTAGTAGGTAACCTTCTCTCGTTAGATTTCAGGCTAACATGTAGCCTTTTCGCCTTTGGTACTGAAGATGGCAGGTTCGAATATAGGCCATGACCATATATGGAAAATATTTATTACGCCTCGCTCCGGAGAAGATGTGGTCCAGAATCTGTATGATATCAACAACTGACTTAGATTCCTATTCTGGAAAACGCGAGAGGGAAAAAATTAAGAGTTTCGACGTCAAATCAACTCGGTAGTATGTCCCGGTAATAATTGAATTGGGTGCTTTATAAGAAAAGAACCAAACTTTAGAACTTTATATATCGTCTAAATAGGGCACTTGAACATCGCATGGTTTCCCTGTTGATATCCTTTCAATCCTAACGTCCCAGCCTTTGCATCCGTAGCAGCCAACCCAGTCCAGCAAGAGTTCTTTTCCTTCTTGATAATGAAGGCGTTTGAAAGAGGTCATATTGCCTGACACTGAGGCGCATCTATTAATAGCACGGAGCGCACGTCGGCACCGAGACCTTCGATAATAGATACAGTACACCTCTGACGCAATCGATCTATTTTGTAAAAATAGTCCGAGACCTCCTCTCAGACTGTTTTCATTTTGAAATATTACAAAAAAAAGAAAAACTTTATAACTCCATTTATTTTAAGTGCCTTTCTTTAACATTTATTGTTAAGAGTTATAGTTAGGGTCACCTATACAGCTTTAGGTCTTAGGTTAAAAGGTCAACTAAGATCCAATACCCACAGAGTTTACGTCTTAACTTAAAAGGTCAACTTGGGTCAATCTCTTAGAGAATTTAACACCTTCTATGAAAACAACATCTTGGACTCATCTCAGAGTTTAGACCTTGAACCAAAAGTTCATCTTGTATCTACTCCCTATGAAATTTTAGGCGATGGACCAAAACGTTATCCTAGGCCCATCAATTAGACAATTTTGGGTCTTATTATTATTACGTCTTATAGATCGTTAAAGATTCTTATTCTAAATACACTTCAGTAAGGCAACATTTAGGATTCCTAAAGTAGAATGCTCATTGTGTGGTATCTCAAAGGGCCAGGCTTTGATCTATGCGTGCCCTCTCGTAAAAACAGTCACTACAAGCTACTATAGTCTGACCTATGTGGAGGTGTAATGAGCGAAACAAAAGTAATGTTCACTTTGCTCCTGATGATTTCCTACAACCTCAAGCAGTCAAGCTATATCGGTAGGTTAGGTTGCAGTGGCAGTCCTACAAGGGAACACACGTAGGCCAAGCATTGGCAGTCCTACAAGGGAACACACGTAGGCCAAGCATTGGCCCTTTGTGATACCACACAATGAAGATTGATTCTACAGTGGGAGTCCTAAATTTTGCCTAACTCAAATGTATTTAGAGTAGGGATCTTTAACGAGTACCTGACATCGTACAGGCTCGGGACCGACGGTTTAACGTCCTTCTCCGAGGGACGACGCGCTCAGATTTATTCACCTCCCACGTGAATACATCGAGGGCCAGGTGAGGATCGAACCCCGGTCCTATCAGTTCAGAGGCGAGCACGTAACCACTGAGCTAGCCTGGCCCCCTATGAGGAGGTGTAATGAGCGAAACAAAAGTAATGTTCACTTTGCTCCTGATGATTTCCTACAACCTCAAGCAGTCAAGCTATAGCGGTAGATTAGGTTGCAGTGGCAGTCCTACAAGCGAACACATGTGGGCTGAGTATTGACCCTTTGTGATACCCCACAATGAAGATTGTTTCTACATTGGAAGTCCTAAATTTTGCCTCACTCAAGTGAATTCAGAGTTGGGATCTTTAACGAGTACCTGACACTGTACAGACTCAGGACATACCAGGGACTGTGTGAATAAATCAAGGGCCAGAGTGAGTATTGAACCCTGGACCCACCAGTCCCGAGGCGAGCATGCAAGCCATTGGGCTACTCTAACTCCCTAGAGAGGCCAAATATCGGTGTGTAATACCGGTGTATAACAATACCAGACAAATAATAATATTAGTTTTAACTTTGGTTTAGACTATATTTAGTATTAAAAAAAATTATAGGGCCAGTGTAGCTCAGTGCATTGCATACTCGCTCTGAACTAGTAGATCCTTGGTTCAATTTTCACTCTGGTCTTCGACTTTTTCACACGAGAAATGTTCAAATCTGAGTACGTATCATATTAATCCTGTTTTTATTTGTTATCATATACCTCAGATTTTCGGCTATAGTATTGAACAAAGCAGAACAGATCGATGTTCCAACGTGGCGTCCTTTAGCCACACAACAGGATACCACCAAAGCCACAAAACGAAATTACAGTTCCATGGCATCATTGTGCAGTATGCCCAATGTGGACCTCGCGGAGGTGGGCATTCGCTACAGACATCGTGCAAACATTTCATAGCACTTACTGCTAAAACAGATTCAACGATCATTAGGGTAGGCGGGCTATACTGGTCATTATGTTGGCTAGGAGCAGGGAGAGGTGAAGCCCGCTTCAATTATATATATATATATATATATATATATATATATATATATATATAATCTAGGAGGTGTCAGAGCTTATTTTCTTCATTCTGATTCTTCCTACGACATTTTGTCTCATATACATATCTTAGGTGTTGCTGGTCTGAATACTGGGCGGTGACTGAGTGTCGGCTTGGCGAGTAGCTGGTGGTTGGTCACCTAGTAGCTGCAGTGTGCGTGAAACCCCCGTGTGTTGACGATTAATTAATGGGTTGTGCTTCATGATTTTCATGGCTTCATTTCATTTTCATTAATTAATCGTCAACACACGGGGGTTTCACGCACACTGCAGCTACTAGGTGACCAACCACCAGCTACTCGCCAAGCCGACACTCAGTCACCGCCCAGTATTCAGACCAGCAACACCTAAGATATGTATATGAGACAAAATGTCGTAGGAAGAATCAGAATGAAGAAAATAAGCTCTGACACCTCCTAGATTATATAAAGAAGAGTAAATATATATATATATATATAGTTCACAAAGGAAAGAGAAAAACAGATAAAAACACACACAAAAAAGACTTAAAACGATATTTCAAAATTCGTCGTCATCGAGCAGAAGTAGTCCCTTTGAGTAGCTGATATATATATAATATATATATATATATATATATATATATATATATATACATATATAAACTATATTGAAACAACGAACACTCAGAAATGAAACAGAAACTCACTACTATATTTCGATGTTCTCGTCATCAGGAAGATAGAAACGAGTCGCTCCGCAGGCAGACAACGACGATATATAAATTATATATTATATATAATTTATATATCGTCGTTGTCTGCCTGCGGAGCGACTCGTTTCTATCTTCCTGATGACGAAAACATCGAAATATAGTAGTGAGTTTCTGTTTCATTTCTGAGTGTTCGTTGTTTCAATATAGTTTATATATGTATATATATATATATATATATATATATATATATATATATATATATATATATATATATATATATATTTGGAAGCAGTCCTTCTTTTAAGCATATTTCGTTGAACAGCTGACCGTATTTCGCTGATGTCATTTTCTTCACTAGTTTTTCAAGGTTTCTGAATACCTTCTTCTTTCCTTCATCCAAACGTTGGAGAATGTTAATTAAGTTATAACCGACATGTTTCGACTGGCTTCCAGTCATCTTCAGGGTGATTAATTGAACAAAGAGGAAAATTATTAGTCTTTGGAGTTGGTAATAAAACACATTATATAGTAGAAGTTTGAAGTAGCTGCTCTTCGGCCTGATTCACAAGAGCAACTGACTGAGGTGGGGTGGATGGTGGGGTGGGGGTACTGACAGTTAACGGTTTTTTCATCCAATCAGGCGCATATAGTTTAAGCACTCTCTCACTACTACCCGTTTGAATATTTATTGTAGGTTTATTGTGTTTAATTATTATTGCTTCTGCGATTTGCAGCCGATTGAAGTTGTTTTCTTTTCTAATTATTTTAGTTCCACTCACGAGTAGGTCTCTAGTTATTTTGGTATTATGCTTGTCCTCTGAATGTTTCTTGGGACCGCCTATAGAAAGGTGCATGGTAAGTCTTCTCGACAGTGATGTAGTTGTCATCCCAATGTATGAATCGTTGCAGGGCTCACGGTCCCCGATTTGACAGGTGTATTCATACACGAGATTAGACTCCTTCAGTTGAGAATCTTTAACCTTATTGCTATTTCTCATCACTAGGCTGCTTATGGTGGGGCTCCGATAATAGGTTATTAAGGCGACCTTATCCTCGGGTGAGGTGCATTTTATATTCTTCTTAATTATATCCTTGATTAAAATGCACCTCACCCGAGGATAAGGTCGCCTTAATAACCTATTATCGGAGCCCCACCATAAGCAGCCTAGTGATGAGAAATAGCAATAAGGTTAAAGATTCTCAACTGAAGGAGTCTAATCTCGTGTATGAATACACCTGTCAAATCGGGGACCGTGAGCCCTGCAACGATTCATACATTGGGATGACAACTACATCACTGTCGAGAAGACTTACCATGCACCTTTCTATAGGCGGTCCCAAGAAACATTCAGAGGACAAGCATAATACCAAAATAACTAGAGACCTACTCGTGAGTGGAACTAAAATAATTAGAAAAGAAAACAACTTCAATCGGCTGCAAATCGCAGAAGCAATAATAATTAAACACAATAAACCTACAATAAATATTCAAACGGGTAGTAGTGAGAGAGTGCTTAAACTATATGCGCCTGATTGGATGAAAAAACCGTTAACTGTCAGTACCCCCACCCCACCATCCACCCCACCTCAGTCAGTTGCTCTTGTGAATCAGGCCGAAGAGCAGCTACTTCAAACTTCTACTATATAATGTGTTTTATTACCAACTCCAAAGACTAATAATTTTCCTCTTTGTTCAATTAATCACCTGAAGATGACTGGAAGCCAGTCGAAACATGTCGGTTATAACTTAATTAACATTCTCCAACGTTTGGATGAAGGAAAGAAGAAGGTATTCAGAAACCTTGAAAAACTAGTGAAGAAAATGACATCAGCGAAATACGGTCAGCTGTTCAACGAAATATATATATATATATATATAATTTATATTGGTAGCAATGCGGCCAATTGTATACACAAAAATAAAAATGCACATACGTGTCTTCCCCGTAACTGATGTAAAGTTCAACAACAAAACAGCCTGTAGCTATCTCATGTTCGTATCTCAGCAAATCACAAAATCCACATTCTTACAGAACATGATGAATGACTCAGGAGCACCTCCACTATCCTATTGAGCCATCAGTAGTAAGCCTGTACGATATTAGATACTCCTTAAAAGATCACTACTCCAAATACAATTGAGTAAGGTAAAATTTAGGGACTCCCAATCTATAATCAACTGCAAATGTGGCTCACCCACACCTAAAATGGGTGCCAAACAATGAAAAAGTGAAACTTTTCTCCTTGATAGCCTGTAAGTGTGGGTATTGAAAAAAACAGGTTTTAAAACATACACACAATAAATCATAAGACGCATTGACAATATTAATAAAAGTAAACCTTTAAAAATGAGTTTGACATAATCTTCAAGATTAGGAATTGCTATATCTTAAATATAACAATAGTTGTAAACTGCAATAAACAATAATAACAAAATAAATGAAATAATTACACTTACTTGTAGATTAAAACCCAAATGAACATTCTTGGAAACTTCTTCAATTCTGTGCTCTGATAATAAAATATCTGAAAGGAGCTGAAAGCAAAAAAAAAGGTAAGGAAAAAAATAGTAAAGGAATTACGTAATTCCTTACATAACACAGAAGGAATAGCAGAAAAACGTAATACATGGTCACCGAACCAAGCTATCTCAGTCTTGAAATCGACTAGAGTCAAAACCGACCAACAATCTGAGGTAACTTGGTGAAAACGGGTCTAAGCACTACTGGCGAGTATTTGACCCCTCTCCCACATCAGACCAAGACAACGATAAGTAACAAGAGACTGTGTTCATTCGGTCCTCACCTCGATGACTTGTCGCTGAGTCACGTCTTGCTCCATGGCCACAATGTAGTTGTGGTCCTCAGGAAACTGGTGGATTACTTGATCGATTAACCTGGTATCAACAAAAGACATTTAATAATCTTCATTATTAATAATCTTCAGGTGTGGTTATTTCATTAGTTTATTGTGAAATCTTGTTATATATATTTAAATAAAAAGAAGAAACACACATAATAAAGAAACATACTTACTAAATCAAATTATGGAAAACCCATCTTAAGGGAAAAAAAGAGAAGGTGCCCAAGAACACGCCGAAGGACGGGTTACCTGCCGTTGCTTCTCAACGCGAGTACTTCGCACTTCTTGCTGATGACGACGGATGTCGAAATATCGAAGTGAGTTCTGTAGTGTCTTTCTGTGTTCTTTTCTATGTCTTAAAGTTTTTATTGTCCACATGGACCTTTCATTTTATTCGAAGTATATATATATATATTTACATTGTTAAAAATTGGGTGATTTTTTAACACATATCCATAATATCTTGAAAGCTATTTAACAATATTATCTAAAACTTAATTGTAACACTCAAATAACATGATACGAATAAAGTAAACATCAAAACTGGCAGGTTGCAATTCCTGTTATATGTCCGCAGGTGAGTCTTCAGTTTCTTCAGTCCTTGTTGAGTTGCTGTTAGTTAGTTCGTGAAACCTGTTCATTTAATTGGTGTATATATATCTATGTAAATAAAAGAATAATTTTGTCTGTACATTGCTTAGAACTGACTCATTTCAAGTTTTCTTTACGTTTCATTCATTGGAGAAACCGAATCTACCCTTAGAAAAATTTCTGTCGGTTTGCCCGCAAAATTTTGTCACAAGTAAACTCAGCCACCATAAGATATATCAAGCTGAAACTTTTACAGTAGGTTTATGTATGTCTAACTTAAAATATAGGCTCTGAATTGATTGAAAAATCAACGTAGAAGTGAAGTTACGGACGTTTAAAGCAAAAACGTTTGTCACAACTAAACTCAGCCACCATGAGACATAGCGAGCTGAAACTTTGACACTTGATTTGTGTATGTCTAAATTAAAACATAGGCTCTGAATAGATTGATAATTCATTGCAAAAGTGAAGTTATAGGGCTTTAGGCTGTATTTTGCTAACTTCACAGATATGTTTATTTTGAAAATACATAGATGTAGTAAGTAGGTATTGTTAGTTGATTTTAATTTCATTTGAGCATATGAGTATATTGCGTATTTGACATCATTGAAAAGGTGTTTCCCAGAGTTGAGGATGTACTATCTATTAAGAATAAATGGTTTTGTGAACGAGCAATTCTCAACTCTTAATATGAACCGGCAGGAAAAATCAACAAACAAGTTTTTACGCTATATCATGCTGAGGACAGAACTTACAAGTAAGTAAAGACAGTGATTTGTAATGAGGAAGTAGTTCATTATATAACTGAATTTCTTGACTCCGAGACTACTCCTGGACTGACTGCTCATGAATAAAAAATTAAAATAGGAGCACCAATCATGCTGCGATTTAGTATGAGTAACGAAATTCATGTTATGAAACTTGAGTGTCCAAAAATGTGCAACAGGACACGACTCTGAGTTCGTGCTCTGCGTAGATACGTCATAGAGGCGGACATCATGACTGGGTGGAGAGTCCGTGTATACACCACGCATACCATTGATTCCGAGACACTATCTGTTACCATTCAAACGATGATTGCAATGATCTCTCAGCGTCCGTTTTGCAATGACGGTTACTAAGTCGTAAGGAGAAACTCTATCTACCGCAGGATTTGAGGTGTGTGAGGCCAAGTTTTTCTCACATGGTCAACTGTAGTTTACTTACTCAAGAGTCAGAGGTTCCAACTCTTCGTTCTTCCATGAACCTCAAGGACAGACAGCTAATGTGGTATATACAGAGCCATTTGCTTAACACTGTACTAATAATGATATTTTCTACTATTCTATAATTTCTAATGATATTTTGGAATACCATGTATAATCGAATTTTTGATTCCGTCAAAGACAGATACGTTTGCTAGTATATTTATAATTAGGGAGTAGATTTTTGTTAAAACATATTTCAATAAACTCTTTTTGAATCCTTATTTTAGTTTCTTTTCTAGTTAATACAATAATATAATATATAATAATATAATAACATATTATATTTTATATAAAAATTTAAAAAAAAAAATTATTCTTAATTTCTGTAAACTGTTTGAATATCCCTCTAAAACGCAATAAATTTATCTTCGTTTTTCTCAATATTTTCCAAAAATCAGACAGCTTTCAAATTTGATAATGGTTAAAATGCAACACTAAATAACACTAAGTAATTAAGACTAAATATGAAATATCCAAAATTTAAACCCCATAAAATCTAATTACCAAGTGTATATAAATAACTCTATATAGCTATTAAACCATTTCAAGAAAAGAACACATAGAAACATTATACAACACACTTCAATATTTCGACATTGCCCTCATCAGGAGAAGGAGAAGAAAAAGAGATGAGTCTGCCAGGCTGGCAAATAGCAATATTATAAAGTTCTAAATAGATATATAGTTTAGGATTAAGGTAGTACGCGTATTGAAGTAGCACCTTATTCTCTCACTCTCTCTCTCTTTCTTATTCTCTTAATAAACCAGTACGATATCAGGCACTCGTTAAATACCTCATTCTTAAAAACGTCCTTGGAAAATAGCACGCGACATAGCGCAAAAAGCGGTATTCTGGTTATAAGAGACGGGTTATCCGTCATCAGATGAGATAGGTCAATGTACTCTACTCTGCAGATACACAGGTCTGAACAATAGGTCCAATAACCGACCATACTCATGATAAGTGACCTACCAAGCATACTATGACTACTAGGCCAGTATACAGGGATAGCAGAGATGAACACAGAGAACAACACAAAGGTGTTCTACAATGTCATTGACCTCTGTAACATACTCCAGAGTATACAGGCCTAACAGAGCTGTGCATTTCTGGATTCTTCGAATGGTCATTGACCTTTGTAACATACTCCGACTACTAGAAGAGCATATACAGGCCTAACAGAGCTGTGCATTTGTGGATTCTTTGAATGGTCATTGACCTATGTAACATACTCCGACACTAGAAGAGTATAAACAAGCCTAACAGATCTGTGCATTTGTGGATTCTTAGAATGGTCATTGACCTATGTAACATACTCCGACACTAGAAGAGTATAAACAAGCCTAACAGATCTGTGCATTTGTGGATTCTTTGAATGGTCATTGACCTATGTAACATACTCCGACACTAGAAGAGTATAAACAAGCCTAACAGATCTGTGCATTTGTGGATTCTTTGAATGGTCATTGACCTATGTAACATACTCCGACACTAGAAGAGTATAAACAAGCCTAATAGATCTGTGCATTTGTGGATTCTTAGAATAGTCATTGACCTATGTAACATACTCCGACTACTAGAAGAGCATATACAGGCCTAACAGATCTGTGCATTTATGGATTCTTAGAATGGTCATTGACCTTTGTAACATACTCCGACACTAGAAGAGTATAAACAAGCCTAACAGATCTGTGCATTTGTGGATTCTTAGAATGGTCATTGACCTTTGTAACATACTCCGACACTAGAAGAGTATAAACAAGCCTAACAGATCTGTGCATTTGTGGATTCTTAGAATGGTCATTGACCTATGCGATATACTAAGAACAGTAGGCGACATACTCTATAAGCGAGTGTTTGTGATTCCAAACTGTTTCGTAGGCTTGTCGCTGATACTCGACGACGGTCAAAGTGCTCAATGAACCCATACACGTCACGGCTCTCACTCAAGTGCAGTCCGCCTCCGGCGTATCTCAGGCACGAACACGCTATCGATTACCGCCTTCCCTCAGTTGAGGACTTCCTCTAACCCCTTCTGCCTCGTCTTAGTCACAAGTCGGCTTTTCACCTCTATTCATCTACATGTATGTTTCTCCATCTCCTCTCTACTTCTAAATCCTCATCTTAGTTCATCTCACATTAATCACTTTCATCCATCTACACAAACGTGTCCATTCATTCTTGTTATGTTCTGCCATTTTATAGAATTCTATTATATCTTACATATTTGAGATTCAATAATACACTAAAGGTATAATTATTCTAAGGGATTGTGGAGAGCTGGTCAGGAAGTAAACACCAATCAGTTTGTTGACCTCTCGTCAATATTTATTCCACCAACGTCGATGAGAACTGATTGGCGTTTGCTTCGCCACCATCTCCCCACAACCTTTTAGAATGCAGTAGAACCTGGTAGTACTAGTGCCTCCTTGTACGAGCAGCTCTTTGTGAGACTTTTTATCTCGCACGTCAAATTAAAATTGGCAGTACGAGTGACCGTCTTCCTCACGCCTAGATGGTCTCTTTTTAATATTAGTAGATTAATAAAACATGATTATTTCTTGCATACATTTGTATTCTTCATATTACATGTACAGTATTATTTTTTGCAAATACACCATTTCTGTTTAAAAAATAAACTAAAAACAGGAATTTTGGGGAATGGAACGGTTTATTATTTTGATATTAAATTCAATGCTTTTTAGTACGAGTAAATCGCAATGCAAGCTCGATCTGGTAACTCGCACTGCAAGGTTCACTGTAATTACTAAACTACGAGGTTTACAATAGTAAAACCTACTATACACGTTGCTTGTTTATCCAGCTGAAACATTAGTAAATAAACTATTATATTTTTTGTAATGAAATTTGAAGACTTTATCGTTATCATGGAAGAAGCAGTAACTAATACGAAGATAAGAGGGGGTCATTTGTAAACATGTTTAAGGTCAGATGGGCAGTGCGTGTGTAGGTTATTTTGTTGGAGATGATCGTCTCCTTCTGATAACAGCTATCAACCTTCTATCATTAAACTCATTAAAAGCCACACGGGTCCATAATGAATATTATATCGCAGTCGCGATTTTTTTCTGCCGTTTATAAGCGAGTTGGTTATCTCTTCTAATGTCTTTTTCATTTTTTTTTTTCAATAGCCAAAACTAAATTTTTTTGAGCACTGAAGGACTGATTTTGACTCCTCGAGGGAATATTGCATCTCCTACTAATCCTATATTGGTAGTGCTAAATTTTGCCAAACTCAAGTGTATTTACAGTAGGAATCTTTAACCCAGGGGTGCCCAACCTTTTTCGTCATAAGGGCCATAATTGTCAATTCAGTAGCACCGAGGGCCGCAAGATACATAACTCGTATATATAATTTTTACTGTCCAAAAACAATATGAATATGGACATGCATTCACAGAAAGAGTAATAAAGTAAAGCTAACTAAACACAATGCAAAAAAAACAGTATGTAATATATATATTTATTGCTACTTAGCTACCAGTAAATTTAATGTGATGCTTGATGTTGTTTTTCGTTACATAACTTATTTATATTCGGCTGGAAGCTAGTTGTCGCTAATCGGAGAATAGAACAGAGATTTTCTGTTTTCTGTTTTATATTTGTTTGATTTTCACTTTTTGCACAAAAATTTACAGTTAAACTACAATCTAAGATCTGCAGAATACAAGTTTTAGTAACGGATTATATTTAATGTAATCGGCTATCAAGGGCCGCATTTAACTCTTTTGAGGGCCGCATGCGGCCCGCGGGTTGTGCACCCCTGCTTTAACCAGTACCTACCAACGTACAGGCTTAACGTCCTCTCCGTGGGACGACATGCTAAGATTTATTCAGCTCCCACACGAATAAATCGAAGGCCAAAGTGGGTATATCCTACTTTTTTACAAAAAGTAAAAAAGTAAAAGTTAGTTTTTACTAAAAATCCTACATTTTTAGGCTATCACCTTTATTATTGCTCTGGTTGCAGAAAGTGTATCTCATTTAATATTTTAACCAATTTTTTTTTTGCAATGTGTAAGCTATATTACTGGGTTGATTCTGAATTGAAAGTCGTGGCTGAAGTGTATTTAGAAGAGCAGACCTTTAACTATGCTCCTGACCTAGCGAAGGCTCGGCACCATCGAGTTATCATCCTGTCTGAGGGACGGACATAGATTTTTTCACTCTTCGAGTTTAGTCTGTCTGTATAGTTTTGACGAGAGGGTGATCTGAGTGCATTAGGACACCTCTTGACACATATATTAAATGACTATAGGTTTATCTCCCAATGATTGACCTCAAGACATAGGGGTCAAGGCAACCACTATACAATGTACGGATTCCTGTTTACTTGGTTACAATTTGTACCATTACTTCTGTTGCAGTAACCTAAACATAAAACGAGAAAAGTTACACTTCTGTTTTCTAGTGACATTTCTAGTAACTCTGCGTTGATAAGGTCACTTTTTAGGTCTTAGATCAAGGTTCGAATGGCATTAAAGACTATTCCGAGCGATTGTTAAATGACCTTGTCCATTCATACTGGGACGGTTGGTGTATATTTCACAAGTTGACCTTTCCGATGGTGTTTTTTTTTATTTTCAGTTATACATGACGCAGAGCTCCAATAGTCGAACGTAAACAAGGGATGCATTACAAATAAATAGTGAGTCACAGTAAGAAATGACCTTGCAGTTTTTCTAATCTCACCTAGCTAAGTCTCCCCTGTGAATTGAAGCGATTTGGTTAGCGCCAGAGTCGAAAACAGGCAGTCTGCAGCCGCTGGGGTTGTCTAAGCAGATCTGTAAGTATGAGTTGAGGGCGATAGCTTCGGGGGACGTGTCGTACACCAGTCCTACTCCGATGATCACAGTGCGCAGAGAGCCCTCGAACTGAAACCAAATATCGTGCTTTGTTAGGCTAGGTTGCAGTGGCAGTCCCACAAGGGAACACACATAGGCCAAGCATTGGCCACAACGAAGATTGATTCCATATTAGGCGTCCTAATTTTTTCCTAACTCAAGTGTATTTAGAGTAGGGATCTTGAATGATTACCTGATACATAGAAGCTCGGTAGTATTGGAGCAAGAAATTTGTTACATTGGTGAAAATGTTATGCAGTTTACTTCAAAGAAAAGAGTTTGTTTCTTTTTATTACAAAGAGACTGGCAGTTTTATCAAATATGGTGGTCAGTTGGGAGTAAAGACTATTATTGAAGTTAATAAAGAGTGGCTGAGTCATAGAGGCCTGGCCCTGACGATTACAGCCCTTATGATTACAACCAGAAATCACAAGCATTACAAGAAAGGGCCAGGAGGACTTGGGTTATTTCAAAGAAAGATAGCATCTCTGGTGTGTCTTTCAACGCAATATGCAAACAAGTGCCGTGTACTCGACTTCTGTTTTCAATAAAGGCGGTAAATCAGAGGTTTTAAACACGCGGCTCGCTAACAGTCCAATTCCTGCCAATAAATTCACTAAACAACCACTGGTTGCGTTACATGTTTTACTTAACTTATTATAGTATAGTTTACAAAAAAATGCAAACTTTTGTTGGTAAGCATCTCTGAGATTGGTTTCCACTAATAAATGAAGCCTAATACTGATAACCTTGTTGATTAAAACGCTGTCAGATGAGTAGTCAAAACAAACTCTGACTAATGCTGTCATCACAATTATTAATTACAGGCTCTCAGTAACAAATGGAGACGCTAAATTTTAGTTTTTCTAATCATGTTTGTTATTGGTTTTTTTCTATTGAACAACAATTAAACTAAAATTGGGTTTTACATTTCTCAGGCCTACTGAATCATCGTAGACTTGCTAATTGTTCTAACATATCAATTACATTTTCATATTTTTTGTCATTCTTTAAATCAATTGTTCATTATTTTTGACTATTACTACGAACTACGAACTAAACTTTTGACTATTACTACACTTAGAGAGGAAACTTATGTGTATACCATTCCATATATTTTATTCATTACTACTGAATTTCTGATGAATTTTAAAAATTGATTGATTTCGGGTCATGAGTCAGTATTTCTCTCTTGCTCCATCTTTTTGTATCCATCTCTATACAAAGAATAAAGATAGAATAGCAAGAGAATATGAAAACATTAATATAATTTTATTCGTGTCTATAATTTGCTGACGAGTAGCTACTTTAGCTTATGTTTTACTCGGTTATTTAATTATTTTTTTATCTTTTTCAATTATACAGTGTTGCATAAATGAAACAAATATTAATTATACGTTTATTATGGAAAGTAACAAGGTCTAGAAGCATACATAGATATAAACTACAATCAAAGACATGTCTAAAATGCGCAGTTGTTGAGTTGATTTGAGCAGTAATTTAATACCGAAAGGAAAACAAGAGTTTTAAGAATGTTACCGATTATTGTAGAAGTGTTTTCTGGAAATTGCATGTCTTTAGGTTTTCTTTTTTACATTTTAACTTAAGATACTTTTATATCTTCAGACTTTCATAACGCAAAAGACTTGTTATTCCTTTTTTGATTGGACTCGACTCGGGATTAAAGGTCACATGTCAAATGACTTGTTATCTCTCTGCTACCCACTTCTTTCGATTCTATTATATACGCAACAAGAGCAGATAACACATCAAGGGTCTATCGACGTTATGTTACATTGAAACGACTAATATATTCATGATCCAAGGAAGAGAGAGAATGAGAGAGAAAGAGAGAGGCGAGAGTGAGAGAGAGAGAATGAGAGGGGATGAGGAGAGTGAGAGAGAGAGAGAGAGAGAGAGAGAGAGGAGAGAGTGAGAGAGGAGAGGAGGGAAAAGAGAGAGAGAGTGCTGATGTGCAGCAATACTGTTTTCGCGATGAGTTCAGGTTGTCCGCCTGCCCACTGGTTACATTAACCTTATCTTATCACTTTACCAATTCACCTAAATTATAAGTCATATCACTTTTCGCGTTCTCAACTCTGATACAATTTCTACACATTATTTTCCATTTTCCTTCCATATATTTGTTTTTCATTCTCCTTTTTTATGCGGTAGACATCTTTTTTGTTTATTTTTTAAAACTATTTTCTGCCTTTATCGAGGTATATATCGAAGTATAGTCTAGCGTCAAATAGCAAAAGCACTTTTAAGTCAATGTTTCTTCTATATTTGTAAACATGTTCAGGGCCACATCTATACAGAAATTAATTGCAGTAACATGAAAAAAATATATGTCACATTATTTATATAAACATGAGCGTTAAATTCAAATCAATCTACAGTGCTGCTCTTAAATTTCATTTTAACAAACATGCGATATCACATGTTGATTACTGAAATTTTTTTAAAAAAACTTATGAAAACTACATTGAAAAAGAAACTGGAAGGTACAAAAATATTTTCTTACTAACCAATTAATAAACTAAATATTTTACTTAGGTTATCAGTATCCGTTTTGTATTGCCTGCATTTTTGGTTTTCTGAATGGGAATCATTTCATTCACATAATAGAAAACTACCAAGGTGCTTATTTATATTAATATAAATAATCTAACTTAAATTGTTTTTCATGTTACTGTAATTAATTTCAGTACTGATGTAGTCCTAAAGATGTCTATAAATATAGACGAAACGTTGACGTAGGTAAAGGTGTTTTTCGGTTTTACGCTTGACCGAACCATGATAACGGAAGAAAAAAAGTGTTGTCCGGATAAGAATTTTTATTTTTTTTAATTTTGACTAGTGTTGGGACATTCCTCATTTTTTCGGGACTCCGATACCCAGACAATGCGGATTAACGTTTCTGATTCCATAGGTTCTGATTCCTGCTTAGATTCTACCTGTATGTGCTCACCAACTCAACTATCTTAATTAATTTTTATGTTGACCTTATTTACTCATTGTATAACAAATGGCAAGAAAATTATAATTGAAACTAGATACACTTAAACAAAAGTATGAATAGTGAGCATCCTGAATATTTTAGGAAATGATTATCAAAATAAAATTGAATAAAATTTTTCTATAAACGTCAGGAAAAATAATGAGTAAGTTGAAATAACCATCACTAAAATAATAATATATATATACTTCGTTATATTACTTTCTTAACTGGGTTAATACTCACACATTTGGCTAATCGTACACTTTCATTAATATTCAAGCACATTGTGTTTGGAATAACTGAAGATGCAAAAGCCTCGCTTACACTTAAATAATTGGCCCAATCCACAAAGTATGCATGTGTCGGAATAAGCAAACTCATTGAGATTATCTTTCAAGTAATTAATTAACTTCTTCATCATCATATTAAATATGCCATAAAAAGTTTTAGGACGTTTTTATCATACATTTTTGACAGTATTAATCTCACTTCAAAGAAATAGAAGTATTGTTATTACAGCTCAAATAACTTAAAAATTTATGAGAATCACAATTGAAGAATCGGAAATCTAGGATATTCATTTAACGATTCTTACGATTAACGATTCCGATTCCAATTAATTGTCCCAAGACTAATTCTGACCAATGACTTATAAATGGCAGAAATAACTTTACTAATAAATTCATTTCATTTTGTTGTGTATAGGAATAGTTTCTCAAGATTCAACATTAATAGTCGTAATGTTATATGAAACCACCTGAAACAGTAGACACTTGATCGTTACGTCGCAGGACAGAGTCACCTTGAGGTAATATGGCCATCTCAAGGTATCTGTTAATCTACCGCCATTATAAACACGCTATCAACTTTGTCTAGCTTTTGTTCAGCTTATATCAAACTTGTCCACGATCTTTGTAGTATGCGTACATATGCGTAATATGCGTACTACCTATCAGTGAGTTCAACCACTACCTGCCTTCCACAGACTGTTTTGTATTCTAATTATCCTTTCAGTGCTATTATAGTACGCTACCTACCTTCGATTTTGTTACTAACCACTTACGATGTCATTTCATATTAAACAAACGCAAAAGTCATCACAAGTCTGTTAAGAAGAAAGAAAATATTCTTTTGAATGTATTGATTTAGAAAATTCAACATTTGCTGTGATTATATATCGGCGACTACTTTGAACGTTATAAAATACCTAGATATCTCATCTCACTTCCTGACTCTGACCTCACCTAATGTAATCTGACCGCTATTTATGGACTACTAACAGAATATTAATTAATTGCAGTCTCATTTAGACTATTACTGTTGGAAAATTCTGAGAAATCACGATGATATATTTCCAGCTTTATTGAACGATGTAAGATATGTTTACAAACAGGAATAGAATGCATTTTTAACTTTTAATTTTGTAAAATTTCATTATGTTTTGAGTAAGTTGTAAAATTTTTATATAATGAGTTGTGAATAACTTCGAATAAATGTATCCCTACAAACTCTTTATTATTTACGTTAGATACCATAATGGTTGTAGATAGCGTACTGTAGTAGAAAATTGAAGGTAGATAGCATACCATAATAGCACCATCCTTTCTTGTCTGACGTTTATGTCATATTACATAAATAGCTATAATGGAAATACATTATATTCTAAACTCGATATTTAATGAAATAATAGATATATTCTATTTTAAATAATATAATATCTCATATGCTTTACGGTGAAAATGAAAAGACTAAACGAATGTATAATATTTAACAATAGAAAAAAAATTATTCTTAATTTCTGTAACAGCTTCCCTTCAACTTTCCTTCAAAAACAGCAATAAATGATCTACTTTTTTTCATAATGTCTTCCAAAAATCAGATAGTTTAAAATTTTATAAGGGTTAAAATACTGGAGGAGATAATAATAATATTGAGGAGATCAAAGAAATAGCGGCGTGATCAAATTACAAAGAAAAAAGACAGCGAAAACAAGATAAAATGAGAGAGCTTTAACATTTTATAATTTGTTTATTAAATGCAATACTAGATTATACTAAAAATTAAGAATGTACTAAATAAGGAATGTTTAAACCTGATAAAAACTGATTATATCAATTATCAAGGTTATGACCTTAGGGTTAAAGAAGTGCACATATTGACGTAGTACCTTGAACAGTCTTGTATCTGAATAAACTAACTAACCATGATGCTGCAAAAGAAATGGAACCAAGACATTAAAAGGATTACTTCGCAACGTCATAAAAATTACCATACAATGCTCGATAGGAATAAAAAGCTTAGCCATCTGTGTGACGGCAATCCAAGCCCGAATACCAACCAGGCCCGACTGCTTGACTATGAGATGCTACTCTTGGCCGTCATTTGATGACTTGAACCTCTTGATCTTTCAAGACATTGGGCCAGCTATGAACACTGTCCCTCAACTATATAACTTAACATCTTATACAAAAGAGTGTTGTCCATGCAAGAGTTACAGCTTTTACCTTTCGTCCCAGCTGGAGCAAGTAGTTCTCTACTCTATAGTGCGGCTCGTACTTAGGGTGTGGTTTTCGCAGAGGGTAGGCGAATTCTGGGAGGCAGTGCACAGTCGCCTGTTCAAATAAAGTCTTTTAATCAACAAACCTTGCCAGTCTTACTCAGTAATAAGTATGCTTATTGACTTTAGTATAAATTAACATATTTATCCTGGTGCATGCGTGTGTGCACTTGTCTTCTGTATAAGTGTGAGTGAGATATAAAACAGTGAACGAGAAATGAAGTGAGTATGAATGATGATCAAGTATCTATGTATTTCATCTGCATCTAACTCTTCTAATCTCTCTCACTCTTTAATCTCTCTCTCTCTCTCTCTCTCTCTCCTTCTCCCCCTCTCTATATGTCTCATTCTCGCTGTATCCCCTCTCCACTCTCTTTCTCCCCTCTCTTTCTTTACCCTTCTCTCCCTCTCCCATCTCTCTCTCTCTGATCTCTCCCTTCTTACTCTCTTGACCTCTCTCTCTTCTTTCCTCTTGTTATCTCTTTCTGTCCCCCACTCTCTCTCTCTCAATCTCTTCCTCTCTATACATCTCTCTCTCACTGTTCCCCTCTCCACTCCCCTTTCCCGCTCTCTTTGTTTACTCTTCTCTCTCTCTCTCTCTCTCTCTCTCTGTGTACCCCCTTTCCTCCTCCTCTCTCTTTTCCCTCTCCACTATCTTTATTTTTCTCCTGCCGTCTCTGACTGTCCTCCTCTGTATCGCCTCCTCTAACACTGTCGTCTCCCGTCTCTCTCACTCAGAGAGGGAATGTATATAGTGTATATGTGTATAAGTTATATGTTTATATGTGTGTATATAACAAGTTTTCACATAAACACGTGAAATAACAATTATGATCAAAGCACAATATGAAATGGAGAAAAAAGAAAGACTAAGTTCTTTTAACAGTAACAAGCGGTCTTCGTGAGAGTCAAAACCCATCAGTTGGGTTTTGACTTTGACGAAGACCGTTTGTTACGGTTGAAAGATCTTAGTCTTTTTTCTCCATTTCATATTGCGGTTTAATCATTGAATGTGTGTATATGTATAAGTACCACTATTTTCAATACAAGTTACAGCATGATTGTAAGAAGAAGGTGTGTTATGTCCTTTGTGGGCAGAGACCTACAGACTCGAGCTCCGGGCTCCTGGCCCAGGTGAGCAGCGTGGACACCAGCACCACCACCGGTCCAGGCGTCACGTCCCCTGCGTCGCCAGTAGCCCTCTCCTTCTCCAGCAAGCTCTCCAACCCTATTAGGGACAATCAAAGAACTCTGCACAGACATGTAGAACACGTCACACCCTCACAGCAACCCAAATGTTAGGTTAGGTTAGGTTGCAGTGGCAATCTCACCAGGAACAAATATTCTACATTAGGAGTCTTAAGTTTTGCCTAACTCAAGTGTATATTATTTAGAGTAGGTATTTTTAATGAGTACCTGTCTTCTGTCATCGTACAGGCTCCGGACAGACAGATAACAGAGACGATGTGCTCAGGCTTATTCATCACCTGATTGAATAAATCGAGGACCAGAATGGGTATTGAACCCAGGATGTACCAGACCAGAGGCAGGCACACAGGCCATTGGGCTACGCAGCCCTCTCAGTTTAAGATAAGTAAAATTTAAAAGAATGTTTCCAACTAACAAAGTTGAAATAATCATTTGTGTGATGGCCGAAAGGGTTAGATACATAGAGAGACAAAAAGGGCTTAACGTCATCTACAACAGACGAATTGCTTAGATTTATCCACCTCCCGGATGAATAAATCGAGGACCAGAATGAGTATGAACCCCGGATCTGCCAAGTCTACAGGCTAGTATGTATGCCACTGATCTACCCTGGCCCATAGGCTCATTTATAAGAAGGACTCCAGAGTGATATAGGCTCCAAGTATTCTGCATAGAAAATATAAAGTGTTGCTATACAGATTTGAGGACAACCACGCTAGTGACATTTCTGTCGTAAATCATAGTCTAAGAATGCTGGGTTTAACGGCTCGAAGGTCCTGATAATGACGATTTCAATCGTAAAAGAATAAAATCAGATAATAACTAAAATTAAACGAACATTAATATTGCAGTGCCTTGAGATACGAGTTTAAACTGTTTAATCATTGAAGATGAACTATGTGCGAAACCGGTTGACATCTTCAACAACGATTCACGAGGTATATCTTATTTTATAATGGTATGACTTTAATATTAGTTCTAGTTACTTAATTGAAATGAAAATAAAACAGATTAATTGCTAATATCATTAAAAATAACACCACAAACATTATTAAAATAAGAAAAATAAACACTAGGTCTCTATATAAAAGATTTTATCCAACTTCAAGGACGCGTTTCGAGCACTTAGCGTTCATCCAGAACCAAATGAGACTTTTACCCTCCAGGTAGTGCCATGCTTCGAGGACTCCTGCACTGTCTTTGGTGATGTCCAAGACCACGACTTCGCTGAACAAACACTTCTCTTCTCTGTAAGGAGGCTGACTAAGGTCTCTCTCCAAGTAGCACTTCCTAAAATTCTAAACCATGCAAAAAAAACTTCATTTCAATGAATCTTTGTCAAAACTAACGCTACATAAGTAAATACTTATTCAATATACATTGTATCTAGCAATATGAGGTGTCATAACAAAGTAAGAACACTTTATGAATTTCACGCGCCCTGTACATTCTAATTCAAATGTTTGTTGTTGTGCTAGACTCGTTACGATCATATGTTCACAGTTTTGATATAGCATGTGTTGTTTTTAAATGAGAGGTATAAAAGTCAGACTCGAGTTTGCGTGCTCGGCGATTGTTTGCTGTTGAAAAAATAATTACCTGTGGAATAACTCATACCACTTGAGGATACAGCCCATATTTGGGGTTGTAGAAGGGCGTGAAGGAAATTCAAAACTTAGCTTCGCTTAGCATTGGTCAGACGGTTATGTTAGGACAGTGCGTGAGGCTGTAGCTTACATGGGGGTCGTACAAGGGCGTGAAGGTGAAGCGACTGCTCTGCAGATGACTCTGAGAGATGGCGAAGAGGCCGGCCGGGTCGAGATTAGTCAGCCGGAAGGGAGTGGGCGTGAAAGCTTGCACAGTGGCCAGTAGTCGCTCCTGATGACTGTGGGATGGCACAAAGTCGTTTCGTAGGCAGGTCACTGGGTGGCACAGCCGACAAAGGCAGTGGGTCATGTGATCATCAGTGGCATGTTCTTCCAGTACACTAGTCAGGCAGCATACCGCGTCCAGACTGCTCACTGGGACCTTTCTCACTTGGAAAGGCTGTCCTCCGTCTAAACAAAACAAGCGCCCACACACGTTAATAAATCTGATACTTCACTAAACACCTGGTCTTCTATTATCCCTTGCCAAAGGGCCAAAAAACCTATTTATCCGTCTTAATAGATATCACTACCAACAGATCCCATACATTCGTATAAGAGCTCACAAACTATGCAAGCAGTTATTATGGGGTTTGTACTCATAACTATATAGGAAAATAGCTTTCCTCTCTAACCATGAGGTATTAGAAGCCTTTGGCAACTTCTGTTAATATAGATATGTAATTCTCCACCATTTATTGGACATACTCTATGCAATTACCTACAAAATTCACCTCCTAATCAGATACACAATTCTCATCACTAAGAAGAAAACTGTCTTTCAGTTTAAAACTCCTAAAACAACCTAAAATGATGTCCTCTCCGGAGAATTGATAACGTGTTTATTCAAACTTTTTTCACTTTTCGCGTAAATAAATCGAAAGACCAGGGTATCGAACCCCGGATGTACGTAAGCCACTGGGCTACTCTGGCCCTGACTTTAGGGTTAAAGAACATTAATCACCGGAGTATCAACACAATGCGAGGAGACGGAATTGCCGTCCCCTCGCTCCTGATCTTATTATGTACCTTCGAGGGCACACAACACTCCACATCATGTGCAGAAGAGCCCCGGATGGTCATTACCTTCTCCGTATAGGCCAAAAGAAAGGAATATAGCTATTACCCAGCGGTGCAGCGAATAATCACTTGGTTACCCTCTTTACTCTTTGCAACCAAAATCGAGAATATCTTTTACAAATATCCGGAAAGGTCACCATGTTGCATTCAAATACTAATCACGGATAATGAAGTTAAGGAGTTACTTAGAATGTACATAAGCCAATGCTGAGACTTCAACCTTCCTTCAGCGCAAGTCCGTCAAGAGTAATCGCTGATTTTTCTTCCAACTCCTTCCAGGTTTGCAACTTTTTTGGGCCTAGAATGGAGTTAGCAAAGCTTCCAAGCTCTTCAACCTGCAACAAATGACAAATAAACCTTTAATATATTTTGGCATGGAAAAAATTGCTCATAATTTTTTAAAAAGAAAACTATATAAAACATGTTCCACAGTTGTAAAGTCTGCAGAAAGTCAAATGAAATATAATTTTAAAAATCAAACTTCAAAAATGAGATCAGAGTTCGTTAGGATTTATGTACACGTCTATATATCTTATGTAAATTAGATGAGTATTTTTTATTTTTATATTGGTGCTACTATAGTATGCTATCTACCATCTACCACCCATTATGGTATCTACCGAAAATAATAAACACTTTATATAGTAGATTTATTTAAAATTATTCACAATTCATTAAACAAAAATGTTACAACTTATTCAAAACATAATCAAAGTTTACATAATTAAAAGAAGTAAAATATATAATATTCTCGTCAAAAATGCATTCCATTGCTGTTTGTTCTAAAACATATCTTACATCGTTCAAGAAAGCTGGAAATACATCATCGTGTTTTCTCAGAATTTTCTAACTTTAATTATTTAAATGAAATTGTAAATGCTGTTGGGGTACTTCTCTTTTTTTTCTTTTTAGTATGTCAACCTTTGCAAAATATAATCACAGTAAATGTTGAATTATATAAATAAATACATTTAAAGGACATTTTTTTTCTTAGCACAATTGTTTTGAATATTGCGTTGTTTACTATGAAATGATACTGTAAGTGACAGATAATAAAATCGAAGGTAGGTAGTGTACTATAATAGTACCTTTATATTATTTGTTACTTTATTTTTTTTACATTTTTAATCGGTATTTTTTACTAGGAATTGTCATAATTGGCAAACAACTCAGTGTAAGTACTCGAAATACGATCATACTCATGAAATACGTAAATGGCAGCATTTTAACTTCTGTAGTTTTTCAACTATTCCTGTACTCCATGATGAAAAAAAAAACGAAGCAAAACTGGGAACTTTGAGAAGAGTCTTCTTCTACTTATATTGATCTTCTACTTATCTTCAAAAATTTGATTTTGTAATAGGTGAAGAAAAAAATGGCGTCTTTTCATGGAATGAAACTCATATTGGCAATATCTGTAGTACAGAGAAACTAGTGACAGGTGAAACAGAAAACATATGAATTCAGAAAAAGGCGGCTAACAATCCAACTGATGTTGGCAACACTGACTCTCATAGTACGAATAGTCAACATTTGGATAGCTATCATCTCAACGTTTGCAACTCTATACTCGTTTATTTAGATTAAACAAATTCTTATAGAGAATATGTACTTAAAGGAGCTCCTCAAACTGCAAGCATAATCAACACTGAAGCAGAGTAACCTAAATATAAATGTTAAAAAATTAACTTACCATTCGGATAGTTATTGATGGTATTTAAAAATTATTTAGAATTAATATGTAACATATAATCAGCTTGCTTCTGCTCACTATTTATAAATCATTCCACAGTGTTTAATTTTACCGGCTATTAAAAGCAAGATATTACAACATATATTTAAGGAATTACTATTTATACTATACTTGAATATACCGGGCATCAGATTGTTATTTATATTAAATCTAGAATACTTTTACAACAAATGAAACATCTGGAGGATATTAAATGTTGAATATTTCATTAAAAAACAATTGCTTTTTATTTGTTTTGCATAAAAAGTGCTAGGCAATTGGAACTATTGTTTTTCTATTGAAAGATGACCTTGAATATTCTAATCTGTTTTTTCCTTATTTGTCTAATTTATCATTCTATAGTATAAATAAATTTAATTTATTAGTAAGTGATTTCATTTTTTTAGTTTTTAAGTAATATATTTTCACTATACGTATAGCATATCAAAGAAATGAACAGTTAATATCAGTATGGTGTTATGTCATCAAACCTGCCGGTTAACAGCTGGGTAGAGGTTTAGTTTAAACTCTGATAAGCTTGAGAGTGTGCATGGTTATTTTTATGTGAGTTCTTCCAATTTGTTTCACAGTTTCATTTCTTTCTTTAGAAATGTCACTCTGATTTTTTTTAATCGGTAATTGTAATAGTCAATGTGGTGAATATTTTTTATTTAAATCTACATGAAATAAATGTCAATCGTGTAATCTTTCTAAATAAATACTATTTACTAATACTGAATGCAGGACTTAAAAAAAAATTACTTAGTGATAATTATTTTTCAGATTGATGTGATTACTTCGAGTTCTTTTGCTGTTTAAATTTCCCCGACAATTATTGGTAATTATATCAAAATTCATGTTTTTCCTTTTAAGTTTGAAATTAATGAAATTTTTTCAATGTGAAATTATTCAAAAGACTGGTCTTCCATGTTTCATATTGTTTGTTTGTGTTGTTTATTGTATGTTTTGAACGTATGTATTATAATGAAGAGTTTTTACTTTATCAGTTGTAATAATAACCTTAGTTTATCTTCTTGACGATGATTTTTATGCTGGAACTTTTTGCGTTTTGTTAAATCTTTCAAGGAGACGTTCTGAGTAACTGTGTAGTCATATAAATGTCTTGGTCTTTTTGATCTGGATATCAATTTTTTTTAATTTAATTTTGAATTATTTCATTTTTTTCACTGTACACATATATATTTTTGTTGCTCAACTGTCAAGATGGTTGAAGTCGTTTCCACTGATTAGTACAAATTGAATAGTTACCAATCAGCATATTTAATTGCATCATACAATTCAAAACAAATCAGATGATTATCAGTATTTTGCTGAATTGTCATTTTATCTCCAGGTTGGTTGTCATTTTTTTTTCTGTTTAATAGTGATTTGTTTTTAAACTTTATACGGTAATTTATTCAAGAAATGAAATGTTTTTTAAAGTTTGTAAAACGCCATAATTGGGCGTTTTATCGAAATATGATGAGTTAAGTAATCTTTGTTTGCTGTTTTTGAGATTTTGTTGAAAAGAGATGTCATGGAAATGTAAATAAGGTTGGTGTTAGAGTTTTAATATGTCATTTCATTAAGCAACACGAATGGATTTAATCTATTTTAAATCCAGATAATTCAAGAGGGTCTATAATGGCAATAATGTAAACACCTATGCAAGAAAATCAAGTATTTAACCGTAATATTACTCTCTTAAACATTTTGATTTAGTGGTTCATTCGTTTTTAACCAAGAAAGTTGAACGTTAGGTGACTCAACTTCGTGAAATGAATTCATCTAAAGAGATGGTAAATCAACTCTTCTGGTTGATTTGTTTTTGACACTGATCTAAAGCTTCAACGAATAACATTATTTTAAGTAAACAATTGGATTTGTTGAACTCTTTATTTTAAAGGTTATAGAAATACTAAAGTTAGTTAACATTTTCGATTAACTGAAGTGTTTTGTAATATTAATAGTACTGGGGAGTGCAGAAAACCTTGAAAACAGTTCCCCAACCAAATTTTTTTTCTGTTGGGTACCAGTGCTAGAGGGAATTGATGTTTCTTTAAACGCCTTTCCTCTACTTAGGCTATGAGGTATCACTTAGTTTTCTTGTTTGACTTCTTAAACCAATTGAATCTCAAATGTTTTAGATCTCACCTAGATTCTTGCATCGATGTTTTAATTATTTACCATTATGAATTATCTTATCTTTATTCTAAAAAGGTTGATTAGACTAAAGTTAATTTAGGTGACACAGTTATACCGCAACAAACCTATCCATATGTAACCTTAACGTCATCATCAAGCGGTATTCTTCCTATTTTGTGTTCACTATTTAGATAACTGTCGTACTAAAACGTACAAATATTTTTTATTAAGTAAAAAAGACTTTTTATGATGAATGTCATTTAACCTTTACAATTAAATGAGTAATCATGTTTTAAACAGATCCATTCCTATTGTAGGGAGTAGTAATTTCTTAGCCATAACTTGTTGCTCGGAAGGTAAACACTTGAGAAGATAACAACTTCTCACATGTTCATTTGTTTGCCTCAACCTTGGGCAAGTAGGTTAGGTTAGGTTGCAGTGACAGTCCCACAAGGGAACACACGTAGGCCGAACATGAGCACTTAGTGGTACAATACAGTGAAGATGGATCCTTAACGTAGAATCTATTTAGGATTTTCAAAATTTACATAAAATTGCATTTAGAGTAGATCTTTAAGGAGTATCTGACATCATACAGACTCGGGACCGGTGGCTTAATGTCCTCTCCGAGGGCATCGTGCACAGATTTATTCACTTCCCACATGAATAAATAGAGAGTCAGAGTGTGTTTTGAACCGCGGACCTAACAGTCCACGAGCTTTTCGCCACTGAGCTCCCAGCCCCTCGGACAAGTAGTCATCACTACAATGAGACCAATGTCACTCCGTGATAACATGCACTAAATATCTGTCGCCATTCCCGGTAGAGTCTAACAAATAGAGAATAGATAGAGAATACTTGCTAAATATTTTCTGGGAATCTTATCATTTTACAGCGTTTGAGATCATTGTAGCTGAAGATTTCCAATTTTTTTCCTTTTTTGTTATAATACCCGTACATCATATTGTCCCCTTACATGGTTACAAGTGGAATGGACTGGTATGTTTCTTAGGTAATAATACGCTAAACATATGTTCACTAATCACAACTCTATTTTAGCTGATAGGCTGAGACCATTGAATAAGCTTGCCTGGTGTGTTTCAGCTTACGATGTCGGCTTTAGATGTGATAAAAAGGTCTTTGCTGTGTCAACTGCTTATGATTGTAACCTTCCTTACATCATCTGTCATTTTGAATGGAGTTCAGATCTTCTTGTTCTACTTCATAAGACCATTGTCAAAATATGTGTTCAGAAAGATTAACTACTACGTTTGCTATTCCTTGTATTCACGTAAGTGTAAAGTCTTAATTATATGCTCCATTTCAATGTAAAGCATATCACTTTATCTCTCCTTTTCAGCTTTCCCATTTCCTCTCTCTCTCCATCTTTTCCTTCTACCTTTCTTTTTTACCTCCTTCTTTCCTTTTTCTTTTCCCCCCACATATCCCCTCCCACTCCCTTTTACACCATTCTCTTTCCATCTCCTTTCCACCTTTCTCTTTCACCCCCACATTCTTATTACACATTTTCCTTTCACCTACATACTCTTCCTTACATCTTTCTCTTTATTTCCCTCTTTCCCTTCCCTCTTCCTTATACTTTTCTCTTTTACCTCCCTCTTTTCCTTTCCCTCTCCTCTCACCTTACACCTTTCTCTTCCCCTCTCTTTCTCCCTCCAGATTTCTTATAAAATTCTCCATACTTTTTGTATTAAAGATAAATTGATATTTAAAGTGGTTAAATATTCCAACCAAGTATTTTAATGGAATATTTGTGCATTTCGACTGCGTGGATTGTGTGACTGGTTTTCATTTGTTTTTGATGAACAAGCACTGTTAAGGAAGAGATATACAGTATGTTTGACAATACTAAGGCGTGTTGTTTCTTCAGAATTGGTGTTCATGGCGGAGTGGTGGTCGGGCAGTGACGTCCTTGCCTATGTAGACAAAGATGAGTTCAAGAAGTACTTCGGCAAGGAGCACGCCTACCTTATAATGAACCACACCTACGACATAGACTGGCTGATAGGGTGGATATTCTGCGAGCGAGTCGGAGTTCTCGGCGTAAGTCATTTTTATCACGCTTTGGTAATGGAGCAATCATTAGTGTCCCCACTCATCACTCATCTCTTTCATTTGTTAATCTTGTTCTATCTTACAGTTACTGAACATATTCAATCACTTATCAACTCACATGACATGTTTAATTCTTAACTACTTTAATAATATCATCAACACATATACTTGACGTACTTGTCGCTGTGTCTATAAAATTATCATACATTTCAAATACCGTTAATGACGAATATTTAATCACTGTTGATTCTCGACAGCTGTGTTGACAGCAGATCAGTAATTATTTATGCATTCTTTGCACGCGCACTTCACATTGTTGTCGACATCATCAGTCCTTAATATGGAATAAGATCTTTACAGATTAATTTAAATTAAAATATAATCTTTGCATGTCTGTCTATCCCACTTCACAATGACTTACGAATATATTATATATTATAATATTATATTATGAATATATTATATATTTATGTTAATAGATTTCTACATATTCATTCAGATTGGCTTTCGAAAGGTCATATGAGACCTTACATTAAGTCAGTTATATGTCAATGGAAACCTATTTAAAATATATGTATCATGGCTCTTATAATGTATTAATGTACATATCAACTTGAAGAGTAAGCCTGTAATTTAAAATTGGATAAGGTTAAAAAAGAAATAAAATCCCTCATGGTAGGGTTACTACCCGTGAGGAAAACATAAAAAAAGGTCACTTGACATTAGACAGGTCAAAGGTCACAAATGATTATCAAATAATGTGGTTTAAATAATGCATAGTTACAGTTATTGTGTGGGGGCCAGGGCAATGTGCTGGCCTACGGACTGGTAGATACTAGGTTCAATATCCGCTGTTGTCCTCATCACGCAGGTGGTGTATAAATCTGAGTATGTCGTCCCTCGGAGAGGACGTTTAAGCTGTTAATTCATTAATCTGTACGATATCAGGTACTCGTTAAAGGTTTCTACTCTAAATACACTTGAGTTAGGTGAAATTTAGGACTTCCAATGTAGAATGTTCATTGCTTGGTACAGTATCACGGAGGGCCAATTTTAGGTCTATATGTGTTATCTTGTGTGACTCTCACTGCAACCTAACGTAGTCTAGGCCAAACCTTAGCTCTTTGTGATATCACACAATGAACATTCTACATCGGGAGTCTTACATTTTGCCTAATTTAAGTGTATTAGAGTGGGGAATCTTTAACGAGTACCTGACATCGTACAGACTAAGGGACAGACGGCTTAACATCCTCTCTGAGAGACGACATGATCAGATTTATTCACCTCCCTCATGGATAAATGGAGTGCCAATGTGGGTATTGAACCACGGATCTACCAGCGTAGAGGCAAGCATGTTGTCACTGGGTTAATCAGACTCCCATAAATTAATGTGTAATAAGTATAGATTGCAGTACTATGAAGCCGAATACTTTTGATGTATGACGAAAACATCAGTAGTCCAGTTATTTGCGATATATACTAGTTGAGGTGGTATAGTAGCATAACTGATTTGGACTGTACAGAGCGTCGCACTCCACATTCACTGTCCATTCAAGAAAATAATTTTGCCGCAATTTGAATAGCCCTTAGCTACAAACATCGCTCTATAATAATTCACGTTCTTTGAAATCGAACAAATATTATTTAAGTAAAATAATAGAGTTCGGTACTTGTTTAGTTACACCACGAAGGTTTCCTTGCTTCTTACCTTCATCGGTGTAGGCAGAAGTTCCTTAAAGTTGTATTATTTTTAAGAAATAGGCCTTTTTTTAAGAAACAAGTCATTTGAAAATTTGTTTCTTTCAGTAATAATAAAAGTATATTATATTAACTATAATAGAATAGTATAATATAGTATACAGTAAGCAATGAATCAGGCTATAAAGAAAGGTTTTTTTATGAAGTAGTAATAACTTGTTTACATTGTTTTGTTCTAAATTGCGCATAAATCACCCCCTAATTATATCAATCAATTAATTTGCAATGTCACTTGAACGAATAACTCAAAAGAGTTGGTCATCATATTAATATTATTGTCACTATTTATAATTGTATTGTTGTATTTTATCTATAGTAGTGTGATTTTATAATTTATTATTATAACTAAAAATAGGCTTGTAGCTATAAAAATGTTATTTTGAAATTAATCATTTTCCAGGACTTGCCGAATTTTAAGTAAGTTTTGACAGAAATAAAAATCACTATAAAAGTAAATGATAAGTGATTTGATTGAAGGAGTTTTAAATTTTTTGTAATCAGCTTATATATATTGTATTTATTTATTTATTTGTTTGTCTCGCCATAAAGTTAGCGTATTATATTAATTAAAGTTAATTTGAATAGAGGTTAGGTGTAATAGTTGCAGATCGGTTGTAACCTCTTGCTAATTATTCCGATTGTAGTTAGTTTTAGACAAAGTAGAGTTTGGTTTGTTTAAGTGACCCAACACATCTCTAGTCCTTACCTCCTTCTGCCAATAAAAGCACCTTAACCCTCGCAGATGTTCCTCCTTAAGGGGAATTTTCATTGAAAAATTCCCCTTGGTCTGATAAAACTATAGGACAAATATCCTCCTGGTCAAATTGTAATCTGTGTCCGATCTTCTAAAGTGACGGGTAACTTTAAAAACTTTAAGGTTTAGTAAACATTATGTTGTTCTAATTCAGCCATGATAATTATACGGGTTATATTGGTACATGATCCCAGTGAATGAGTCGATAACTACAACGATTTTTAAAATCGATGACGATTTCAATTTAAGTAAGTACGGTTAGTCTACATTACTTAAGCTTATTAATAGACCAAATGTAATATAATTTAATGACAAACTTTGTATATATCTCCTTCACTGTTAGCCTTCCATATTTTCAATTTTTTTTTTGCTTCTTTGATCAAACATTACCTGAATTTATATTTCGGTTATATATTAAAGCTATTTTTAAGCAGCAAATTAAAAAAATAATGGAGAAATACAAAGTTGTTTAAAAATATATGCTGATGCTACTTAAAAAATATTTGCGAAACAATTTTCTTAAAATCACTAACGAAAAATGAAAATATTAAAGTCAAAGAAAGTAAAACCACTGTTATTACGACAGTGAAGGAAATAATTTGTACAAAGTTGTTCATTAAATTATATTATACTTGGTCTATTAATAAGCCTGAGAAATGTGGATTAACCGTACTTGCTTTAAATTAAAGGGGGGGGGGGGGGGGTATTTGGAACCGGTTCAATGGATATGACATCTTGCTTCGCAGATTTCTTTTATACAAAACCGGTTTCAAAAAAGTAGTTTCTGTTTAGTTCCAGACTGCTCTGGATGATGGACAAGTTTATAAACAGGTATGTTAAAAGGAAAAGGTGCTATATAAAGTGTATATTGTTCTTCGTAAGTCTTTTAAGAACTTCTTTACCAGCAATATTAATATTGAGTATTTTAAGTTCTCTGCTACACGAGCAGTATCTATAATACACGATTGATACTTGCATTATCTGTAATGTGTTAAAAGTTAATCAAATCAATGATTTATTGGTATATTGATTGTACAGAAACAAAATGACTTTAGATAATAGTGTTTACATTAATAATATCAATTAAATATTTTATTAAAAGAGTATAACAAACTTATTTGTTGCTTTCATATTGCGTTCTCATGCCTTCTCTCTACATAATTATCATACAGTTCAAAATGAAGACCATTTAAAAAAATAACAGCTTATAATCATTGGAAGTCGTTCAATTAAAACACGTGTACCATAATGATCGAATCAGAGTTGTTTAACTAATACAGCTGACTGGCATACCTATCAGGAGAGAGCACTTTCCCCGCAAAACAGTACTTCCACTTGACTAATCCTTGTCAATCATTACCTCGTCAATCAGTCATTTTTCTTTACTCTTTTTGGTATTATTGTCATATCACTGCAACACACTGTAATTAACTATAGTTTATTGGTTTTAATGTTAATTGTAAATTAATCTGTAAATTGTAGCTGATATTTTAAGTACTTGCTAAACTGAATGTTATTTTAAAAATAAACTTCAGTTAGGTTTTGGTGAAATGTGCAGTAGCCAGTGTTGTTCCACATAGTTCTCGAAAGTGTTTTGGCTAAACTGCTTGTTTTAATTCCTCTTATCTATGATCATTCGCATATATAGTAAACTAGCAAACGTACCCGTCTTTGACGAAATCAAAAAATTCCATTATACTTGGCATTCTAAAAGATCATATTAAGTACCATTATTAGTACAGTGTTAAACAAATGGCTCTGTATACACCACAATAGTTGTCTGTCCTTCAGGTTCATGGAAGAACAAAGAGTTGGAACCTCTGACTCTTGAGCAAACAAACTACAGTTGACCATGTCATAAAAACTTGATCTTTCTCACTTCAATTCCTGCGGTAGATAAAAGTTAATAAAAAGGCTTGTATCAATTATCAATTTTTGCGACTTTGTTAATGTCATTGCGAAACAGAATCTGGCGGGACTTTACAATCGTTTGAACAGAAAGGGATAGTGGCTCGGAATCAATGGTATTGCTCGTTCATAAAGCTATTTATTCTAAATAGGTAGTATATCTTTAACTCTGGGAAACACCTTTTCAATGATCTCAAATACGCAATATATTCATATACGCAAATGAAATTAAAATTAACTAACAGTAGCTACTTGCTACACCTGTATATTTTCAAAATATACATGTCTGTGAAATAAGCAAAATACAGTGTGGAAGTTCATAACTTTGCTTCTACGCTGAATTTTCAATCCATTCAGAGCCTATATTTTAAGTTAGGCATACACAAATCTACTGTTGAAGTTTCAGCTTAATATGGCTTATGGTGGCGAGTTTACTTGTGACAAAATTTTTCGGACAAACTGACAAACAGACAGAAATTTTTCTAAGGGTGGATTCGGTTTCTCTAATGTATGAAACATAAAGAAAACTGGAAATGAGTCAGTTCTAAGCAATGTACAGACAAAACCTTTCTTTTATTTATATAGATAGAGTATGTTAGGAAAATATTTATATTTATGAAACAGAAAGCGAAATATTTACTGAAATATAAAATAATTCGGTATTTCTCGTTAAACTTTTTCTCTAGACTTATATACAATCAAGAGCTTACTGAATATGTTGTTATGAAATGTTAGTCCCTCATTTTGACAGTGTTGCCAGTGAGTTTTTGCATTGCGACTAATTTTACATAACCTATATGAACTCGATGAAATGGCAAACACTTCTTAATTCTAAATCCAGTGGGTTCTTAAATAATGTTTAAGGTGAACCTGTTTTGATTTATGGCAACGTACCTTAGCCTTTCGGCCCTAGCTTGTCTAAACTGAACACGTTCAACAGTCAGTCTAGTCAAAAGATATAGATTTTTACCAGGAATTATGAGTTTATGTTTTGATAACACATCCAATAGACTGTGGTCCTGACAACCTTAGAATACTTCATTTATTGAAATTATAGATTTATTGTAAGTTTAATCGTATTTTTGCATGATTATCTACTTAGGTATTTCTTTTTTCTAATTTTGAAATTAATTCTACTTTTTTTTCCTTTGTATTCTAGTTGTTCTAATTAAATTATAAGTAATTGGTAACAGTGGGATTGTGTTTCAGAATTGTAAAGCGTACGCCAAAAAGAGCATACAGTATGTCCCAACAATGGGATGGGCGTGGAAATTCAGCGAAAGTGTCTTTCTCGAGAGAAATTACGAGAAAGATAAAATAATGATTGGAAAGCAGGTGAAGGAGCTGGCGGAGTACCCGGATCCAATGTTTGTCAGTACATTTCACTTTCACCACTACACTAGCAGTCACTTTCAGATTTATTCAGCTACCTTTATTACTTTGCTCTGAAGTTAGGCTGCAGTGGTTAAAATTGGACCTTTATGATATGCAATGAACATTGTATATTGAGAGCCCTAAATTTTGTTCAACTCAAGTGTATTTATAATAGGAATCTTTTGCAAGAAACTGACATCGTACAGGCTCGGGATCGAAGGCTTAACGTCCCCTTCGAAGGGACAGAGTTACAACTTTATTCTTTATATTATCATAGAAATATAATAATATTTTCTCACTAACCTGCACGCTATTATAATAATTAAAATTGGAGATAGTAGAGATATTTGTCTGGTGGAAAGTATTTTAACTAATGTCTAATGTATAGCCATGAAAACTAGTGATGCATTCAACGGATGTAAATCTGTAACAAATTGGCCAAAGTAAACTTAAAATTGATGGAAAGAAGTGATGCAGCATCGTCTACAACCGAAACAACAATGATATCAATCAAGGTATCAAGTGAAATAATCACCTTGTATAACTGTCACTGGAACGGTATTCTTTGTCTCGCATCCAAAACCCGGTTATTAACCTTTTAGGAAAAACAAAGGTTGCTCAGTAGATCTGTAAAACATATCACAGGACAATGGGTTTTGGAGTTTTCGCCCAAGAACATAACATAGTTATTTTATATTAAGTAGCGTCGTGTCTCCTCATAGAAGTAAATATTTTAATGTTGTACACTTGGGTTTTCCTTGTTCTGCCATGGCCAGTGTGTAAATGGATGTTTGTGTGGTCGGTTGATTCCCTGGTGAGTGCTCAGATTTTTTCTCCTCTCGTGTGAATAAATCAAGGGTCAAAAAAGTCATTATTGCACTCCGGATCTACCAGCCAAGAGGGGAGCGCGTAAGGAGCTAGGCTAATCTGACCCTCTACTCTGCTGTTAGTCGAAAACCTAATCGCCAACGGCATTTTTCACGAGTTTTCGTCTTTTCGGATCCTAATTTTTCTTCATTATTGAATGAACAAAGGTATTAGTGAAAAAAAAATATTTCGATAATATGAAAGTTTTGTAGTTTCGAAGTTCCCAGACCTATGGCATTTAAGAATATCTAAATCATAGTGATAATGTGGGAAAAAGGTCCATTTCGAAACCCATACTTGTTTTTGAGGTCTTTGAAACCTATATTTACTTTACTTAATTAGTAAAACAAGATTTAAATGATTTACATGCTTTGAGGTTGCTATATTGTTTTATGATATTAAAGAGTAGTGTCTGGTCGAAGGGTCTTCGTTGGGTTCAGTAGATTTGGCAGAGGTTGTTTAAAAGTACAGCAATAGAATTAAAGACTAGATATGGGGTCTTGTCTCAATTGACAGACAAGGTCAAGAAGATCCGACTGTTACTCCACGCACTCTTGCTCAGTATTACATTGGGCCATGAAGCTGTTGTCAAAGAATCTTGCTTTAGACTGTTCTTCAGGGCGCCTATTCACAGTTATTCTTCAAAAATAAATGTATTCTTTTTTTCATTGGTTTATTATAGTATAATTGAGTGTAAACCACTCCATGTTTTTTCATTAGTAAAATCTATATAAAAAAAAACTAACTGAAAGAAAACTACATGAATAACAATTATTCTTCATAATTTACACTTGGGTTTTCCTTGTTCTGTCATGTCCAATGTGTAAATGGATGTTTATTAATAAGAATAATGAACTTCATAAGAATAATAATGTAAACGGATTCATAATAAGAACCATGAAAAGCAACATTATTCCAATTTTTACGTTGAGATCTCATATGAAAGTAGACATTTGTAATACATATTTGAGGTGAGGGTCGAAGGCAGTGTAAAAAGTTTCCGAACTCGACTGCAATGTGGGCAAAAGTTGGAGTTATGTGTTTGTGCATGTTTTGATAGGTAGACCAGTGGTGTGCGATGGTTCGAGTAAGTCGTTGTGCTTTATGGAAGCTGAAGTTAACGGCTATGCGAGTAAAAGGTGCGACACGAGGGGACTTTACCATCACTTTTTGGGCGTGTACTTTTTGAAACGTGACTATAAATCTAGATACTATGATCGTTGGAGGCCAGGGTAGCCTAGCGGCTAGTAGGTCTTTGGACTAGTGGATTCGGGGTTCGATACCCACTTTGACCCTCGATTTATATACGCGGAAGGTGATGCTCCGAGTCTTCTGCTTCAATTCAGTTGTTTACTTACAATTGTTTCGTGTGTTCTATTTTGATACATTTCAGTTAGTCATTATTTTGAAACCTGTGCAGTAAATGCAGAGCATTATGGAAAAACTTGGATTATATTGCTCCTTGTTTCTTTATTTTAATATAAATTCTTTTTGTCAATTGTAGTGAGTTTATATTCCATAATGTACGTCTTATCCACTCTTCAGTGTTATCCATAGTTAGAAATAGTTTAAAACCCATTCACCCTATCTAGATTTTATTAAAGACCCAGTGGTAACATACTCGCCTCTGTTTCTCTATACTCTGGTAGATCCTAGGTTCGAAATCCGCTGTGGTCCTCGATTTATTCACGCAAAAGTTGAAAAATCTGATTATGTCGTCTCTAGGAGGGGATGTTAAGCCGTCGATCCCGAGCCTGTACGATGTTAAAGAACCCTACTCTAAATACAATTGAATTAGGGAAAATTTGGGGCTCTCGAGGGCCAATCATTGGCCTTTGTGTGTTCTTTCGTGGGATAGCCACTGTAACCTAATCTAATTATGAACGTTGAGTTGCCAACAACTTACAAATGTGAAATGTTGAAGTAAAAATATCTGTTGTATTTTTGCCGCCATGGTTATTATGTTCCTAGGCTCAATTAATTGACTGTGTGTGTGTTGCGTTTATTACAGCCTCTGGAGTCGTGGAATACAGTGTTGTATTGTGTTTAGTTGCTGCTTTTCGCCGAAGGCACCAGGTTCACGGAGGAGAAGCACAAGGCCAGCGTGAACTTTGCCAAGGAGAAGGGCTTGATCCCTTTGAAAAGGCACCTTACCCCAAGGACGAAGGGCTTCATTGCCAGCCTGCCTGAGCTCAGAGGCAAAGTGCCTGCTGTTTACGACGTCCAGATAGGATTTAAACAGTACGTACTGCTCTTCACGTCCAGTCTAAACTGTAATGCACTCACTTCAGTCATCTGTTCCCAGCCTTGAACAGCTAAATGAGATAAAAAAAATATCTAAACATAATACAGGTTATCGAAGTGGTACCTTGGTTCTCGAGCACAATTCGTTCCAAAATTTAGGTCGACATCCGGTATAGTCGAAAACCAAGATTAATTTTCCAGAGAAATACATAATGGGAAATGGGATAATAATCCGTTCGGTCAGATGATATACTGGTGTTTTTTTTAAATATTCGAGATTTTTCTATATAAAAACGTGTACATAAACTAGTAAAGTTTGGATGACTGTTCCAGTGCTAAAATTATGTTCGAATTCTGGATGGAGCATAATTTTATCGACATTTCTGTTCGAACTCTGATATTTTATTCGAGTTCCAAGTCTTTCGAATACTGAGTTACCATTGTACAGATAATGACAAATGTGTGAAAGTTAAACTAGAAAGTCGAAAAGTAAATTAAAAAAAGTTTATATATTTTTTATATATGTGAAATATCTGTATGTCTATTATGCATTCCCAAATGACTATTAATCTTTAGGAACTTTTACATGTTATCAGGCTGGGCCTGAGAAGATGAAATTGATTGTTGGTCGAATGGATAGTGGTAAAGTGTAGATTTTGTTTTAATTGTGGTACAGGTTTGTTAGTCAATAGAAGTTTTCTTCTCAAACATGATTAAAAAATACTTTTTTTTTAAACAATTCATATTTGCACTGTTTTTAATTTATCTTCAAAATCTCCGAAAGTTAATGTTTTATGAAGTTTAAACGATGGCTAAAAAAAAGTATTTGAAAAGAAATGAAATTTTCTCTGAATCTCTGAAGATGGAGAAATAAGATTTGGCATAAATAACGTGATGTTATTAAGTAGCGGTTTCAGAAACTGTGAAGATGGAGAAATGAGACTAGGTATGAATAAGGTGATATCATGTAACAGGGTTTCAGAAACTCTGAAGACGGTGAAATGAGACTAGATATAATAAGGTGATGGTATCAAGTAGGAGGGTTTCAGAAACTCTGAAGACGGTGAAATGAGACTAGATATAATAAGGTGATTGTATCAAGTAGCAGGACTTCAGGAACTCTGAAGACGGTGAAATGAGACTAAATATAATAAGGTGATGGTATCAAGTAGGAGGGTTTCAGAAACTCTGAAGATGGTGAAATGAGACTAGAATGAATAAGGGAACGTATCAAGGTTTCAGAGGCTCTCCTCATGGTAGAGCTATCTAACTAAATAACTCTTACAGAAGCATAACAGACATGTTTTAATTACGAATCGGGTACTGAAACAATCAGGCATTTTACTTATAACCCGTCATCAAAACATTGTATAGTGCATGACTGATTAGATTCGCATAAATTTATTCTATCCTGCCATAGTCTGGTACAACAGCTTGTCATGTATACAATATGTGTATAAACAATATAGTAAGGTATTGTATCTGATGGATGTATTGTTTTGTTAGAAGTGACGAGGTGGAGCCGACGGTAATGAACCTGTTGTTGGGCAAAGCGGTGGAGGGACACCTGGCCTTCAACAGGATACCGGTCGAGAGCATTCCTGAGGATGAGGAGAAGGCCTCCGAGTGGCTCAGACAGCTCTACGAGAGAAAGGTATAACTCATCATTAGGCCTATATCCCATTAAAAAATTGACTGCCCAGGTTAGGTTAGGTTGAAGTGGAAGTCCTACAAGGAACACACATAAGGCCGAACATTGACCCTTTGTAATACGATACAATGAAGATTGATAATGCATTGGGAGTCCTAACTTTTTGCCTAACTCAAGTGTATTTAGATCTTTAACAATTACCTGACATTGTACAGTCTCGGGACCGACCTTATTTATTCACTTTACTTATTTGGGAGAGAGAGAATGCCAGTATGAGAGAGTGAGGTAGACAATAAGCACATGTAATCTTGTTATGTTGTCTGCAATTCGGGTTTAAATCATTAGATTTGAGGTTTTAATTTTCCAACTCAAACTGGAAATCTTAAATTGTTCCAATAATAAATACAAAGATCAAACAATTTAATTCGCTTTGCTCCGAGGCCTTTAGAAAAGTTAGATTTGCTAGCTCTGTCGAATTAGTCATTATATTTTCAGTGTATTCACTGGTTTTTGACATAGTGCATCTCTTCTCGAAAATGGAGGTGTTCGGAACAGTTTCCATGACATTGATGATTTATAGGAAGCTGTTGTAGACTTGATGCATTGGGTGTTTCAGGACCGCATGATGGACAGTTTCATTGAGACAGGCGACTTCTACGCCAAGAGCGGCGTGCCCCGAGTAGAGCCGATCCGCGTGGGCCGCAGGTCCTACTCACTCGTCAACATGGCGCTCTGGACCCTTCTCAACGTGTCCACCATCGTGTACGGCCTCACGCTCCTCGTCTCGTCCGGCTCGTACTTCCTTCTAGCCGCTGGCTTCACTTTCATCCTTATATGTAAGTCATCATCTTGAAAACTGAGTCCATCTTAATTTATTTGTATTAGTATAAACTATTTTTTAACGCACAAACTACCTAAAGTTCAGTGTACTCTTAAATGTACGAGATGTGATCTAACATTTAAAATTGCCTTTTGAATTTCGCGTGCTCTGTGCGCGAACTGTATTGAAAAAATTTCAATTTTTTTGAAAAAAATATCAAATTTTTTTATATTGTTGGTATACTTGCACGATCATATGTTTATAGTTTTAAGAAAACTCAACAGCATGTGTTGTTTTTATGTAAGAGACTAGACGAGGTTAACAAAGTTCGACACGTGTTTACGTTTTCGGCGATTTTTTGTTCTTGAAAATAGTAGAGCAGATAGTTTGTTTTAATTGTTGTGTAAAAAATTGTATTACGTGCTTTAAAACTCTTGAAATATTGATAGTGGTCTTATTGACGGTGAGTCAAGTTGAGAAAAAAAAATGTTGATAACTTATTATACAGTGAACATATAATATAATGTTATAAACTGTGAAGAAATGATCGTGACGAGGTATCAACACAACAATAATTTTTTTTGTTGAAATTATAGTGTACTGTGTGAGAAATACAAAAAGTGTCCTTAATTTGATCACACCTTGTATATTTAAGAACCAATAACAACACTTTGCTCGCAATAACTTGATGAGAATAGGTTTCTCTTTGTGAAAAGCTGGGCTTGCTTGTTGCTTGATGACTCTGGTCTGCCCCCCCAGGTGGCTATTTGATGCAAAAGCTGATAGCAATGACCGAGATCTCCAAGGGCTCCTCCTACGGCAAGTCGACTCCCTCTACTCCAGAGAAGGAGGTCACTAACGGCTCCAGCGTCCGCCCTCAATGAGTACCACCTCACTGTGTTCATCTCCCGGCAAACATCCTTGCCTCCCCGACTCGCTACGAGTGCATTTTCCACCCCAAGTCTAATAAAATCAAATCATATATGATCTATATGTAATACCCATATCATATTTTTCGATACACACCCGCATTGTACATTTTATAGTCTAAATGTGATATTTCATATGTTTTATATAGATATAATGTTTATCTAATTCTATACCTTTTTTGAGAAACGAATCAAAAATTTGTCTCTTGTACATAAATACAAATGGTTTATACGCTGTTTAAAGTTCTTATATATATATATATATATGAAATGTAAATGAAAATGTGTACAACAGCTACTTTGTAAATGTTGACGGCTGAGCTTAAATGTGTAACAGACTTAGGCTGTGTATAACTTAATGATTACCTGACAACTTTGTTGCTTCCTCTTTAAGTTTAATGTTGAAACTCCTAGACTGTTGTTGTTGATGTTGTTGCGGCGACCCCCATTTGGTTTTCTGTTGTTCTAGGCTTAGTTGGTCCATATTTGACGTTGCGTTCATATTAGTTGTGGTCATCCTATGCGTGTTTACCTAGGCTATTGATTTGATCAGATTATTTTAACAAAATGAAAAAGTAAAAAAAAAAGAACTAATGAATTTTTATAAAAGAAGAACGAAAGGTTCAATGAGATATGTGAGTGTTAGCATCTTCCATGTGAATGCTTGATTTGGTAGCACAAAAGTTAATTGCACAAAATATTTATTGAGAAAGCCAGCTTGAGTTTAAGTTGAAAATAGACTTGATCGCTAGCTTTGTTTAGCTGGACTGTATTTTTTACAAGCAAGCTGTCATTCAGTGTACCCAAGTGACAAGTTATTTTTATACGAGTAAAAAAATATATGATACTGTTGTTATTTATTAACCTTTCTACCAGAAGAACTTCATCAAAGGAGAGTAAGTTAATGGACTTGATAAAGTCATCTTTAATGTATTTAACAGGAGATGTAGTGGCTGTGTGCACAATGTTACCTGTTTCTTTGCATTATTCTTTCAGTCACTCAGAAGAAATACACAAGTATATGACAAGTAAATGTAGCAGTCACAATAAATTGATTTTACGTTGCTTCTGGTTCTGGCCTCACAGTACAGTTGAATGAAGGCACCAAATTTTGAACCGTAATAATTAGTGATGTGACGATACCAACATTTTTAAAGATTCCGATACGAGTCATGATTCTGATACCTGTAATGAATTACGCTTCTTTTCAGACCCTCAAGCAGATTTAAAACAATTGAATTGTTATTCTCAAGGTTATTTATTACTATAGTTTATTCTGAATCAGAATAAACAATTGCTTTATAGACAAAGTACATTTATTAATCATTTAATGAGAATGTGCAAAAATCATTTTATTAGAAGAAAAAAATAATTATATAACATGGTATAAAAAAAAATTGTTAATTGTGACTATATATATGTGTGAACGTTAAAATTTCGAAGGTTAATAGCTAAGAATCAATAGAAACAAACAATCCAGCTGGCCATCAGCCACTCTATGTATAGAGTAATACCATTCCCCAGCAGAGGGGAAGACTGAAGTCGGTTTTAAACAAATATCAATTACATTTTCTCTATTTAGTTTACCCCATAACGGTTTAGTGTAAAAAAAAATTATTCCCTCAAGAAATGAGGATAGGAGGCTAGACTTCGTTAGTCCCTCAGCCCTCTTAAAGAAAAAAAAAATTAACGTTGCAATTTCTTCTTTAAATATAATGATACTTCAGATATTAAGATCTGTAGATTATACTGATACTTTAAATTGTCAAACAAAAGTTAGCTTTTTATTATTGGCTGGAGTCGAAAATAGAGTTACAATCATACAAATGTCAAAGAATCGTTTTCAGAATCGGAGATTCGATTAAAATTCACCGGTTCTAATACCTAAAAAGTTTCGATTCCGAGTGCTCGTCCCATCACTTGTAGTAATGTATGCACAGATAGTACGTATTGAGAGTCAGTTGAAATGAAGATCAGATACCCACCTGGCCCTTGATTTATTCAAGCGAGAGGTGAAGAAATCTGAGGATGTTAAGCCTTCGGTCCCGAGCCTGTACGGTGTCAGGTACAAAGTTAAAGATCCCTACTAGAAAAGCACTTGAGTTAGGCAAAATTTAGGACTCCCAATGTAGAATCACCAATCAAACTATAAGCCGGTAAACGGCTTACGCTATCACCCGCTAGGGGATCGGTTTAAACAATAAAAAAAAAAGATGAGGTGCAGCTAGATAAGAGCTAAAACAGCCGAGATTAATATTTTATCGAATTGGAATGTTTATTTTGATGCTATATTTAACGAAGAAGGCAAACTCATCGATATCCTTATATAGATAGAGTGATAAGAACGGAGCGGGCACTGGGGAAGCGAAACCTTGCTGCATTTAGCTACTTACCGTATCTCCTATTTAGTAAAAAAAAAAGAATATGTTATTATTTTCATGAATATATTGCGGACAAGTAATTTAAAGTTCACAACTAAAAACACAAAAATAGGCGTAACACTGACTATTCCCGATGATTTCGTCTTCAGGAAAGGATAAGAAAAACCCTCTCCTGAAGACGGCGAGAAATCTAAATGACAGAGAATCGTGAGTGTTATATCTCTTTTTTGTGATTGCTAGTTGTAAACTTAACTAATGTCAATATATATTTTACAGGATTTTTATTTAATATGTATTATCTGTCTCAATGTAAAAAAATAATTCTTTGAAAGCTTATAGTTACCACTATCAGAGAACGATTTTTAAACTTTTAACTCTAAAGGGTAATTTCTGTGCACATCGAATCCTATAAATTTGTTATTAAGAATTGATGAGAAATTTTTCTGAGGTTTTTTTCTATTAGAAATCTGTAAGACAGATTTTAAAGAAATTAAAATAACGTATTTTTTTGTGACATAAAGTACTTCTAAAAAGTGTTTGGTGTTATGTCGTCTCAGTGACATGTGTAACTTAAATATAAAATTTTGTGATTACAGATTTTCTTGTTTTTAAGATATCCTGCTCACATATACGGGGTTGAGCTCAGGGGTAATCAAAATGTGAATTTTCGAAAAAAAGAAAATAAATAATTATAACAACTCAGAGATCTCTGAAAAAAATTTTTGTCAAGCAATCGGCTGTTGCAAACTCAAAATGTTAAAAATGACTAAAATAAATAGTCCCATAAGAACTTTGTAGTTTATAAGTAGAAACAAATGCTACTTTAATATGCAGACTACCGATTAGTGCATTCTACGCTATCCACTACCCGGAGGAGATAATAATAATAATAATGAGGAGATCAAAGAAATAGCGGCGTCATCAAATAACAAAGAAAAGACATAGCGAAAGAAATATAAAAATAAAATAGAATTTTAACATTTTATAATAGTTTAAATGCAACATTAGATAATAAGTATTATACTAAATTATATAAGTTAATTTTAAGGTAGTGCAATCAGTTATTATGTGGTATTTACTCATTGTAGGGTAAAATGCTAATGAAATAGACTCCACATATCAAAATTTAATCGTATAAACAACGCGTTTCGAACAAGTAGTATTCTTCTTCAGGCATTAACTTAAAAATACAATGCCATCAGAGAGTTCTCTATAGTACAAAGTAAATATAAGACAAAATAAAAATAAAATAAGGAAGAGAGTACCAACCTACAGGTGAGTGCCTGCGGTACAACTGACTGGGAAGAGGATGAAGTGGGTGAGGGTATGAAGTGTACATCTGTTTCCTATTGGAAGGCAGGTACATTTCTTTGTTATTTTTTTTCTAAAGGTTAGGCTGGGCCTTTACATTTGCTCTAAGACTAAGTGTAGGAAACATATTGAAAATATAACAGAGAGAACTATTTCGAAATACAAACAACAAATATAAGAATAAAGAGAAAATAGAACTTTTTTTTATATATAAATAAAATAAGAAAAGTTGTGCACTTAGAAATTTGCTCATTGAGGCAGCAGAAGAATTATCGCGCACTAATTTGTTAATTTCATACCCAAGGTATGAAACCATATAATGTTCAGTTGTATTATATACGAAAATAAGCCCCTATAATGATAAGTGGATCAATCATTATCTGTACTACCTCCAGGAATGAAAGACTAATAAACATCTCTCATTTAGACATTTATATGAAAAATTATTAATTTTATGTGTATTTTACGAAATACAAAGGTCTCTCTGAGACATTAAGTATCAAAAAAGAAATTAATATAATGAAATACTGATAGTTGGACCTAAATGTGGGTTAGATACAACGCCCTCGCAGGTTATTTCACATAGGGCTTCGAATTGAACACATATGATCCCCTGAAATGAATGCATTGTGATTTCAATAAAAGGCTTCTACTTTAGATATAATGACTTGTGAAAATTATGAAGTATGTGAATAATGTAATTTGTCTATCAGTAGCTGGAAACATGGAAATAGGTAATGAGTTAGTAAACAATTTGGAAATGTTTAGAACCATACAAACATCTTGCAGTTTCAAGCAAATTTCCACTACAAACCTCAGCAATACAGAAGCTGAACTGACACATAGATCAAGATGAAGGTATAGAAGTTGCCGAGAACAACCTGATCAAATATACTTTAAAAAACTCATTCCAGATGAACTTAAATTTAAAAAAATACTATATGTCAAAGGAGAATTAGAAACATACGTAGACATCTTATAGAAGTTTGTCTACTTAACTATTAGGAATGAAAGCTGAATTTGACATCATAAGAAGAACGCAGAATAGATAGAAACTTTTGATCAAATTATAGCTAAATGTGAGACAAACGCCTTAAGAAGAATAAAGCTATGCTCAATTATAAGGCCGTTAAATAGCTTAAAACTCGAAGTTTACGAGTCCAATCAGACTCAGTCACTCAATATAATAATGTTAAAAATATGTCTGAATCGACAATGATTTCAAACTTTATATAACTGGTGAAATGATTATAGGCACATGTAAAAAGAAGGATACATAATTAATTAATATGTATGTATAACCACAAAAAAATAGGTCAATTAAATCTGTAGTGGCCTTCACTCAACATTACTATAAGTAAACGATATCATGACTTTTTGGAAAAAAAAAAGACTAAGATCTTTCAACCGTAACAAGCTGTCTTCGTCAGAGTCAAAAATCTAACTGAAACACTAGATGCAGAAATATCATGGTGAGGGGTTGCGAGGAGTGGGAGGAAAGAGTGGTATTTTAAAAGTTTGTAAGTGCAGGAAAGGACAATAGTCCAGGGAGGGATGTTTGGGGAAACAAAGGAGTACAGTAAATATAAGGTTGATAGCTGACGGATAGTTTTTTACTTTTTCTTACTATACTCCTTAGTTTCCCAAACATTCATCCCTAGACTATTGTCCTTTCCTGTACTTTACACCTTTTTAAAATACCACTCTTTCCTCCTACTATAACCAACTCAATAACAGTACAGATGGTACACACGGGCAAATAGTATAAACCTACACAAATGGAAGCACGACAGGCGTCTGTATTGAAAGAAACTGATTGGTTTAAAAAGTACTCTGGGATCAAAAATACATCCTATATATTAATACGCTAATAACTGTATATGTCAGACTTGGTCATAATATATAATGATAATAATTGAGCATATCTAATTGCTATTATTAAATTATAACTACAAGTGAAAGTCATCATAATTAGGCATTATTACATGTCTCTAAGCATTTAATAGAACATAAGTTAGTCTATTTCATATATAAACTTTTACTTTTTATGCATAAAAGTAGCACATTATATGAAGATGAGTCAAGTATTTTTTTTTTTTTAAATTACATTGATAGGAAAGAAAGTTATAATGTCCTTTTAAGAATTCACAACATGGTTTTTTAACATTAAACCGATAACAATTACATTTTTTTGAAAAACTGAACCTAAGATTAGTAATTTAAAAAAAAATATCATAAAATTCCGAAGTTGCATAGGGTAATATACTATAAAACTTGAAATGTTGTCTTGGAACAATGAATCGCCTACCCTACTAGTTGGTTTTCTTTGCATTTATTTACATTGATTTAGAATTTTTTTAAGAAAAATAAAATTGTTACTTAGAGGTTTATTAAAAGAAAATTAAATGTTTCAATGAGTAAAGAGTATATATTAGAAGAATAAAATTGTTAAACGTACAAAATTAACCTAAATCAAACATATATTTTCTGATTCATTCCATAGTAAAATGGATGGTAGTTGAACAAGTTTTTGATTAATAAACAGAATATAAGTTGGTTGTTAACGAGTTTGATAATGTTTTTACTTATAATAAAGTTTAGTGTAGGCCACTACAGATTATTTATCTTTGTTGTTATTCCTGTTCAAATTTAATTTTCTAGGTAAGGCAGGACAGCGTCTGTCGGGTTAGCTATTATGTTAGTAATTAAATACCAAATTAAGCTTAGCTAAAGGTAACACGACATTCACTGACAGCTGCCGAAGTTCGCCGGGTCAGCTAGTTGGTAATAAATACTGATAGCAACGTAATACTCCAACTGCTATTAAAACAAAGAAAACGGACATCTGCGTTAAAGAATTACTTTTACGTAAAACGTTTCACTTTTGAGAAGAGGAGTGATTAACACTTCCTATTAATTACAAAAGAATATTATAATGAATATGTAAAATGGTTGTACAGTGTGGACTTTAAAATATTTAAAAATCGTAAGGCACTTCATGCATACATTACCTGAGTCAAATTTGTTGTATTATTTATGCTCTATAAGATTGACTATTTTTCAGAAAACTAATTTCCTAATTTTGTCTAACATTAAAAGATTATATTGAATCGCATCTATTATTATTAATAAATAGAAAACCAATTAATTAGAAATAATTAAATATAGGTAATATCTTTTTTAAATTACACCTTAATTGTTTTTTAAGTTAGTGAGTCAGTTTCAAAAGTTTTAGTGGCATTATTTAATTACAAATAATTCTTATGCTAATTAGTAAAGATGACTTTCACATTTTTTTTGACATTACTATAATTTCGTGTACTATTTCTCAATCTACTTTTGTTTGTCATAATTTAATCGTTATAATTTAACGCACTGTATTTAAAGATAATTTAAATAGTGTACTAACTTTTATTTTGATGAGCAGACTTTGTTCTCTTTCTTCTTTTGTTTCAAACACTTACACGAACACAAAAATAATTTCACCTTGTGCATAACTTAGTAATCTAATTAATAAAATCACTTTTAAACTGTTATACATATAACAATTTTTTTTAAAAACGATTAAAAAAACCGACGCTTACAGTTAGTTATAAAAAATTAACGACGCCATGATGATTTGACTTTAATTATTTGACTCTTAATTAAGTCAGTGTTTACAATCGACAGGAAATAATCATTAACTAAATAAAGACCTATAAATATATCTTGGTGAGTTGTATTCAACAAAAAATGACTCTATATAATCGATATTAATTGTAAATAAAGATTTTTATTTTAAATAGATAATTTTATAATAAAAAAAACAAAAAACTGGAAATAATAATTAGTAATAATATTAATTAGTGGAATTTATTATTGCATTTTCAGGTCGGTCGAGAATGATAAGTTTAATATTTTAAAAAATAGAATTTATAGTTATATTTTATTTTAGTTATTATATTTTTTAATAGTACTTATAATTTTTTAAAAAATTACAGTCGGTATGCACTCAACATTACTAAAAGTAAATATACTATTAAGTTAATTGGTAAGCCATTTAGTTCAATGTTTCGTTAGTCTTTTAGTACAACAGTTTAAAATGTTAGTCTTTTTTTTAGTACAATTTTACGATCAGTCGTAGAAACAATCGGCTAGACTAATAAGATGACATTATAAATGTACAGATGACTTGTAATGTTATCTGATTTGTCTAGCCCAGGGGTGGGCAACCTTTTTGAGAGTGCATGACAAAATCGGCCAAGTGTCTGACTAACTTTTTCCACGTGCCAACCATTTTGTTTTTTAGTACATATTTGGTATCTCTTAAAAACTTTTTAAACGAAAAAATAATAAATTACCTCAGTGCAGTAAAACATAGCATAAACAAACAGAAAAAAAAATTATTTAACCTTCAGAAGTACATTTCAACAGCCTTTAAGCTTTTGCGACTTTAATAAAATACAACAGATAAGATTTTCTTGAGGCCTCTTTAGCTTCGTAGAGTTTAAACCTCTTCACCACCAGGACGTATAAATACTGTCATGGCATGAAAGCTTATACCCCAAGGAAAGTAGTTTTTTTTTTGTCTGTGCTTAGGGTAACATGTGCTTGCATCTGGGTTTTTGCCTCTTGAGTTGGGTTTTTGACTCTGACGAAGACCGCTTGTTACGGTTGAAAGATCTTAGTCTTGTTTTCCCATTTTCTTATTATGGTTTGATCATTGACTGTGCTAAGGGTAACCTGTGCTTTTGTGTGCCAGAGACCAGTCATCGGCGTGCCAAGTTTGGCACGCGTACTAGAGGTACGCGTACCCCCGGTCTAGCCGAAGGTTTTGACTAGACAAGATTTTAAGTTCTTTATATAATGTAAAATTCATTTTATAATTAAAAAAAATTCTTACTTCTGCATATGCAACAGATTTTAAAATAAAACTGAAACTTCAGCAATGAGAATTTGATTTTGAACCCAGAAAAGTGACCGAATTCCGATTGCACAATAAACCTATATTTATATATATAATATAATACATGCTTCATTAAAAAGGACGCCATTTTCTGCAATAACTTCCTTCTTCAAGCTTCTTTCATATCAACATACCTAACATTAAAATCTTCTATTCAGTGTAACACTTCACCTAAATTGTTTTCCACTTAAACATTCACTTTCTCATCTTCTTATCAAACGCTAATGATTATGATAGGAATGTGAATGTTAGACTTAACTTTGCTTGAAAATGTCTGATGCGCAGGCGAAACTAGTCGTGGAAAACAATTTAGGTGAAGTGTTACATCGAATGTAACATTTCTTTTGTTGTTATTTTTTTTGTTGATATGAAAGAAGCTTGAAGAAGCATCAAATAGCGTCCTTTTTAATTAAGTATGTATTACATATATAACTTTATATATACGATTTTAAAATCGTATTTGTAAAAAAGAGTAACATAGAGAGTAAAGAAACACACTAATATATATAAAAAACTATATATATACATATAATAAATTATATTATAATATATATTTACACATATAAAATATATTTATTGATACATGACTATATTATATAATTTTATTTAATTATAACTATTTCAGTTTTTGAAATAACCTGCACACCCATATAGATCAATTTCGAAAGATGGTTATTGGGCTGAGGGATCTTAAAACACGTATTTCAATTGAAAATCCGATATCTGGTGTGAGCCCAGAGGTGATCACATTGCTAAGCTCACCCCCTATGATTTACATATAACTTTTCGATTGATGCATAAACACTTTAAGAGCAGAAAGTGGAATGAATGTGCTCTATTTAGATATAAGAAAGATTGTATATATATTTATTATATACTTTTTTGATGAAACATACGAAACGGACAAAAAAGTTCAATGTAGATAAAGAAGCACAGAAAAACTAAACACACACACTATACATATATATATATATATATAATTAGATGAATCGATTCTTCGAACTGAATAAACTAGAATATAAAAAGAACACATAGAAAGGAAATCACTGAACTCACTACTATATTTCGATGTCCTCGTCTTCAGGAAAAGAAGTGAATCGCTCTAAAGGCTGATAACGACTCAGCCTTTGTTAACGACTCAGTCGTTATCAGCCTTTGGAGCGATTCACTTCTTTTCCTGAAGACGAGGACATCGAAATATAGTAGTGAGTTCAGTGATTTCCTTTCTATGTGTTCTTTTTAAATTCTAGTTTATATATATATACATATACATTAACAATTAAAAGAAACGGTCCAGCGGACTTTTTTAAAATAAAATAAATTCAAAACGAAGGGAACACACAGAAAGACACAGACATAACTCACATCGATATTTCGATGTGAGTTATGTCTGTGTCTTTCTGTGTGTTTCCTTCGTTTTGAATTTATTTTATTTTACATATACATTAATACATAGAAAAGAACAGAGAAAGACACTACAGAACTCACTTCGATATTTCGACATCCGTCGTCATCAGGGAGAAGTGCGAAGTACTCGCGTTGAGAAGCAAACTGCAACTGGCCTCCAGAGTAGCTCGTAGAGCTCCGCAGTGTTTCCTCCCAGCGAGTACTTCGCAAATGTTCCTGATGACGATGAATGTCGAAATATCGAAGTGAGTTTTGCAGTGACTTTCTTTGTTCTTTTCTATGTGTTAATGTGTTTATTGTCCATACGGACCTGTCAATTTGTTCGAAGTATTTATATAAGTTATCTGGTAGCTAACAACCACATTCTTTATCCCAGAGGCAGCTGCACCAGGCAGGAGTGTTGAACTCAAAGTGCATTGTAAGCTTTAAAACTTTGTATAAGAACTAGCGCTGCGCCGCAGCTCCAGTCTTGTCAAACCTTCCGTACAGTCTTGTCCAAATTCTCATTCAGCATTGTCGAATCCTTAGTTGTCTCAGGAGTCTTATGATCAACTGTTTATTGTATTATTTCTTATATTATATTTTTCATTAGACAGACTCCTATTAGAATAATCTAATAGTAAAGTATTAACTAATACTGTAAACCATAATATAAGTAATTAGTAAATAAAAACTTTTTTTAAAAAGACAATATTCAGAGGAAAGAACATAACTTATATATATACTACTAAATATAAGAAACGATCCACAAGGACTATAAAACTTTAAATTACACAAAGCACGACACAGAAAAAAAGAGTAAAAAGAACAGTTACAGAATTCAATATTTCGAACTGTTGTTCGTCATCAGGAGTAGACTAGAAGAGAGGACGAAGTGAGAGAGATCTCCCCACGTCGAAGAACGGAGGGAGAATGAAGCAATGAAGAGTCAACCGATGAGAGCAGCACTAGCGTAAAAAAGGAGCTAAGCACTAAACGTCGGAGAACGGAAAAGGCAAAAACAATAGATAAAATTAAAAATAATATAAAAAATATATAGTATATATATATAAACAATATATATATATAAGTTAAAAATACGGGATCTTATCGGGCCCCCATTAACCATATATGGGTCTCCTTAGACGCTCTTAAGGTCAAACTACGGTCATCAGTGGTCAGTAGCTTAATTATTAGAACACTAAAGCAGTCATTAAAAGAACAGTTATGATTGTTAGCATGGATAGCTACAGGATGCTTTTTGCGCTGACCGACCGAAGCTCTATGCCCGTTCATACGCTCATTGAGCTTGGTAGAAGTCATACCAATGTAGAATGCTTCACATTGTCTACAGTTCAGTCGGTAGACGCAATTCCTGGATGAGCAGGAGGTCTTAGGTGGGACGCGGAAAGAGTTGGTTGGTGAAGAGAAGAAAGGTGAAGGGTTAACTAAAGGACAGGTCCATTTCTCCATACCACCACGCTCCACACCAATCCCAGGAGTTTCAAGGGATTTGTGGGAAAACAGGTTTCCCAGATTGGGAGGCTTTCTGAAAGACAGGCGAGGGGATTTTCGGAAGACGGAGGAGGTGGAGGGGGAAGAGGACAGGAGAGGAAAAATGTCCTTGATGATATTCCCGATCCTGTGGACCCCAGGAAAGAAAGTAGTTACGAGGAAGGGAGAACTGTTGGGTTCAGCTGCAGTCCTAGGAAGATATTGATTGGTGGCAGGTATTAAGCGTTTATCAGCAAACCTGGGAGAGTAGCCCCGCTGGACGAATTTGTCCCTAAGTTTGTCGATATGACACTGTCGTTGGTAGAGGTCACTGCAAATACGATGTATGCGGATGGAGAGGGAACGAGGTAGGGACTTTTTTATGTGAGATGGGAGACAACTATTGAAGTGTAGATACAATTGTTGGGCATTGGTTGGTTTTGTGTGTATGGAGGTGGTGAAGGTCCTGCCGCTTAGGGACACTACTACATCTAGGAAGGTTAAGGAGGTATAGGAGAAGGAGTGGGTGAAATTGAGTGATGAACAGGAATTTTTGAAGGCTTCGATAAAAGTTTCCAGAGAATCTTTGCCATGGGGCCATACGAAAAATATATCATCAATGAGGATGTTCCAGGGATTCCGGTAGGGAGATGTTATTCAGTATTTGGAGGAAGTGGAAGGTGTCTTTGCAGAATGTGGGGAGTTGGATAACTATGGGCTGCAGAATGGCGTCAACGAACGCTGAAATGCGCTCAGTAAGACAGCCATAGCTTGAAACTATGGGTCAGCCAGGAGGGGGTGATAGGGCATTCTATAGGGTTTATGGATTTTAGGAAGTAAATAAAAGACGGGACAACGGTAATTAGTGGGGATAAGCAGCTTGATTTCTTCTTGGGTAAGTCCCTCCTGGAGGGCACAACTGTGAATAAACTCACTGAGTTTAGTGTGAAACAAATAATAATATAAATTATAATAAATAATAATAATAATATTATATATATATAACCAATTAGATGAAACGATTCTTCAAACTGAATAAACTAAAATTTTCATAAGAACAAAAAGAAATGAAATCACTGAAATTCACTACTATATATCGATGGCCTCGTCATTTGGAAGATACATGTGAATAGCTCCAAAGGTTGATAACTACTGGCTTGCGAATTTCAGTGATTTCATTTCTCTGTGTTCTTTTGAAAATTCTAGTTTATATATATATATATATTTGTAAAATTTGGAAGCAGTCCTTCTTTTAAGCATATTTCGTTGAACAGCTGACCGTATTGTAAAATTTGGAAGCAGTCCTTCTTTTAAGCATATTTCGTTGAACAGCTGACCGTATGTCAGTCAGTTGCTCTTGCGAATCAGGCCGAAGAGCAGCTACTTCAAACTTCTACTATATAATGTGTTTTAATACCAACTCCAAAGACTAATAATTTTCCTCTTTGTTTAATTAATCACCCTGAAGATGACTGGAAGCCAGTCGAAACATGTCGGTTATAACTTAATTAACATTCTCCAACGTTTGGATGAAGGAAAGAAGAAGGTATTCAGAAACCTTGAAAAACTAGTGAAGAAAATGACATCAGCGAAATACGGTCAGCTGTTCAACGAAATATATATATATATATATATACTTTGAATTGAAATTGAAATCAGACGGTCCAAACGGACAAATAATTAAAGTTACAGCTAGAGAACACAAGAAAAAGGACGAACACTCACGAATCTCGATTATTTCGGCGTCTTGCCGTCTTCAGGAGAGTAGAAAGAAAGAAAATAAAATAAAAGGAGAAAGAATGAAGGAACGGAGACGTAAATGCGTCCACTGGCCGATGTAAACTGGCGCGATACAATGACACGCAGTGCAGCCATCTTACCAACGTGAACCAGTGTATGCTGTGAGTTAAAAAAATTATAAAAGTGATATTTAAGTAAAAGGGAGGAGAAAAGTAAAAAAGAGAAAGGAAAGGAAAAAAACATAAAACTAACTAAAATTAAACGAGAAAAAAAAATAAAAATAAATAAATAAATAAATAAATAAATGAATAAATAAATAAAGATAAAAATAAAATAAAAAAATCATCTGATTAAATTTAGACCAGGGGAATTTCTTGCACCCAATAACCAAATGAAGGCTTCCTCAGAAGCCCTTAGAGTGGTCTGGGTGTCATCATTTGAGAGTTTTCTTAATATTTTAACCCTGAAGCAATCGTTGAAGGGAAGGTTATGGAGATTGGCGTGGGTGGCAACAGGCAGCTGCTTGCGTTGACCAACGGATGACCTGTGACCATTCATACGGAGGCTAAGTGACGTGGAAGTCAGGCCCACGTAGAATGAGTCACATTGTGTGCAGTCCAGACGATAAACACAATTGCTGGAAGTGCAAGAACTAGCAAAGGAGAGAGGGTATGAATGGTTGTTCACTGTCGAAATGAAATGGCTGTCAGGATTGATGATGGGACAGGTGAGGCATTTCCTTCTGCCACATTGCTTTGTGCCAAAAGTGTCAGGTGCAGGCCTGGAGCGTCCAGGCCTGCACCTGACACTTTTGGCACAAAGCAATGTGGCAGAAGGAAATGCCTCACCTGTCCCATCATCAATCCTGACAGCCATTTCATTTCGACAGTGAACAACCATTCATACCCTCTCTCCTTTGCTAGTTCTTGCACTTCCAGCAATTGTGTTTATCGTCTGGACTGCACACAATGTAACTCATTCTACGTGGGCCTGACTTCCACGTCACTTAGCCTCCGTTTGAATGGTCACAGGTCATCCGTTGGTCAACGCAAGCAGCTGCCTGTTGCCACCCACGCCAATCTCCATAACCTTCCCTTCAACGATTGCTTCAGGGTTAAAATATTAAGAAAACTCTCAAATGATGACACCCAGACCACTCTAAGGGCTTCTGAGGAAGCCTTCATTTGGTTATTGGGTGCAAGAAATTCCCCTGGTCTAAATTTAATCAGATGATTTTTTTATTTTATTTTTATCTTTATTTATTTATTCATTTATTTATTTATTTATTTATTTATATTTATTTTTTTTTCTCGTTTAATTTTAGTTAGTTTTATGTTTTTTTCCTTTCCTTTCTCTTTTTTACTTTTCTCCTCCCTTTTACTTAAATATCACTTTTATAATTTTTTTAACTCACAGCCTACACTGGTTCACGTTGGTAAGATGGCTGCACTGCGTGTCATTGTATCGCGCCAGTTTACATCGGCCAGTGGACGCATTTACGTCTCCGTTCCTTCATTCTTTCTCCTTTTATTTTATTTTCTTTCTTTCTACTCTCCTGAAGACGGCAAGACGCCGAAATAATCGAGATTCGTGAGTGTTCGTCCTTTTTCTTGTGTTCTCTAGCTGTAACTTTAATTATATATATATATATAATATATATCACTCAAAATTCGAAATAAACGATCCAAACTGGACGCAAATCAGCTCAAAAACGAAGAAAAGCAACACACAGAGAAAGAGACACACGTACAAACTCAAATTTTCGGATGATCCGTCTTCAGGAGAAAATAGAATGGGCGACCAAGCACGCCGGAAACACAACGGCAGGAACCGTCCCAGCAACCGACTGTGCTACCACGCGCGCCCAATTCCGGAAGTAATGAAGTAGAGACGAACAGGAGAAATAAAATTAAAATTAAGACAAGCAGTTCTGGTTGATTGATGGCAACATAACAACAGGAAGATAAATGAAGTATGAAAAGGATACCGTAAAAAATACCTAAAAGCAAAATAACAGAGTTGGTAAGGCGATGAGAAACAATTGAAAAAAAAAGGATTTGATAAATTAGAAAATAGATATAACAAAATAAAATAAAAAAATAAAAAAATAATAATAAATAAAAATAAAAAATAATAAAATAAAAAATAATAATAAAACAATAAAAAAATAAAAATTATAATCAAAAATAAAAATAAAATATTTTAATATATAATAATAATAATAATAAAATGAAACGGTCCAACGGACTTTTTAATAAAAACCAATTAAAAAGGTAGCACACAGATAGACACAGGAATAACTCACTTCTATATTTCGACCATCGTCGTCATCAGGAGGCGAAGAGTCCCGCAGGAAGGCAGAGCGGCGACTGAACACGAACGGTAGCAGCACAACCGTTAGTCAGTACCCTCACTACAACCACCCAGCGAGAAGGGAGAGGAAGAAAGTGAAAAGCCAAATTAAAAAGTAAAAAACGAATAAAAACATAACAACATAAAAAATTAAATGATAAAAATTTAAAAAAAAAACTTTTAAAATAATTATAATAATAATTAACGGTTGAGGTTGAGTCCAGGGGAAGAACGAGCAGCAAGCAAGCATATGTATGCTTCCTCAGAAGCTCTTAATGTTACTTTCGTATTAGAATCGGGGATCTGATTAAGTATTTGAACTCGGAAACAGTCATTGAAGCTGACGCCATGGGAGTTTGCATGAATGGCTATAGGAAGGTTATTACGTTTACCGACTGAAGCCCTATGACCATTCATACAATCCAGTCGGTAAACGCAGTTGGAAGAGGTACAAGAGGTATTGACATGAATGGGGTAGAAATGATGGTTGAGAGGGGAATCGAAGGAAGGATTATGGTTGATAATTGAACAAGTTTGACAGCCACGGTGTCCACATTGTTTCATTCCACTGTCAGGATTGGAAGACTGAAGAGAAGAGTGGGATAAAATACTTTTTAGATTGGGAGGTTTGCGGTAGGAAATAGAAGGGGGTTGTTTGAAAATGGAAGAAATATAAGCAGAAGTAGAGAGAATCGGAAAGGACTCCCTGATCACACTACCGAGTTTATGAGTACCAGGGAAGTAGCTAGTCAAGAAGAAGGAAGAATCACTTTTATCTCTCTTAGGCCTAGGTTGGTGGGAGACGTGAGCAGGTAATATACAGTTTTCAATGAAGAGTGGGGGTAGCCTCGTTCAGAAAATTTGTCTTTTAAAAGATCAAGGTGACGTCTACGGTCTTGGAGGTTATTGCAGATATTGTGGATACGGATGGACAAGGATCGAGGTATAGACTTTTTGACATGATAAGGATGGCAGCTAGTGTAATGGAGGTACTGTTGAGTATTGGTCGGTTTAATATGAACGGAAGTTGAAAAGTGTCCCTTGTCAAAGTAATGTCAACATCTAGAAAAGAAATAAAACTATCAGAAATATCATAGGAGAAAGTGATGGAGGAGCAGAAATTTTGAAAGGAATGCAGGAAAAGTTCTAAATTATGTTTGCCATGGGGCCATATGAAGAAAATGTCGTCGATATATCGAAGGTAAAGTAGAGGAAGAAGTTGACAGGTGGCTAAGTAATCCTGTTCCAGTTTGGCCATGAAAAGGTTCGCACACGAAGGGGCCATGATCGTGCCCATAGCGGTGCCTCTAGTTTGGAGGTAATAATGACCATCAAACTGAAAGACATTATGCTCTAGCACAAACTCAGCCAAAGAGACTAGAAAGGAAGTGGAAGGATCAAGAGGTGGTGGTCTGCGATGAAGGAAGTATCGCAGAGCGTCCAGACCATCTGCATGAATGATAGAAGTATAGAGGGAAGTGACATCCATGGTAACCATAAGAATAGGATGCTCGAGGGTAGGGGGAAGAGAAAGATTATCGAGAGTTTCGAGAAAGTGGAAGGAGTCTTTGCAAAAGGAAGGCTGTTGTCGAACTAGAGGCTGTAGGAAGTGATCAATAAAGGCGGAAAGTCTTTCAGTAAGGCAGCCGTAACTGGAAACAATAGGTCTACCGGGGGGAGGGGAGTCAGGTATATTGAGAGGCTTGTGGACTTTTGGGAGTAGGTAGAAAACAGGACATCGGGGGTTTGAGGGGATGAGTGTGTCAATATCATGGGGAGAAAGGCCCTCACATTGAGCACTATGATCAAGAAGAGAAACTAAGTCTTTGAGGAAAAGAGGAGTAGGGTAGGAAGAAAGCGATCGATAAGAAGAAGAGTTGGAGAGTTGTTTGATAGCTTCACGGTAGTACACAGGACGGTCAATGAGAACTACAGAGGAGCCCTTATCAGCCGGCATGATAAGGAGGGATGATAAGGGTATATATATATGTTGGTATAAATAGGAGTAGATCTTCTTTTAAACATGTACAGTTAAAGTAAACCGCAGTACCAGCATTTACTATCTTCAGACTGAATGATTCAATACAACGAACTAACTTCGTGCGAACAGGGTTCAACTGAAAAAGGAGCTGACCAAGTGACATGTTAGACAAAATCAATAAAATAGATGAAAAAAGAGATTCATACATATAAGAAGAAAAAGTAGTAAATTGACTTAGAAAAAAAAGAAAACTATAAAAACCTATTAACATAAAATAAAAGTGCAAAAAGATAATAAGGTGTTATAGGGAAAGTATAGTGGAAAATGAAGGTGTGTTTTAAGGGTAATGGGGAAATACGTATCGGTTGCAGAATGTATATCAGGTATATATATAAAGCTTGAATGTTAAAGGTACAAGGACAGGGGGTGATGTGACAGCCGGTCATTGCAAGTCCATTTGGCTGAGTCGCAAGATGAAGTCGAGGATCCTCATCTGCAGCTCTATTTTAGCAGAGTCATCTGTCACCTCGAAAGCAGGCACACCTGCCTTCTCCAAGAACTTCTGCTGCTCGTGGACCTGCAACAACCGTCTTAGATAATCCATTTATCAACCCTCATACACTACACCAGGCATGGGCAACCTTTTGTAAAGTAGGGGGCAAAATATATCATTTGAAGTGACCGCGGGTCGCATTGAAATTTCTGCCTTATTTGATACATATATCTTTCATAAATCTTGATAAAAGTATCGACTGTGAAGTAGAAACAAAATAAAATTTATCAGGACTCGTTCAGTTCTACGGTTCAAATTAAACTCACAGTAACGACGTTTTAGTTTTTATTTAAAATCTTTTTATTAGGTACACAAAACAGAGGACATACAAAAATCAAACCATACATAAAAATCGTAAAATTACATTATGAAAATTTCATAGAGTAAATTTTATTGAATTTCAGACAAGTGAGAGATATTTCCTAATAGAAATTCATACTGCATTTTTTGCGCTTTTTATGTGCGTTTAGTTTTTGAATGAATGTATTATTTCTTATATTTCCTCTGCTTTGAAGATTAATTAAAAAGATTTAAAATACCCGAGGAGTAGGCATTGAGAGTTTAATTTGAACCTGAAGAACTGACCGAGTCTTGATACATTTTATTTTGTGTGTATCGTATATACATCTAAATGCTGTATTGATACAGCTTATCGACACTGATTCTTCAAATACTAATTAGGTTATTGAGTGTTTGGTCTAAAATTATTAACTTCTGATTTCAATCCGACGTTACGCCAAAATTTATTTTGCATGCTCAAGGCTAAAAACAATATATTAAAAAAATTAGTACAGATTATCAACTAACAGAAAACAAAAAACACAAAAAAGCAACAAACAAAAATAAAGTAAAAGAAAACCGAAAATGGACAGTGTTATTGTTTTTATAGACAGTGTTTTTCTAACAGAATTACTTTTATTAGGGCTAAAAACAATTTAAAAGATTAGTAATACTGCAAAATAACTCAGCGAGGATACCTTTATAGAATATTCAAGAGACAGAAAACATAATAAGTAACAATACAAACAAGCAAAATTAAACATACACAGGGCAAACCAAACATATGTAAAGTTATTACCTTTTTTGATATATGGATGTTGATATTGCGTTGAATAGTTCCTCGAATGAGGTAATAACTTTTTAGATGTTTGTTTTACCTTGTGTTGGTTTGATTTTGCTTATTTCATTTTTTGTTTTCTGTTAGTTGATCTTCTGTGGAGGAATTCGTTTTCAGTTTGTTTATAGTAGTACTATTTTTTTCATTAAATTGCTTTTAGCCTTGAGAATGCAAAACAAAATTAGGGGGAAAACGTCAGCTTGTAATCAGAAGCTATTAATTTTGGATCTAATCCTCAATAGCCAAATTCGTATTTAAATTGTTATTCCTATTTCATTATATCTGAATGATAATGAAGCAGTCATCACAACGCAATCCTCAAAGATTAGTATCGTCATATAAAAAAAATTAAAACATTTGTTTTGTTACGCACTCTCTCTCTCCAAAGATGTACTTTCCTTCCCAAAACCTCGGTGAGCGTTTATTAATAAGCAAGGAGGTAAAAGGATTTTAAATATTAAGATGGAATTCCAGTTAATCTCCCCCAACAAAGAGCTCCAATGTTCGATTGAGCTCAAGGTGTCCCTCCCCATCCTCCTCTTGTCTTCATTGGTAACCAGATCATTCGCTACGAAATCCTTGTAAAATATCGGGGTCTTATTTTAGATTCTAGATTAACATTCAAACAACACCTCCATAATATATCCAAGCTTGGAATTTACTTGATGTGTAATCTTCATTCTCTTTTTAAATTAAGGAATTCTCCCGATTAGATCAAGGACCTTGTCTATAAGAAAGTCGTTCGTTAATAGTTACACCACCCGACTTACTACCAATCAAGAAAACAAACTACCTACTCATCCAAACCTCCTTGAGCAAGCTCTCAATCCTGCCACCAATCTTCCTCAACCTCACTGAACAATTACTTCATCCACTCACTATTTTTTTCAACTCATGACTAATAACTATGACCAAAAAGACCACATGACCACGAATACGACGTCATTTTTACAGATGAACTTAATATCCAACATGAGTTACTGACAGTCCAAGTTATAGTAGCGCAATAATCAAGCAGTAGAAGGCCTCTGGTCTTGAACTGCTAATTACGACGTGCACTACAGCTCGCGGATATATTCGTTGGTCGTAGTTAATCTCCGCGGGCCGAAGGTCGCACATGCCTGCGCGATAATAACGCCAAGTAACATAAACTCTACCCTCCCGTCCAGCTGGGCCACTATCTTCTTATCCATCTCTTGCAACTGCTTCTTATGCTTCACTTTAAGAATCATTTTGTTCTGAAACTGAAGACCCTCATCGGAAACAGCGATCAGCATGTCTTGAATTTCCACTGAAAACAAAGAATATCATTCACACCTTATATGCACAACATGGATGTCACAATAAAAACATAAAATGAAAATGAATTATAAACAATATTAAGATCTTTAGAGCAATCAACAGTCCTTATCAGAGTCACAAATCGAATAAATCTGACTCTGCCATTCATATAGATGTGAATATCAAATTACTAGACCATTACTTCTCCTTAACTTACCCGTCTTTGACGGAATCAAAAATTCGATTGTACTTAAAAATTATAGAATAGGAAAACACCATTATTAGTACAGTATGTTTGTTGATTTCCCTGCCTGTTTATTAGTACAGGTTGAGAAATGCTCGTTCACTAAGCCAGTTATTCTGAATAGATGATAGTACATCTTGAACTTTTTTTAGATGGGAAACACCTTGTCAATAATCTTTGTCAACTTCAATTCCTACTGGCTACACCTGTATATTTTCAAAATAAACATATCTGTGAAGTTAGCAAAATAGAGCTTAAAGGCCCATAACTTCGCTTCTGCACTGAATTATCAATATATTCAGAGCCCATATTTTAAGTTAGGCTTAAAGGCCCATAACTTCGCTTCTGCACTGAATTATCAATATATTCAGAGCCCATATTTTAAGTTAGGCATACACAAATCTAGTGTCACAGTTTCAGCTCGCTATGTCTTATGGTGGCTGAGTTTACTTGTGACAAAAGTTTGGGGACAAACCGACAGAAATTTTTCTAAGGGTGGATTCGGTTTCACTAATGTATGAAACGTAAAGAAAACTTGAAATGAGTCAGTTTCAGCAATGTACAGACAAAACCTTTCTTTCATTTATATAGATATTTCCAGTGTTCAGTAGGCCAATGAAAATGGTTTTAGACAAAAATAGAAACGTTGGAAGTGACAACTTAATCCTATATATTTGGTCTTTTTGACTTCTCTTAGAGTTTAAAAACATTTATAGACAACTGAGATATCTTTTTCATAAAGCTAGGTATGAATTTTAAGCATCAACTATAGGGGAATTATTTATTAATTACTTCTTTCAACAGTACTTAATATTTCAATAATTTGTAGCCTACTGATCCAATGGAGTTAACAATATGTTCGCCGGATTATCATCTTCATAAGTTGTAATGAAACCATACATATATCCTTAACAGAGTTATTATCTGACACTTTGAATTAAAAAGAGACACTCCAAACGGACATATAATTAACGTTACAATTAAAAAACACAAAATAAGAGACAAACACTTATGTGCTAGATCATTTCTGCTTTCTTATAGTCTTCATGAGAGGTGATAAAGAAAAAAAACACAAGAATGGAGACCATCGACCGATACAAAGCCGGTACTTTGCCTAGGTCGGTGGAAGTCTTCTCTTTCTTTTCCACCTCTTTTGAAGACAGCAGAAAGCCGAAATGATCGAAAATCGTGAGGGCTATTATCTCATAATAGTATATCTGTCATGTTCATTAATACTATGACTCCTGATTCATCAATTATAACTTTATTTTTTTTATTATTCTGAAAAACTCTAATTCATTTCATTAGACCACAGTGAAAAACACTTTGGACATTAACGTGCATGTACACACAATCTTTGACATTATCTGAACAATTCCATACGGTCCATGATTAAATTGTATACCTATGTACCTTCATTTCTGACAATGTTAGTTTCTTTTGTGAAACTAATATCTCAGTTGTCTTTAATAGTAGTGATAACTTGAAGAACAGGTTGATCAACAACTGTAGAGAAACCAAAAAGACTTTTGTGTATTCAGAATGACATGCACAGATTGTGGTTTAGCTTACATTGGATAGACAGGTAAAAGTCTTCTAACCAGGGTAAAGTAGTAACATGAAATATTCTATTTGAAAAGAAGATGAAAAAAGTTCTTTGAATATATTCATAATATAAAAAACAATATGAATATAAAGCTGGACTCAGATAATTCAGCTTATATTATGAATTACCTTTTTTAATATGAAACAAGGTATGAATATATTGTTACTAGAAACAATAGACCAACTTATGATATCTAATGACTTGTCGTTAGCTTGTAAACCAAATAGTGAAATCTACACTCATATATACAAGATAAAAACCACAATTTTATTTTTTAAATTAACGTAAAAGGTTTACAAGATTGATCAACAGTTAGTTGCAGCCTTTGTTGAAATAAATGTTTTTCAGTTACATGTTGAATATCCATTAAACTTCTGACGATTCTGAACACACTATTATCCAAAAGAGCATTTGCTAAACTGATCAAAAGTTCATTGGGAAGACGCTGACGGCAGTCACTACAAAAAGAAAAAATGAACATTCAACTTTACTGTAATGTCATCGTTACTGTAGTATTCAATCAATACTTACAGAGGAAGTTCTTCTGCCATCTTTTGAAGTTTTTCAGTAATAAAATATAATTTGTTTTGAAGTAATATTTGGTCATTAACTGCTTCAGAAGTAGATGGAAATGAAGGCGTTGACTCCATAGTGACTTAAAAGTGCATGTAATCGTTGTAATTATTATATCTGATTATGTGTACATTAATAACATACTGAAATAAAAAAAATAGTAGTAATAAACACAGAGTAAAATCAGAATACAAACGGGAACTAAAACCAACACTTAACCTTTGTTTGATAACAAATTTGCCTGGACAGTGGTGCACTCTACATCTTTCAATTGTAGTTCCGAATTAACAAGAAGTAAACATCTACCAAGCCGCATCAGTCTAATCACTCAATTACCCATTCATTTTGCTGTCGGAGAGAGGTCAATGATTCAATCCCCTCCTCAAACCCAGCTAAATAATTTTTAAATTGAAATTTTACAAACTTCGACATTTAAATGTATCCAGTCTACCGTTTAAACATCCAGGCATATAGATAACATCATTTGTCTATGAAAATTCCTTACTAGTTATCCTTAGAAATGCTTGTGATATAAGTGAGTCCAAGAGACAGGTTTTTTTTTCAAATTTTGATATTGTACCATACCGAGGTATTGAAGTGCTCGTAAATTCATAAGCAGTGAGGAAGTAATGAGGTTCATAGCAGGTGTCAGATTTAAATCCTGAGTCACAGGCAATCCCCCACCATGAGGCCGAAGAACTGCATGCCTCACTTTGTGACTCTTCGCAGCATTTTTATTATCGCTCAGCACAAGAAAGTACTTTTGCAACACACATACCATTGCAAAAAAAAATACAGTGTATATTGGAAATTAAGTTAATATAGCAAAAGCGTTTAAACAGTTTTATAGCTACATATAGAGAGGCAGAAAATCACTGAAGTGAATACCAGCACAGTTAACAGTCATCAAGCAATCTATCGAGAGGCACAACAGGCAGCAGCCTCACGGCACATATATTTTAAGTATGTGCTCAATGGATCCAGTGATTATGAATAAAAGCAATCTACAACTGGAGAAGTGAACTGAAAAATATCTTAACAGCGAAATTCATTGGATAAATGCAAATTGGATAAACCATTTAACTCGATTTAACTATTAATTTTTAACCATTTAATTTTTTTACCCATTTTTCCTTCGAAGATTGTCAGGTGAGGCACAGACGGATACGCACGTCATCCCTCGGAGAGGACGTTAAACCGTCTGTCTCTGAGACTGAGATGCTCGTTAAAGACTCCTACTCTTAATACATAGACAAAATTTATTACTTCCAGAGTAGAATCAATTTGTATTGTATGATATGACAAAGGGCCAATGCTTGGTCTATGAGTGTTCCTTTGTGGACTCCCACTGCAATCTAGCCTAGTATTACCTCATCGAAATTTTGGCCATTCTCTGCTTTTATACAGTATATCTCACTAAAGTTTATCTGAATTAATGCTCACAAGACATTATCTCTCGAGATCATGGTGGTTTCTTGATTGGCTTGACTCCATGGCGCCTGGCTGATGTCGAGGACAGTGTCCACGAAATAGATGACTGCGGACATAGGGGTGTGGTATCCTGGTAAGCCCGCTTGTATCGCTGAGTTACTACCCCAGACTCGCATCCACATCCTTATATGTACATGCATGCATGTGGATGTACCCCTATCCATACCCACAACCCTTCCGCTCTCCCCACCTACCCACCCACCACATACCCATCCTCCTACAAACTACACACACAGACACACAAGTTCAAAAGAATATCTCCATCGAGTCAGAGTTAGAGAAACTGAATATTTTGATGGTTCAGGAAACCACCCACAAACAGTAGAGAATCTTATATATGATTGTGAGTTGTATAAAATAAAATGTTTGAACTATGTAGAGGACTAGTCACTAGTCAAGAGGAAAAGGATGACCTCCATCAAACCAAGACGTCGAAGATGAAGAAATAGTCAAAGTTGTCGAGGCTTTTGTTAAGTGGGTATATAAAATTATTTTACACATATTGAATCCAAATATGTTGATATATCTACATGAAGAATATCTTAAAAAGATGTGAGAAAGATACTTGAAATTCCAAGTAATTACCAATATTAAATATTGAAGTAAATATTTGTAGTAAAAAAAATATGTAAATATTTCGTAAAACAAAATTTCAAAATATAATTTTAACAAGATTACAAAATGTAATTTAATTGATATATTGCTTTAAGTGGAGCATATTGGTTAAATAAATTCCCTTCCCTCATGGCAGGATCACTGAAGGTGAGGAAAGAACAAGTCACACATACACACACGCACACACACACACACACACATATATATATATATATATATATATATATATATATATATATACACGCAGACATATTCCAAAGCATGTAAAAGTGTAAATCCCTTTAAACTGACGTTTATTGTACTTTGTTTACAGTGTCTTGTTAAGAAAATGGCATGTAAGGAGGTGAACAAGGAATACTGTGTTATGCAGTACAAGGCGATTGGATTGCAAATCTCTATGAAATAGACTACAGGAGGGGGTGGGAGGTAGATTGGATTGGAAGGGCGGCTTGCATACATTCATGAGGTTAAACTGACGCCTGATGGCAGCACCAGGGCCCTGATGATGCTTACTGCACTCAGCAGATTGAATCCTGCCTTACCATTCAACACACTACACCAGGGCTTCTCAATACTTTTTACCACACGGCGCATTCATGAATTAAGGACAATTCTGGGGCGCACATTCGATTTCAATATGGGAGAAATAGCAATGAAACTTAATTAGTATTAAATGAGTACTATTGCTCTTGAGAAGAGGATATAGTTGCTTTATATAGTGCCCAAATATCCTACCTATCAATAATATAGTTTTAGGTTTTTATACTCAAATTGTTTATATTTGTTCTTCTCATATTGCCTTAGGGATTGCTTTGATTGCTAGGGATTCTGGTGCTTAAGGTCTGCTTGATGATAATGATACCATTTATAATGGTTATATTAGTATTTAATGACAACAACAAAAATTGGAAAACAAACAGATATATCCTGAAGCAACATTATATTTTGCATTCTAGTTCCTAATGAGAACATACGATTGATCAGGCTTAGCAATGTTTAAGCTAAGTCTTACGTGTGATAAACACACTCTTAACTCTTCATAAACACCTTTCATGATCGACTTTTACATCCACTGCTGTTTGACATAGAAGAAAAAAACCTTGTTCACAGAGATAACATGTAGATGATTGTAATATGACTATCAATGCTTTCCTCGCGATAGTTTAAAATATCAACTGGTTGAGACTTTCCTCTGATATGGAAACCACATATCTGGGATAGCAAAAATTTATGTAATTCACTCAAATTTTTCAAATATAATATTCTTTTTCCTTGGGGCGCACTTGAGTGCCTTCCTTGACGCACCGTTTGAGAATCACTGCACTACACAATAAGCAAGGAACTTTGAAAAACAACAGCAACTCTGTGGGTATAGCCAATACTAGGGTTTAAAACCGATTAACAATAACCGGTTATTAATCGGGTAAAAATGTTTTGTTTACAACCGGTTACTAGACCTTTTTAACCGGTTAATCGTTATCGTTCACTTCAAACCACATCAAGTTAATTAGTGCTAATACTTTAGCATTTCATTGCATATTATAAACTATATTTTTTCTCACTTCCTGGCTAATACTAATAAACATGAAAATGATAAATAATTATTAAGGATTAATAATAAAAAAGAAGATTATACATTGTTTTGTTATTATTGACTCAAAAGATGAAAGTAACCACTGCTGAGGCTTAGAGAGCTTTCTCAGTTGCTGGTTTATTTGTTCCTAAAATAACAGCAAATTTTTCAGACAGATCGATTGATTCATCTGATTATGTTTTTTAAAAGATTATTTCAATAAAAATGACTAATTTTTCTGTTTGTGTATGTCAAAAACGAATTTCATTTCTTTTATAACTTTACTGGTAGACGTGTGCCCGTCTTTGACGGGTCTACTATTTTCAAAAATTCACAGTTGACCATGTGAGAAACACGATCTCACTCACTTCAATTCCTACCGTAGATATAGTTTGGCCTTGCGACTTATTTACCGTCATTGCGAAACAGACACTGACGGAACATTGCAACCGTTTGAATAGGAAGAGACAGTTGCTAGGTATCAATGGTATGCGTGGTATAAACACTGACTTCCCAATACCACACCCAGTCATGATATCAGCTTCTACAACGTATCTGTGAAAGCACGAATTCGAAGTCGTGTCCCGTTGCACATTTTTAGGACACTCAAATTTCAAAACAGCATGATTGGTATCCCTATTTTAAGTTTTAAGTCATGAGCAGGCAGTCCAGGAACAGTCATGGAGTCAAGAAATTCAATTGGATTATGAACTGCTTCCCCATCACTAATCACTCTGTTTACTGACTTTTAAGTTCTTTCCTCAGCTTGATATAGTGCAAGAACTTGTTTATTGATTTTTCCTGCTTGCTCATTTGTACAGGTGAGAATTGTTCGTTCACAAAGCCAGATATTCTGAATAGATGACAGATCTTGAACTTCGGGAACGCCTTGCCTTGTTGGGAGCTTAAATACAAATGAAATTGAAATCAACTAACAATACCTACTTACTACACCTGTATTTTTTCAAAATAAGGATGTATGTGAAGTTAGCCAAAGACAGCTTGAAAGTCATAACTTCGCTTCTACGTTGAATTTCCAGTCCATTCAATGCTTAGATTTTAAGTTAGACATACACAAATTTACTGTCGAAGTTTCAGCTCACTATGTCTTATAGTGGCTGAGTTTACTTGTGAAAAAATTTTGCAGACAAACCGACAGACTGGTGGATTCGGTTTCTCTAATGTATGAAACGTAAATATAATTTAAAATGACTTAGTTAGTTCTAAGCAATGTACAGACAATTTAAAATATGCATTTAATCTATCAGATGGTCAACTGTATTGTTGCTTGCTCAAGAGTCAAAGGTTCCATTTTCTGTTCTTCCTTGCACCTGAAGAACAGACAGCTAATGCGGTGTATACAGAGGCACCTACTTAACATTGTGCTAATAAATATATTTTTTGCGATTCTATAATTTGTCTAATAATATTTTGAAATACCACGCATTCATCTCTGAATTTTTGTAAAATACCTGTAAAGGCGAGCACGTCTGCTAGTGTGAAATAAATGAATGGAATAATCTTTTATCAAGGGATTTGCCTATACAGACAGCTGTCGACATTGTTTTAGTTATGTTTCGAATGGCCGAATGTTACTGTATGTTCTAATAAAGTATTATTCATACTGTAGTATACTTCCTTGAATTCAATCACCTATCTTATAAAACACTCCTAAATCCAATATTATAAACATAACATCATAAAATAATAACATATATGTACATTCAAATACGTAAATTAAACTCAAGCAAAATACATGTATTTGTAATTTCAAATAAACGAGTTTTAATCAAATTTAGTTACGTTTGGCAGTGGTACTCGAATCAAATTCAAATTCACACACACAAACACTTTCTTTTATAATTTTGTAATTTTAATTTTTTTTGGCTTTTTATATTAAAATGTAGGTAAAATAAAAAAAAAAATTAAAGATAATGAAGTTATGTGGAGAATTGTCTGTATTGGGTAGCCGTACAGAAGAGGCTCCTCCTCCACGCTCTTAGTACGCCTTCCATTTAGTTAGCTGCCGCTTATGATATTATTCCATAGTAAACAATGCAAAATTCATTACCAGTGTGATACGAAGAAAAAAAATTATCCATTAAATGTATTTATTTAGAAAATTCAATATTTACTGTGATTAAATATCAGCAGCTAATTTGAACGTTATAAAATATCTGATACCTTGCTGACTGTGATTTCTCCTAATGAAATCTGGCAGCTATTTTACGGAGGATTAACAGGACATTATTAATAATAATATCTAGTATCCTGGAAGTAATAATATCATGATATGAACTAACAATGTTAATTATTAGTTAATAACTAGTTCATAATTAAATTAGTTCCTTTTGTAAGTACCTACACAGAATTGGCAAGGGTGAGACGACTGTGTGTCCACTGCACGTCCAGCGAAGAGGACGACGCTGAATGCGAGTGTGTGCACCCAGCGGGTGGATGCAGGCAACAAAGTAAAGATGACAGGAGTCTACTCCTGAAACTCTAGTAGGAAAGATCATTAATCTTGAGATCACATGGAGTTCGCATGGCCTACATAGTAGTACAAACGCATAAAGCAGAGTCAGGTAACGAACAGGGAACTTCTTAAGAGAGTAGACCACAACATTAGAGAAAAAAAGTCCTCACCTGAAGTAATGTGATAACGGTTAGAGATTAGTGTCCTGGAAGAAAAGGGGGTGTAGTTGGTATTCTGGCTTAACTGGGAGCTCAGTATTTCACCTTATTACCTAAAAAAAATATTGGTTCATATTATTATATTATTAATAATATTATTATAATGGTTCAATTTATATTATAAAAGATGTTTAATAATAATAGAAATAATAGTAATCAATATAATAATTTTAATATTAACAATAATAATAATAATAATGTAATTATTAATAATTAAGTATTTTTGTAAGCAATACTGTTCGTTCTATTGATGTACTAGTAGCCGAAATGGGGGTGGGGGTGGGGGGGGGGGGTGATTCAAGGAATAAACTCTTCAGCACTTGTGAGTGGCTGCCTCAAGAATCCCTGTGAGAGTCCCTGGGCCTTGTGCTTCCTCTGCCGCAGTCAAAGTCTTTGCTCTGCTCTGTAAAGGCACTGTACTGTACAGGAGACTCTGTACAGGAGAGGAGACCCTTTTCCTCCTGGACAACCTGAGGCAAGAGTTCCTTGATTTGTACTGCCAGACGGTTAGAAGAAACTCCATTGCTAAAATCTTCAGCAGTGGTAGGTCATTGTACATGTTATAAAGATTTCGAACGTGTGTTCCATAACCCTCAGTGGACTTTCTCAAGATGTGTACAACGAATATAAACACTTTAAGTCTTGTTAGTCTGAAGTTATCAATGATAATAAGAGTGCTTAACATACTTTTGCTGAAGCCTTAAGGAACGCTTTTGTAAGAATACATGCCAAGTTGAATCAGGCGGGCCTAGTCGTATGGTCAATCTAGATATTGATTCAGCAAGACAATGTAGTCAGAATGAAGACTAAGAGCCCTAATATGAGTATGGAGGCTTAGCCTGGCATGTGGCGTGTGGATTTCTGGCTACATGAGAGCAGGCACCATTGGAGTGCTATAGACACAGTTGGCAAGTCCTCCGAGTTGTCAAGTCAAGTGCGCCCTTCAGGCAGTGTTACGGCAAAGGAAGGCCTGAGGGTGGGGGCGGCGGGCAAGCGCCTTCCCTTGGCCCTTGCTCCAGTGCTCCTTCAAAGGTCGGCCCTAAAGCACCCGGCGCTCGCCAATGACATCGTTCGTCTAGCTAGCCGGTCAGTAACCACACAGTATTCTGTAAAACACTTTATACATATCCTTTGACTTCAGGAATGCGTAACTCCGGCTAACAGGACCTTATAAAAGCCGAACGCACGTAACTTCCAATTCCATTTGACTTCTACCCAAAGTGACACTTGCTTCTTTATCAAAATAAGACGTAGAACTTAACACCATTTAAGAACGAAAATATTGGTTTCAAATATATATATATATATAAACTAGAATTTTCAAAAGAAGACACAGAAAAGAAATCACTGAACTCACTACTATATTTCGATGTCGATATATATATATATATTGAACATATTTAATTTATAATAACAGGATTATCGTAACATTAAATTTACTTAATAAACATAAATTTCATTGACTATTTTAAAACAATAAGATATTATGAATATATTTTTGGTGTTGCTATCAAAAGTTTACAGAAGGGGTTTTCACCTGAATCAGGTCAGAAGAAGTTATTTTTAGTTGGATTTGTCAGGACAATGGATATTTACTTGAAAGGATTGTCCGACTTTAAGAATGTGTCCCAAACAATATTGATTAAAAGAGTTTATAGAACGTGTTAATTTTTTATGAGGGTCAGAATGTTTTAAATTTGAAGAGGGCGTCAGCATAGCTTTCATTTAAAGATGTTATAAGAACGTGTTTTGGCTTAGTGGGTATCAAGGACTGGTTTTGACTTGTTCGGGGTCAAACAGGTTTTTTTACTTTTTGTAGGTTTGAGAACTAGATTTGACTTGTTGGATGGGGTTAGAACTGGTTTTGACTTTCTCGGGGTGTTAGAACTGGTTTTAACTTGTTCGGAGGGTTAGAACTGGTTTTGACTTGTTCGGGATGTCAGGACGGGTTTTAACTTGTTGTATGTGTGAGAACTAGTTGTGACTTGGGGGGGGACTGGTTTTGACTTGTTGGGGGTGTGAGACGGGTTTTGACTTGTCCTTACTTATGCAAGGTGTAATTAAGAATAGAGACTATGCATATAGAAGAGGCAGAATCTACTGATCACATTCCATATGGATACATTGCAACTCCTTGATAAGAGTAAATATTTTTGTTAAATCATATCTAAAAACAAATAGAAGAGAGAGATACTCACCTACAGACCATTATGGAGTTCATTAAAGAACTAAAAATCAGAAGTTGAATTTAAAAGCAACAATCAATGTACAGTATGATAGGTATGGCCTCGGAACGCCCTATTCAGATGAGATTCAGCCTATCAGTTAATAATTTTGATAACATGTCAGATTGATCAATGATTTCAAGTTTCTTATACAGAGGTAATTCGTAACGGGACCGACTTCGTTTATCGAAATGGTCGGATGTCGAGACTAATTTTCTCCTAAGAATGCATTGTAATTGGATTGATCTGTTCTACAGCCCAAAAACCTACCATAAATCCTTAATAATGAGTATCATCAATTTCTTAACCCTTAATATCTGTATAAATATGAGTATAAATAACAAAACACATACATATGAATAGTTAAATTAAAATATAAATCAGTTAAATTAAACAGATCCAAATCATATGAGTTATAAATAAATAAGAAGTAAAGCATTGATCATCACCTTACGTTAGAGACTGGCGGATAAAGTCCGAGGAGACGGAGGAATGTAAGGTAGAAGAGGAGGATACAATGGGACGTGGAGCGTGCAGTAACTTACACTCTAACTTACTCTATGTAACGTAGGTTATTTATTTTTTGCTTTACTAGAAGTAAAGTAGAGTGATCGTGAAAAAATTTGATTTCGAGATTTTGACGGATTGATGGATCAAATTGATATTTTACACAAAAATGGGCCTTATAGTGTAGATGAGTCTTATTCTTTAGGAACAATTATGCATGACAGGAAAGACACTTTTTTGCTAAAAACCTGTTTTTAGACAGTTTTAAAACTCCTCAAATTTTTAAAACAACAGGAAACTTTATTTTCCATGAAGTGTAACAATATTGACTTGTGATTCAATCTAAAAGCTTGTGAGAGCGATAGAAGCCATACCGTTTATTGGATTAAAATTAAACGATACTTTTTTTTATGCTAAACGACTCATTAAAAAACCATGAACATTTGCTAAAAAATGAAAAAACATTAACAGTTTATAAAAAAAATCACATAATTTCAATTTACGGGAAAGAGCAATAACTCTATAAACACTGATTGTTTATCCTAGAATAACCGATCACCTATAGTATTATACTTGTCGAATTTATTGATATTTCTTTCCATTGTTTACCCTGACTTTGTATAGTATTGAAGTGTGAGAGTGAGGAATTGACTCTTTCCTCAAGAAAGAGAAGTTATGTTTGTTGACAAATATCCAGTTTTTTCACTATTCTAGTGTATTAAGTTCAAATCTATAATTTTAAAAAAGTTGAAGCTCCCAGCTATAAAAGTTTTAAATTATACTGAATAGCCGGCTTTGACTTTGATTTTAGGATGTAAAACTGGCTAATTACTAATACATTTTTTCTCAATATACATTCACATATATCTTATAACAGAGTATAGCACGCAGGGAAAAGATAACACTCGCTTAAGATGGATTGGTAAATATGATTTTTGACAAATGGAAAGAAAAGTGATTTTTATACTAAGGATTTAAATACTAAGCAGCCATAAAATAACCAGTGTAAAAATTCCTGTAAAAGACGAAAAATGTAAAACATAATTCAAAATTTAGAAAAATCTTTGAAGAATAATAAATGAAATTATCCTACATGTTAAATAAAAATTATCATATAACACTATTTTTCCTTAGATATTTCTGACATATTTCAGACGAAAAGGGAATATTTTGAAGAGATTATTTAGTACACGAAATCTACTTTTTCGCTTTTAAAAAAATTTTATTACTATTCTAGTTTTACCAATGATATTATATGTGTCAGTGGTGTGATATACAAAAATAAGCATATATATTGATGAAAAGATTTCACATAAACACGTGAAATAACAATCAATGATCAAACCACAATATAAGTAGGAAAATAAGACTGAGATCTTTCAACCGTAACAAGCGGTCTTCGTCAAAGTCAAAAACCCAACTGAAACACCTGCATCTAGTGTTTCAGTTGGGTTTTTGACTTTGACGATGACCGCTTGTTACGGTTGAATGATCTTAGTCTTGTTTTCCCACTTATATTGTGGTTTGATCATTGATATATTGGTAAGTATATCAATCGCTATCTGTACTACATGCTGGAATGAAGGACTTATAATCATCTCTCATTTAGACATTTATATGATGTCTAAATAGAATATTATATATTATATATCCAAGAAGTATGATATTATGATAACTTATAGTAAATTTGAGTGTAGGCCACCCCAGATTTATAATATTTTATTGAGGCCTTCAGTCAAGAGTCAGGTTAGCAAAGTGGCAGCGTGCTCGCCACTGGACTGTTAGGTGCGGGGTTCAATAACCCTAACCACTTTTGCCCTTGATTTATTCACGCGGAAGGTGAATAAATCTAAGCACGCCATCCCTCGTATAGAACGGTAAGCCTTCGGTCACGAGGCTGTATGATGTCAGGTACTTGTTAAAGATCCCTAGTCTAAATATACTTGAGTTAGTTAAAATTTAGGAATGTCAGTGTAGAATCAATCATCATTGTGTGATATAATTATAATTCAGCCTGTATGTGTTCCCTTGTGGGACAGCCACGGCAACCTAAACTATACTACTGTAAAAGCAGCCTCTTTCAGCCATCGGCTTACTGTACAAGTCCTCATTCGGCTCTCGAGGGAATTTGAGTTTGAGACCCCTAGTCAAGGATAAAGAAATCAAAGATAAACTTAGATAAGTTATATTATTTTCCAGTTTGGAATAATTGCATATTTTTCAAGAGCAATAACAAATGTAATATTTTTTGATACAAAAGCAGTAATAATTGCGCAGTATGAATTGGGGATTGAATGGGGTCATATTGCAGACTGTAAAGGTTATCTGATGCCTGACTCCGTTTGTAACATTAGACCCTCTCACCTGTATTCCAAGCTCCGTGTATCCAATGTCATTTCAACCAAACTAGTAATATTTGAACACTTATAAACTTTTTATTTAATTAAGAAAACCATTTCTCCTAACTTTATTTATTTTCTATTAGTTATTTCTTTTATTTCCAGGCCAAATATGAGAAAAAATAGAAATAAAACTTTCCACAAATAAATTTTTCATGAAAATAACACGTTCTAAGACTCAATTACAAGAAAGTTGTATTTGTTTATGTTTATTGTGGGTGATCTGTGAAAGGTTTGTAAAACTTGCACACAGGTGCACGATAAAAAAATGCTTTGAAAAGCCCTTGAAAAGTAAATACCCATGAAAGATTCGTTTATAATCGGTCAGATAAAATATTGGATAATTATGGAGTGGCAAAATTAGCATACCAGTTAAACTGTGTTGCTAAAACTATAAATAAAAATTGTGTTGTTTATTAAACTTTTTGAAATGCTTCAAGTATTACAAAGTATAGATGTACATTAAATAAACATCTAACTTCTAATATAAATATATAATAAGGATAATAGTAATATTGATATAGCTTCTCCACCACGGATATTTCAAATTCACAGAAGGGGTTCTTGAGGATTTTGGTCATAATCATACAACTCCTGATTATAAGCCGACGTTTCGCCAAAAGTTGTTTGGCATTTTCAAGGCTTGTTTTAGAAGACACACTATTTACCAGTCCATGATGTTATCTGGCTGCATCTGTTATTCAGCTAGTATCACCTGTTATGATGCAGCTAGATAACAGCATGAACCGGTAAATAGTGTGTCCTCTAAAACAAGCCTTGAAAATGCCAAACAACTTTTGGCGAAACGTCGGCTTATAATCAGGAGTTGTATGTTTATGACCAAAATCCTCAAGAACCCCTTCGGTGAATTTGATAATAATAATGTTATATAATATAATAATCTATATAAATAAAATAATGATTTTGTCTGTACATTGCTTAGAACTGACTCATTTCAAGTTTTCTTTACGTTTCATATCATACATTGGAGAAACCGAATCCACCCTTAGAAAAATTTCTATCGGTTTGTCGGATTGTCGGTATGCCCGCAAATACTCTATCTAACGCAGCGATTCAAGTTAGCGAGACCAAGTTTTTCTCACATGATCAAATTTTACTTGCTCAAGAGTCAGAGGTTCCAACTGTTTGTTCTTCCATGAACCTGAAGGACAGACAGCTAATGTAGTGTATACAGAGGCATTTGTTTAACAATGTACTAATAATGGTATTTTCTACTATTCTGTAATTTCTAATGGCATTTTGGAATACCAAGTATAATAGAACTTTTGATTCCGTCAAAGACGGGTCGTTTGCTATATATTATATATAACTGTAACCTTTTTTTTAATTTAATATTTGCTTAATAAAAACACTGGTAACAAAGTAAGGTATTGAATCAGAGTAGCCCAGTGGCTTGCATGCTCGCCGATGGCAGTACTGCAAATGTATTATAAATAAATGTAACAAACAAATATTTTTTTGAATTTAAAATGTGAATAATATGAAAAAAGGTAATAAAGTAAAGGCATCGAGCCAGAGTAGCCAGTGTCTTGCTTGCTCGCCGATGACAGTAGTGCAAATGTATTGTAAATAAATGTAACAAAAACATTTTTTTTTTAGTTTAATATTTGGGCAATATAAACACTGCTAATATAGTAAGGTAAGGAACCAGAGTAGCCCAGTGGATTGTGTGCTCGCTGTTGGCAGTAGCACAAGTATATCTATATAAATAAAAGAAAGGTTTTGTCTGTACATTACTTAGAACTGACTCATTTCAAGTATTGTTTACTATTCGTACTTTAGAGAAGCTGCTTGTGCCCTTAGAATAATTTCTGTCAGTCGGTTTGTCCGCAAAATTTTCGGCAAATCGGTTTGTCAAATAATTTTTTGTCCTCAAGAAAGTAAGCCAATAAGGCAACGGGGGGAATTAGGTGTTTATATTATATATTATACTATTATATAATATTACTAGAAGACTAGTAATATTATAGTACTAGTCTTTGTATAAAATACTCGTTTTTGACGGGTATTTTATAAAAATTCAGATATGATATTCCAAAATATTAATAATTATGGAATAGTAGAAAATATTATTAGTATTAGTGTTAAGTAAGTGCCTCTGTGTACACCATATTAGCTGTGTGTCCTTCAAGTGCATCGGAGAACAGAGAGTTGGAACCTCTAACTTTGAGCAAGCAACAGTACAGTTGACCATCTGATAGATTAAATTCATAATTTACACAAACAGGCAGTTTATAATGTAGATGTAGGGGTAGTAATGGAGCGATTAAGCGCCTCTAATAGTTTCTAGCACTCGACTCCGACTTTCGGCCTTCACGAGGCTACCCTGTTAACCTGCTATGTGCATGGGCAAACGAGAGAAGAGGAGAAGGCGGCCAGGGGCTGGGCCTGACCACCTTCCAACTACCCTAATCCTCTCCTCTATCCTACCCTAATCCTCTCCTCTATCCCTACCCTAATCCTCTCCTCTATCCCTACCCTAATCCTCTCCTCTATCCCTACCCTAATCCTCTCCTCTATCCTACCCTAATCCTCTCCTCTATCCTACCCTAATCCTCTCCTCTATCCTACCCTAATCCTCTCCTCTATCCCTACCCTAATCCTCTCCTCTATCCCTACCCTAATCCTCTCCTCTATCCTACCCTAATCCTCTCTTCTATCCTACCCTAATCCTCTCCTCTATCCTACCCTAATCCTCTCCTCTATCCTACCCTAATCCTCTCTTCTATCCTACCCTAATCCTCTCCTCTATCCTACCCTAATCCTCTCCTCTATCCTACCCTAATCCTCCTCATCTACCCTAATCCTCTCCTCTACCTCCACCTCTCTATCCCCTAATCCTTCCTCTATCCTACCTAATCTCCCTCTTCCTACCTAACTCTCTCTATCTACCCTAATCCTCTCTTATCTACCCTAATCTTCCTCTATCTACCTACCTCTCTCTATCCTACCCTAATCCTCTCTCTTCCACCTAATCCTCTCTATCTACCCTAATCCTCTCTCTATCCTACCTAACCTCCTCTATCTACCCTAATCCTCTCCTCTATCCTACCCTATCCCTCCCTATCTACCCTAACCTCTCTCATCACCCAATCTCTCCCTTCTACCCTAATCCTCTCCTCTATCCTACCCTAATCCTCTCTCTATCCTACCCTAATCTCTCCTCTATCTACCCTAATCTCTCCTCTATCCTACCTAATCCTCTCCTATCTACCCTAATCCTTCCTCTATCTACCCTAATCCTTCCTATCCTCCCTAATCCTCTCCTCTATCCCTACCCTAATCCTCTCCTAATCCTACCCTAATCCTCTCCTCTATCCTACCCTAATCCTCTCCTCTATCCTACCCTAATCCTCTCCTCTATCCTACCCTAATCCTCTCCTCTATCCTACCCTAATCCTCTCCTCTATCCTATCCCCTACCATCCTCCTCTATCCTACCCTAACCTCTCCTCTATCCTACCCTAATCCTCTCCTCTATCCTACCCTAATCCTCTCCTCTATCCTACCCTAATCCTCTCCTCTATCCTACCCTAATCCTCTCCTCTATCCTACCCTAATCCTCTCCTCTATCCTACCCTAATCCTCTCCTCTATCCTACCCTAATCCTCTCCTCTATCCTACCCTAATCCTCTCCTCTATCCCTACCCTAATCCTCTCCTCTATCCTACCCTAATCCTCTCCTCTATCCCTACCCTAATCCTCTCCTCTATCCTACCCTAATCCTCTCCTCTATCCTACCCTAATCCTCTCCTCTATCCTACCCTAATCCTCTCCTCTATCCTACCCTAATCCTCTCCTCTATCCTACCCTAATCCTCTCCTCTATCCTACCCTAATCCTCTCCTCTATCCTACCCTAATCCTCTCCTCTATCCTACCCTAATCCTCTCCTCTATCCTACCCTAATCCTCTCCTCTATCCCTACCCTAATCCTCTCCTCTATCCCTACCCTAATCCTCTCCTCTATCCTACCCTAATCCTCTCCTCTATCCCTACCCTAATCCTCTCCTCTATCCTACCCTAATCCTCTCCTCTATCCTACCCTAATCCTCTCCTCTATCCTACCCTAATCCTCTCCTCTATCCTACCCTAATCCTCTCCTCTATCCTACCCTAATCCTCTCCTCTATCCCTACCCTAATCCTCTCCTCTATCCTACCCTAATCCTCTCCTCTATCCCTACCCTAATCCTCTCCTCTATCCTACCCTAATCCTCTCCTCTATCCTACCCTAATCCTCTCCTCTATCCTACCCTAATCCTCTCCTCTATCCCTACCCTAATCCTCTCCTCTATCCTACCCTAATCCTCTCCTCTATCCTACCCTAATCCTCTCCTCTATCCTACCCTAATCCTCTCCTCTATCCCTACCCTAATCCTCTCCTCTATCCTACCCTAATCCTCTCCTCTATCCTACCCTAATCCTCTCCTCTATCCTACCCTAATCCTCTCCTCTATCCTACCCTAATCCTCTCCTCTATCCTACCCTAATCCTCTCCTCTATCCCTACCCTAATCCTCTCCTCTATCCTACCCTAATCCTCTCCTCTATCCTACCCTAATCCTCTCCTCTATCCTACCCTAATCCTCTCCTCTATCCTACCCTAATCCTCTCCTCTATCCCTACCCTAATCCTCTCCTCTATCCTACCCTAATCCTCTCCTCTATCCTACCCTAATCCTCTCCTCTATCCTACCCTAATCCTCTCCTCTATCCCTACCCTAATCCTCTCCTCTATCCTACCCTAATCCTCTCCTCTATCCTACCCTAATCCTCTCCTCTATCCTACCCTAATCCTCTCCTCTATCCTACCCTAATCCTCTCCTCTATCCCTACCCTAATCCTCTCCTCTATCCTACCCTAATCCTCTCCTCTATCCTACCCTAATCCTCTCCTCTATCCTACCCTAATCCTCTCCTCTATCCCTACCCTAATCCTCTCCTCTATCCTACCCTAATCCTCTCCTCTATCCTACCCTAATCTTCTCCTCTATCCTACCCTAATCCTCTCCTCTATCCTACCCTAATCCTCTCCTCTATCCTACCCTAATCCTCTCCTCTATCCCTACCCTAATCCTCTCCTCTATCCCTACCCTAATCCTCTCCTCTATCCTACCCTAATCCTCTCCTCTATCCCTACCCTAATCCTCTCCTCTATCCTACCCTAATCCTCTCCTCTATCCCTACCCTAATCCTCTCCTCTATCCCTACCGTAATCCAAGGTGTTATGCGATCCGTACCGAAGGATGAATGATACAAGGGTTACTGTATTATGAACGGAGCCTCAAGGGTATCAGGCGACCCCCTTGAGTAAATAGTTTTACTCCGGTATGCGGTGCTCTGCCGGAGTGGACAAAATAAAACCGATAGAGATACAGGGATTTTCCTGTATATGATACTAAGAAGAATGAAGTCCGGAGACCATCCTCCGGAAGCGTAGAGTCCAAAAGCGCTAACTAGTGGGAGCCAACCTCCCACAAGTGCACCTAAGGACCCGAGGCAGACTGTCTCGAAGAAGGAGAAAGGATGTCATTTTCTCCCGAAACTTAAGGAGCCTGAATGGGCATTATTAATGATGGCCTGTACATATTCTGCAAAGATGAGGAAGAAACACTTTTGCACCTCCTGGCTGACTGTTAGGGAACTTTGCCGTACAGAGGTAGGTACTTCGGGACATTCAACAAAACCATAGAATAACCTTTACCGCTGGACTCACCAAAAGTGCTGAGCTTCTTGGAGGCGTTGAAGCTAACTTCTGGGGTACTTTAGTACAGAAGGGGGAAGTACAATAGTTTTTTAAGACGCAGTACTTATGTCACCCTCAGATGATAATAATAATAATGAGGATGTATCCTATTCTTTGGTGGCAATATTCCAGCTAGGAAAGTCACTTTTATCATAATAATGTGTTTTTACGCAACATTATTTTTTTCTTCTAAACTACTAATTCTAGAGTCTTAAAATTTGGCTCTATAATAAAAATCAAAAAAGTAATAAACGAAAAAATTATCGGATCTTTTATACAACATAAAAATAAAAAAAGGTATTTTTTAAAAAAAATTAAACAAATGTGACTTATAATAGAATGTGAAAGCTTGTGGCGAGAATACAAACCATACTGTTTTGGATCATATTGAAATTATTCCTAATGATAGTATATTATGTGAAGCTACGTTGAGGGATTCTTTATTACATCAACAAAAAAGGGCGCTACGATACATTTTATAATGTAAGAATTTTTTAAAACTAAACGGAAATTTACAAAAATAATAATAAATAAAAAATACAGAATGAAAATATAACTAAAAAAAATCTAGAGTGGCATACACTTAGTCCAACTATAAGTAAATATAATAACAAACGCGTTGACAAGTTAAGTTTGTTTTTAATTTAATGTGACTCTAGTGTGGACGTAATACCAAACACTATGTAAATGTAAAAATCACAGCTGATACAGTATAATGATTCCATTATACTGTGACTCTATTTATTTGATTAGTAATAACTTGAAATCATTGACTTAGAAGGATTTGGCATGTTAGTACTATTATTAAACTGCGATATTGAGTCTCATGGGACAACGTCCACAATGCTGTTATATATTTATATTGTGGTTGCTCCATTCCTTCCTTTTAAAATCAATTTTAGATTAAAAGTTCTTTACTGAGCTTTATGATTGTCGTCAGAGACGTATCTTTTACTTTTATTAGTTTTAGGTATGATTTGCGAAAACCTTTATCTTCCTAAAGCCAACTGCCTTGAATTCACATCGAATCAGATAAAAAAGTTCCAAAGCCTCATTGATACAGAGTCTGCATTGTACATATAATATTATTTGCAGCTTTCTTATATGGTATATAAAAAAACAGCATTATGTTTGGGTAAATCTATAAATATAAATATTGATAAAAGTATTGACCATGTAATAGAAACAAAAATAAAAACTTAGTTTTCTGTTTCAAAATTAGATACTTTGGTCTATGAAAAAGGTTTTAAATAAAACTGGAATGTTGGCAATAAGAGTTTAATTTGAACCTGAAGAATTGAACGAGTCCTGAAAAATTATATTTTTGTATATAAATATATGTATAATATCAATTTTTTTTGGTCATTTAAATTATCAACAGTTGGAACACTTCACTGTACTTTACTTATAGTAAAGTAATACGATGGGAAAGCCATCTCAGATCTTTGTATTTTTGAGGTTGTCAATGGCAACAGAACCCCTGAGACCTTTGTCAAAAACGTGATTTTTCAAAACTATTTAAACGACAAAACATAATAATGAGTGACACGCATTAAAAGCTATAACATTGAACCTGCAATGAAGTAAAGTCGTCGTTGAAAAGAAAACCGGACCCAAGGACAAGGAGAATTAAATACCCAATCAAGGTCTTTGGTACGATTTTTCAAATGAAACACATTTACGCTTTCATCATAATGCAATCGATAAACATAACAGTATTGCAAATAAACGACTCAACAGTTAAGCTGCAACACATCTTTTTCTAATACCATTCCAATGATTTATAATACTCTTGCACATGATAATCACGTTTTATGCAATCAATGCCATGTTGACATCTTTGTAAAAAATAAATATTCATCTATATATAAATATATATACAAACTTATCACCATAACACGTGATTTATATATCACGTGATATAAGTAAGTCACCACAAAAACCTCTGATGGGGCCTTTCAGAGTATTAATCCCCTACCTTTTGTGCTGAGTTACTTATATATATATATATATATATATATATTATTAAAGTAGACGGCAGCTTCCGCATTTACGACTTTTTTGCTCGTAAGTGTAAAAAAAAAAAAATAATATTATTGATTAAGCTAAAAGATTATTTCTTTGATGTCTCTGGGACAACTCCTCCATGAAATCACTCCCTACCAGAAAAAACTAGTAAGAAAACTAGAGAAAACGAGCAAAAAAGTCGTAAATGCGGAAGCTGCCGTCTACTTTAATAAAATATGTTTACAAGAAAATCTGCTGCCAATATACACTAATATATATATATATATCAGTTACCTTCAGTTACTCAAAGGGACTACTTCTGCCCGATGACGACGACTGTCGAAATATCGTTGTGAGTCTTTTTTGTGTGTGTCTTTATTTGTTTTCCTCTTTCCTGTGTGAACTATATATATGTATGTATACATATATACAAAATTTTGACCCAATCCTCATTATCGTATTTCTAGTGTCTCTTTTTACTATGATGAAGAAATGTTTTCTCAAAACTTCGCTAAAAATTAATACAGATATATTATGTTCTATATTTATATATATATATAAACTAGAATTTTCAAAAGAACACATAGAAAAGAAATCACTGAACTCACTACTATATTTCCGGTTGAAAGATCTTAGTCTTGTTTTCCCATTTCATATTATGGTTTGATCATTGATTATTATTTCACGTGTTTATGTGAAATAATAATCAATGATCAAACCACAATATGAAATGGAGAAAAAAAAATTAAGATCTTTTAACCCAGTCAAAAGTTACAGGGTTGAACTACTACTACTACTGGTTCTTCTACGAGTTACTGAGTTACTTAGTTTCAACTATGTCAAAAGCCCAGCTGACTCTGGTGTCAGTGTTTTCTGATGGTCACAGTCTGAAGCCGGCACTGTCAACCTCAAACCTGGCTTTTTAACCTGTTTAGACTCTTTACATAATTAGTGTAATTTAACTTTTTTTTTTATTAAATGTTGTGAAGTTTAGTAAAATTATTTATTTCTGAAGATGTTGAATGGAAGCACCGAAACATGTCAAATATAAATTTGAAGAAGTATGGTGATGTAATCTTTGATTTGAGTAACCCTGCATTCAAGAAAAGCTTCCGAAGTTTTGGAAAAATATTCAACAAAGCTACGTAAAGCGAAATCGGACATAACATTTTTAAATATATATATATCAATGATCAAACCAAAATTAGAAATAGGAAAAAAAGATTAAGATCTTTCAACCGTAACAAGCGTTCTTCTTTAGAGTCAAAAACTCTACTCAGTTGTAAGTTGTAAAATTTGATTTTGTAAGTGTGTTTCTGTGTGTTACTTTTCTTTGATTTAAAAACACTTAAATATAACATACAAAGTTCATAATGAACTACTAAATAGAATAGAACTCCTAAATATTTAAGTGTTTAAAAAATGTTCAATAGTTTATTAAGATATACGTATATCTTATATACGTATATCAGGGTATATACGTTTTACACCCTGAAGATGGTTGAAGACGACCGAAATGTCGGAAGAAATAAAAGCATTGAAAACAAAACGTATAGTGAGTTGATGTACCTAGTTCCTGGTGAATTTAAATGACACTTAAGGGATTTGGAAAAGTCATCCAAGAAATTAATTAAAAATACAATAGGCCGTAAATACAATCTCACATGTATTTACGAATGACTTCCCTAAATATATATATGACTCGTCAGTGTCAAAAACCCAACTCATTGTGAAATCTTGTTTTATATATATAGAAGGAGGTACTGGAGAATCAATATTGACAGAAAGTAGTTGGTCCGCGATAACTGGCGGAGGTATCGGCTGCGATAGACGGTCTCGCCACAGTTGATACCTTATCACTTACGTGACCTGCCAGGCTTCTATCACCCTGCAGATATTAGTGTAGATCACGGTTACGCGGTAGTCTCCTTCGAGTTTTTCACTCATTCCTCCATTCGTAAGTCTATTGTAATCTATTATAAACAATGCAATACTGTTAGTAAGATAAGGTTATTAAGTTTCTTTAGCTCGTAATGTCAAGCGATTGTTTGGTGGTGACGAGACTAGAGATTGAGTTATCCTTATTCAAGTGCTTTGATGGTTGGTTTGAACTTGTAGCGGGTATGCAGTACTTCACACAACATGCCATAGGACCTCGAGGGTGTAGGGTGACAGTATACGGAGATGTGGGGAACACGATGCAGTCCTCTGCTCACACACCATGTCACGGCACACCGGGAGTGTGATGAGCACGACGCAATCTTCTGCTCATACAGCATGCCATGGCACTCCGGGGGTGTAGGGAGACAGTATATGGAGTACAATATGATGCATTCCTCTGCTCACACACCATGTCACTGCACACAGGGCGGTGATGAATGAACTACGGATTGCAAAGTCATCTAGCATTATAAAACATAGCCAAAATGTCACCCCGGGAGTGTAGGGAGACAGCCTATATGGAGTACAATATGATGCATTCAAAACTCCAACTCACACACTATGTCTACGGCACACAGAGGGGTGGATGAGCACGATGCAGTCATCTGCTCATACATCAGTCATGGCACCACCGGGAGAGTAGGGAGACAGTATCATGTGAGTACATATATGATGCATTCCTCCAGCTCATCACACCATGTCACGGCACATCAGGTGGGTGGATCTGAGTTCACGATCAGTCATCTAGCTCTATAATCAGTTATAACATGGCACCCGGAGTAGTAGGGAGACAGTATCATGGAGTACGTAATATGATGCATTCCTCCGTACACACCAATGATCACTACAAGGGATGGTGGATGAACTTACGGTATGCAGTCACTGTACACATCAGCCATAGGACCTCGGGTGTAGGAGACAGTATATGGAATCTGAATAGATGCATCTCCATCAACACATGTCACGGCAACGGGGTGGATGAGCACGATGCAGTCTCTGCTCAACACTGTCATGGCACTCCGGGGGTAGGGAGACATATATGGAGACAATATGATGCATTCCTCTGCCTCAACACCATGTCACGCACACAGGGGGTTGATGAACACATGCATCTCTGCTTATACAGCATGTCATGCACCCCGGGAGTGTAGGGAGACAGTATATGGAGTACAATATGATGCATTCCTCCACTCACACCATGTCACGGCACACAGGGGGTGGATGACACATGCAGTCATCTGCTCATACATCAGTCATGGCACCCCGGGAGAGTAGGGAGACAGTATATGGAGTACAATAGATGCATTCCTCCTCACACACCATGTCACGGCACAGGGTGATGACGATGCATCTCAACACAGCATGACCGGGGTAGGGACAGTATAGGAGTAAAGATGCATCCTCCTCACACACATGTCACGCACACGGGTGATGAGCACAGCATCTTGCTCAACACAGCATGGCACCCGGGGTAGGGAGACAGTATATGGAGTACAATATGATGCATTCCTCCTCACACACCATGTCACGGCACACAGGGGTGGATGAGCACGATGCATCATCTGCTCATACACAGCATGGCACCCCGGGGGTAGGGAGACAGTATATGGAGTACAATATGATGCATTCCTCTCACACACACACGGCCAGGGGGGGATCACGATGCATCATCTGCTAACATCAGTCATGGCACCCCGGGAGAGTAGGGAGACAGTATATGGAGTACAATATGATGCATTCCTCCACTCACACACCATGTCACGGCACACAGGGGGTGGATGAGCACGATGCAGTCATCTGCTCATACATCAGTCATGGCACCCCGGGAGAGTAGGGAGACAGTATATGGAGTACAATATGATGCATTCCTCCACTCACACACCATGTCACGGCACACAGGGGGTGGATGAGCACGATGCAGTCATCTGCTCATACATCAGTCATGGCACCCCGGGAGAGTAGGGAGACAGTATATGGAGTACAATATGATGCATTCCTCCACTCACACACCATGTCACGGCACACAGGGGGTGGATGAGCACGATGCAGTCATCTGCTCATACATCAGTCATGGCACCCCGGGAGAGTAGGGAGACAGTATATGGAGTACAATATGATGCATTCCTCTGCTCACACACCATGTCACTGCACACAGGGGGTGTGATGAACACGATGCAATCTTCTGCTTATACAGCATGCCATGTCACCCCGGGGGTGTAGGGAGACAGTATATGGAGTACAATATGATGCATTCCTCCACTCACACACTATGTCACGGCACACAGGGGGTGGATGAGCACAATGCAGTCATCTGCTCACACATCAGTCATGGCACCCCGGGAGAGTAGGGAGACAGTATATGGAGTACAATATGATGCATTCCTCCACTCACACACCATGTCACGGCACACAGGGGGTGGATGAGCACGATGCAGTCATCTGCTCATACATCAGTCATGGCACCCCGGGAGAGTAGGGAGACAGTATATGGAGTACAATATGATGCATTCCTCCACTCACACACCATGTCACGGCACACAGGGGGTGGATGAGCACGATGCAGTCATCTGCTCATACATCAGTCATGGCACCCCGGGAGAGTAGGGAGACAGTATATGGAGTACAATATGATGCATTCCTCCACTCACACACCATGTCACGGCACACAGGGGGTGGATGAGCACGATGCAGTCATCTGCTCATACATCAGTCATGGCACCCGGGAGAGTAGGGAGACAGTATATGGAGTACAATATGATGCATTCCTCTGCTCACACACCATGTCACTGCACACAGGGGGTGTGATGAACACGATGCAATCTTCTGCTTATACAGCATGCCATGTCACCCCGGGGGTGTAGGGAGACAGTATATGGAGTACAATATGATGCATTCCTCCACTCACACACTATGTCACGGCACACAGGGGGTGGATGAGCACAATGCAGTCATCTGCTCACACATCAGTCATGGCACCCCGGGAGAGTAGGGAGACAGTATATGGAGTACAATATGATGCATTCCTCCACTCACACACCATGTCACGGCACACAGGGGGTGGATGAGCACAATGCAATCTTCTTCTCACACCTGTCATGGCACAGGGTGTGGGGTAACAGTACACGGGGATGTGAGGAGAACAATGGAATGCTCTGGTCATCATCATGCTATGGCACACACCCGAGGATTTAAGGAAAACAATGCACTCATCAGTTACCTCTCACTGAGGCCGGTGTTCATGTACCTCTGACATAGAAAATATGAAGTGGCTATGATATGCTTATAAATACCGTGTCTGGTCCAGGATTTATTCACGCGGGGTGTTGAATGATTTGTGCACGGAGCGATGTTAAGACGTCGGTCCTGAGGCAGTACCATATCAGGTACGCGTTAAAGATTTCTAATCTCCCGATGTAGAATTTTCATTGTATGGTATTACAAAGGACCAATCGTTTGTTTCACGCCATCGGAACTTAACCTAACATTAATGTACAATTGCTGATGCATATTTTCACTAGCTCTGCTGCATTTTTTGCGGGTCCTAAGTTTTGTATGCAGTGACTCGAGATAACCTTCAGAAACTCTAGTAGGTCTTGTACGAGCTTCTCGTACACGACTTTCTTATCAAGTCGATAATCAGGGACTAATAAATGAGGATTGGATCTTGTTTTACTTGAGCTACGCTATGTGAGGCGCACTCACGCATACAAGAGGTTTACATTTGCTCTAAAGCAGTTGGTTTGGTTGCGGCTCCTGGCACAGAACACTTGTCGTCTTTAGCTGTTTCCCATGAACATGGTCCTACATGTCATGGATGTAGACGGACTGTATCGCCAGGGACTGACTCAAGCTGTTTTGTGGTCACGCTGTTTGCCTCCTTCCCCTCTGCCAGACTCTCTTCAATGGTGCGCTCTTCACCACACCCTCCTCCTACTCCTCCGTCCACAAACCACTCCCACATCCCTCCCTCCAGTGGACGCGTGCTGCTTGGCCTCAGCTCTCTCTAACATCCCACCTCTCCCACTACCAAAGTATTACCCATATTCTCTCAGGCTCCTCGCAGTTGTACCAAAATCATCAAGAATCCTTTCCATCGCTGTACACTCCATAGACCAGTCTTCTAATTCAGCCAGAACAGTATACAGTTGACTTTTTATTCGCGGGGACTACCTTCCTTCCCCCTATCTCCGGGAATAGTGAAAATCAGCGAATATATCACGCAGTTTTAAACCCCCTATATATGATATTATATACACTAAAATATGCTCATCAAAGACATTTTAAAGACAATTTTGTTCATTACTTTAATACAATATGTTAATGTTGCAGTATGATAACATTCATTTTCTAACACGCTCTGTAAAACAAAATAAATATAAGTACAGTACTCGAATTCCTTACTAAGAGTAGAATACAGGGGCACCCATGTAAAATCTACCTCTGTATGCACGGTAAACAATGGATAGAAAACGGAGCAAATTTTGAAGGACAAACTTATGAAATATGGTACAAACAGGACGTGCTTTAAAAAGCTGTAGGGCTTATTTTTTCTAACTGTTTATATTAACTGACATGTTATTTTAAACTTATTTATCAGTTATACTGTATTATCTCTCTTTAATTCTGTTAATACTTTAATACTGTTTATATTCTTTGTTTTATATTAACTGACATCATTACTTTGAATTATTTTAAATTTATGTATGGACTGTTAACGTGAGTGTTCTTCTGCTAAAACTGCTCAGAAATTGTAGAAAAGACTAGCAAAAGCTAAACCCTCGAGTATGCGGGAACATAAATCTGCAAGGGTCTACTGAACCAACAAGTTCCAGAAAGATGCTCGACAGTTTACAAATTGTCTACACACTGATTCAAGTATTGACCGGATATTACCTTAAAGAATTCCACATTATTGAAAATTTTAGTAGTAAATGTGACGGACATACTGACCAGACATGGTATCACTTAATATACCACTGTCCAGTATTGGAATCATACCGGCTAAACTTAATTCTAACTACCATTATTACAAGACAGAACTGGGCGTTAGAATTACATAAATTAACATCACCTGATCTCTTATCTTATTTTAAACACATTCTGGGTAAATTTTCATTGGATGTCTTTTAACTAATAGACATATTTAATTGTAATTTCATTTTAATTACCGTAATATTATAGATTAAAACAATATATATATATAATTAAAATAAGCAGTGACACATAAACAGAAACACAACAAAGACTCACTTTTCAATATTTCAACCGTAATGGCGGTCGTCCTCAGGAGAAGAAGTGAATTGACGGAGGGACGACAGTCAACTATATATATATATATATAATATATATATATATTTTCAGGTAACTCACCACAAATTAGAGAAGATAGTCGCTCTAAGGCCTTTCGTTTTCACGTCGTCAGAGAGCAAGTGAATACAAGTTGTAAACAGGTTATGAATTTTGATTTAAAGAAGGAGTAAGATTGGCATCATTGACAGTATTTTTCCCTATAACTGTTGAAATAGTCTTGATTTGTTTGATAATTCCTTCAATTAGAAATTCATCTAATTTAAAAAGGCCTGGACTAGTGTTGACCAAGTTCTTAGAAAAGTCTTTTATGAGGGCGCTTTCAACAATGTTTCTTCTTCTTTCACATGACATAAAAACCAACTCCTTTGCTTCTTTCCAGTTAATTATGTGATTTTTGTCTCTAATGTGTAGGAACAAGGCACTTTTATCATCTTGTCTTCTAACTGAATACTGATGCTGCTTAATCCTTGTATCCATTCCTTTTCCCGTCTGTCCAATATAAGCCAACTCGCAATCCTTGCAAGGAATTCTGTATACACAACAGTTTTTTACCTAGCAATGCTAAATGGCTTCGCTATGTTGACGATGTTCTATGTATTTGGCCAGATGATAAAAATGTTAGCACTTTTTTGGATACCCTCAATATGTTTGTTCCGTCTATTCAATTTACAATAGAATTAGAAAATAATAATAAACTCCCTTTCCTGGATGTGCTTTTGCACCGAAGTGGTAATAAATTGAATTATAGTATTTACAGAAAATTTACAAATGTATCCTCTTATGTTCATTTCTTCTCGGCACACCCCCTCAGTGTCAAAAAATCCGTTTTTAATAGCATGTTTTTGAGAGCTTTCAAAATTTGCAGTGAACCATTTTTAGAAGAAGAAATTAAATATATTTACAAAGTTTCAACCTTTCTAATGTATCCAAAAAAATTAATTGATAACGTGATGAAAAAAGCCAAACAATCTTTGATGTCATCTGTAAGTGAGGAACGTTTTTCAAGAAGGAATTTGCTGGTGGTTCCCTACAGCCCATGTTTAAAAGACATTCCATATTTGTTGAAGAAGCTAGATATCTCAGTTACATTTAGTAGTGGTGGTAATTTGTCAAATAGACTTGTCCATAACTCTAAAAGAAGCCGAAAAAACTGTTGTGTATACAGAATTCCTTGCAAGGATTGCGAGTTGGCTTATATTGGACAGACGGGAAAAGGAATGGATACAAGGATTAAGCAACATCAGTATTCAGTTAGAAGACAAGATGATAAAAGTGCCTTGTTCCTACACATTAGAGACAAAAATCACATAATTAACTGGAAAGAAGCAAAGGAGTTGGTTTTTATGTCATGTGAAAGAAGAAGAACCATTGTTGAAAGCGCCCTCATAAAAGACTTTTCTAAGAACTTGGTCAACACTAGTCCAGGCCTTTTTAAATTAGATGAATTTCTAATTGAAGGAATTATCAAACAAATCAAGACTATTTCAACAGTTATAGGGAAAAATACTGTCAATGATGCCAATCTTACTCCTTCATTAAATCAAAATTCATAACCTGTTTACAACTTGTATTCACTTGCTCTCTGACGACGTGAAAACGAAAGGCCTTAGAGCGACTATCTTCTCTAATTTGTGGTGAGTTACCTGAATATTTATATCACGTGTTATTGTGACAATTTTCTATATATATATATATATATATATAAAGATTTCACATAAAGACGTGAAATAACAATCAATGATCAATGAGTCAAAAATCCAGTTGGGTTTTTGACTCTGACGAAGACCGCTTGTTACGGTTGAAAGATCTTAGTCTTGTTTTCCCATTTCATATTGTGGTTTGATCATATATATATATTAACACCAATAATGTTTAAAACTCTCGATACTATTTAATCATTTGTTATTATATTATTAACTATTTAATTAATAATTGTGATTATTTATCTTTTCTTAATCTTAGTTCTGCAATAGACATATTTAATTACTATTATTTTAGTATAACTTTAGTGTTGTATGCACGTTACACCTTGCCTGATACGTGTGAAGAAAAATAAATGGCCTTTAACAGGGTTACTGTTGTAAAGAGAAAACAGAAAAAAAACAGCAGCTCGTCTTCATTTGGAAATTTTTTGTTGAAAGTTCAGTTTTATTTAAGAAACTCCATATTAAAGTTGAAGATAAATAACTTAACTACTGAGACAGCTGAGGTGTCCATGAATGGATGAAGAATTCCCCATGGCCATCCTCTGTTGACAATAAAGTAAAAAACTGTATTGATATGAATGACTTGCACACCTTCTAAAAATAAACCATATGTAATGGCAGTAATGTCATTCTATTTAATTAACGATAATTGCTGTTGGAATCGTCGAGTAATTAAATAAGGTCAAAAGAAATAGACATTTTGATAAAGTACTATTTGGCATGCGTGCAGGAAATTAGCAATTCAATTAATAATTATAGAACAACTTCATAAATATTTTGTCTGTATTTTAAAATGGAATACTCGACTTTGTAAAGATTTAATATTAAAATCGATTAAATTAATTATAACAATTAATTAGTGACCAACAAACGACAGTTTGCTGCTATCTTATTTAAAATTAATCAAAATGAAAGGAATTTTATACCCTCGTTTCATTCTTAAATGTTAAAGCTAATCTTGAACTGATGCAAATCATTAACTGCAATTAAAGTAACCCGAGATTTATCGCGTCATTCCTTTAGTCATGAAATACTCATTACATTTATCCATTATTTATATGTTTCCTCATAAAAAAAATATTTATTTCACGTATAAACTATTTTTTTTCTCAATTATTGATAAAGTTTTTATCTCCGTTTTTTATGACAAAGTTTAAATAAAGGAAAAAAGTGAGCCTTTTCGTTGTGGTTAGAATAAGCAGAGGTAAACAAACAATAAGGCTACTGTTAGGTTATAGCGGTCAGTTCTCATATTCGATAGTGTTAAGTCATTGGTAAGTCTATTACCTAATTTCATTGAACAAACTTTAGCTTCGTGTAATGGAATTAATAAGGCATTCCATTATTAATTTAAAAAAAAAACTGTTTATTATTTATTCCAAATGTATTCTTCTTTATCAGATATTAACAGTTACAATATAGGAATGGCTTTGTAATAATAATAATAATAATTATAAATCTGGAGTGTCTATAGGGATGACTTAGTAATAATAATAGTTAAAAATCTGGAGTATCCTACGGTCAACTTTACTATAAGTAAATACAATAATAAACTTGTTAATTATATAATGTCCTATTCAGATATAATATAAATGTCTAAGTGGGAGACGTTTATTCATTCCCGGTGGTAGTACAGATAGTACTGATCCAGTTATGAATACAGGCACTTATTTTCGTATATCACACAACTGAACCATATAATACCCTTGGTATTACCACAGCAGTAATAGCACTTTTGTAAAGCAAAAGTAAAGATTTCGTGTAACAAAATAATCTCTTACAGAAGTATGTGGCTTTTGTTCCCACGGCCAGTGAATTTAATAAATGGCCATCTGCAACATTACATGACCGGCCAGTGAATCTGTTTAAAGTTGTTTATCTGACCTCCTTCTACATTGAAGATTTAAACCAAAGTTTTTCCTTTTAAGACCTAAAAATATCTTTATTTTATTTGAAAAATGTCAGAAACATCTAACAAAAAATATCATTGTTATCGAATTTCCGAGAAATCAGTTTAAAATTAATATCTGTTTTGTAATATAGAATGACAGAGTCCATACCTCATACTAGAGTATTAGCCAGAGATAATACCATTCGCAAACACAAGAAAATGTATTTCCGATATTAAGCTTTCTTTAAGGGTACAACATATCGATTGATTAGAGTATTTTGTTTGACAAATATACCATGGAAAGCATCAGACATTATATATTTGATTGCCGTTGATTTTTACATGTAAGAATTTTATTCTACTTACATCTCATATTAAGTTATCAAATCATTTCAAATTTTTCCATTAAACTTCTAAAAATCAATAATATTTCAGTAATTCCACTTAACAAATTTCTAAGTCAATGAAAAGAGTGTAAACAAATCCGATAAATATAGCAGGTGATCCATTAGTTCAGGATCAACATGCCCTTTTTATAGCCTTATTGCAGTTTGTGGGAATTCAAATTTCACGGTTTTTTTTTATAAATTGCTAATTTTCTGTTCATTTTTTGTCCACATTTTATTATTGCTCTTTAATAAGCTGTTTAGCGTATTAATTAATAAAATAACATTTCCTGAAAATATAAAATGAACCATAACCATAACGACCCTTGGTTGAATATTATTTTGAAAAAATCACCTCAGCTCATGCGCTACGTAATGCTCTATTTGTAGGTGTAATTTTATTTTGATCCATCAAACGGTATGCTTTGTATAGTCCTCACAATCTTTCAGAATGAATCACATAAGTAAAATTTTGAGAATTATGTTAGTTATGCTTTTGTTGATTCCATGATAATGCCAAAATCTCATGAATCAAGAGCAGGCGTGGGCAAACATTTTGGCTCGTGGGCCACACTGAGTTCAAGAATTTATCAGGCAGGCCGGAGTGAAAGACGTATCTCAACCCATAGGCAGAGGCATGGCCAGTCCTGTGTTAATGGGTGTGGATACAGTAAGTATGCATGAGACAGTAGAAGTAGAGCAGGCTATCTCTATTTTTCATATTTTGCCCTCGTTTTGAACTAAAGTAAGAAATAAAAACAGAATAATTTAATTTTAAATTCGTTGCAAGACTAATTTCTTTGAAATATTTATGACTCATAACAAAAAACATCGTCTTCTGTTCTTCATCTTGTTGGTGTTTGATTTTATTCCACTCCAATTTCATTACAAAGTTCAGTTAGAGTTTTTTCATTATATTTATACTTTAAAAATGCAATGAAATGTACATTACATTACATTAAAACATTACATTTGAATAAATATTTATCTACAAACGGAGTTTGAGATTATTTAATAAATAATAATATTAGTTTGTCTCTTCTAAATTTCTTCCCAATAGTTGAGTTCAGGGTGTAGAAGGAATAGTGAATTAACGTTTGTCCTTGGATAGTGACAAGATGCGTCCTTAATGATAATGGGGGAACCTGATAGGTTAAGTGCTAAGCTATACGCTTAGTTATCACAAATAAGAGTCTGATTACAGTATATTATATAATGGTAACCTGAGATTAAAGTAAAATTTAAATCAGGTAATATTAAATTCGCTTTATCTTTTCTTACGTCTGACAATTACAGACGGACCCGTTGTCATCATCAGATGCATGGTCAATCCTGCTCTAATGGGTGCGGATGCAGTAAGTATGCTGAGACAGTAGAAGTAGAGTAGATCACCTGGGAGTCAGTCGCTTTATCTCTTTTAACGTCTGACAAATAAATCCCGATCCCTTGTCATCATCAGATGCATGGTCAGTCCTGTGTTAATGGGTGCGGATGCAGTAAGTATGCATGAGACAGTATAAGTAGAGGAGGCCAGCTGGGAGTCAGTCGCTTTTTCTTTTTTTACGTCTTACAATTACATTCCGATCCCTTGTCATCGTCAGAGGCATTGTCAGTCCTCTGTTAATGGGTGTGGATGCAGTAAGTATGCATGAGACAGTATAAGTAGAGGAGGCCAGCTGGGAGTCAGTCGCTTTTTCTTTTTTTACGTCTTACAATTACATTCCGATCCCTTGTCATCGTCAGAGGCATGGTCAGTCCTGTGTTAATGGGTGTGGATGCAGTAAGTATGCATGAGACAGTATAAGTAGAGGAGGTCAGCTGGGAGTCAGTTATTTTATCTTTTTTAACGTCTGACAATTAAATCCCGATCTCTTATCATCGTCAGAGGCATGGTCAGTCCTGTGTTAATGGGTGCAGATGCAGTAAGTATGCATGAGACAGTATAAGTAGAGGAGGCCAGCTGGGAGTCAGTCGCTTTATCTCTTTTAACGTCTGACAAATAAATCCCGATCCCTTGTCATCATCAGATGCATGGTCAGTCCTGTGTTAATGGGTGCAGATGCAGTAAGTATGCATGAGACAGTATAAGTAGAGGAGGTCAGCTGGGAGTCAGTTATTTTATCTTTTTTTACGTCTGACAATTACATTCCGATCCCTTGTCATCGTCAGAGGCATGGTCAGTCCTGTGTTAATGGGTGTGGATGCAGTAAGTATGCATGAGACAGTATAAGTAGAGGAGGCCAGCTGGGAGTCAGTCGCTTTATCTTTTTTTACGTCTGACAATTAAATCCCGATCTCTTATCATCGTCAGAGGCATGGTCAGTCCTGTGTTAATGGGTGCAGATGCAGTAAGTATGCATGAGACAGTAGAAGTAGAGCAGGCGAGCTGGGAGTCAGTGGAATAATCTATTCTTACGTTTGACAATTACAGCGGCTAGGGGAATGTTTCCCTTTGACTCATCTATATGGTAGTGTGTTCTATGCAGGTATAGCTGCCAGCACGAGGGCTCCCCGTGCCTTGTACCCTTTTCCATCTGCACTCTGCGGTAAGTCCGATCTACTTTAGCTGCACCAACGTCTTCTCCGTAACTCTGGTGTCTGTTTCATTTGTTCCCTATAACCTTTGACCAGTAATCTGCTGACTCAAATCTTTGACACTATTATTATTATTACAAAAATACAGAATTGTCTTTTCGATAGTCCGAAACATACATTATCTGTCAAATATTTAGTCAGTTTATTCTTTTTAATCCCACATAACAACTTCACAATTGGATAACTAAGATACACACAGACATTCCATCAATATGGAATAGAGTTTTGTTTAAATACTAATATTTAAATTTTCTCGTCACCACCGCACATTGTAGTAATGCAGTAACAAAATAAACACATCTACACTACATCAAACCATAGTTACGAATAAACTTGTACCTATGTTTCTTAACAAGAAGAAAGTTTCCCCAAATTATCGTTATTTTATTAATAATATATGATTACAAGAAAGACTGCCACCAAAGGTTACAAAGTATATATGCAATATAAATGAAATATAAAACCTCAAGGCAAAAAGAAGACGATAGAAATAAATGATCCGAGCCCATTGACTTTATACAATCAGAGCATTTAATTCTGTTGTTTTCCTTTTTCCTTGTGGTTTCCGTGAAACTTAATCTCGTAAACCACAATCACTGTCTTCATTGGTTGCATCACGTGTTTACGGTGTTTCCTTCTGCATGTGCCTTTGGTATATATATATGGTCGTACCTATTATTTGAAAGTATGAGGGGGAAAGAATCAACAGCTAATTTGGCTCTTTACTTTGGAATCCATTCCTTTAGTAAGAATTATAAATTTTGACACCCCTAGCGTCTTTAAGGAATGTAACCCAAGTTAGTGACAGCTTGCGTACAGATCTCAAAAGAACTGCACGTGATCTAGAACTGAAATATATTTATAGTAGAGGGCCTTTAACTAGTACCTCTGACATCGTACGTGCTCGTTACTAATGTCTTAACGTCCTTTACAAAGGGATCATGTTTTTAAATTTTTCTCATCTACTGTGTGAACAAATCGAAGGTCAAAGTGAGAATCATACCAGGGATCTACCAATTCAGAGTCGAGCACGCAAGTCACTGGGCTCCCTGGCGTCTTTATGTTGGCGAAATGCCAAAATGTAAACAGTAATTTTTGGATTTAAATACCTTAAATAACGCTCACCAAGTGAGTGTTGCGGGTGCAGTGGGATTTTTTGGGAATATTGCCAATACGACTTAGAAGCACTGATTAATAGCTAGTCATTGATTTTGGGAAAATCCAGGCGAGTTATGCTATCATTTGTCAAGCCTGCTAGCCATTCAAGACTCGTGCTGCAACTTAAACCCAACAGTTATTAAACCTGCTGTTTTATCGGTATTTATACTTTCTATAATGAATTTTTAACATTTTTGCACTGTAAAAATTGGAACAATACTTTAAACCAGGGAGTGCTCACACAGTTTTTGCATGCGATCTACTTATGAAATGAACAAGTCATAATGATCCGCAAAACGAATTTATTTAGAAATACGAGGTACTATCAAGAAGGAAGGACCCTGTTTGAATTTCGCGTGCTCTGTACATTCTAATTTCAAATTTCTGTTGTTGATGTGTTAGTACACACGTCAATATCATACGTTCACAGTTTCGACTACCTAGCATGTGTTGTTTTTATATGAAAGCTATAAAGGTTAGACTCGTATTAGTGCGCTCGGCCTCTTTTTGCTGGTGAAAGAATAATTACCTAACTTATACTACTTATTTGTTATGCTGAAGTTGACTCGACGTAGACCACAGTTAACATTTCAAGAGTATTTGACCATTTCTTAAACAAACAATAATTCAAATTATCTGCTGCATCATTTTCAACAGCGAAAAATCAACGAAAACACAAACCTCGTCTAGCTTCTCATATAGAAATAACACATGCTGTCTAGTCAAAACTGTAAACATATTATTGTATCAAGTGTACCAACATAATCTAAAAAAAATTTAATTAGAGTGTACAGAACGCACCTTACTTTTTGAACACACCTTGTACATTGAAGATGCTTACAATATATGATGATAATATTTCATCGTGGATAAAGCTTCTCTTCCCGTTCCATATGAATGTGATACGTACCGTAACTTAGACTCAAATTGACACAATGTAGCTTAGTTTATTTATATTGGGGGATTTCCAAAATTACGTCTAAACATAAAAAAAAGTTCAATATGAAAGCTAACAACGTGTTTCGAACACTTAGTGTTCTTCTTCAGGATTGCGCCTAAAAAAATATATACAAATCTGTGAGATTTAAGAACATCAGAGTGAAATATTTGAAATTGAATACAATATATCAATGTTGAATTGCACCCTTGATGTTTTTAACAAGGGAATTAAAATTCATTTCATTGCATTTACCTTTAATGAATATAATAATTTTACATTTATTATATATATGAATAACTTACATTACATTTTCATACATTTCATTAGTATAAAAAATGACTTAATTAATCCTGAACCTAATTAAAACATGACAACATACCGACACATGAGTAAGTGAAAAGATTGAGGCCAACACTGACAACCCCAAACTTGGCCGTGTAACCTTCTGTTAACGTGTCTGTCGTGTACATGGCCTGTTAATTTATTGTTTATTATTGTAATGTGATTTTAGGTATTTAGATTAACTTTTGTTATGTGTAGTTTTAATTTCTTTTTTTTTGCTGAAGATTTTGGATGTAACACCGAAACATAATAAGAATTCAAAAAAATATGGAGATTTAATTTTTAAGCTGAACCCAGAAATGAAGAAAAGATTTCGAAATTTGGAAAAATGTTCGACGAAGTTAAATCAAGTGGAATCAGACATAAAGTTTTTAAATGCATGTATTCAAGAAGGACTGCTCCCAACTTTTACTAATATATATATATATATAATATATATATATATATAAACTATATTAACTCAAACAACACTCAGAAATGAAACAGAAACTCACTACTATATTTCGATGTCCTCGGCATCAGGAAGATAGAAACGAGTCGCTCCGCAGGAAGACAACAGTACACAACAGTGTAGACAACATACGGAGGGCGAGGAGCCAAGGATAGATAACGAAATAAAAGCAAAATAAATGATAACGAATGAAAACAAAAACTATTGGCACAGATGGAAAAACCCAAACAAAAATAAAAATATAAAAAAAATAAAAATAAGTAAGTAAACAAAAGATGCACTAAGAGACTAAAATAAATAAAAGGAATAATCAACGATTGTTGAACATGTGAGTATTTATTAAAGTCGTTGTTTTAAACATGCTTTCTTAATAGTTTTGTTTGTCACGTTGACATGTCTCTGGCCCATTATATATGGAAATTAGCTCCAGAACATCGTAAGATAATAAGGAAAATCGAGGCTATCAGGAAAAAGGTCGTAAATGCAGAAGCTGCTGCACATTTTAATTCCATCTGTTTACAAGAAGATCTGCTGCCCACTTATCGAATATATATATATATATTTGTATATTTTGGGAGCAGACCTTCAATCAAACATGTTTTATTAAAAATTATGCCAATTTTAATAAAATATATATATATGATCAAACCACAATAAGAAAATGGGAAAACAAGACTAAGATCTTTCAACCGTAACAAGCGGTCTTCGTCAGAGTCAAAAACCCAACTCTTATATATATATATAAACCATTTAAAAAAGACAGCACACAGGAATAACTCACTTCTATATTTCGACTATCGTCGTCATCAGGAGGTGAAGAGTCCCACAGGAAGGCAGAGCGGCAACTGAACACGAACGGTAGTAGCACTATATATATATATATAGATATATGGAATTAAAGTATGCAGCAGCTTCTGCATTGACGACCTTTTTGCTGATGGCCTCGATTTTTCTCACTATCATTCGGTGATGCTGAGGCAACTTCCATATATGCTGGGCCAGAGACATTGAGAAAACCAATATCAAACAACTTTAATGAAACACAAAAACACTGGGTGGAAACAAGCTTTCGACCACACATTGGTCATCTTCAGGTTACACTACTATTTAATTAATGAATGTTAATATAATTAACTGAAAAGTAATCTTTAAAATTAAACATAACAATTTTAACAGATATAAAACAAACGATACAGCGGGTGAGAGGAAAACAAAGAGCAGGTTCCAGCAGGGTTGCAACAACATACAGGTTTGCCCCTCAATTGCTGTCAACCCTACTGGGCTCTAACTCTCTAACAATTTGTCTTCAAGAAGATTTGCTGCCCACTTATACTAATATATAGATATATAGACAACTTCCACATTTGATGAAATGAATGAAAATACAAGGACGGATTATAGATTGATGATGTTAATAGGAGTAGAGAAAGGGCCAAGGAAGCTCAGTGCCATGTGTAGTTGGTTCTGGATTGTCTGATAGATCCGGACTCAATTCTCATTATGGCCCTCATGATGAGGTGAAAAAATCTGACTTACTTGATTCCTCAGAGAAGACGTTATGGCGTCGGTTCCGAGCCTTTATGATGCCAGGTCCTCTTTGAAGATACAAAGGTACTCTATCAGGTACTCTAATAGAAGCTCTAAATATACTTGAGTCAGGGCAAAATTTAGGACCCCCAATATGTAGAATCACAAAGGAGATACAATATTCTGCTGATAAATCAGCATCAGAGGTGCAGCTTTCTAACAGACTCTCGATTCTATTCTAAATCGTACAAATTGAAATTATTTTTTTCCGTAAACTCGTTACGGAACTCGTAATTTTTCGGTTAATTAGTGATATTTTTAAAAATAGAATAAACAATAATAAATAAATAAACGAAACAAGAATCTAAGGGAAAAAAATAAATGAAACAAAACATTTAACTATGTTATTAGAATCAACAATCTGGTCACGGTTCATGTCCAAAGACACATTTCGAAGACCATGCACAGGTCCAATGTGCTTAACTATGACTTGAATTAAATATTTATCTAGTCTAAACAACCCAAGACTTATATTGATTAGGTTTTGGAAATGGTACTTAATTAAAACACTATCTACTAAGTTTGTTTGGACATCAGAGGAAAGAAATATCAATTCCTTGGAATCTTCCTATTTTTTTGAATAATTTTTTTTTTAAAATAACATGTTGAAACAAAGCACTTGTTGTTTCCTAATAACTCTTCTTGTTTCCTAATAGAATATTTACATTGATTCACTCTAGTAAGTAAACTTTTGTACGTTTGTCCAACATATGAATGATTGCAGTTATTTAGAAATATATTGAGGCATGCTATAATTTATGTTTCCGGTACTGCCTTCTGCAAGGTATTATGACCGATAAGCTAGGAATGACTGTATCTATTAAACAATATGCAAAGACTGTAAATATGACTTGAATATCATTTAGTAGTTGGCAGTTTAATATCAATATAAACACGATTGCACTTTACCTTGAGAGTGTCTTCAGAGCGGTGACTCTGATTGGTTTCCACGTAGACCATCGTGACAACTCAATGCCATTCCCTTGTATTGTGTCTTTATGGCTTTTTTTGAGTCGTGAAATAAAAGTCAGTTGGCTATTGATGATCAGCTACGTGGAAGCCATTCGAGCTGGGAAGACAACCTACGAGGTAAGAAACTTATACTATGCTGTTATGATACTGCGGGACAACCTCTGTCATATTAATGCATTTCTTTCGTTTGACATTATAAGACAATAGTGTGTTTGTTTGTGCTTATGTGTGTTTATATGTGCTATTGTGTGACTAACTGGGCCAGGGTAGCATTGAATAGGTCCGGAGTTCAATACCCCACTCTAGTCCTCGATTTATACACGCGGAAGGTGAATAAATCTGAGGACATCATCTGAGGAGGAGGTTAAGTCTCTTTCGATTTATTCATGTACCTTAGCCTTTTGGTCATACCATGATAAAGCAGGATAGATTGATCTTTTTTAACGTGGATCCCTTTTGCCACGTCATGGGAAACCAATCGTTTCCTCATGAATGAGATAAAACGAGACAGTTCTCGTGAAGTGACCTAGGTGGACCTCGCGGAGGCGGTCTGGGCTTTCACGACCTACATCAACAAAAGCTATAACTAGCAGTCTGTATAAGACTGAGGCTACTTAATGAAAGATATCACGAATCATTACAGATGAAAAATGAAAAGAGCAAAGGAACAATGGTAACAGTTAATAGGAAGTTGAGATATTAATAAGGAATAGGTAAGTAAGGGAAGGAGTGAGATTAACAGAAAGGGTATAGGGGAAGGAAGGAGAAGCATCCAGACGCTAACCACATCGCGACCAGCCAGGCAAATCCAAGTGCACTATAGGCGAGAAGAGTAAACAAGTAAAAGTAAGCTGCCGGTTTTAACTGAGAGGCGAAAAAAGTTTCAAAAAAGACAGGCGCAAGCAGGAAGAAGAAAAGAAGACTTGGGTCCCTAACCCGTGCGTGACTGAGCGGGCTTGCCAGCCGCGGACACCAGCAACCCCAAGGAGCAGTTAAACCGCTCTTGTGTTACCACAGTGAAAAAGACAAGTGTTAGTCGCACGGGGCAGGAAGGACGGGTAATCAATCTATGGTAACCACATGTCAGGGTGAGCTGTGCAGAATAATCAGCCGCGAACCCCAGCACAGAGGCCGGCCACTCCACCCAACCTACAAGAGAAGTCTTGAAAGAGACAAGTGTTAGCCGCACGGGGACGGAAGGACGGGGAATTGATCTATGGTAACCACATGTCAGGGTGCGCTGAGCAGACCTATCACCCGCCAACCCCAGCACAGAGGCCGGCCACTCCACCAAGCCCACAAGAGAAGTCTTGAAAAAGACAAGTGTTAGCCGCACGGGGCCGGAAGGACGGGTAATGTCTGGTAGCCACATGTCAGGGTGCGCTGAGCAGACTTATCACCCGCGAACCCCAGCACAGGGACCGGCCACTGCACCAAGCTCACATGAGAAGTCTTGAAAAAGACAGGCGTTAGCCACATCTGACTAATTAGGGCGGACTGTTACCAAGCCAGCGCGCGAACGAGCGGACTGTCCACCCTTGGACGCCGACCAAGGCTAACCCTCCACCCAGTCGTGCCTTTCTGAGTTCAAGCCATGAGGAAACTTGCCAGGCGTGTTAAGCGCCCCCACACGGCAAGGTAATGTCAGATCAGGAGTGAGGTTAAGCCGTCGGTCGCAAGCCTGTACAAAGTCAGATACTTATCAAAGATCCCTAATATGTCTAAATACACTTGAGTTAGGCAAATTTAGGACTCGCAATGTGGAATATTCATACTGGGATATTAGAAAGGTCCAGTCTTAGGCCTGTATGTGTGTTCTCTCGTGAGACTGCCATTGAAACCTAAACTAATCTAAATGTAACAACAGAGAATCTTGCCTTGTGGAGTCGACTATAAATGAAAACACTTGAGTGTGCTCCAGGGCTATCCACAACAGAGCCAAATATAGACATACACTGGATGAATACAACAAAACGCACAGAATATCTCCGCAAAACATAACCTTTTTTTTTTTATTACATTTAACGAAAGTTAATTTCTTTTTTGTACTTATATATTTTCTTACTTTGATTTCTGAATTACTGATCATTGTTTCTATCAATAACCTATAACGACATGTTTTTATTTAACTATAACAAACATCACTAATTCAGTACCTGGTTTACTTTTCATGAAATAAGAAATTTGCCAAAAGTTTGTTCTTTTCATGATCCCTTGCACGTTGGAAGACTTGCTTACAGTCGTATTTAGGCATTTAAAAGTTCTCTACTTAAGATTAGTAATAATCAAATTAAATTCCTTGAGGAATTAATATAGTCGTTAAAATTTAACGCGAGAATTATTAAAATTATTTTTTTTCTATTTCATTGGAGAACCATCTGTTTTTCTCGGCCAGAAATCGATTCTAAGGAGGAAGCCGGCTTTGCAGCAGCCTCACGAATGGCGTATATTAAATTCCTTTCGTATCTGGCATTCCTTTCATTTCACTTTTACTTCTATAGGGATTAAATACTATTCGAAAAAAAATTCTTTTCAATCTTTATTTAGTTGGACAGTCAAAAAAGGGTTATTAAAATAAAAGACTAGTACTTGCTTATTTTTGTCGAAAAGAAGAAAGGTAATTAGTGTTTAATTACAGCATAACTTATAAATTACTATCAACCCTTGATATACACTAAATTAATTTAGTTCTTAATTGAATTAAAACTAAAGAATGAGAAACTAAGATTCAATTTGAATTAATTCAATTAGAACTAAGGTCCTGAAAATGCTTCACATGTCTGTGGTATTTCGACTTACTAACATAGAGACGTTCGAATATTTCTATACATGATGTAAATTTCGAAATAATTCGTCTCGAATACGAAGATTTGTTCGAGATACGACTTTATGAGGAAGTATCGCATAGTGATCGTAATGAAACGAATGGAAGTGAAGTAAAGAAAAAAAAATGAAGATGAAGGTGAAAATAAGAAAGAAAAGTGTAAAAAAGGAACAAAAATGAAAAAAAAATTGTCTGTCTGTCTGAGCAAGCGTTTCTTTTCTTCTCTAATCATGAGTATAACACACAATATCCGCTTGCATAGATCGTGAGTAGTGAGTTAGTGTTTGTTTGTTTGTCTCTTAAAAGTTTGAAAAACAATATTTTGATGAAATATTATTTTTTTATGAAAAAGCATTGTATTGAAAAGTGCCAATTGAGTTCTAAATGTTAAATTCTAATATTTTTCATTATGTAATGTTAAGGGTTATTATGTTAAGAACTGTATTTATACCCACAAATACATACAGTGATTAATTTTGTATATGTACATTTTGATTTGAATATTTCTTCAACAACTTTTTATGCTGTATATATTCCCTTAATAAAGTTTACTGATTTAGACATTCATAAACGTCTTTTAGTTAGATATCATCGATGTATATAATAACTTATCAGTTTGCTTATATGGAGTAGGGCTGGATACTAATTACTAATAATTAAATATTTTAAACTTAATTATTCATTAAACTTAAACAAAATACTTTAACTATTCTTTTAAGATTAGAATTAATGGTTCAAATACTGTCATTATTATTCGTAATACTATCATGCATAATAGTATGCATGATATTAATCTTATTAACTTAAAGTTAATAAGTTATTATTTTGACTCATAACTTTCTTTAATGCTTAAAGGAAGTTAAACCAATTAGATATGAAAAGTTAAAGGTAAACTATTGATAATAACTAAAGCTTTGTTAAAGTTAATAAGAAGCCCATATAAAATTACAGTAATTGTCTTTAATATCAATCTGAAAACAATAATAAAATTTCTGGCATCTGGTTATTTCCAATTGAACAAAGCATGTGGAAATATTATAAGTTGGTTATTCATAAAGAATAACCTACCTGCGGCTGCCATTACCAATTAAAGTCAAAATGTAAACAAACAGGTTATACAACAAACCTTATCTATTATGATATTTTTGGGATATTACCTGAACCACAACTCTGAATTTTAAAAAAATTACATAAACCTTCCCGGGGATATACCTAATAATTTCCTACATTTTCACGGCGATTGGATGTATGATTTTTGAATCTATCGAGTACAAACAGACATACAATCATTTTTATATATATAGATTTAGTAATAATTTTTTTGTGTTAACTGTAATAAATTATATTTTTTCTTCCTGCCAAGAAAACAAAAATATAAATTTTTGGCACTTGGAAAAAAAGTCAAGTTTTTGTTTAGACAGCCCTCTAAAAGTCGAGCAATATTGGTGTACATTGATGTTTAAAATGAATAAGTTTAGGTTTGGAAATTTAAAAGGCAAGTGTTTAATTTGATGGTGGGTTTATTGGAGGACGATTTAAAGGCAGTTATTTTCTAGAGACTTGCATGAGGCCTCGTGCATTACTTGACATCGCCTGGTCAGCCCGCTCTCTCCGCCATCTCTGTCATACCCTGTCGCCCAGTGCCCTCGTGAGATAAGCGAGATAAACGTACCTCTGTCGCGCAATCAGCCCCGTGTTGTTTCTATAAGACAAACGACAGAGTGTATGTTATGTTGCAGTGGCAATTCAAAGGGAACATAAATAGACCGAATATTGACCATTTATGATAGCATACAATTAAGATTGATTCTGCATTATTGAATTGGGAGTCCTACATTTTTTCTAACTCAAGCATATATACAGTAGAGATATTAACGAGTACCTGACATCGTACAGACACGGGATCAAAGCAATAGCTTAAAGTCCTTCCGAGGGACGATGTGCTCACACTTATTCGTCTCCCACATGAAAAATCTAGGGCCAGGGTGAGAGTTGAACCCTGAACCTACTTAGCCACTTACTTACCCTGGCTCCTATAAATCTAGCCCAACTCAAGTGCTTTTAAAGTAGTAACGTTTAACGAATACCCGACATCGTGCAGGCATTGAGCCGACAGTTCACCGTCCTCTCTAAGGAGCAACATGCTTAGATTTATTCACCTCACGCGTGAATAAATCGAGGCTCTACTAATCTAGAGGCGAGCTCGTTGCCATTGAACCGCCTTGGCCCCATGACAGCTTGTAACAAACAACACTGATAAATTACAACAAGTGATAGGGTGAAGTAATCTTTTATTGAAGGCATTATCTGTGTTGTACACTACGGGGTAGCCGTACATTAGAAACAAGGTCTCCTCCACCGAGCTCTCTCATCCTTTGCACAATATTTGAAACCTTACACCTAATCGCATAATTATAAGTATACTATAATAATATAATATTAATAATAACATCTAGTAGAGGGCTAAGCAGGCCAGTGACAACATGCTCGCCTCTGGACTGGTAGGTCCGGAGTTCAATACCCACTCTGGTACTCGAGTGGGAGCTGAATAAATCTGAGTACGTCATCCCTCAGAGAGGACATTACTCCGCCGGTCCCTTAGCCTGTAAGAAGTCAAGTACTCGTTAAAGCTCCATACTCTATAAATACACTTGAGTTAGGCAAAATTTAGGACTTGACTATCAGTTAGGTTACGATTGTAACCTAACTATCAGTTACATTCGTTTGTGTTACATTGGATTTGTGAAGTTAACAACTCCGAGGTAATTAATAATAAATACTAAAATTAATCTTTTCTAAATGCAACTTATAGAACCATTTGTACGGTTCAGTTTAATTGTAACAAATTCAGACCCGGTAATTAACTTCACTTACCATGAATGACAAAACCAACAACCTGTTGAATAGGTCTGCTGATTGAAGTAAGTTTGTAATCTTCGCTAATCTAACAGAGGAATGTACACGCATGTCTGATACACATGGGTAAGGAAGGCTGGGAGTGCCATGCAATCCATTCTTTGTGGTTTACCTCGTAGTCTTCATATATAGTGTTATTGCGTATGGCATTTGTGATTAAATGCATACAGTTTCTTTTTTTATACACTCTTGCAAACAAGTATTTCAAGAAACTTCCTTATAAGTGCCTATTTTTGTGACATTGCCTAATTAGGATTAAGCGACTGTAAGATATAACCTTGCCAAGAAAAAAAAATGTCCGAATATTGATTGTATGGAGTTAAATTTGAAGGGGAATAATAGGTTAGGATAGGCTGTAGTGACAAGTCTGACAAGAGAATAACAGATATTCCCAACACAGGCCCTTTGAAATACAACATAATGATTCTACATTGGGAGTCTAAATTTTGCCTAACTGAAGTGTATTTAGAGTAGGGGATCTTTAACGAGTACCTGACATCTTCTGAGGGAGTACAGTCTCAGCAGTGACGTATATCGTCCTCTCCGAGGGACGATTTGCTCAGATTTATTCACCTCCATGTGAATAAATCGATGGCCAGAGTGGGTATCGAACCCTTGACCTCCCAGTCCTGAGACGAGCTCGTTGTTACTGGACCTTGCTGGCCCTACTACGGGTTAAGTAGAATAACCTGTGGTTTTAGACACGTTTTCCCAGACTGTGCAAAGCTGCTCCGTCTGTACTAATTCCATTTGCAACAAAATACTTATGCGAGTCAGTGTTCAGTATAATTAAAGTAAAAATATAGTAATCATTTGATTGTCCAGAGCGAGGCTTGCATATTATTATAAGTAACATTTTTGCAAGTTTTGAAAAACTTGTAGGAATTAACCAAAAAAGAAAAGATATTAAATAAGTTATTAGCAATCATTCGAATGAATCTCCATATTACTTTCTTGCATATTTTTAAGGGAAATTATTATTTTCTGTAAAGTATCCTTTATTTGCTATCCTATTCTACCCTTGGTACTGATGCTATACTTAGAAGCTTTTCTACCTGTGGGAGCTTTGCTATCTCTAGAAGCTATACCCTCTAGGAGTTATTCTACCCTTGAGAGTTATGTTGCCCTTGGGAACTATGCTATTTTTAGGAGATATGCTGCTCATGGGAACTATGTTATCCTTAGAATAGGAGCTATCCTAATGTTAGAAGCTATTCTGTCCTTGGGAGTTATGCTATATTTAGGAGCTATACTGCCATTGGTAACGATGCTATCCTTAGGAACTATGCTAGCTTTGGTGGCTATGCTATCTTTAGGAGCTATACTACTCTTGGGAAGCTATGTTATCCTTAGTAGATATGCTGATCAAAGGAAACTATGCTATCTTTAGGGTAGGAGCAGGCCATCCATAGGAACCATTGTACCCTTGGGAGCTATACCATCCTTAGAATATATGTTACTTGAAGTATATATAAATACTATATATATAGTAAATATATACTTGATGTGTTGAATATTGTGTTATATTTATTTTTGAGCATAATATTAATTTCAGGGGTGTATGAGACTTGAATGAAATTTGTTTAGAAGTACGAGAAATAAAAAAATATTAGGAAAGACTGTGAATAGATAAATGTTGAGAAAAGAGAGGGATATGGGGAGGTGAGTCAGCGATTAGTGGAGCACTAAGATTTTGGGGAGGAAGGTAGTAAGTAGCCTTGCAGGAGAGCGGGCCACAAATGAAATATGAGGTCGGAAGAGCGACAAGCAAGTAATGTGTTAATGTCAAGAGGGCGTGGCAGTGGGGTGCTGCTCCAAGTGCATGAGTTACTGACTTCCCCCCTTTACAACCCCTTAAGATAATTGCAGGCTTGCTCCTCCACATTCCAGCCATGCGTCTGTTTTTAAAGACAACACTCGACAAACAAGGCCAGATAAAGATAGTACAAGTAAGAAAAAAAAGAACAACAAAACCTGAATAATAAGACTCACAACGAAACAGGATTATAATTACATTTTCTAAATCTTTTTTTTCTGATATACTCGTATCTATATATATCTCGAACTTTTCTTATTTCGGCCAAATATACTTTAGACTATTTTTTGTATCGAGTTCTGGTCCAAGGTCAAACAATTCTCAAAAAATACCTTTAAGCCAACGTTTCCTCAATATTTATAGAGATCTTTAGGGCCATATCATTGCAAAATTAATTACAATAACATGAAAGAACAAATCACATTATATTTAGGGATATACGCTATTATCTTGATATTTGTCATTTGCTGAAAGACTTTACATTGTGATTCTTATTCTACTCAACTACAGTGATGCTCTTATCAATATAATAGAGTGTTATAACTGTTATTTAAGTATAACATTTACAGAGAGTTCGTAATAATGTCGCTAAGAGCAGCACTGTAGTTGATTTGAATACCAACTAACAAAGTAAAGTCTTTCTACAAATGACATTGTCAAGATAATAATGTATCTATTCTATAGAATAAGAAATATATTCTATTTCTTAGCTCTTCGCTTATTCTTAGTTAATTTTTCTTACCTTATTTGAACCGGGCACGCGTGTAAAAACACTGTTGGTCTCCAAACGTTGCTTCGCAAGTGCGCTTGGTGTCCCTATCTCAACTCTCCAGATGACGGTTCAACCGAAAATTACAGACAGTAAGTGTGTTTGTTCCTTTGTTCTGTGTCTGTGATTTATAGTGAAACGTTTGTTGTCCTTTTGGATCGTTTTCCTCTTTACAATATATATAGTACTTCTACCTGATGACGACGCTAGTCGAAATATAGTAGTGAGTGTTGTATGCCTTTATCTATGTTTTTCTCTTTTTTTATTGAGATATGTATATATACGTTTCACGGTAAATCACAAACACTAAACAAAAGAACAAACACACTTTGTTATATATATAGTTGATCAAACCATAATATGAAATCTGAAAAAATACTAAGATCTTTCAAGTGTAACAATTGAAAATTAACTCGTCAGAGTCAAAAACCCAACTGAAACCTACCAAAACCCAGTCAGCTTGGATTTTGACTCTGACGAAGACCGCTTGTTAGGGTTGAAAGATCTTAGTCTTTTTTCCAATTTCATATTGTGGTTTTATCATTGATTGTTATTTAACGTGTTTATGTGAAATCTTGTATATATATATATATATATCACTTAGAAATCAGAAAGACGATCCAAATCGGACACAATACGAGTTTAAAATCAAAGAAGAGTAACACAGAGAGCGAAGAATCACACTGACAAGCTCAAATTTTCGGGTAATCCGTCTTCAGGAAAAAAAGAGAAAGGGAGACCAAAGCACTGCAAGTAACCCATTGCCGGGTAAACTAGCCCAAGTAACCCCTAAACAAATCATTCGTCCGAGATAATTATTTTTGCAGCCCTTACTAACTATGCTGTTAGAGAGTTTTTATCAAAATTTTAAGTGTAATTTTTCCTGACCTTTAAAGTAGTTTGAATGTTTAATGTGCTGTTCTACCACCAGCCATTAATGAAACACCAATTTCTACATTATTTTGAAGAGGCTGCAGCCAATGCAATTAGTCCTCAACTCCTTAATTTAGAGAGAATTAGTTGTATTAAGATCTTTCCTGCATCTCCCAGAGTATACTCTATAATTTACAGAAGGCTTACTCTATAACTTTTATTGAAATAGGTATATTAAAAGAAGAAAATATAAGCATTATGACAATGTGTTATTCGATAACGAACATAATTGTATGTTGTTAATATGTTACTTATAATGATTTAATAATTTCTAAAAGTTCTGTTAACTATAATAAACATCATTTGTTGATATATTAAATAATCATTTCATATTCTGGACGATTTTCATTAAATTTTCTCTTTCTACATTTATTATAATTAAATCAGAATAATTTAAATGGAATAACTAATAATATTTAACTTGTTTGATGTTCAAAATCACTTTGTGATCATAAAATAGCTAAGGTTTCATCTTTAGTTGACTTGTACAAAGAAAACGTCACTTGCATCAGGTATTGGGGGTCTGATACAAGTCCCTTTGGCGCAGAGGATTGCACGTTGGCCTATTCATCCAAAGGTCGTGGGTTTAGTCCCAACAATACCTGTGCCATTTTATTTTACTTCAGTTCAGAGCGGTGCAAACATCCAAACAAGAACATCACAGTTTTATAAGTATATAAATTGAGTTTTCTAATTCAGTTTTATAATATATAAAATTCCCTTTCCAACAATAGGAATTTTAGGAGATTTCTTTTATTAATTGCTAATTTTAGGTTTCATTTTTTTGACAAAATTTCATGGTTTTATAATTATCGGTTTCGCGTTAAAAAATATTTGCAGAATTTGTAAAAAGGCAAAATATCACCCCTTCTTATTAATGCAACTTAAAAAAAATACTAACCCATCCTCATATAATGTGCTATTTTTAGGTTTACACATGAAATACACTATTTAACTCATCATGTACTATTGAATGCTAATTAGAGAATATACATGTTGTGGTAATGTATTTATTTCTTAATGAATTGTAATCCTGTCTAATTATTATGGCGTTCATTTGTACTATAATTTAATGAAAGTAATTAGATGTTATTGATTTGATATAACTCATTAGTAAGTAGCAATTAAGAGGGATACACATACCGTACATGCTATTCTCTTTTATATAGTAGTATAGGTAAGTGACAAAGGACTGCCTGGGGCACCTATTGGTGTAAACGTAAAATCCTTCCTAAACGTAAACACGAAAGCACTTATATTAAGTTTTAATAACAAAATGACGACGGTTTTAACTGAAATACATGTACTAATATTGGGAGTTTGGTGATTGTAGGGACTTTGTTCTAGACCAGGTGTATTGTAGACATGTTATTTAGAAGGATGAAGACTGCGTGTCGTGGTTGGCCAGTAACCTTCAAAGCAAAGCAGAGCCCTTGAATTGAATCTTTTCCGAGGCTATAAATAAGATGGCGTGGCGCCAGTAGAGCGGGGTGCGGGTCAGCTGAGAGGAGTTTCCCGGGCCTCGTCTTCCGTGCCGCAAAGCCTTTGCCTCACTCTCTCTCACTCACTAGGGTAAGCACAGCGACACCTGTCTTACTCACTGTCCTTATCCGCGCATTCACTCTGCATATCGCTCACCTCTCTCTCACCAAAGACAGTCGGAACTGAACTGAAAATATAAGAAACCCTATATCTGTATGTTGGAGATGTAAGTTGAAGATAACTAAAATCTCTCTCTCTCTCTCTCTCTCTCCTATATATATATATATATATATATATATATAAGGTATTATATATAAGGTATATATATATAATATATATATATATATATATATATATATATATACCTTAAACCACAATAAGAAATGAGAAAAAATACTATGATCTTTCAACCGTCACAAGTGGACTTTGTCAGCGTCAAAATCCAAACGAAATCAAATCATTTCGATTTTACCCTGACGAAGACCTCTTGTGACGGTTGAAAGATCTTACTATTTTTTCTCATTTCTTATAATGGATTAGGTGTTAATTGTTATGTCAGGTGTTTATTGTGAAATCATGTCATATATATATATATATATATATATATATATATATATATATATATATATATATAATATATATATATACTTTTTCGTTGGAAATACGATCCAAAACGGACAAATATAGTTCAATATAGACAAAGAAACATAGATAAATCAAAAGAACACACTTACAGTCTCTAATTTTCGGTTTGAACCATCTTCAGGAGAGATAAGAGAGAAACCAAGCGCACTGGGTCTCCAACCGTCTCTGAACCAGTGCGCTTGGTTTCCCTCTCTTATCCCTCCTGAAGACGGTTCAAAGCGAAAATTAGAGACTGTAAGTGTGTTCTTTTGATTTATCTATGTTTTTTTGTCTATATTGAACTATATATATGTATATATAAATATTGATAAAAGTATCGACCGTGGAATAGAAACAAAACTAAAGTTTATCGGGACTAGGTCAGTTCTTCAGATTCAAATTAAACTCTCATTGCCAACGTTTCGGTTTTTATTTAAAACCTTTTTCATAGGCAGAAGTATAAATTTTGAAACAGAAAAACTAAGTATTACATTACAAATTATTTTACAAAGAAAAATAGTATGTGGATTTTAACAACTTTAGTCTGATATATATATATAAAGTTAAAATGAAGGTACACACACAGAAACAGGCATAACTCACCTCTACATTTCGACGATCGTCACCATTAGGTGCAAAAGAGTCACTGAGGAAGTCAGGGAAGCCATAGGAAGGTGCCACCTCACTGGCTTCCTGAGGGACTCTTCTCCTCCTGATGACTACGATGAACTCTTACTATGATGTTGTTTTAAAATAATGGAAAACTATTGAGATATATCATACGTCCAGTGGCACCTCGACTTACGATTTTAATTCGTTCCGGGACTGATTGTATATATATGGTAGAATGGTCGCATGACGAGGTTAAATTTTCATATGAATACATTATAATTCGATTAACCTGTTCGACAGGTCAAAAACCTACGATAAATCCTTAATAAATATTGCAATCACTGGAAAAATAACAATGACACATATGTACATACAAATAGAAATCAATTAAATTAAACAGGTTTGAAAGTTCATGTGCTCCATTCTCATTTGGATTTTTTTGCGGAGAATCTTGGTGATGTGAATGAAGAACATGGCGAAAGATTCCATCAAGTTATTTTAATAATAGAGAAACGTTTTATAGGAAAATGGAACCCTGGCATGTGGCAGACTACTAATGGAATACAAAAAGCGAAGGTGACTCTCTACATAAACGGGTTAAGAGGACAAATGTTGTTTAAATTGATAATTCTGTGTTTTTCATTCATAACCAGTAATAAAGTAAGATTTATAGTACATGGAAAATGTACCTAATCTGCAGAAATAAAGGTCACAATTACAATCAGGATACTTGTCTTATATCAAAACAGGTCTTAAGTGGCTTGTCCTTTTTGTTTTTCGGCCTAAATTTGTTGCACACTGTAATTAGAGCTTAGATTTTTTCGAACATTTTTTGTTGTATTGTTTGACAAATAATATTTTTTTTACATTTTTGTTTAACCTCATCTATCAACTACCAATTGAATATTATTACATAATATTCAAAGTTTGACGCCTGCACATTCTGCCGTCACCTCATTAATGAATCTCTTTTGGAACTGAAGGATATTTTATAATGAAACTTATTTAAATTTCCTTGAGAAAGTTAATGATGTATTTTGATTTTAATGATAATCTACTTTCCTATACCTTCATTTTAGTTTTGAAAAAATGCGATTTATAATAAGTTTCATCTTATATTTTTTTTGCATAATCTATAATTTTGATTCTGTAAATTGCTGTAAAGCCGGGAAGAACAGCTAGTTTTTAATATAGCTCAATTACATTATAATTCATAATAGAAAAAGAAAAAAAAATATTTTTTTTAAAATTTAAAGAGAAGCAGTTAAAGGTAATTAAAAAAATTGGAGTAACCTACACTCAACTTAACCATAAGTAAACGTAATACGAGTATGAAACATTTTGACAAATTGAGGAATTGACTTGAAATTAGTATCCTTTTTCCAATATAGAACGAAAGAGCCCATTCCTTGTACTTCAATATTACCCAAAGAAAATAGGATTCATAAGCACTCGAAAATCTGATATTAAGTTTTGTTTAATGGTACAACATATAGATTGATTACAGTATTTGTTAGACAAATCAGTCATACCATGGAAAGCATCATATTATATGTTTGATTGGCGTTGATTTTTTTTTCATGTAAGGGATTTATTTTTCTTACATCTCATATTAAGTCATTAAATCATTTCAATTTTTTTGTTTCAACCTTTAAACATCAATTTTATTTCAGTCGATTGAGTTAAACAAGAACATAAAACTTTTGTTTAGCATCAACAAAATATTTTCTGAAAACATAAAATTTACCACAAGGCCCCTTTGGTAAATGTAATTTTTAAAAAAAATTACCTCAATTCATTCCTCAGATAATGCACCATTTTTATGTATAAAATAACTTTGATCCGTCGAACGGTTTGCTTATATCGTCTTCACAAGCTTTTAGATTGAATGAAAGTCAAAATTTTTACATTTTATTGAAACAAAAAAAATTTGAGTTGTTTTAAAATTCTTTTAAATTGAATTTTCTCAATTATTGCTTTGCAGCTTCAAATGTATTGAAAAAATGTTAATACTCTAGATTTAGTAGTAGAGGAGAAAAAAATCTGAAAACACATTTTTGCAAAAAAAAGTTACTTTTCCATCATGCTCCAAACAATAAGGATCGTCTACACTTTGAGACCCATTTTTTTTTGGCAAATATCAATTTAATATTAATTTGTCAAAGCTTGTGGACTGTAGCGTCCTAACTTTTGGATACATACCCACCCACCCATCAACACACTCATACACACACATATCATCGAAAAAACATCATTAAACGACTTTTGGGACATCAAAACATGTAAATCTGTCAAATCTTGCGATCGAATTTTTCCGTGATCACTATGCATTACTTATAGTGGAGGAAAAACGTAATAAACCGATTTTAGGACCATAAAACATGTAAATCCGTCAAAATCTTGAGATCCAATTTTTTCAGCATCATTATATGTACTTTATTTATAGTGAAATAGAAAGAAGGATATAAATAGACTTTATTTTCGCCAGGTAATGGCGATTCGGAGGAGACTGGCCAAATCATAGTTGACAGTTACTTGCTCTTTAATTTTGGGTTGTCAGATTGTGGGTAGGGAGGTTATAAGTTTCAAAGGTTTCAGTTTCGTAATCTCTCAGATATCCGGAATATGGAGGATAGGATTTATCTTATAGTAATTTGTGGTATACTTTGGTTGTGTAACTGTAAACTGAAAATATTATTTATGTCAATCAAACGACCTTTTCTATAGATTGCATCACATGTGGACTATTAATTATTAATTAATATCACATAATTAGGGCAATCCTCTGGGCTGTTAGATCTGAAATTCAGTACTATTTTTGGTCCTTCGATTTATTTAAATGGGAGGTGAGAAAAAATCTGAGAGGATATTAAACCATCTGTGCTCGTCTGTGTGATGTAAGATCCCTTCTCTAAATACGAGGTGTAATCAAAAAGTAAGACCACTTTTTGAATTTCACACGTTCTGTACACTCTATTTAACCATTCTTTTTGTTATGTTGGTACACCCATTCACGGTCATATGCTGAGGTTTGGACTATATAGTATGTGTTGTTTTTATGTGAAAGACTACACGAGGTTGAGGCGTGTTTGAGTCTTCGGCGATTTTTACTGTTGAAAGTCATGGAGCAGAGTGTTTTTATTAATTTTGTGTGTAAAAAATGGTAATCAGAGCTCAAAAATTGCTGAACTATTGACTGTGAAGTTTGGTGAGCCAACTTGAGCAAAAAAAAAAATTTAAAAGTGGTATAACTTATTCTACAGGTAATTCTTTTTTGTCAACAGCAAAAAATGGCCGAGCACTGAAACACAAGTACTAACCATTATGCCTCTCTCACACATAATATATAGTCAAAACTGTGAACATATGATCGTGACGAGTGTAGCAATACAACAAAAACAATTTTGAAATTAGAGTGAATAGAGCTCGCTGCATTCAAAAAATGTTCTTACTTTACACCTTATACCTCGTACAGTAGAATTAGGCAAAATCTAGAGCTGTCAGTGTAGAATTAAAACGGTAATGACTAAAATAGGTGTGCCAAATTGGGCCACACTTACACCCTTAGAATAACACTAAAAGGTAAAACCTATAAGTGTGGGTATTGACTAAAAAACAGTCATGACTGATGATTCACAACACTGTGTTATCTATATAAATAAAAGAAAGGTTCTGTCCGTACATTGCTTAGAACTGACTTATTTCAAGTTAATCTTTGCGTTTCATACATTAGAAAAAACGAATCCACCGTTAGAAAACTTTCTGTCTGTCGACTTTGACAGTACATTTGTGTATGTCTAAATTAAAATCTAAGCTTTGAATGGATTGAAAATTCAACGTAGAAACGAAGTTATGGGCTTTTAAGCACTAAATTTTTTCACAAATGAACTATGCCTCCATAAGGCATAGTAACCTGAAACTTTGAAAGTAGGTTTGTGTATGTCTAACATAAATCTAACTTTGAATGGATTGAAAATTGAACGTAGAAGTCAAGTTATAGACTTTTAAGCTTCTAAAGGTTAACTTCACTACATATTTATTTTGAAAAATACAGGTATAGAAAGTAGGTATTTTTTTAGTTGATTTCAATGTCATTTGAATTTAAGCTCCCACCAAGAAATAATTGACAAGGTGTTTTCCGAAGTTCAAGATCTGCCGTGTATTCTGAATAACTGGCTTTGTGAACGAGCAATTCTCACCCCTGCAAATGTGCAGGGGGAAAAATCAATAAAAAAGTTCTTGCACTATATCAATCTGAGGAAAGAACTTACAAATCAGTAAACAGAGTGATTAGTGATGAGGAAGCAGTTCACTATCCAATTGAATTTCTTGACTATGTGACTTCACCTGGACTGCCTGTTCGTGACTTGAAACTTGAGTAGAGGCACCAATCAAGCTATTCCACTTGAATTTCCCAGAAATGTGCAATGTGTCACGACTTCAAATTCGTGCTTTCTACAGATATCATGACTGGGTGTGATATGGGGAGTTAGTTAGTGATGAGGAAGCAGTTCATTATCCAACTAAATTTCTTGACACCGAGACTGCTTCTGGACTGCCTTCTCATGACTTAAAACTTAAGGTATTAAGTTTTTACGAAATCATGTTGTTACGAAACTTAAGTGCCCCAAAAATGTGTCACGGAATACCACTCCGAATTCGTGCCGTGCTTTGCACAGATACATCATAGAGGCTGATGTAATGACTGAGTGTGGTACTGGAGTCAGTGTTTATACCAAGCATACCATTGATACCTAGCAACTGTCCCTTTCAATTAAAATGGTTGTAATTTCCCGTCAGCGTCTGTTTTGCAATGACTGTAAATAAGTCGCAAGGCCAAACTCCGTCTAAGGCAGGAATTGAAGTGAGTAAGTGAGTATAGTCAGAGGTTCCAACTCTCTGTTCTTCCATGCATCTGAAGGACAGAGGCACTTAAGTAACACTGTGCTAATAAATATATTTTGTCCTATTCTATAATTTTTCTAATCATATTTTGAAATACCACGTATATTATATATATATATATATATATATATATATATATATTATAATATATTATATATATACACACAGACACACACACACACACACACACACACACACACACACACACACAATATATATATATATATATATATATATATATATATATATATATATATAAGGGAGTCACATCTATTATGAAGACGACGATTTGTCAATGTATCAAAGTGAGTTTTTGAGAAACTGACATCGTACATGCTTGGAAGCAATGGTTTGACGTCCTCTCAGAGATTTATTTACCTCCTTCGTTAATAAATTGAAGGTCAGAGTCAGTATCGAAGCCCGGATATACTAGTCCAGTAACTAGCACACTAGCAATTAGGTTTCTCCAACGTTTCATACAAAGTTAATAATATCATATATACCTGTGAGATTTTAGCTTTGATATTAATGACTTGATTTGTTGAATAAGAGGTACTTAACTAAGTTCCTTTATGGGATGGCTGAATGCTTGCAGTGGATGTGTTGGCTCATTAATCCGGGTTGATAATTGAAGTGAAGTCCGTCTATTTTGGCCTCTGACTCATAATGATTGCTTACTAAACGGTCAAGCAGCAAAGCCAAGTATGTTTTTTTTAATGTTCAATATAACGGTAATCATTTTGACTTTTAAACTAAATCTAATCTGGGATTTTAAATTAATATCATTCGAGTAATCTCCATTTTAAATGAGCCACTTAAATAAATACTCTTTCGCCGGATTTATTAATATATATGAATTATTTAAAGATAATTTGAAATGGAATTTCTTCCGTTTTAATTATTGTAATGGTTTCTGATGGCAGTTAATAAGGGAAGCTGTCAGGTTCCGTGACACAGGCCGTTTCAAAACAACGGCCTTCCTAATTACCACCTTTCTGATGTTCATAGTTTCTAAATGCAGTAGCGCCAATTATGCCGTTATTAGGGAGTTGAATTTTAAAGTTTAATTCGAATTAGACAGTCGTAGGAATACTTCACTTTTGGGACCTGAGTTAATTTAATATAGCGTATGTACTGTTCACCTGTTTTGATTTATCCAGGTTCCTCGGCCTATCGACACTATCTATGATAAAACTGAATAAGTAACGAAAGACCAATCGCGCATGCATAAATGAGGAAAACGAGACAGTCATTGTGAAGTAACCAAGGTGGACCTGGGCTTTACGACCTTCATCAACAACATCTATAAACATAAGCCCTGCAGTCTTTATAAGAAGAAAGCTTGTTGCGATTGAAAGATCTTAGTCATTTTTCTGATATCTTACTGTACTTTAGGCTATATATATATATATATGTCAATGTGCAAACCATAATAAGAAATTGTAAAAAAAGACTAACATCTTTCAACCGTAAAAAGCGGTCTTCGTTAGAGTAAAATCCAACTTTTCTTATTGTGCTTTGATTATTATTTCACGTGTTTATTGCCAAATCTTGGTTTATATATATATATATATATATATATATATATACACCATATGAGGAGGCCCACATATGGTTATTGGGGGCCCGATCAGATCCCGGTTTAAATCAGAAGCGTTAACTTTTATTTGTTTTTCCTTTTATTTTTAACTTATTTATTCATATTCATATATATATATATTTATTTCCCTTTTTTTTATTATATTATATATATATTTATTTTATTATTATTTTTTTTATTATTTTCTTTTTTTTATTATTTTTAATTTTATATTTTTATCTATTGTTTTTGCTTTCTCCGTTCTCCGACGTTTGGTGCCTAGCTTCTTTTTTTACGCTAGTGCTGCTCTCTTCGGTTGACTCTTTATTTCTTCATTCGCGCTCCGTTCTTCGACGTGGGGAGATCTCTCTCACTTCGTCCTCCCTCCTGTCTACTCTCCTGATGACGAACAACAGTTCGAAATATTGAATTCTGTAAGTTTTCTTTGTATTGTCTTTTCTGTGTCGTGCTTTGTGTAATTTAAAGTTATATATATATATATATATATATATATATATATATATATATATATATATATCAATGATCAAAACCACAATAAGAAAATGGGAAAATAAGACTAAAAAAAAATGGGAAAATAAACCCAACTCTCCGTTGGGTTTTTGACTCTGACGAAGACCGCTTGTTACGGTTAAAAGATCTTAGTCTTGTTTTCCCATTTTCTTATTGTGGTTTGATCATTGATTGTTATTTCACGTGTTTATGTGAAATCTTTATATATATATATTTTATATATATATATATATACATATACAGTTCAATGTACATAAAGAAACATAGAGAAATTAAAATCACACACTTACAGTCTCTAATTTTCGGTTGAACCGTCTTCAGGAGAGATAAGGGAGGGAAACCAAGCGCACTGGTACAGAGACGGTTGGAGACCCAAACCTCAGCTCCTTCTAAGCCTCCCTCAAAACCACCCTCCAAAAAGAGTTCCTCTAAAACCTCGAAACACCAACCCTCTTCCCTTCTCCCCAAGACTCTCGACCCACCACCCGGTCCTCCAGTAAAACAAGCTGATAGAGGCGACTTCATGGAAGAGATGCTCAAAGTACGTGGCTTTCATTACAGCCGGCAACATACAACTAAGAACCCCCCTCCCCCACTACACATAAAAACAATCAAGTCATGAAACAGCCAATCAAATATCAGATACAGACCACTTATTTAGAACATATATATATATATATATACAAAACACTTTTTCTTTTTCTCGGAGTTTGGTCAGGGTAAATATATGGAATCACCTTTTTGCCAACGTTTCGTCTTTATTTCAAGACATCCTCAGGGCTATAAACTAACAAAAAACAATAAACAATGGACATTTTTTCATTTCTACTTTAAAAACATCATAAACAAATTGAAAAAAGAACTTACTGAAGGCTTGGTTCTGTTACATTTACAAACAACCGTTAACTGTCATTACATGTGCTGTTCCAAGCGACAAATTATTGAACCACTGTTTTTTTAGTACAATCCATTATATATAAACATATATACTTATACACATATTATAATATATATCTATTATAATATGTATCACCATAATATATATCTATAATACATTTATAATAAATTATTATTTTAACAATCCTTAAAAATATAAACTAGATAACATTGCATCTTTAACTATTTATGATAAACTAAAATACGAGTATCTAGTTTATATTTTTAAGGATTGTTAAAATAATAATTTATTATAAATGTATTATAGATATATATTATGGTGATACATATTATAATAGATATATATTATAATATGTGTATAAGTATATATGTTTATATATAATGGATTGTACTAAAAAAACAGTGGTTCAATAATTTGTCGCTTGGAACAGCACATGTAATGACAGTTAACGGTTGTTTGTAAATGTAACAGAACCAAGCCTTCAGTAAGTTCTTTTTTCAATTTGTTTATGATGTTTTTAAAGTAGAAATGAAAAAATGTCCATTGTTTATTGTTTTTTTGTTAGTTTATAGCCCTGAGGATATCTTGAAATAAAGACGAAACGTTGGCAAAAAGGTGATTCCATATATTTACCCTGACCAAACTCCGAGAAAAAGAAAAAGTGTTTTGTGAATATTTTGTGGTCAAGAAAACAGTACCGTATATATATATATATATATCATATTTGGGTTACTTGCCGTTGCGTCTACAACGTGCTTGGTCTTTTCTCCTGAAGACCGATAACCCGAAAATTTGAGTCTGCAAGTGTCTTTCCTTACTCTGTATGTTACTCTACTTGAATTTTGAACTCGTATATATATATATATATATATATGAAAAAAAATCACAATAAACAAACATGCAATAAATGAAGTTTAAACAACAATGGTTTAATCTAGAATAATGATTTATAAATATAGAGCTTTGCTGTAAGAATGTCCCTATTGATTTTTAACCTAATTAGATAAATAGGAAATTGTACTTCGATCCACTGGGAGGTCACTGCTGTAGCAGATCAGATTTATTACCTCCCCCCACCCACTCACTCCCACAACCTTACTTTCAATTTAGCCAGTTATCATTAAAACTTTATTTAAAGACTATATATATTATATATATATATATATAACAGATTCAATAATATATCGACCGTTAGATAGAATAAGTGTGTTCTCTAATCGGGGTTCGGTCAATTTTCCAGGATAAAAAATCAAACTCTCGTTGCCAACGTTTCGGTTTTATTTAAAGCCTTTTTCATAGACCTACAAAAACAGAGGAAATATAAGAAATCATTCAAAAATCAAACATACGTAAAAGTGCAATTAGTTACAATTAAGAAAATACAATGGACATTTTGACTATAGGTTAGTGTGAAAACTTACAGAAGTATAAATTTTGAAACAGAAAACTAACTATTACATTAAAAATTATTTTACAAAGAAAAATAGTATGTAGATTTTAACAAGAACTGTAGTCTGAATGAACACGTGACACTGAACTGAAATAACCAAGCAAGGTAACCAAATTTCACCAGACAACCAAAAAGACACTAACACAATTTTTAATCTGTCAACAATGTTTAACTTAACACACCCGAATAAATACTATTTAAATTTGAAATGTCACTTCTATAATTAATGTATGATTGGTCCTTTCTAACATATAACATTTCCAGAGTTTTCCTTCTCTGTTCATCCATTTCTTTGGCTATTATTTTTATTTCATCAAAATCAAAATTATGGCCTTCATTTTTATATGAAATTATTATTTATTCTTTATCATTTTATTATTATTATTATTTTATATGTTTATAATGATATTATTATTTATCATTTTTTTTATATATATTATACATACATATATATATATATATATATAGGTTTGTTCTCTAATCGCGGTACGGTCAATTTTCCAGGATAAATAATCAAACTCTCGTTGCCAACGTTTCGGTTTTATTTAAAACCTTTTTCATAGACAGAAGTAAGAATTTTTTTAACTAAGAAAATGAAATTTACATTATTTAAAGGAACAACAATGTTAACAAGACAAAACCTTCGACTAGACTTCGACAGTGAACCGCAGTCTCAGCATTTGCGATCTTTAGACTGTGAGATTCAATTCTACGAACTAACTTCCCGCTAAAACTAAAATAGACAGATTACACTCAAAAGTGAATTGACAGAGGGACGACAGTCAATTCACTTCTTCTCCTGAGGACGACCACCATTACGGTCGAAATATTGAAAAGTGAGTCTTTGTTATGTTTCTGTCAATGTGCTCAGTTTATTTTGAGTATGTATATATATATATATACATTTGGGTTTATGAAGGCCTATGAAAAAGGTTTTAAATAAAACCGAAACGTTGGCAACGAGAGTTTGATTTTTTATCCTGGAAAATTGACCGAACCCCGATTAGAGAACACACCTATATGTATATACTTCAACATATATGTATTACAACATATGTAACGGTCAACATTTTGACCGTAATGGTGGTCGAAATATTGAAAAGTGAGTCTTTGTTATGTTTCAGTCTATGTGTCACAGTTTATTTTACATACATTGTTAAATAGTAGCGCAGATTCTGCATTCACGATCTTTTTCAATGATTGCTCTTTTTTCCGAACCATTGTTTTATGATGTAAAGGCAGTAAAAATAACAAATTTCCTAGGGACATACTGTAGGAAGTAACATAATCTAACATTTCAAACTGTATGTAACCAACTAACTATAACTATATTATAAGTATAAAAACAAGCTTCGAACAAATAATAATATCTTTTTTATTATATGTTTAATCGAATCTATCAGATACCAGTTGATACCATACATGACATCAAATAAAATATCTTAGTTACTAAGAGATAATATTTTGAAATGAAATCTAATTATAATTTAACAATTATTTAAGAGTCCTGTTATAAAGGACAACAATTCGTTATTAGATTTTCAAATTTTGTTAGAACTTCAGAAAAAAGTTGAAAAAAATTCATAAGAAAAACTTGAAAGCAGGAGAATATTAGTAGCATATTTTAACCTTGAAAATCATATTTATCATATAGGCCGTACTAATAGTGCATCCCTCATTTTAATTCTTTTGATTCCTCAACGAATACAGAAAATATGTTTTCAGATTTTGCTATAAAATATGCCACCCAAAAAGATGATGTAATTGTTGGGAAATGTCAAAAAGAGAAGTCGACGAAAAATAAAAGACTACTGGAAACAGAAGAACAGAAGAATTGGTGGTTATAAGTTAGAAGAAAGGAAATTAATTCCAGAAGAATGGGAATGACAGCTAGGTGTGAGGCAGAAAAGGAAGGGGAAAGGATTTTAAGGAGGATGTCATCTAACCGTGAGGCAGAGAACGAACACCGGAGGAGCTTAAGGAGAGCAAGGAAAAAGAAAGAATGGTAAGTAACTGTAAACAAGAAATGGAGAACACAGACATTTAAGGAGGAGAACTAAGGCAATGAGAATGGCATCAAAACGTAAGCAGACGGCGAAAAAGAAACATAAACATAGAGCAGCAGCAGCTGGAAAGCGGGAATCAATAAATGGAAGAATAACTGGACTTCAAGCTGGCCATTTAAGGGTGATTATGTATCGCGCCCAAACAACACAGAGAGGAGCTGCAACAGTCGGTGTACTGATAGAATGCCTGCACACAGTGGCGTAGCGAGGAGAGGGGGTCACCCCAACGGCACGTGCCCGAGGCAGCATTTCAAGGGAGTCATACAAAATAGAAACAAATTAAAATCATAAAGTGCTAACAAAAAATCTCAACTTTTAACCCAAATCAGTTTTAAGCCCGTAATTGTTTTTATGTTTTATGTGGATAATACTGCTTTTAAAAAGAATTTTCAACGGTTATTATTTACAAATCCAAAAAAAAGTATTTTAAATTTCTCCAAAATTTTTTTAAAAATTTCTTTAAAGTGGTTAACAGTTTATTACATTTGTTCACGTAGCCCGTTAATTTAATTTAGCAATTTTATTATGATTTGAATTATACGATTTGTTTTCAAAAATTTTTGGTTTTCTTTGATGATAACTGTATATGTATATGAGTACTGTAATAAGATGAAAGTCTGGGACTAATACCAGCATTCTAAAATTAAATCATTGAATGTAATTTAATAAAAATAATTATTTTAAGGACTTTCTGGAAATTTGACGGTCAGCTGATTATCAAGAACCAGTGAGGGGCGACCAGATATCAAATCTTACGACCGCCCCGGGCGGGGAAAATAATTGCTACGCCATTACAAGCACAAGTTAGAGCACACCCATTTCTGGGCAAGTTTCCCAGGTAACACGGGTAGATCAGCTAATATATATATATATATATATATATATATATTAAATTAAGAAACGGTCCAGCGGACTTTTTTAAAATAAATAAAATAAATTCAAAACGAAGGAAACACACAGAAAGACACAGACATAACTCACATCGATATTTCGACTATCGTCGTCATCAGGAGGTGCGAAGAGCGAAGAGTCCCGCAGGAAGACAGGGCGGTACTCTGAGTACCGCCCTGTCTTCCTGCGGGACTCTTCGCTCTTCGCACCTCCTGATGACGACGATAGTCGAAATATCGATGTGAGTTATGTCTGTGTCTTTCTGTGTGTTTCCTTCGTTTTGAATTTATTTTATTTTATATATATATAACAATCAATGATCAAACCACAAAATGAAATGGGGAAAAAAAACTAAGATAATCAGTCTTTGTCAGTGTCAAAATCCAACTGCACTCCATTTCATATTGTGGTTTGATCATATATATATATATATATATATTTCGTTGAACAGCTGACCGTATTTCGCTGATGTCATTTTCTTCACTAGTTTTTCAAGGTTTCTGAATACCTTCTTCTTTCCTTCATCCAAACGTTGGAGAATGTTAATTAAGTTATAACCGACATGTTTCGACTGGCTTCCAGTCATCTTCAGGGTGATTAATTAAACAAAGAGGAAAATTTTCCTCTTTGTTTAATTAATCACCCTGAAGATGACTGGAAGCCAGTCGAAACATGTCGGTTATAACTTAATTAACATTCTCCAACGTTTGGATGAAGGAAAGAAGAAGGTATTCAGAAACCTTGAAAAACTAGTGAAGAAAATGACATCAGCGAAATACGGTCAGCTGTTCAACGAAATATGCTTAAAAGAAGGACTGCTTCCAAATTTTACAAACATATATATATATATATATATATATATATATATATATATATATATATAGAGAGAGAGAGAGAGAGAGAGAGAGAGAGAGAGGGGGGGGGGGGTTTGACTCTGACTTTAGACCGCTTGTTACGGTTGAAAGATCTTAGTCTTGTTTTCCCATTTCATTGGTGGGTTTGATCATTGATGGTTATTTCACGTGTTTATGTGAAATCTTTATATATATATATAACAATTAGTTGAAACGGTTCAATTGATTTTTAAATAAAAAAATGGGCTAAAACGAAGATAACACAGAGATAGAAGGAGGTATAACTCACTTCTATTTTTCGACGATCGCCGAGATATAGAAGTGAGTTATGCCTGTTTCTATCTCTATGCTATCTTCGTTTTAACTTATAGGCATAACACATAGATACAAACACACATACGCACACAAACAGCTCACAGAAGTAGACACCCTTTTAGTAGGAACAAATAGGTTTTTGATGATATGGAATCAAAGCCGAGGTATGGTTTTGTGAGTGAAGTTCAAAGCGACTTGAGACAGTAGAGCAGGCGCGGGGCTTGAAGGCGGAGGGAGGAGCGATGTGTTTTCTCGTGCTAGGCGGCCGAGGCGCTAACAGGCGACGAGTGCGACTGTTCGATCGCAGACCGTGGTGTTGCCTGGATACTTAGCTCGCTGCCGTCCTCAAAAACAGTTATTTAATTACCCTCCTCTCTGCTTGGCAAACATTTGCCTTTCCAAACCATTCTCTACTGTCTCTTCCCTCTCAATGTCTTTCCTTTCCAACTATTTACTTTCCTTCTCAACTATCCAACGCCTTTCCTCTTCTAGTTATCCCTAATTAAATTGCCTTGTCTTGTTTATAAACATCTACGAAATATTAATAAACAAAATTCGCATTTTATACAGGTGGTTTGTCAAATTGTTTGATTGTGCCAAATTCACCAAATATTGTGGTTCATTTATTACTGTATTGTCGTTCATTTAATGACACCCATTTTTAGAAATGGGTGAGCGCCCGGATTACCTGTTGATTCTACATTGATGTTGATTGATACATTAGGAGTCTTAAATTTGCTTAGGTTAGGTTACGTTGCAGTGTTAGTTACACAAAATTACACACATGTGCCGAACATTGTCCCTTTCTAATACTACAGAATAAACATTGGGAGTCCTAGATTTTGTCTAACTCGAGTGTATTTAGAGTAGTGATCTTTAACGAGTTTAACGAGCATCCTTTCTAAGGGGCGATATGCTCAGATTTATTCACTTCCCGGGTGAATAAATCGCGGGCGTAAGCGGGTGTTGAACCACGCATCTACCAGTCCAGAGGCGAGTACGTTGCCATTGACTCTAACCTGGCTTTATACGTTGCCATTGACTCTACATTTTATCAAACACAAGTGTATTTACAATAGGCCAAAACAAGATTTCACAATGAACACATGAAATAAAACTCAACGTCCAAACTGCGCTAAGAAATCGAAAACAAGACAACGATCTTTCAACCGTAACAAGCAGTCTTCGTTACTGATCTTTTAGGGCATCATTAACGAGTACTTGAAGTCGTACAAGCTAGGAAGCTGACGGCCTAACACCATCTCCGAGGGACAACATGCTGAGATTTATTCACTTCTCGCGTAAATAAATCGAGGCCAGAACCTTGACCCTTGAATCTGCATGACCAGAACGAGCTCGTTGCTACTGTGCTAACCTGGCCACAGGCTGGTCAAGTAGTTTTTTTTTTATATCTATATTTTCTATATTAGAATATAGAATAAAACTAATTGAAAGATACAGTTGAGTAGGTGGTGGTGGGGGGGGGGGGGGGGGATGAGACTGAAGTCTGCTGGAAATCAGCACCTGGATGCTGATGCCTCGAAGTCATATTTCATCTACCATATGACTACCATAATTATGGGGATTTTTAAATAAATACGTGTTTTTAGCTAAATGTAAAAAAAATAAGACTATGAAATAAATTCATTTACAGATACAAAATGATGTTGAAATATAAGAATCATTTTAAAACAACAGCAAAATAATTCTTCATTAACTATTATAAAGTATATGCTTAAATAATTTATAAAAGATCAATTTGAATATAACATAAACAAAATTGTAATAGAACATTTTAAAACAATACAACAAAGTAAGGAGGACATTGGGTCTTATACTTTAATTATTATGTTTGAAAATTCCAACGTCAACTTGCTAAGCTTTCATATCTTGTTGGCTATACTATAATGCTGACATAAGCTACACCCTAAATTAATTATTCCAAAAGATTGCGGAGAGATAGTCACGATATCATAATACCACGCGATAATACCAATCGTGTCTCTCCGAATTTTGTCAATATTTATTGACATTTTCAAGGCTATAATAATAAACAATATATGCCAAAATAATTCAAAATGTAAACAGTATTTAGCATAATTATAAATAACTTGAATTTGGTTTAGTTACTTAAAAATAGCATGGTACTGATGTTAATACGTAATAATGTTATTAAGTTAAACATTAACGACAACCATTATTGTCGTTTTTAGTTTATTGTCGTCAACCATTAGTTAAGTTCCATGTTATTTTGAAGTATCCAATCCAAATTCATGGTATTTATAACTATGTTAAACTAACTCGGCAAACTTCGTAATCTACTGCAATCAGTGAATGTCGTGTTAACTTTAGCTAAGCTTAATTTGGTATTTAATTGTTAACATATTAGCTATCCCGACAGACGCTGTCCTGCCTTACCTGTGATATATTCAATTCGAACAGGAAAAAATAAAATAAAAAATCTGGAGTGGCCAACACTCAACTATACTATAAGTAAACACAATATCGAACTCTTTAACAACCGACTGACGTTTTGTTTGAATGAATCAGAATTATACGTTTCATTGGGGTTAGCTTTTTACATTCACCGATTGTATTCTTCTAACATATCACATGATCAAACTCATGAGCATATTCAAATTTTTTTATTAAATTTTTTAATAAGGATTTTATTTCTTTCTTGGTAATTGATCTGTACTTGGGTTCAACTCAATTAAACTTAAGGACACCCTTGTGTTGCCATCGGTTTTACTCGGGTAAACATGGACCACACATGTAGGCAGTTACATGTAGGTATTAATATATAAGATACTGTTTATATTCTGAATTATTTTGGCATTTATTGTTTATGTATTATACCCTTGAAAATGTCAATAAATATTGACGAAACACCGGTGAGAAACTGATTGGTGTTTGCACCGTGCCAACTCTGCACAATCTTTTAGAATAGTTATGCCGATATAAGCATATGAACTTAACATGGAGCTCTAATCACGTGCCATGGGCTTTCAAAATACTATTCTTCCTCGTGGACCTCTGGTCCATTTGGATCACATTGAGAACGACTGATTTGGATTAAGAATCTCTAACTGAAGAGGCGTGAACGCAAGCGACTGGGCTACCCTGGCCCTTATAATAACACATATCACAAGGAAAATTATATTTATTGATGATATGTTCTGTATTTTGGTGTGAATATGATTTGTATGAAATGTGAAGGCGTGTGTTTACCCAGATAGACGGGAGATTAACATAACGCGATCACATGCACACTTTATTACTATTGATAAAACATTGACGATTTGTTATCAAAAGAATTTGAATTAAAAAAAAAATGTGTCAAGTTATAAAAAAGCAGTAAAATTCTAATTACGCGCTTTTATTTGTGAAAGAATACATTGTATGAGTAAACAGTCATTTGGCATTGCCGATAAAATAAATGTACGACTTGTTCAAACTGAGTTTTGATTAAAACTGTCTCACTGCATTAATGGAAAGCGATAAAAAGAGCTCAATCAAGAAACAGGACTCAAGTGACGATAAAATGAAATGTAACTATTATTTAAAGCAATTAAACTGAATTAGTAGACAGTCAGCAGTTGATAAGGAACAATTCCCTTGCAACCTTATCTATTCGAGTCTGTCTCTCCACAAATGTGAGTTATTGAATTTCTTGTTCATGATAACAGAAGCTAATGATATTGCTTGTAAATAAATGTTGATATATCGCCATTCTTAAAAAAAAGAAACAAATGCAGGTATCTCGATTTACGAATGTAATTTGTTCTGGGGCCGACTTCGTGTGTCGAAACGGTATTTTGAGACTAATGTTCCTATAAGAATACATTATAATTCGATTAATCTGTTCCACAGCCCAAAACCTATGATATATCCTTAATAAATGCTGCATACATCTATATAAATAAAAGAAAGGGTTTGTCTGTACATTGCTTAAAACTGACTCAAGTTATCTTTACGTTTCATTACAGAAACAGAAACAGAAAAATATCTGTCTGTCGGTTTTTCCACAAAATTTTGTCACAAGTAAACTCAGCCACCGTAACATATAGCGAGCTGAAACTTTGACAGCAGATTTGTACATGTCTGACTTAAATTCTAAGCTTTGCATGAATTGAAAATTCAACGTGTTTATTTTGAAAATATACAGGTATAGCAAGTAGGTATTGTTAGGTTATTTCAATTTCATTTAAATTTAAGCTCCCAGCAAGATATAATTGACAAGTTGTTTCCCGCAATTCAATATCTGTCATCTAATCAGAATAAATGACTTGAGAACGAGCAATTCTCACCCCTAAAATGAGCAGTCAAGAAAATCAATAAACAAGTTCTTGCACTATATCAAGCTGAGGAAAGAACTTAAAAGTCAGTAAACAGATTGATTAGTGATGAGGAAGCAGTTCATTATCCAACTAAATTTCTTGACACCGAGACTGCTTCTGGACTGCCTTCTCATGACTTAAAACTTAAAGTAGGGGCACCAATCATGTTGTTACGAAACTTAAGTGCTCCAAAAATGTGCCACGGAACACCACTCCGAATTCGTGCCGTGCTTTGCACAGATACGTAATAGAGGCTGATATAATGACTGAGTGTGGTACTGGAGTCTGTGTTTATACCAAGCATACCATTGATACCTAGCAACTGTCCCTTTTAATTCAAATAGTTGGAGTCTGTTTCGCAATGACTGTAAATAAATCGCAAAGCCAAACTCTGTCTGCGGCAGGAATTGAAGTGAGTGAGACTAAGTGTTTCTCACATAGTCAACTGTATGTTGTTTTATCAAGAGTCAGAGGTTCCAACTCTCTGTTCTTCCTTGAACCTGAAGGACAGACAGCTAATATGGTGTATACAGAGGTATTTACTCAACACGGTGCTAATAAATATAGTTTTTCCTATTCTATAATTTTTCTAACAACATTTTGAAGTACTATATATCATTTCTGAATTTTTGTAAAAATAGCAGTAAAAGACGAGCAGGTCTGCTAGTATGAGTATAAATAACAATAATGCTTATTTAACATATAAATAGAAGTCAGTTAATGTAGACAGACGTAAAATAAATAAATAAGAAATAAATCATAGAACATCGCCTGACCATAGAGACTGCGGATAATGGTCGGAGGAGATGGAGGGATGTGCAGGTAGAGGAGGATACGATCAGACCTGGAACATATATAATTTCAACGTAAGTTGTAACGTAACTTACACTATAATTTACACTACTTAGCTTGTCGTCTCTCCAGACGAATTTTAGTTCAAATTTTTCATCGTATATCGAAATATTCGTATTTGAGTACGTACGTAAGTCCGGTGCTAATAAATATAGCACCTAATAAATATGCTAATAAACAGTTACCTCTGTAACTGTTTATGGAAATAAACAAATTCAAGGAACAAGTCTCGGCACAACTTCAGTTTATCATGGTAATCCTTTTCAAAAACTTAGCTTCAAACTCTGCACATACCATATCTGACTTACCGGGAAGATGCAATGATAAGAATATTATGCATGATAAGAATATTAACCCTTCATGGGATCTTTCCACCCAGCCATTATAACCTGACGATGAGCACAATATTTTATAAAAAAAATCTGGAGTGGCCTACACTCAACTTTACTATAAGTAACTTAATATCAAATTTCTTGAGTATATAACACATAACGTCTCATTTAAGAATAACGAAAACATCTAAATGGCATATGATTATTAGTCCTTCATTCCTGAGGTAGTACAGATAGTTATTGAAGGACATATCAATATATAAGCTTAATTTTGTACATCACACAGCTGATGCAAATAATTTCATTAGTATTACTACAGCAGAAATAACATTTTTGAAAAACCAATGTGAACATTTCTTGAAACGATATATTCTCCTAGAAGAGAACATGGCTTTTGTTCAAATAGCCAGTGGATTTCTTACATCGTTTACTTGACATGCTTCTACATTGATTATATAAGTAAAATTTTAAAATTTAAAACAGAAAAATATCCTTTCTCTGAAAAGCATCATAAACAGTGAAGATAATGTTGTTTTAAGGTGATTTATAATTAATGATGCACGATAATTACATTTATTAATCTCTAGACGAAAGATTTCAATTCTGAATTATCTTTTACATTTTTGGTTTTTTCCAGAATTATTATAATGGGAATTTTATGGCTTCTTAGTATTTAATAAGATCATTTTCCTTCCCCTTTGTCAAATAACATATATACGAATTTTTTCTGAGTGAGTGTTATCATTTTCCTGCACAATAATATTCCTTTTACATCTCATATAAGTCAATAAAAATTTTAAATTGTTCCTTTATAAATATCAGTTTTATCTCAGTGGATTGGCTCAAAAAAATTCTAAGTGAATGTAAACAATGTAAAAAAAATATAAAAAGTTCGACAAAGATAGCAGGTGATCTCTTAGTCTAGGATAAGCAAACAGTTTTTATAGCGTTATTGCTCTTTCCCGTAATTGAAACTTCATGATTTTTTTTTCATGAATTGCTAATTTTTTGTTCCATTTTTCGTCAAATTTTCATGACTTTTTACTTTACCATAAGTAAAGTATAAATATCGTGAAAAAATTCGATCTCGAGATTTTGACGGAATTACATGTTTTGAGGTCCCAGAAGTCGTTTTATGACGTTTCTGACTAAGTGTGTTAGCATTGCTTGTTACCACGCTACGGTCCAGAATCTTTGATGGATCAAGTTGATATTTTACACAAAAATGGGCCCCATTTAGTCGAAGATCCCTATTGTTTGGGAAGAATTATGCATGATGGGAAAATCACTTTTTTTGCCAAAATCCATTTTTTTTTAAACATTTATTTCTCCTAAACTGATAACCTAGAGTTTTGAAATTTTTACATTATCTTTGAAGTCACATATGCAACAAACGAAAAATATATTCAGAATTTTAAGACAACAGGAAATATTTTTTTTTCAATAAAATGTAAAAATTTTGACTTATAATTCAATCTCAAACCTTGTGAGAACGATACAAGCCATAATGTTTGACGGACAAGAATGAAACTATGCCTACAAATAGAACATTATATGGCGAATGAGTTGAGATATTTTTTTTTGAAACTACTTTCGCTAAAGGGGCGTTACAGTACGATTTGTGTTTTCAGAAAATGATTTTTTGACGCTAAACGGCTCGTTAAAAAAAATGAAAATTTGACCAAAAATGGAACAAAAAATTAGCAATTCACGAAAAAAAATTCATGAAGTTTTAATTACGGGAAAGAGCAATAACGATATAAAAACTGTTTGTTTATTCTAGACTAAGAGATCACCTGCTATACTTGTCGAATTTTTTGTATTTTTTTACATTGTTTACATTGACTTAGAACTTTTTTGAGCGAATCCACTGAGGTAAAATTGATGTTTCTAATGGAAAAATGAAAATATATTATTGACTTATAAGAGATGTAAGAGGAATAATATTGTGCAGGTAAATGATAACACTCATTAAAAAAAAATTCGTATATATGTTATTTGACAAAGGGGAAGGAAAATGATCTTATTAAATACTAAGAAGCCATAAAATTCCCAGTATAATAATTCTGTTAAAAACCAAAAATGTAAAAGATAATTCAAAATTGAAATATTTCGTTTAGAGATTAATAACTGTAATTATCGTACATCTTTAATTAACAAATCAGCTTAAAACAACATTTTCTTCGCTGTTTAAGAAGTTTTTCAGAGAAAAAAAGAGTATTTTACTGTTTCAAATTTGAAAATTTTACAATAATATTCAATGTAGAAGGATGTCAAGTAAACGATGTAATAAATCTACTGGCTATTTCAACAATAGCCATGTTCTCTTGTAGGATACTATTTCCTTTCAAGAAATGTTCACTTTGGTTTTTCAAAAATATTATTACTGCTGTAGTTATACTAATGAAATTATTTGCAAATAATAAATTATTTGTGATGTACAAAAATAAGCTTATAAATTGATATGTCCTTCAATCACTATCTGTACTACCTCAGGAATGACAGGCTAATAATTATATCCCATTTAGATGTTTACGTTATGCTTAAATGATACGTTATGTTTTATATACTCAAGAAATTTGACATTGAGTTACGTATAGTAAAGTAGAGTGTAGGCCACTCCAGATTTTTTTACATTGTTTACATTGACTTAGAAATTTTTTGAGCGAATCCACTGAGATAAAATTGATGTTTCTAATGGAAAAATGAAAATATATTATTGACTTATATGAGATGTAAGAGGAATAATATTGTGCAGGTAAATGATAACACTCATTAAAAAAAAATTCGTATATATGTTATTTGACAAAGGGGAAGGAAAATAATCTTATTAAATACTAGGAAGCCATAAAATTCCCAGTATAATAATTCTGTCAAAAACCAAAAATGTAAAAGATAATTCAAAATTGAAATCTTTCGTTTAGAGATTAATAACTGTAATTATCGTACATCTTTAATTAACAAATCAGCTTAAAACAACATTTTCTTCGCTGTTTAAGAAGTTTTTCAGAGAAAAAAAGAGTATTTTACTCTTTCAAATTTGAAAATTTTACATTAATATTCAATGTAGAAGGATGTCAAGTAAACGATGTAAGAAATCTACTGGCTATTTGAACATTAGCCATGTTCTCTTGTAGGATACTATTTCGTTTCAAGAAATGTTCACTTTGGTTTTTCAAAAATGTTATTACTGCTGTAGTTATACTAATGAAATTATTTGCAAATAATAAATTATTTGTGATGTACAAAAATAAGCTTATAAATTGTTATGTCCTTCAATCACTATCTGTACTACCTCAGGAATGACAGGCTAATAATTATATCCCATTTAGATGTTTACGTTATGCTTAAATGAGACGTTATGTTTTATATACTCAAGAAATTTGACATTAAGTTACTTATAGTAAAGTAGATTTTTTTTACTTTACTATTAGTATTACTTTACTATAAGTAAAGTATAGTGATCGTGAAAAAATTCGATCTCGAGATTTTGACGGAATTACATGTTTTGAGGTCCCAGAAGTCGTTTTATGAAGTTTTTACTATGATGTCTGTGTGTGTGTGGGTGGGTGGGTGGGTGGGTGGGCGGGTGAGTGTGTTAGCATTGCTTCTTACCACGCTACGGTCCAGAATCTTTGATGGATCAAGTTGATATTTTACACAAAAATGGGCCTCATAAAGACGAAGATCCCTACTGTTTGGGAAGAATTATGCATGATGGGAAAGTCACTTTTTTTGCCAAAAACCGTTTTTTTTAAAACATTTATTTCTCCTAAACTGATAACCCTAAAGTTTTGAAATTTTGACATTATCTTTGGAGTTTCAAATGCAACAAACGAAAAATATATTCAGAATTTTAAAACAACAGGAAATATTTTTTTTTCAATAAAATGTAAAAATTTTGACTTATAATTCAATCTCAAACCTTCTGAGAGCGATACAAGCCATACTGTTTGATGGATCAAAATGAAACTATGCCTAAACATAGAACATTATGTGGAGAATGAATTGAGATATTGTTTTCTAAAATTACATTCGCTAAAGGGGCGTTACAGTACGATTTGTGTTTTTAGAAAATGTTTTTTTGACGCTAAACGGCTCGTTAAAAAATAATGAAAATTTGACCAAAAATGTAGCAAAACATTAGCAATTCATAAAAAAAAAATCATGAAGTTTCAATTACCGGAAAGAGCAATAACGATATAAAAACTCTTTGTTTACCCTAGACTAAGAGATCACCTGCTATACTTGTCGAATTTTTTGTATTTTTTTACATTGTTTACATTGACTTAGAAATTTTTTGAGCGAATCCACTGAGGTAAAATTGATTTTATAAAGGAACAGTTTAAATTGTTCATTGATTTATATGTGATAAGAGGAATAATATTTTGCAGGAAAATGATAACACTCACTCAGAAAAAATTCGTATATATGTTATTTGACAATGGGGAAGGAAAATGATCTTATTAAATACTAAGAAGCTTATTATTATTATTATTTTAAAGATTAAAATTCCCAGTATGATAATTCTATAAAAGACCAAAATGTAAATGATAATTCATAATCTGAATCTTTCGTTTAGAGATTAATAACAGTAATTATCGTACATCTTTAATTAACAAATCACCTTAAAACAACATTTTCTTCGCAGTTTAAGATGTTTTTCAGAGAAGAAAAGGGTATTTTCCTGTTTTAAATTTAAAAATTTTACTTTAATATACAATGTAGAAGGATGTCAAGTAAACGATGTAAGGAATCTACTGGCTGTTTGAACGAAAGCCATTCTCTTGTAGGAGAATAAATCGTTTCAAGAAATGTTCACTTTGGTTTTTCAAAAATGTTATTACTGCTGTAGTTATACTAATGCAATTATTTGCAAATAATAAATTATCTGTGATGTACAAAAATAACTTATAAAATGATATGTCCTTCAATCACTATCAGTACTACCTCAGGAATGAAAGGCTAATAATTATATCCCATTTAGATGTTTACGTTATGCTTAAATGAGACGTTATGTTTTATATACTCAAGAAATTTGACATTAAGTTACTTATAGTAAAGTAGAGTGTAGGCCACTCCAGATTTTTTTAAATTGTTTATTGCTTCATTTACTATTCTTCTCCTTATGTTATTCTTATTTGCTTTATTTGTTCTTTTTAGTTATTTTTTTCTGTCTGTAGTTAGTAGCTTACCTAGGGCGGCCGGCAGAGTGCGTGCGTTTTCGTCCCATTCGACGTACCTCTCAGTTAGCTTCAGGTACTCAAAGGGAGTACTTTTACCCGATGACGACGACTGTCGAAATATCGTTGTGAGTCTTTTGTGTGTGTCTTTATTTGTTTTTCTCTCTCCTGTGTGAACTATATATATATATATATATATATATATATATATAACCAATTAAATGAAACGATTCTACGAACTAAACTATACTGACACAAAGAACACACAGAAATGAAACAGAAACTCACTACTATCATCGATGTTTTCGTCATCAGAAAGATAGAAACGAGTCGCTCCGCAGGCAGACAACGACTGGCAGGTGGTCTTGAAGGAGCACAGAACAGTGTAGCCAACTTAAGGAGGAAGAGGAGCAAGGATAGATAAATAAATAAAAGCAAAATAAAAACCAAAGGTACACTAAGAGAATAAAATAAATAAAAGGAATAATCAACGATTGAGGTTAAGCCCAGGAGCAGATCTACTCCCCAGAAAACTAATAAAAGCTTCATCTGAAGCTCTCAGAGTGTCTTTTGAATTGTTATCAGTTATCTATCTCAGAAAAGTCATTAGAACTGAGTCCGTGAGAACTGGCTTGAGTAGCAACGGGAAGGTCACTGTGTTTACCAACGGATGACCTGTGATTATTCATACACAGGCTTAGCTTGGTGGAAGCCAAACCCACATAAAAAGCATCACACTGGGTGCAATCCAAATTGTAAACGCAGTTACCAGAGGTACAAGAGGTCTTGTACCAGATAGAGTAGGTGCGTTTGCTGAGGAAAGAAGTAAATGGAGGAACGGGATCGATGATAGGACAAGTGTCCTATATATCCAAATATATATAATATATAATGTCCTAATATATATATATATATATATATACAAGATTTCACAATGAACTCGTAAACAACAATCACTGTTCAAACCACAATAAGAAATGGGAAAAAAGACTAAGACTAAGATTAAATAAGATCTACGTCAATTGTCGAGAAGAACTTCTATACGACTTTTTGTATGGGGCTTCGAAAAAACACTCAGAAGATAAACATAATACTAAAATATCTGGAGACCTGCTCATAAGTGGAACCAAAAGAATCAGGAAAGAAAAAAATCTGGAGTGGCCTACACTCTACTTTACTATAAGTAACTCAATGTCAAATTTCTTGAGTATATAAAACATAACGTATCATTTAAGCATAACATAAATATCTAAATGGGATATAATTATTAGCATTGCATTCGTGTGGTAGTACAGATAGTGATTGAAGGACATATCAATTTATAAGCTTATTTTTGTACATCACAAATAATTTATTATTTGCAAATAATTTCATTAGTATAACTACAGCAGTAATATCATTTTTGAAAAACCAATGTGAACATTTCTTGAAACGAAATATTATCCTACAAGAGAACATGGCTATTGTTCAAATAGCCAGTAGATTTCTTACATCGTTTACTTAACATCCTTCTACATTGAATATTAATGTAAAATTTTCAAATTTAAAACAGTAAAATACCCTTTTTTTCTCTAAAAAACATCTTAAACAGCGAAGAAAATGTTGTTTTAAGGTGATTTGTTAATTAAAGATGTACGATAATTACAGTTATTAATCTCTAAACGAAAGATTTCAATTTTGAATTATCTTTTACATTTTTGGTTTTTAACAGAATTATTATACTGGGAATTTTATGGCTTCTTAGTATTTAATAAGATCATTTTCCTTCCCCTTTGTCAAATAACATATATACGATTTTTTTTTTAATGAGTGTTATCATTTACCTGCACAATATTATTCTTACATCTCTTATAAGTCAATAATATATTTTCATTTTTCCATTAGAAACATCAATTTTATCTCAGTGGATTCGCTCAAAAAATTTCTAAGTCAATGTAAACAATGTAAAAAAAATACAAAAATTCGACAAGTATAGCAGGTGATCTCTTAGTCTAGGATAAACAAAGAGTTTTTATATCGTTATTGCTCTTTTCCGTAATTGAAACTTCATGATTTTTTTTTTATGAATTGCTAATTTTTTGTTCCATTTTTGGTCAAATTTTCATAATTTTTTAACGAGCCGTTTAGCGTCAAAAAAACATTTTCTGAAAACACAATTCGTACACTAACGCCCCTTTAGCGAATGTAATTTTAGAAAAAAATATCTCAACTCATTGTCCATATAATATTCTATTTATAGGCATAGTTTCATTCTTGTCCGTCAAACAGTATGGCTTGTATCGCTCTCACAAGGTTTGAGATTGATTTATAAGTAAAAATTTGTACATTTTATTGAAAAAAAAATATTTCCTGTTGATATAAAATTTTGAATATATTTTTCGTTTGTTCCATTTGTAACCTCAAAGATAATGTCAAAATCTCAAAACTCTAGGGTTAGTAGTTTAGGAGAAATAAATGTTTTAAAAAAACGTTTTTTGGCAAAAAAAGTGACTTTCCCATCATGCATAATTCTTCATAAACAATAGGGATCTTCGTCTAAATGGGGCCCATTTTTGTGTAAAATATCAACTTGATCCATCAAAGATTCTGGACCGTAGCGTGGTAACAAGCAATGCTAACACACGCACCCACCCACGCACCCACCCACGCACCCACCCACACACACACAGACATCATCGTAAAAACTTCATAAAACGACTTCTGGGACCTGAAAACATGTAATTCCGTCATAATCTCGAGATCGAATTTTTTCACGATCACTATACTTTACTTATAGTAAAGTAATAACTTTAATCGGTTACAAATCGCAGAAGCACTAATAATTAAACGAAAAAAAACCTACAATAAATATTCAGAGGGGTGGGAGCCAGAAAGTACTGAAATGATAAGGCTCTGGTTGGAGGAAGGGACCGTTACCTGCCACCCCCTCCATCCTCCATCCCCACCACCTCCAATGCACTAATCACCTCAAACCAGTCTAGCAAATATGCTATAACTTTTAATCTAAACAAGGTTTTAATACAATCGCTAAACACTTTACATTTTCATATAATTACGCTGAAGATGACTGGAGTGTAGTCGAAAAATGCTGGATCCACTCCAACAAATATTGTTCTAGGTTTATATGAAGAAAAGAAGAAAAAAAATTTAGAGACCTGGAAAAACTAATGAAGAAAATATTGTCAATTGTTGAAGGGAATGTGTTAAATGAAGGATTGCTCCCAAATTTACAAGTATATAAAATTTTTCAATGAAAATACGATCCAATAGCAACAAATAAAGTTCAATGTAGAAAATAGAGAGGTATCTCTTATTACTCCTGAAGACAGTTCAAATCAAAAATTAGAGACAGTACGTGCGTGTATTTAATTCCTACATGTTTCTTTATCTACATTGAACCTTATAAGTACATATATTTGTAATATATGTGTGTATATATAACAGTAATATTTAACATACTTCGACCGTATTTGCTGAAAGCAATTTTTTTCTAATATTGGAAGACCTTCCGACTTATAAATGTGCTATAAGTAAAGTAAAGCCAAGAATGGTGCGTTATTTCATAGCATATTTAAATGAAAAAGCGCTTCTAACTTTTACATATATAAATATAAATACAAATATGTATATATATTTACTTTAAAAACGGAAAGACGATCCAAAGTGCACAAAATACAAGTTCAACATGTCAACCTTCCAGTTTCTTGCTGTTGCGCCTACAATGATCTTGGACTATCTCTTTTCTCCTGAAAACGGATTGCCCGAATATTTGAGTTTGTTAAGTGTACTCCTTACCCTGTTTTTACTATTTTTCGATTTTGAATGCATCATATATATATATATATATATATATAATAATGATTTTGTCTGTACATTGCTTAGAACTGACTCATTTCAACATTTCTTTACGTTTCATACATTGGAGAAACCGAATACACCCTTAGAAAAATTTCTGTCGGTTTGTCGGTTTGTCTGTTTACAGACAAAACTTTGTCACAAGTAAACTCAGCTACCATAAAACATATAAAGCTGAAACTTTTACAGTAGATTTGTGTAGGTCTAACTTAAAATATAGACTATGAATTGATTGGAAATTCAATGTAGAAGTGAAGTTATGGACGTTTAACGCAAAAACGTTTGTTTTAAAATCCACCCTTAGAAAAATTTCTGTCGGTTTGTCCCCAAACTTTTGTCACAAGTAAACTCAGCCACCATAAGACATAGTAAGCTAAAATTTTGGCAGTAGATTTGTGTATGTCTAACTTAAAATATAGGCTCTGAATTGATTGGAAATTCAACGTAGAAGCGAAGTTTAAAGCAAAAACTTTTGTCACAGGTATACTCAGCAACCATAAGACATGGCGAGCTGAAACTTTGACACTGGATTTGTGTATGCCTAACTTAAAATACGGGCTCTAAATACATTCATAATTCAGTACAGAAGCGACGTTATAGGGCTTTAAGCGTATTTTCCTAACTTCACAAACAAATTTGTTTTGAAAATACACAGGTGTGGTAAGTAGGTATTGTTAGTTGATTTTAATTTCATTGGAGCATATGAATATATTGATATTTGACATCTTTGAAAAGGTGTTTCCCAGAGTTGAGGATGTACTATCTATTACGAATAAATAGTTTTGTAAACGAGCAATTCTCAACTCTTAATATGAACAGGCAGGAAAAATCAACAAACAAGTTCTTACGCTATATCAAACCGAGGAATGAACTTACAAGTCAGTAAAGAGATTGGATTAGTGATGAAGAAGCAGTTCATTATCTAATTGAATTTCTTGACTCTGAATTTATTTCTCCTGGACTGCCTGCTCATGAGTAAAATCTTAAAGTAGGAGCACCAATCATGCTGCAATTTAGTAGCAGTAACAAATTTCATGTTACGAAACATGAGTTCATGTTACGAAACATGAGTGCCCCAAAATTGTGCAGCGGGACACGACTGTGAGTTCGTGCTTTACACAGATATGCCATAGAGGTGGACATAATGACTGGATGTGGTATTGGGGAGTCTGTGTGTATACCACGCATACCATTGATTCCGAGCCACTGTCTGTTTCCGTTGAAATGATTGCAAAGTCCCGTCAGTCTATTCCGCAATGACGTTAACTATGTCGCAAAGGGAGACTTTATCTAACGCAGGAATTCAAGTTAGCGAGACCAAGTTTTTCTCACATATTCAACTATAGTTTACTTGCTCAAGAGTCAGAGGTTCCAACTGTTTGTTCTTCCGTGAACGTGAAGGACAGACAGCTAATGTGGTGTATACAGAGGCATTTGTTTATCACTGTACTAATAATAGTATTTTCTACTATTCTATAATTTCTAATTATAGAATTAGTATAATACTATGATTGGTATTTTGGAATACCAAGTATAATAGAATTTTTGATTCCGTCAAAGACGGGTACGTTTGCTAGTATATATATATAAACATACAGAGTAAAGGGATGAACACATTCACAGTCTCTAATTTTTGGTTGAACCGTCATCACGAGTTGAGATAGGGACACCAAGCGCACTTGCAAAGCGACGGTTGGGGACCAACGTGCGTCATAACACTATCTCACGCGTGCCCGGTTCAAGTCAAGTAAGATACATAAACCAAGAATAAGTGAAGATCTGAGAAGTAATAAGTGAAACTGAATAAAATGAGGAAATATCAATAATAAAAACTTAAAAAATAATAATTTCTTCATTATTATTTTTACTTTACTATAAGTAAAGTATAGTGATCGTGAAAAAATTCGATCTCGAGATTTTGACGGAATTACATGTTTTGAGGTCCCAGAAGTCGTTTTATGACGTTTTTACAATGATGTCTGTGTGTGTGTGGGTGGGTGCGTGTGTTAGCATTGCTTGTTACCACGCTACGGTCCAGAATCTTTGATGGATTAAGTTGATATTTTACACAAAAATGGGCCTCATAAAGACGAAGATCCCTATTGTTTGCGAAGAATTATGCATGATGGGAAAGTCACTTTTTTTGCCAAAAACAGTTTTTTTTAAAACATTTATTTCTCCTAAACTGATAACCCTAGAGTTTTGAAATTTTGACATTATATTTGAGGTTACAAATGGAACAAACGAAAAATATATTCAGAATTTTAAAACAACAGGAAATATTTTTTTTTCAATAAAATGTAAAAATTTTGACTTATAATTCAATCTCAAACCTTGGGAGAGCGATACAAGCCATACTGTTTGACGGACAAAAATTAAACTATGCCTATAAATAGACCATTATGTGTAGAATGAGTTGAGATATTTTTTTCAAAATTACATTCGCTAATGAGGCGTTACAGTACGATTTCTGTTTTCAGAAAATGTTTTTTTGACGCTAAACGGCTCATTAAAAAATAATGAAAATTTGACCAAAAATGGAACAAACAATTAGCAATTCATAAAAAAAAAATCATGAAGTTACAATTACGGAAAAGAGCAATAACGATATAAAAACTCTTTGTTTACCCTAGACTAAGAGATCACCTGCTATACTTGTCGAATTTTTTGTATTTGTTTACATTGTTTACATTGACTTAGAAATTTTTTGAGCGAATCCACTGAGATAAAATTGATTTTATAAAGGAACAGTTTAAATTGTTTATTGAATTATATGAGATGTAAGAGGAATAATATTGTGCAGGAAAATGATAACACTCACTCAGAAAAAAATCGTATATATGTTATTTGACAAAGGGGAAGGAAAATGATCTTATTAAATACTAAGAAGCTTATTATTATTATTATTTTAAAGATTAAAATTCCCAGTATGATAATTCTATAAAAGACCAAAATGTAAATGATAATTCATAATCTGAATCTTTCGTTTAGAGATTAATAAATGTAATTATCGTACATCTTTAATTTACAAATCACCTTAAAACAACATTTTCTTCGCAGTTAAAGATGTTTTTCAGAGAAAAAAAGGGTATTTTCCTGTTTTAAATTTAAAAATTTTTCTTTAATATTCAATGTAGAAGGATGTCAAGTAAACGATGTAATAAATCTACTGGCTATTTCAACAATAGCCATGTTCTCTTGTAGGATACTATTTCCTTTCAAGAAATGTTCACTTTGGTTTTTCAAAAATGTTATTTTTGCTGTAGTTATACTAATGCAATTATTTGCAAATAATAAATTATTTGTGATGTACAAAAATAAGCTTATAAAATGATATGTCCTTCAATCACTATCTGTACTACCTCAGGAATGATAGGCTAATAATTATATCCCATTTAGATGTTTACGTTATGCTTAAATGAGACGTTATGTTTTATATACTCAAGAAATTTGACATTAAGTTACTTATAGTAAAGTAGAGTGTAGGCCACTCCAGATTTTTTTACATTGTTTACATTGACTTAGAAATTTTTTGAGCGAATCCACTGAGATAAAATTGATGTTTCTAATGGAAAAATGAAAATATATTATTGACTTATAAGAGATGTAAGAGGAATAATATTGTGCAGGTAAATGATAACACTCATTAAAAAAAAATTCGTATATATGTTATTTGACAAAGGGGAAGGAAAATGATCCCCTTAATATTAAATACTAAGAAGCCATAAAATTCCCAGTATAATAATTCTGTTAAAAACCAAAAATGTAAAAGATAATTCAAAATATAAATCTTTCGTTTAGAGATTAATAACTGTAATTATCGTACATCTTTAATTAACAAATCACCTTAAAACAACATTTTCTTCGCTGTTTAAGATGTTTTTCAGAGAAAAAAAGGGTATTTTACTGTTTCAAATTTGAAAATTTTACATTAATATTCAATGTAGAAGGATGTCAAGTAAACGATGTAAGAAATCTACTGGCTATTTGAACAATAGCCATGTTCTCTTGTAGGATAATATTTCGTTTCAAGAAATGTTCACATTGGTTTTTCAAAAATTTTATTACTGCTGTAGTTATACTAATGAAATTATTTGCAAATAATAAATTATTTGTGATGTACAAAAATAAGCTTATAAATTGATATGTCCTTCAATCACTATCTGTACTTCCTCACGAATGCAATGCTAATAATTATATCCCATTTAGATATTTATGTTATGCTTAAATGATACGTTATGTTTTATATACTCAAGAAATTTGACATTGAGTTACTTATAGTAAAGTAGAGTGTAGGCCACTCCAGATTTTTTAAGTTTTTATTATTGATATTTCTTCATTTCCTTCAGTTTCACTTATTAGTTTTCAGCTCTTCACTTATTCTTAGTTTATTTTTCTTACTTGACTTGAACCGGGCACGCATGTGACAACATTGTTGGTCTCCAACCGTCGCTATGTAAGAGCGCTTGGTGTCCCTATCTCTACTCTCCTGATGACGGTCACCCGAAAATTACAAAATGTCAGTGTTGTTTTTTATTTATTGTTTACCTACAGTTTACTCTGAGATGTAATAACAAGCAAATGTGACACTATAATTAAAAACAAATAAACATCTCATATTCAATTAGAATCAAACTATGTTTAACGCCTTTCGAAGTAGTTCGTTTTCAATGTACTCCTTCTTTGAACTCTCCTGTTCTTTGACAGTGATCTGCCTCAAGTAGAAGTACTTGACAAGACATTAAAGATAAAGCCTTTATCACTATAAAAAAAATCCGAAATGAGAATAAGTTAGTTTAACTAAAATGTTTTTGGATTTGATAAAATATATATTTCAGAATGAAACTGAGGCAAGAAATGAATTTGAGTAGTTGTAAAAGACAAGAACAAAAGACTTTGGCTAAAGGAACTCATGCATAAGTAACTAAAACACTGTATGCTGGCTGTCAAGCCTTGTAGACAAAGCTGCCTTCGTTAATACCCAGAGAAATCGAATAAACCATTAGTGATGTTTATAGAATTTGAAGTGTAAATTACATTATTGAAGCTGGACCTTATGTTTTAATTATATGTTTAAATATTCTAACATAATATTCATATGTTTGGTTATGCTATTCTGATATATGCATATATGATATCGGTATAAATAGGCAGCAGATCTTCTTTTAAACAAGTATCATTAAAATTAACCGCAGTCTCGGCATTCACGATCTTAAGACTGAGAGATTCGATCCTACGAACTAACCTCCTGCTAACAGGGTTCAACTGGAAAAGGAGTTGGCCAAGTGACATGTTAAATTAAAATCGATGACTCATGCTTAGTCATTGCTATAAATAGATTAAAGGATAGTACAGGTTAATGTAAAGAGAAAGTTAAAGGTCAATAATGAACAAGAAACAAGCGGTTAGAATAAAAGAGTTGAAAGTCCAAGAAATTCAAGAAAGGCCAAGTGACATGTTAAGTTAAACTCGATGACTCATGCTTAGTCATTGCTATAAATAGATTAAAATCGATGACTCATGCTTAGTCATTGCTAAAAAATAGATTAAAAGGATAGTACAGGTTAATATAAAGAGAAGGTTAAAGGTCAACGGTATAACTGGACTAATAGAGAATAAATAGATTAAGAAAATTAATAATAATAATAATAATAATGTTAATAATAATTAATAATAATAATAATTAAGATTAATAGTAAACTAGAAAAGATATATTAAATAACGAGTTGAAAGAGAGTAAGAATTAAAAGGGAAGGTATAGTTAGTTAGAAAAAGAAAGAAAAGTTTATAGTTAGTTAGTTATAACGAAAAGAATAATAATAATAAATATAAGAAAAGTAAACGTATTGAGTGCGCAAGCTTTCGACATCACAGATGTCATCGACGGGCGAAGTTGTTCCTAGGAGATCCAGGACGCAAAAGGCATAGGGAAGGGAAAGCAGGCAAGTAGTGGGGTAAGGGAGTGGGGAGCCCAACTGGAGAACAGCTGCAGATCACCTGATGCCGGAGGCCGACTCGCGCCGAGCAGCCTCGGGAATACCGACCGCAGGCCGAGCGCCCGCCCTCACACCACTCTCCGGTCCACCAGTCCGAGTCACCAGATCAACCGAGCCACTATTATCAGCAGCACTATGTGGCGCTACACTCAGTCCGGTATCCCGCTGCACTTCACCGCTTACTACCATACTCCTCATGCTGGGAATGACGAACATGTCTACCATCTGGCAGTTAAGGGAAGGCTTCTTAGACCTAATGTAGAGCGCTTCCAGGATTTTCAGGCGGTCTACTTCAAAGTGACCCTAACCGCCTGAAAATCCTGGAAGCGCTCTACATTAGGTCTAAGAAGCCTTCCCTTAACTGCCAGATGGTAGACATGTTCGTCATTCCCAGCATGAGGAGTATGGTAGTAAGCGGTGAAGTGCAGCGGGATACCGGACTGAGTGTAGCGCCACATAGTGCTGCTGATAATAGTGGCTCGGTTGATCTGGTGACTCGGACTGGTGGACCGGAGAGTGGTGTGAGGGCGGGCGCTCGGCCTGCGGTCGGTATTCCCGAGGCTGCTCGGCGCGAGTCGGCCTCCGGCATCAGGTGATCTGCAGCTGTTCTCCAGTTGGGCTCCCCCACTCCCCTTACCCCCACTACTTGCCTGCTTTCCCTTCCCTATGCCTTTTGCGTCCTGGATCTCCTAGGAACAACTTCGCCCGTCGATGACATCTGTGATGTCGAAAGCTTGCGCACTCAATACGTTTACTTTTCTTATATTTATTATTATTATTCTTTTCGTTATAACTAACTAACTATAAACTTTTCTTTCTTTTTCTAACTAACTATACCTTCCCTTTTAATTCTTACTCTCTTTCAACTCGTTATTTAATATATCTTTTCTAGTTTACTATTAATCTTAATTATTATTATTATTAATTATTATTAACATTATTATTATTATTATTATTAATTTTCTTAATCTATTTATTCTCTATTAGTCCAGTTATACCGTTGACCTTTAACCTTCTCTTTATATTAACCTGTACTATCCTTTTAATCTATTTTAGCAATGACTAAGCATGAGTCATCGATTTTAATCTATTTATAGCAATGACTAAGCATGAGTCATCGAGTTTAACTTAACATGTCACTTGGCCTTTCTTGAATTTCTTGGACTTTCAACTCTTTTATTCTAACCGCTTGTTTCTTGTTCATTATTGACCTTTAACTTTCTCTTTACATTAACCTGTACTATCCTTTTAATCTATTTATAGCAATGACTAAGCATGAGTCATCGATTTTAATTTAACATGTCACTTGGCCAACTCCTTTTCCAGTTGAACCCTGTTAGCAGGAGGTTAGTTCGTAGGATCGAATCTCTCAGTCTTAAGATCGTGAATGCCGAGACTGCGGTTAATTTTAATGATATATGATATCATGAACCCTCAAAATACTATTTTTCCTCGTTGATCCCCAGTAATCCTTTGTGGGGTCCAAGTGACCACGCGTTAAGAACCACTGATCTAGACAGTCTCCGTGTAGATAAGGTCGAGGGTAGAGAACCAAAATGGATATTGAACCGCGGATCTATGATAGACGAATTTGTAAGCCACCAATCTACCCTGGCCTCATTTATTAGCACTAATGAATATAATTTCGTTTGAAATATAATTTTGATTCATAGTTGGACTCTATGTGCACAGTTGTAAGTGAAAATACCAAAGAATATTGCTCCGTGATAAATGTCTTAAATTTTTTCTATTTTCAGTCTTAAGATATGTGCGTTAATTTTTCCGACATCAATGAGTCTGTTTTACACGTACAATTATTATCATCGGTAGCGGATGCGAGAAAGGCGACTTGAATACTGTGCCTGCTCTGCCTACCTGATGTGCTACCTTCAACCATATACTTGTAAAGAAGTTTATTGTTCTTTTGGCTTATTGACCCAACAACTCATTGAACAAGACTTGTTTAAATTAAACTACAGAGGGCCTGTCAAAGGTAATTCAGTAGTACTTAATTATAACATGAAAAAGAGACGTAATCGTTCACAGACACATTCCCCACCAAAAAATAAAAAAGTAGCTGTTGCTTTACTATGCGATCTAAATTTGAGTTTATGCAAAAAGTACCAGCGTTACGGGCACACCAAAACCTATTGCAATCCAGCCCCTCGTTATGAAATGCGCAGGTCAGCTTAGAACAGTGGATTGTATAAAGTCAAGAGATGAGCCGGCGAAGTGTGCCCTTTATGAAGGCTCTTATTCTGCAAGTTACAGAGGATGTGAAATCCACAAAAACATCCAAAAGAAGCTGAGGCGAAATGTTGACTCAACTGAGAGTTCTAAGACAAGAACTACTGGTATGCCTACGAACCCAGTCGTCAAGAACGTTAGCTATGCTAATGTCGTTGCAGCAGGAGCCACATCATCTGAACCACAGCAAGTACCTCACAAAATGCCTACCTTCATTCCTCCTCCCACACCTTCCTCCGATTTCACAGTCCTTCTTACATCCTTTTTAAATGAACTAAAGTCAACTATCACTCCACTTATCTCCCTTCTCACCACAGTCATAACCAGTCTTGTTCCTGCTGTTGCTACTAAATGAACACTTCCCCAACTAAACAATCTTTAACCATCCTCCTCTGGAATGCTAACGGACTTACTCAACATAGACAAGAACTCGACATTGTATTACATGACAAGGGAATTGACATTGCACTACTGACAGAAACACACTTTACGTCAAGTCATATTTTAAATTATCTGACTACATCACGCATCGCACTGACCATCCTGATAACACTGCCCACGGTGGAGTAGCTGTGCTTGTACGGAGGTCTCTCAAACATCACATCCTACCCTCTCTATCCAAACCTTCCATGTAAGTCTGCAATATTTCCCTTAAATCTCATCAATACAACTACAATGTTTCTTCAATATATTGCCCTCCAAACAAACATGTAACGCAAAGTGACTTTTAAATATGTTTCAATTCCTTTCACCTAAATTTATTTGTGGAGGGGATTTCAATTGTAAACACCAGTCGTGGGGGTGTCGAGTAACCACACCTCGGGGTTCTCTCTTCTCAACTCATCTTATACTGTCCTAAGTCCTGAAACTCCCTATTCACCCGTACTTCTATCATTATCTATCCATCAGTTTAATAATTCATTAAGTATTAATTAAGTTAAGTAGTTAAGTTCATTAAGTATTAATAATCAAACTCTACTCGACGGACATATTGACTGGGAAAAATTTAGAGCCGAAATTGAACGACAGACTGACCTTAAAGTACGCCTCAAGACATCACGTGAAATAGCTGACGCAATTAGTAAATTAACGCAGGATATACATGCTTGTATAAATGATGCTAAAGCCCCATACAGACCAAAAAAGCACACTACATACCTACTAACATACCTCAGGGAATTAATCCAAGCTAAACGAAGAGTGAAATGGCAGAGAAGTCGATACCCATCTGACAAACAAGCATTTAACAGATTACAAAGCCAACTAACTCGAGCCTTAAAACAATATCGAAATTATCTTTTTCAAAAATATACTGAAGGACTGAAAACAGAAAACAAGTCACTAAGGACTGACACTAGACGAATACTGTCCCATAAAAAAACTAGTACTCCTGGTGACGATACCTGGGCAAAAGACGACAATGAAAAGGCCCAGTCTTCTCCAAACACCTTGAAACACTTTTCATTCCCAACTCAAATATAGAAGACCCTGATACTACAGCAAAAGTAACTGATGAACTTGTAGCCCCTTTACAGCTCTCTCTTCCACCCAAGGCATTCTCCCCAAATAAAGTCTCTTTTATAATTAAAAAACTATCATGAAAAAAATCTTCCGGTTATAATTTTCCTTACATATATATACAACTCTATCTTAACAACCTGCTTCCCGATTCTGTGGAAATTTTCTCTTCTTCGTATGATCCCAAAGCCCCATAAGTCTCCACAACTATGTACTTCATACCACCCAATTAGTTCATACTGATGTACTTCATACCATCCATGGTCAAAAACTTTGAAAATCTATTTTTTCAAAGACTTCATCCCATTTTTGAATCGAAAAATGTAATCCCCTCTCACCAATTCGCGTTTCGATCGCAAGACTCTACAATTAAAGAGAACTCTTTCTACTCTTGAGAAGAAAAAGTACTGCTCAGTTGTCTTTCTTGGTGAGGCGGAAGCCTTTGACGGGATTTGGCGTGCTGGGTTGCTTTGGAAGCTCAAGGGAATACTCCCACATACTTACTACCTTATAATGCAGTCCTACCTCAACCTCCGCTTTAGCCAAGTAATAGAAGGCTCTTTGTCTTTCTAGCAATATCCCGCTATAAAGCGTTTCACAAAAAACTTCCTAAATATAGTAATCCCTTAATCCTAACAATATCCTCCATAAGCATTCCAGGATATCCCAGAAGACGTCTGAGAGGATGGGTCGAAGAGACTTATTGCTGTGAACTGTTCTAAGTGATTTTTTTCTACTTAGACCCACGCCAGGAGTGTAGTCACTGGAGTCACTTCCCTCCTGTGTTCTCTCTTACATCTGTGTTATCATCGTCACTGATAATATAATACTTACATTGTTGTGACTTTGAGCAAATAAAAAAAAAAAGAAAAAAGAAAAAAAAAAGATTGTGGTTGAAGCCATAATATGTATGAACCATTTAACTCGATTAGTTAAATTGAACTGAACATTGTACATTGGAAACATTAAATACATAAATTACCTAGGAGAAGGAAGTGCTTATTAAACGCCAGTTATTGATTATTCCCCTTCCTCCACCTACCCCCCAAACATCATGACTAATTTGCACTTTTAAACATGTTTTTCAGAAGGACAATAAGTCGGAAAGCAGATTAAGAATCACCAAAGGGGTTTGTAACTTGTACTGTGTGAGGAGAAATTTTTTTATCCTCCAGCTGTCAAACGAGATATCCCCAACATATAATTTCGACAAACCCTGAGAACTCTTTTATATATTTACACTAATTGCCTGTCTGCCAGTTAAAAATTCATTTAAAGCTGATTAATTGATTTTTATTCTTGTTAATGACGGCTTTATATTAAACATCGCTATACTGGAGTTAATATAGCCCTGAAGGCCTACGTAACACAGCGGTCCTGTTTCAAAGAGTCCTTGTACAATTCAAAACAAGTGCTAGGCACTCAATAAGAAACAACCATATTTCCATACAAAGTAACCTTTAGAAGGGGAAAAAATTATTACTCTGTCATCCAAAGTCTAGAGACAGCTTTACTAGCAATAAACAGTGCTGTAATTATATGAAAGTTACATCTGAATCCTTTCCTGTTTGACGACTTTTGTAGATGAGCGATCAAGGCCGGTATGTCAGACCCATAAACCATGAAGGAAGAGCAAAAAGTAATTGTAGATGTTTGGATTATGAGAGCTGATGTTTCATCTGTCTTGGATGGCAGAGTATCCCTGCCGCTGCAGCTGACCTCAGGATATCGAGGATAATATTCACGAGCACCAACTCTCCACCTCATACAGTTTGATACCTTGTATTCTCAATCTTCAGACTTATGTTCCATTAGATGACGAAAACCTATGTTTCATTTGGCCTGTCTGCTCCGTCAACACACACATATTTCTTTTCTACTCTCTAAAGCTTTGCTCGCAACGAACGCAAGGGCATTCCTCAGAAAAAGACTTATCATCACAGATACAGAAATCTGTTATGATGCAGCTAGATAAAAGCATGGACCGGTAAATAGTGTTTCCTCTAAAAGAAGGCCTATGAAAAAGGTTTTAAATAAAGACCGAAACGTTGGCAATGAGAGTTTAATTTGAACCTGAAGAACTGACCGAGTCCCGATAAACCTTAGTTTTGTTTCTATTCCACGGTCGATATATATATATATATATATATATATATTATAATTATATTAAATATATTATATATATTTATATATATATAAAGATTTCACATATACACGTGAAATAACAATCAATGATCAAACCACAATAAGAAAATGGGAAAACAAGACTAAGATCTTTCAACCGTAACAAGCAGTCTTCGTCAGAGTCAAAACCCAACTGACTCAGTTTTTTGGGTCATATCAAAACCCAACGAATGCTATTTTTTAAATCAAATTTTCCCATGAATATGGAAAACATGAAAGAAAACTAAAAAAAAACCTTGTCTCGATAAAGATCCACTGTAGATTTTTTCATTTTCAATGACATGTTATCCATGACCCAGTTAGTATTGGAAATGGTAGACAGCCTTCCTGCGAAGGTATACTGCGCAACCAAGGATGTTTATGTTGCAGGGCAGGCATATAATTAGTGCCCTAATTAACTATAATCACTTTATTCATATCCTTTGATTACATTATAAATTCGGCACGGTCCGTACATCCGTACATATTAACTCATTTAAATATGCTCCTATTAAAACCATAAAGATATCAAGAAAACGATACCGATCTTCACATTACTGTACCGATTTGTTTATAAATGCAGTGAGACATTGTGGAATTTTAATATTAATAAATTATTACGACACAAATTAAATAACTTATACAATCAAACGTGCCCGTCTTTGACGGGTACTTTTTTAAAAATTCGGAGATGATACATGGTATTCCAAAATATCATTAGGAATTATAAAATAGCAGAAAACATCATTATTAGTACAGTTTTAAGCAAATACCCCTGCATACATCTCATTAGCTATCTGTCCTTCAGGTTCATGGAAGAACCTGAATAATTTTGCGGACAAACCGACAGACAGAAATTTTTCTAAGGGTGGATTCAGTTTCTCTAATGTATGATTTCTCCAGTAGTGGGGTCATGCAGCAATATCCGTAGGCTGCATTGGCTTATAAATAGCCACAGGTTCTTTAAACCAGGGTCAAAAAAGGCCACTTGCATTTTTTTTTTTTAATGGCAAAGAAGGAGTCGGTGGTGAAATGCTTTAGCACCCCAACCGAGAGCGTTCGGATTCACCCTCAAGTTGGGAGTGTCGGACTCCTGGCGAGCCAGTGTACCGACTAAAACACCACCTTTCTCCACTTCAACCTGCCCTTTTATTACGTGCGGGGGACTTAGATGGATGGGTGCACTTTGCCCAGAAAGGGGTCGGTTGGGTGTCAGTTTGGAAGACCCACCACAAGTGGTGCTGCACAAGGCTACCATCTAGACACCATCTTTGGAAAACCTTTTAAACTCGCAAGCGAGAGGCTACCACCCCGTACCGCCCGGACGGGTTCCAAGCTTGGGCGTTCGCCCGTTCATGAAACACCAGAACAGCAAGCCAAAGATACGCTGCCGAACTGGCTACTGGACCGTGCTTGGGACGGCCTGCCCTGCACTGTTTGCTTGGCTGCGCAGCATACCAATTACCACCTCTGCGACGGGGACGCCAGTACTAGGTACATCCACCCCTAGACCAATGGGACAGAGTCGTCATGGTTAGGTGTGGTTAGAGGTTATAAATAGCCACAGGTTCTTTAAACTAGGGTCAAAAAAGGCCACTGGCATTACCTTTAGCTGAGCAGGTTCAGTAGGACCTTTGGTCCGGAGTTTGATGCGAAACTCTTAAGATAAGTTGGTATTAGGGGCGGCGGGGCCGATGGTGGGTGGGGCTTTGTCTCTCCATCCCGCCAACTGAAGTTGGTATCGTAGTTGGTTCCACCCAAGTTGGGTTGAACCTTGAGGTCGCTGTGTTGAGAAGCAGCAACTTCTCGGGAGGGTACCTGCTTAGCATCCAGAGGAGCTAGAAACCCCAAACCCTTACCAGTGGGAACGAGCTCAGCTGACTGGACTGGACAACTTGTACTTGTCTGGTCTCAGACGGGTTCTCAGAGTGAGGACGATTAGATACCACCCCTTTGAGCCCATTTATGTTCAATACAGGTGGCAGTTAGCCAACGGTAGACCTTAGAGGCTCTCATAACTATCCTAGACGAAGTGGATTTAGTCAACGAGAGATTTGTAATCTATCTCTGAGTTGTTTCACTTGAAGAACTAACAACATTCCTACCAATGACGCCGTTATGGGATCCCCATCTTCATGGGGATGAACTACTGGTAGCAAACCCTGGTCCAGGAGTAACGAGCATTGCTCTCTTCGGAGACGGAGGACTAAGTTCAGAAGAACACTAGGGTAGACCTAAAACTGTAAGGCATTGTAAGTAATCCTGATTGACCATAATTTCTCTAACGTATGAAATGTAAAGATAACTTGAAATGTGTCAGTTCTAAGCAATCTACAGACAAACCTTCCTTATATATATATATATATATATATATATATATATATATATATATCCATAAACAACAGAACTAACATAAGCCAAAGATTAACATTTTGCTATACTAGTCAATGGATGACTCCTAAAAGAAAAACACAAAATGAATACCACATAAAAGATCAACACTTTGCGATACCAGATACCACACAGGGTCTACTGTATACAGTAGAGGCTCGGAGTGCGTGTTTAATTCATTGCCAAATCCAGCTCGTATTGCGAGTTACTCATATTACGATGCAGTTTTCCTATTAAAATTAAAATGAAAATAAATAATCCGTTCCAACCTCAAAATTCCAAATGCCTATATTCAAGTTTATTTTTTAAAGAGGAAATGTCCAGTTCGAAAAAATAAACAGTACTGTACACGTATGTACACGTACACGTACACTCGTAATATGAATGATAAAAATGCATACAAGATGTAATCATGTTTTATTAATCTACTAATCTTAAAACAGACACCATCTAAGCGTGAGGAAGACGGTCGTTCGTACTACGAATTTTTTACTCCTCATACGAGAAAAAGTCTTACGAATGGCTCTGGTAAAGAGAATTGCTCGTACAATGCAACTCGCAGGTCCATCCACTCTTTTATTATGTATACCTTCCTTTGAAATGTTTTCTTCTTATGTACTCTTCAATGGTCGACAAGCTTTGGGCGGTGGGGGGCACACAGCTATGGCTGTACTGTCATGGAAAAGAACCTTGTTATTCAATACTAAGTAAATTGTCTAGGATTCAAAGAAAACAAGGAATCAACATAATATAATTGTATATTTAAACAATGCCACTTATTTTACTGTTAGAATAAGAAAAAAAATAAAATACAAACATATATAGAAAAAACATTCTCATTTTACTGCAAGAATCAAAAAAATTACAGACACTTCTCGACATACGATTTAGTTACATTCCAAACGGCACAACGTAAGTTAGAAATGGCGTAAGTTGTTACTGTACGTTATAGTAATGTATACCGTTCATATTAAAGTATACTTCCATTAATTTAATCACCGTATCTTATAAAACATCCCTAATTCATATATTATAATCATACATCATAAAATAATAACATAAATGTAATTTCAAATACGTAAATTAAATTCAAGCAAAACGCATGTATTCGTAATTTCAATTAAACGAGTTTTATTCAAACTTAGTTACTTTCGGCAGTGGTGCTCGAAACAAATTCAAGTTCACGATCACAAACACTTTCTTTAATAATTTTGACATTGCTATTTATTTTTTTGGCTTTTTTTATATTAAAATCTTGGACGTAAATCGAAAAAAATTTAAGTGGAGAATTGTCTCAAAAAAAAAATCAAATAAATCAAAAAAACAAATTCCTTGCAAAAAAAATCTATGCCAATAGAATCTATGGCCTAGAGAAGGCGAAAACCAGTAGTTTCCACTGACCTCTTTGAGAGGACATGTAAAAATGGAGATATTGGTCAGGGGATTATGACCAATGGAACCCTCACACTTAACCCATTTTTGAGTTCTCTAATCCACACTCTCCAGGTAAAAAGAAGGATTTTTTTTTAATTTGGACGCGATAAATATAGGCTCTCAAAGGTGTCCCTCTGGCTTGGTTTGGCTGTATTATAGTAGAAGTTTGTCTGTTCGATCTTACAACAATGTCCTCGAATGCAAAGCACATTCAGGTAAAGCAAACATTTTTGTTCTTTAGTTTTATTTTATATTTAATGTCGTTTTGTAAAATATTATCATCTTTTTTTACAGATGATTACACATTTTACAAACTATAAAACTTAGTCTTCTTTATAATTTTGTAAAAAATATTATGTTTTCGAGAGTATTCTTGTTGTTGTGAGAGGGACCGTGCGGCCTACTTTTACACACACACACACACACACACACACACATATATATATATACACTTTTTCGTTGGAAATACGATCCAAAACGGACAAATATAGTTCAATATAGACAAAAAAACATAGAGAAATCAAAAGAACACATTTACAGTCTCTAATTTTCGGTTGAACCGTCTTCAGGAGAGATAAGAAAGGGAAACCAAGCGCACTGGTACAGAGACGGTTGGAGTCCAACCGTAATACTTACTGGTATTACACACTGGCCTCCTACAAATAAGACTGTGAGAGACTGGTACTCATTCCATGGTTATAACAACGGACATACGGCAAAAAATAATTATCTATCGTGCAGGTGTGAATAATGACTCAATTACACTGTAGAGGCGTTGTCCCGTCAAAAGCGAATGGATGGCTTTAGCATAACAAACCACACGTCTTGAGTAATACAAAGCGATATTAACATATCAAGCACTTGGCTATCTTTAGCCTCCAGCAGCCTTGGAGTCTGTAATTACTTCCTGACATTCTAAAACAAAGAGCAAAGCGATATTTTATTAACACGCTCAAATCCATTAGAACTCCTCTTTGGCTCTATTTTTTATATAATTATGCGTGTTTCCTTGTGTAGGCCTTCATACGTAAGTGTAGAGCAGTAATAGCTGGCATGGTACAGGTATACCTCAGCCAACGTCGCTGATTGGGACCAGAGATGCTTAGGTCAGCCGCTTTCTAGGCTAAACCGAAATGACCTTTCCTAGTTATATACAGGTAGACCTCAGCCAACGTCGCTGATTGGGACCAAAGAGGCCTAGGCTTAGGTCAGCCGCTTTCTAGGCTAAACCGAAATGACCTTTCCTAGTTCTGTACACTACTTTATTCATTAAAGCAATTTTCAATAATATATGGCAAATAAGAATCTATTCTAAGCTTAAAAACAAATACAGTTTACTCTTAATACTGCATGATACGAAAAAAAAGGTTATGAATAACCTACAATTTGATGTTTTCGTACATCCAGATTCTTCGTTTATTAGGTGGTTTACAATGTATGACATAAAATAAAAGCTTCCTTTGTGGTAAAGATATCATTAATTTTGCAGTAATAAGGCTAGAAAAAAAAAGACATTTTATATTTACCGTGAGGAGAAATTTCGTTCCTCAAACTTCTGAGATAATTGTGAAATGTGATATAATTGTAAATAGCGAGTAGATTTCGTCATGGATAACATTCATTCTCCTGCAGCTAATCGGTAGTGTGATAAAATACCTTCTCATGGATATAACTGTGATTCCTGACTATAATGGTTTTATAGTGATAATATGTTTTCAATATTTGTAGCAGACAAACGTAAAGTTGAATATCTGACGTAGATTTTATTTTTAATGTTTTTTTTTTATTTTACTAAGATTATTTTTTAAACTGACGCATAACCGAGATCGACTTAACTCTAAACGAAGTAGGCCGAGGTATACTTGTTATTCAAGCTTTTATACATACCAACAGATACTGGTACAATATCAAACGATATACCAGCCGACAATATCTTCACTTATTTACCTAAGACGTGTTGATGGTTTTCTTTTATTAATTCATCTGATCATGAATTGTCTGTTTAAGACACACAGCAAGTACACTCAAATCTCGGTTCTACGGACCTCCCTTTAACGAATTTCCGATGAAAAAGACAAAATCAGGAGCTACAGATTTTGTAGTAGTAGTAGATCCGATGTTTCTGTAGTTGACCTGTGGTCGCTTTGTCTACAGCTGTGCCTAAACACATGAGGCTGTTTGGACAGTATTTTTCGTCCTGTTTTGTGCATTGTGAAATGTAAAACACGTTTTTCAACCATGTCGGGGTTTTCTGACTGGTATTGCTCCCTTTTAGTCTGTAGAATCAAGGTATGAGTGTACATTAAAAGAAATATAGTAACAATATTTGCCGAGCTACATAGCGCATGCACAAGAGCACACCTGTTGCACCCGGAACTTCGTTAATTTTTCTCTTATCCATTCTAAAAAAAAGTGTGCAATTATAAATTTAATCCTTCAAATGTGTTAAAACTTCTATCCTGCTAAAAAAAAAGAAAAAGAAAAAAAATAGCGATCAAACTGATAAGGATTTACAAATTTAATATCCACCTTTGCAACAGCAATTTATATTAATAAAAAAAACAGCGAAAAGAAAACTCGCAAGAATACTCGAGTGAAGTGTAAAGTTCATTTACACGAAGGAGCGGCTTCTTTAAAACCAGTCCGCAGTTCTTTTCTTTTTACCTCGAGCTGCGACTGAAGAAACGAATAACCACCTCGTGCAAACAGCCAGTCTCCTCCCTAATGCAAACTCAATGCACTTCTCTTTGAACCATCGACTCTCTGTCAAAAGCACTCAGTCAAATGCATGGAATTAGGTGTACATAATGCCCGCTTCTACATGGTGGTCGACAGTAATTCAAAGAACCGACCACATGTCGAGACCCCGAGTCTGCAATGAAGAACTCAATGATGCCTATCTACTCTGTATTTTTCTTCTTTTTTTTTTTAATTAAAAAATAGGAAAGAGAGCGAGTATAGCAAACAGCATTCGACCAAGATGTGCTGGTTTGTAAAATTATAAATGGTACTGTTTTCGCAGATGAGTTAAATACCTTGGTAAAAAGTGGGAGAGGTTTAAGAAACAAAGCTGTCCGCACGTTATTTGAGACAGCAGTGCAGAGAAGCCTTTGTCAGCGGCTCCCTGTCCTCTGGTCGATTGGCCTCTGCTTCCCCCCAAACTCTTTAGAAATTTAAGAGGCTTTCCTTGCATAACCTTGTTTTTCCTCTTTAATCTTCAAAACTTTCTTTCTTTATGAAATCCCTTGAAATGTTCATCCTACTTTCTCCTAAATAAGTAAGGAACTTAGAAAACCTACTTTCATCTACTTGCTTTACAAAAAACATTCCCATCTAAATTAAATTTAAGAAATACTCAAATTATACATGCTTTTGCATACAACTTGCTAGCTCCTTCGGCGAAAGGGAAGGTTGCAGTATCAGTCCCACTAGAACTTTTTTTTACATGTTGACCCCTCCTTTACGCTCCTCCCCATTATACTTGGATTTCTTCGCAAGTGTAGAGCACTACACTAGATAGATGCTCTACACTATGAATTGTTCTCCCCGTTAGAGACTTTCCTCGTTATGGTCTGCTTAAGTCATTGCAAAGTTTCTTGGCACTACATTGTCTCTGTTATTGATTTCATAAGTTTCAGAGAGTTATGAGTTGAAGTTAATGATCCTGTCAGCCGTAGTGTCTTGAGTGCCAAGTTTGGTATATATGTATATTCATTATCATCTTTCACTAAACTAAACTATATTCATTTATCGTATGAGATGATGTTTAAATTGATGTGTTATAATAATTAAGGAAGCGTTTATTTCTGTCATCAATTGTATTTTTTCTATTCTTTCCGTTTTTAGAATGACACTAAATATGAACTTTTATAAGTGTAGGCATTGGAAAAGAAAACAAAGAGACAAGGTAGCTCAGTGGCTAGCATGCTCGTCTCTGGACTGATAAATTCTGGGTTCGATAACCACTTTGATCCTCGATTTATTCACTTAGGACATGAAGAAAAAAAATGAGAGAACGTCGTCCTTGAAGCCGTTGGTCTTTCTGATGTCAGGTATTCGTCGTTATAAATCTCCTACTCTGAATACACATAGTTAGGCATAATTTTAGGACTCTTATTGTAGAATGCTCATTGGGTCGTATCACAAAGGGGTAATATATGCGTGATAAAAGTACCAACCCTAAAATAGAAACAAAATTAAAGTTTATCAGGACTCGGTCAGTTCTTCAGGTTCAAATTAAACTGTCATGGCCAACGTTTCCGTTTTTATTTAAACCTTTTTTATAGGTTCATATCTAATCCATATGTTCTTCTTACATCTTCATAGAAACCAATAATTATTATCCCAAATATTTACTGTCGATACTTTTGTCAATATTTATGTATTTTGGATAATAATTATGGGTTTCTATGGGGATATAAGAAGAACATATGGATATGATATGAGCCTATGAAAAAGGTTTTCAATACAAACCGAAACGTTGGCAATGAGAGTTTAATTTGAATCTGAAGAACTGACTGAGTCCTGATAAGCTTAATTTTGTATATATACATATACATTAACACATAGAAAAGAACAGAGAAAGTCACTATAGAACTCACGTCGATATTTCGACATCTGTCGTCATCAGGAAGATGTACGAAGTACTAGCGTTGTGAAGCAAACTGGGGGGAGGGGGGGGGGGTTACCGCATTGCTCTCTCCAACGGAGAAGAGGAAAATATTTATTTATTAAACTTAGTCTTTCAGTACTGAGGTAGTACAGATTGTGATTGATCCACCTATCAATATATAAGCTTATTTTTGTAAACCACCACTGATACATATAATCTCATTAGTATATCTACAGCAGTAATAACATTTTTGAAAAGCAAAAAGATTGATTTCATGTTACGAAATAATCTCTTATAGGATTAACATTGATTTTTTACATGTAAGAATTTTATTTTTTATATCTCATAATAATTTCTTAAATCATTTATAAACATTTCATTTTATTTTTATTACAGTGGTTTCATTCAAAAAATGTCTTAAGTCGATGCAAACAATGTAAACAAATGTAAAAAAAATACAAGTAAAGCAATGAGATTGCTGGCAAAGCGCTAACAAAATACATGCATGTTAGCAAGTTATAGGGATCTAATTGGGGAATTAAATCTAAGTCCAGAGGCATCGTATATAGCGCGATTGCAGAATCAGTGATGTTATATGGAGCCCCAATTTGGGGCCCGAACCTGAATTTTTCCCAGAGCAGAGTTCTAATAACCTACCAGAGGAGAGAACTTCTTGCAGTCACCAAAGGGTACAGCACGACTTCCGCCCTGGCTACTCAAGTGTTGGCTGGTAGGATGCCCATCGATATTAAAATCAAGTTAAACGTTGAGCTGTTCCTCCACAAACATGGCTGTCACCCCAGGTGGCCTATATTTGGTCCGGGGGAGATCGGGGACCGGGAGGAGCAGCTTAGAAGATGGGCATCCAGCTGCTGGCAGAAATGGTGGGACGAGGGATCAGTGGGCAGGTGGACTTATAGATTTGACCCCCTAGTATCAGGTGCAAGGCTGAGGAACTTTAGCCTGGACTTTTGGCTGTCACACATTCTCTCAGGACATGGAGATTTTGGGGCATACCTCTTCAGATTCAAGAGGCGGGAGGACGAAAATTGCATCTGCGGAGCTCCCTGGAGAGTGTCTCCCACATTCTGGAGGTATGCCCTAGATATGCGAGAGAGCGATTTAACTATGAAATGGAGACTAGCATGTTCGTGGAGACCACCTATAGATTGGCTTTGCCGAAATACAGGAACGAATTCCTAAAGTTTGTCCACGAAATTGCAGAAATCAGGAAGACAGCTGGTGTGAACGCTACTTGAACATTAAATAGAAAGTTGAACTTTATTTTGTTCGATTAGTCAGACTTTAATTTACTGTTGGTTCCGAAGTTTTTTTTTTGTTTTTGTTTTTGTTTATGTCAAGATGATACAGTATCATTTAATTAATTTAAAATTAATAAATACTGATACTTAATCAGTATCATAACACAGTATCATCAATAGTTCGATAAAATAAAATTAAAGACTTAATTTAATTAATGGCTGATAAATATTAATATAATAATAAAAAAAAGAAGTAGCATTTTATAATGATGTTTTTAGAATGCTGGCATAATTAGGGGATTTGAGTGGAAGAGTGTCAGGGTAGTTAATACCTGCTATTAGTGAATCACCATTTGGCTGCGCTAATTAAAGTGTGCTATTACCTGCTCTCAGGCTTTAAATTGCACTACCTTGTTATGAATCAGCCAAGTCATGCTTACTTAGTGAAAGCAATGTCTCCAGTATGATTTTTTGTTTTGTTATAAGCGCTCACACTTATAAGGCTTTCTTCTTTTAGTGTTGTTATAGGAGCCGAAATTGTGGCTCATTTATTATTTGGCACCCAGTAAAGGGCGAGCCACATTACCTGTTCATTCTGCATGGGGAGTCCCAAATTTTGTCTAACTAAAGTGTATTTAGAGTAGGGGTCTTTAACGAGTACCTGAAACGTACAAGCTAAGGGTCCTACGATTAACGTCCTCTCCGAGGGATTACGTGCTCAGATTTATTCACCTACCACGTGAATAAATCGAGGGTGGGTATGAAACACCGGACCTACTAGTTCGGAGGTAAGCATGTTACCCACCGAACTAATCTGGCCCCTATGTCTTAAGTATGAGAGCGGTACAACTATCTAAAAACTAGGTGTGGAACACTGGCCTTTTGCCGAGAGCAATAGATTTTAATCTCCGGCATAAATAGTGGGTAAACAAAAGAAAACCTTTATAAAACGAAGGGGCAAGGTTAGCCCAGTGACGTGCTCGCATCTGAACTATTAGCTCCAGGGTTCAATGCCCACTCTCGCTCTCGATTTATTCACGCCGAAGATGAATAATAGTGAATTATAGAATAGTGAAATAGTGAAAGATATTCTATATTCTATATATTATATTCTATATAATATATCCTATAGAATATAGAAATAGTGAAAGTTTTGAATAGAATATAAAAAGTCTGGAGTGGCCGACTCCTTCACATAATTTCAAACTCGTTAACTCGTTAAAAGTTTTGGAATGTTTACATTTAAATCAATATGATTATTTGTTTGACAGTCACTTTACTAGTTATAATTATCTGGAAATTAGTGAAAAATCTGACATTTTATAAAAATTGTTGAGCTGAGGGCCTGAAACTTTTATCGGACTCGTAACTCCGCAGCCATAGCTGTCATACTGTCTAGGCCAGTAATGGCGAACCTATGACACGCGTGTCAGTCTTGACACGCAGCATCATTTATGGTGACACGCATCTTCAAAATATGTGACAAACATCCAAAATGTGTTATTAATAATAATATTATTAATTCCGTAAATAATAATTAGTACTTTGTTTCTTAAACTAAATGTGTATGTACAAGTATAAGAATATTGCGTAACAAGTATACATATTAAAAAATATTTAAACATATTGTTTTAATATTTGTATTAATATAAAAATCGTAAATTCTGAAAACATATTGAATTCTAAATGCTCAAATGTTAAAATTGGTTTTTGTATTTTAAATGGCATGAAACAAATAATTAACATACAACAAAAATAATACTTATATTTCCTTCTTAGTTTTACTTTATAAATGTGTGACACGCCACGAAAATATGTTTCGATTTTTCAAAATTTTGACACACTGAACTCAAAAGGTTTGCCATCACTGGTCTAGGCCATTGTTTAACCAAATTAAACTTCAGATTTTAGGTTCATTAATAACATTCATAAATGAAGATAGAGAAGTGTCCCTCAGTTCTATAGTTTTAGGTGTGATTTTACGGAAATCTTTGTGAATTCCGAGATATTGACTCGAATACAGGTATAATGTAACATTTGATGTCATTTATCTGACCTCCTTTTACAAGATTGAAGCTAAAGCTTTCCCTTTAAGACTTCAAGAATGTCTAAAAAAATATCAGAAACATGTAAGAAAAAATGTCAGTGTTATTGTATCATAGAAGAATCAGTTTAAAATCATTAACCGTCTTCTAACATAGAATGGAGGAGTCCATTCCTCTTACACACCCCAATATAACCCAAAGATAATGTGATTGATAAACACAAGAAATCTAAATCTAATATTAATTCTTGTTCAAGAGTGCAAGATCATGTTGATTATGCGATCCATCATACCATTGAAAGAATCACAAATTATATGTTTGACTGGTGTTCATTTTTTACATGATAGAATTTTATTCTCCTTACATTTCATACCAAGCCATTAAATAATTTCAAATTTTTTAATAAACCTCTAAACATCAAATTTTGTTTCAGTCGATTTACTAAAAAATTTCTATGTCAATATAAACAATGTGAATAGATGTCAACAAATCCAACAAGTAAAGCAGGTGATTGCTCTCTGCCGTAATTGAAATTTCAAGAATTTTTTTTATCAATTACTAATTTTTTTTATTAATTTTTGGACATTATCTCATTGTTTTTTAATAAGACCTTTAGCGTCAAAGAAACATTTTCTGAAAACATAAAATTGACCTTAACGCCCTTTTGGTTCATGTAATTTTTACAAGATTTAACACAACTCATTCCTCACATGACGTTTTATTTCTAGGAATAATTTTCTTTTCATCCATCAAACGGTATTGGCTTCTATCATCCCCAGAAGTTTTCAGATTGAATTATAAGTCAGAATTTTTACATTTTTTTGAAAAAAAAATATTTCCTGTTGTTTTAAAAAGCTGAGGATATTTTTCGTTTTTCCTTTGTAGCCTTAAACATAGTGCCAAAGTTTCAAGACTCTAATGTTAGTTGTTCAGGAGAAGAAAAAATTTTTCAAAAAACATATTTTGGCCATAAAAGTGACTTTCTTATCGTGCATAATTGCTCCCAAACAATAGGGTTCATCAACACTAAGAGGTCCATTTTTGTCTAAACTATGAATTTGATCCATCAAAGATTCTGGACCGTAAGTATACAAGGTTTTGGATATACACCCACCCACACACACACATACCAGACACCATCCAAAAATATTCATAAAACAACTTTGGGGACCTCAAAACATGTAATTCCGTCAAAATCTCGAGATGAAATTTTTTCACGATCACTATACTTTATTTATAGTAAAGTAAATAACATTTTAATAGCACATTTTAAAACATTGGAACATTATCAGAAACTAACGATGATATTGGACCTTATGTTTTATTATTAATATTAAAATTATAGTAATCCGTCTTACCTCGTACCCTGCTGCTGAAGTTCTTAGACCGGTTTCGGGCGTCACCCATCTTCAACAAGAACTGATCAACTAGTTGAAGATGTTCTTGTTGAAGATGGGTGACGCCCGAAACCGGTCTAAGAACTTCAGCAGCAGGGTACGAGGTAAGACGGATTACTATAATTTTAATATTAATGATACTAACCTCTGTGGTAATGAAAAAATGCATGAATTTATGTTTTATTAGTTTGAATATTCTTAAGGTCAGTTTACTACGCTTTGATATATTTTCGATAATGCAATCTTGATATGTGCACATAAACTTAATATGGTGCAATAACCGTGTATGATGGAGCCTCAAAACAATTTTCTTCCTCGTGAACCCCTGAGGGTCCACGAGGACCCGTTGAAAACCACTGTTCTAGAAGGAATGAATCATCTTCCTACAATCTCCATCATCTACAGTCAATCTGAATATCACTCAGAAAATATGAACATTATCTGAGATCGAATGAAACATAGGAAATCGACAATGTAAAATGTTTTCAGTACTTTTTTAATGTACTTCCTTGAAACAAAACAATAAGAATTGTTTGCCGTTGTTTGAAAACACATTAAAGTCAGCAGGTTGATTTAAGTGAATGGCACGTTGAGTTTTACTTTCGCGTCGAAGAACAATGATCAAGATAGAAAGGTCAGGGTGACTGCATCAGGAGCACTGATCAAGTGCATGTACTCACTGGAAGCGGCCTCGCAGCACTTCCTTTCCCAAGCGGCTTTCCGTTTGGTCTGCTCACTTTGTTTAATTTGATAACTCTAATTATCTCATTCTGACTCATTCGCACCTTCTGTCCAAAAAAAAAATACCCAACATCAAGCAATTACAATCAATTATGTATTTTAACTCATCATTATACCCAACTAATTAAATTTACCATAAATTAATTACTTCATTATTTTGCATGAAATATGCATAAAACTTTTTGTTATTTAATTATTGTAATTATTTCTGTAATTAGGCGATTTGTTTGAACATAATTATTCATTCTATCATTAGAAATGAAATTACCTTCTTAGCTCGTAAGTTCATCTTATAGGCTCTGGACCGCTTTCGGACGCAAACTTCTCTTCTACTTCAGCTTGAGTTCGCTTTAAGATGAACAGCGTCAAACCTATTTAAAAACACTCAGATTAATATACCAGATAAAGCGGTTATTTCATTTAGTAATATAAATTATTCTATCATTTGCAGTACTAACAATATATATTTATAATTATTCTAATTATAAAATAATACAAAAATGTAACTAAAAAGGGATAAATACATGAATATTGTTATTACCGCTGGGGTTAGTATGATTTATATTAGAAATAGGGAAACCATTCCAACTCCATTCCAACTGTGAGTTGCGATCGAAGATGGACAACATCCGAAAGCGCTCTAAAGATTTCAAGAATATCTGGAGAGGTATGACGGTTTTCCCTATTTCTAACATAATAGGGGATAATTTATCTTCTAACTGTTGTGGTAAACATAGGTTTGGAATAACTATTTGGAAGTACCATTGAATTTTATCTACAGTACTACACTGGTACCTCAACTGAAATTAATTCATTCCGGTATGGACTTCGAACATCGAAATGGTCGTATGTCGAGACTAATTTTCCCATAAAATAGGAATACATTATATTCGATTAATCTGTTCTACAACCCAAAAGCCTACTATGAATCCTTCATAAACACTTCATAAATATGAATAGAAATCAGTTAAATTAGACAGACTTAAAACATATAAGTTATAAATAACTAATAAATAAAGCATAGAATATCGAATTACCATAGAGATTGATGGATAAAGGTCGGAGGAGACACACGGTGTGGAGGTAGAAGAGATTACGATGGGACGTGGAGCGTACAGTAACTTACACTCTAATTTACACTAGGTAACGTAGCTTATTTTTCCTTGTTTAAAATGTTATGCTTCACTTAACGTGAAACGAAATCTAGCTCACTAGGTTTGTACAGGGATATGTTTTTTTTTCTAATTTTCTACTTTACCGCCTTATTTTTCACTCATTTCAGGCTTTTTTTTTTTCTTTACTTCACTTGCACTCGTTTTTCTACCACCACTATACAATGCTTCATCGTACATCGTATCTCCATCAGATTTTCTTATTTTGAGACGAATTATAGTTCGTAAATTACAACGTTTATCGAAATATTCATATATTGGTACGTTTGTAAGTCGAGGTGCCACTCGATAGGGTAATTAACCAACAAATAACGAACAAGTCAATCAAATTAAAAACCTCTGCAGTCACCCTAGAATAATCATCCAAATCAGTAAAACTAAACTACTTTCGTTAATTGAACTGAAATATTTTGTTTATCATACAAGTAAACTGTTATCTATGTAATTTTTAAACGATTAAATTAAATGTTTTTCTTTACGAAGTTATCTCCATTTTACTAATTATAACATTAAATACCATAATTGTTACAGTACTGGAAAAAACTGAGAAACAATTATACTATGACTAATTATTGTAATTTAAAGGATTCATTGAATAAGATTACTGTCAGGGCATTCAAGGAAATGATTACAAGTAATAAGATACGTAATCCGATGCTTCATCAATGCGCTTGATTAAGGCCAAGCAGTTAATTACATTCTTGATTTGGCGATCTTTCCAGAGTTAATATTTTATTTTAAATAATTAATTATTTAATTTAATAACTACCATATTAATTATAAATTGTGAATTGTTATACGTTTTTTTACTAAATTACTTTTATATATATATATAAAGGAAATGACTCACATTGGATGACGAGAGATTCTAGTAAGATTATTGTAAACAATAAGACAGGTGAAGGTATACATTAACACTGCTATGAGTTATATTACCATTCATGATAATCCAAAGCCATCAACTCTTTATTATTCATATTAGATGTGTTTAATGGGGCCAGGGTAGCCCAGAGGCTTACGTGCTCGCCTCTGGACTGGTAGATCCGGGATTCGATACACACTTTGGCCATCGATTTATTCCCACGGAAACTGAATGGATCTCAGCTCGGCGACCCTTGGAGAGGACTTTAAGCCTATTTTGATCTTTTGTTTCTTAGCCTTTCGGCCTTAACATAATAACAAATCAGGATGACGGTTTTACGTGCTGCAGTTTTATCACTTATGAGTCAAGTCCGCACAATACTACAACACGCATCAATATCAAGTGATCAGTCTCAAAAAAAAAAAAACAAGTATGACTTGATAGTCAAGATAAAAATCCTTAAGTAAAGCACAACAAAACAAAACGATTCATGCATTTCGTCATTACCACAGAGGTTAGTATTATTAATATTAAACAAAACGAGATTATTTATTATCTCATCACTTATTTTATGAGAGACTCGTGAAATTCTATTTTTGTAGGAAACGGGAAATTTCACTGTCACTTCTTGTCCCTCGATGGCAATCATTCTTAACAACTCTCACAGCCCTCTCACTCACTTAACGTGAGTGAGTGGATGGTCACCTCTCTCACTAACATTATGTCTGTCCGTCTTACTTCCACCTCTATCTCTCTGTATACTTCCCATTTCAGTCCCTCTCATCTCTTCAGCTCTCTCTACCTCTCATTCAGCCTATCACAGATTCACATAGACAGACTCACCCATCGCTCAGTCTCTCTTTCTAAGATTCTTTCAGTTCCCCCTCCATCCACATCCTTATTCCCTCAACCCACCACTACTATTATGACTCCGTCTCTCTGTCTGTCCGACCCACGCTCTCTCCCTCGCATAACTCTACTTTAAACACTCGATTGCAGCCTCATCGATCCTCCTTCCCGACTCGTTACCTCCTTCAGTCCTTTCTGCTTCATATACTCCTTCTTCTCCCTCTCACTTTTACTCCCTTCGTTTCACTCTTACTCCTACATCTTTTTTCTCATTTTCACTCGCACTGTTTTCTCATTTTCACTCGCACTGTTTTCTCGCTTACTATAGCTCTTGTTTTACTCTCTCTTGAACTAATTCCTGACTCAATCTCACTCACGCTAACTCTCGTTTTACTCTCGTCTTACTAACACTAATTCTCGGTATATATTTCTATAACAGGACTATATTTCTCGGTTTAAATTGTTGTCACTAGGTAGGTGAGCACATTTGTTGATTGTTGTTTACCTCATTCTTTGCATCCCTCATTGGTCGTCCATATGCGGCCGTTTGTTGTCTTTATTGTTGATCATGACAGTACCAACAGATTAGAGGTAAAATCGTAAGTCCGAGTTCAAGACCGACCCGACCCGAAATTAGGGCCCAAAATATCAATTATTACGTTCGGGTTGGGTCCGGGCTCTCCCTCGCTAAATTTTATAAATAAATATATATTTATATGTTATGTGTACTAAAATGATGTATGGATATTAAACTGAGGGATATTTGTTATAAAACAATAGTTGGAATGAACTCCAATATATACCCGACCCGGGTATTGGTTCGGGTCAGGTCGGGCTCGGGCCGAGTCGACCTTGGGCCAGGTCGGCCATTCCACGAGCCTGGGTCGGGTAGGGCTTAATACCCACGGGCCTGGGTCGGTCGAGCTGGATATTTTAGACCAATCTTACCTCTTCAACAGATCCAGTATGAAGCACGTCCTCTGCTTCAGTTTAGAATTAATTGATATATCATCATTACTTGTTCATGTGTCATTCGAAGTAGAAATAGTCATTTCGAACAGAGAAAGGAAATGTGCCTGAAGGACATTTCTGTTTCCCGCCCTATTTCAATTCCTTATCTCTCATCTGACATTTACAAATTCACCTTCAGTGGATCTAATTATAGAGACTAGTTTGTTTTAATGATACACCAAAGTACTTCAAATTTTATTGATTACATTTTTATTTTAAAACGATAAATAATTACGCTTTACTAATTCCTTGTAAGATATTTACAATTCATGTATGCAAATAGTTCCATTATAAGGTACACATGGCTTTGAATGGTGCTGTCAGTTGGCTTTGCTGTGGATGAGGGTGGGTCCTAATTGGCCATGTGTAAGATACAAGTTGTTGTACGGGCTTCCTGTTCATGGGTACAAAGTGTCAGCCTTGAGAAGGTACATACTTGTCAGACAAGAGCGTATGATTTGGCCAACCCAAACAAAACAATCCACTTATTTCAACTGGATAACTACCAATGTTTAAATTACTTACTCCATCCTTACTCACCTTTGTCTCACTACTCACTGCGCCACTCTCACCCTGCTCACTCACTCCTCGCACTATCTATGTCTCACTCACTCCTCGCACTATCTATGTCTCACTCACTCCCTTCTTACTCACCTTTGTCTCACTACTCACTGCGCCACTCTCACCCTGCTCACTCACTCCTCGCACTATCTATGTCTCACTCACTCCTCGCACTATCTATGTCTCACTCACTCCTCGCACTATCTATGTCTCACTCACTCCCTTCTTACTCACCTTGTCTCACTACTCACTGCGCCACTCTCACCCTGCTCACTCACTCCTCTCACTATCTATGTCTCACTCACTCCTCGCACTATCTATGTCTCACTCACTCCCTTCTTACTCACCTTTGTCTCACTACTCACTGCGCCACTCTCACCCTGCTCACTCACTCCTCGCACTATCTATGTCTCACTCACTCCTCGCACTATCTATGTCTCACTCACTCCCTTCTTACTCACCTTTGTCTCACTACTCACTGCGCCACTCTACCCTGCTCACTCACTCCTCCACTATCTATGTCTCACTCACTCCCTCCACTATCCTTGTCTCACTCACTCACTTCCTCACATTTTGTCTCACTACATCACTGTCACTCTCACTGCTCACTCATCCTCTCACTTCTAGTGAACATCATCCTACTCTAATCACTTGAGTCTCACTAGCTCATGCGTCACTCTCACCTGGCTCACACTCCTGCTCACTACTATGCTACCACTCTCGCATATCTTGTCTCATCACTCCACTTCTTGGACTCACCTTTAATCTCACTATTCACTGCGACAGTGAATCAATCCATAGCTCACTCGATCCTTGATAAGACTGTTCAACTCACCGTCTCAGCCTTTACTCGTCTCACTCACTCACTTCTAGTCACCTTGTCTCACTACTCACTGCGACCACTCTCACCCTGCTTCATCAGCTCTCCACTATCTAGCCACTCACTCCCTTCTTATCATCTTGTCTCGTATCACAGGCCACTCTCAATGCTCACTCACTCCTCTCATATCTTGTCTCACTCACTCTTATTACTCACTTGCTAACTAACTCTATGCGCAACTTTCACCTGAACTACACTCATCCTCTCAATATCTATAGTCTACTCACTCCCGCACATCTATGTCTCAGGCTCACTCCGGCTTTAGTATCACCTGACTTTAGTGCATAACTACTACAGTGGCGCCAGCTCTCAGCCTGTTCGACTCACTCTCTCACTATCTAGTCTCACTCACTTTCCCTTCTTGATCAACATTGTCTCAATACTATCACTGCGCCAATCGTACAGCCCATGCTAACTCACGGTCTCTACACTATCCTTGTTCACTCGACTCCTCTCACTATCTATGTCTCACTGCACTCACTGCAACTATTATGTCTCACTATTTCCTCGCACTATTGATGATATCACTCACTCCCTTCTTACTCACCTTGTCTCACTATCACTGGCCACTCTCACCTCTGCTCACTGCACCTCGACTATCTATGTCTCATCCTCTGCACTATCTATTCTCACTCACTACCTACTCAACTGTCTCACTACTCACTGCGCATCTCACCTGCTCATCTCACTCCTCTCACTTATCTATGTCTCACTCACTCCCTCACTATCTATGTCTCACTCATCTTCAAATCTGGGCTATTTCGAAATATCTATGTCTCACCACTCCTCGCACTATCTATGTCTTACTCACTCCCTTCTTACTCACCTTGTCTCAGGCTCACTGCGCCACTCTCACCTGCTCACTCAACTCCTCGCACTATCTATGTCTCACTCACTTCTGCACTATCTATGTCTCACTCACTCCCTCTTACTCACTTTGTCTCACTACTCACTGCGCCAACTTCACCTGCTCGACTCACTCCTTCATGATCTATGTCTCACTCACTTCCTCGCACTATCCTAGTCTCACTACTCTCTCAAATGTCTCTTCACTCTGGCATATCATTCTCCTCACGTGCTTCTTAATAACATTTGTCGGCTACTCACTGGCACTCTCAGCCCCAAGCCCAATGCTTGTCACTTTCTCCCTATCTGCACTATCTATGTCCATAACTCCTTCTTACTCACCTTTGTCTCACTACTCACTGCGCCACTCTCACCCTGCTCACTCACTCCTCGCACTATCTATGTCTCACTCACTTCCCTCCCTACCTTTATCCCACATATTTCCTCAGAATGTTTGTTTCACTCATCAGTACATCACTCAATTCTCCCTCACGTGAAACATATCTACTTTAATGAACTTGAGTTGTAGCCAGGTTATCTCAGTGGCAACCTGCTCACCTATAGACACGTGTGTTCGGGGTTCAACCCACTCTGGCCTTTAATTTATTCACGCAGAAGGTGAATAAATCCAAGTACGTCGTCCTTGGGAAAGGACGTTAACTCACCGGTCTCAAGCCTGTACTCGTTATCCTACTCTAAGTACACTTGAGTTAGAGAAAGTTTAGGGCTCCCAATGTAGAATCAATCTTCATTCTGTGGTATCACAGTGATCCAATGTTCAGCCTATATATGCTTTGTCTCACATACTTGTGAGACTAACCTAATGAACTTATGAAAAGTAAACTTTAGTGCCGATGAAGTAGAGTCAATCCGGTAATAACTGAAATAGTTGGTAAATAAGAAATGTGCCAGGTGTCCGGCTTTAGGAGCAGCCTGACTTTGAGTGCATTAAACAACACAGTGGAGCCGAAAGCCCGGGCTGTTAGCGCGGCACTTTCACGAGGGCGCCACTCCTTTCCCCTTGAAAAGATTGCCAATCTATGACACCGAGGCAACGATTGATAGCCCAGGAAGCCCGGCCTAATAAGCCTTGTATCGGCCTCTTCTATTATTACTGAACCACAGGCAAACGATAATTCTCTTTTTTGGCAGTTTGATGAAAAAACAATATTTTTCCTCCCTGATATTTATTACGTTGGCTATGAAAGCCGGTATAGCAGTGTTTCTTGGGCTATTGATCAAATTCTATCACAACAGCACCAACAGATCCAGTATGATGCATGTCTTCTGCCTCAGTTCAGATTCACTTGAACTATCATCAATTAATCAAATGTCTCATTCTGATCAAATTGGGCTATTTGAAGATATCATAGGGTTTACATTAGTCGTACCAGTCTTCTCGATGTTATACCAATTTTCAGGGCTACTGACACTTCCTTGCGGACCAAGTTTGGACTGCCTATTTTGATTCTACCACCATGTGTCCTGACCTTTATGTCACATGGAACTATATGTGAACCTTGTAGGGATCGAACACATGACCTTAGGATTAGAATTCCTTGAAGTCCAACGTGCTATACTCTGCGTCAAAGGGACCTTCAGATCTGGAGTATCACCCGTGTGCTCTTAAAACATTTTCGGCACTACTGGACCGAGGCCCCAAGCCCATAAGTGTTTTTTCCGTTTTTCTACTCCTAGCTCAGTACTATCCCTGGCGCTCTTTAACTAACTTCAGGTTGACACTTATCCCTCGTTAAAGCGGACTCATGGTGGCTGTGGTTCACGTAGATGTGGATGGCTTATTAGTGGTAACGAGCGAGGTTGAAGAATGCGACTCTTTTCTCTGATAGGCTAGACCAGGGGTCGGCAACCTTTAACACCAAAACAGCCATTTGAACCCGGTTTCCACGAAAAAAAAACCCCCAACTGAGAGCCGAAAATGCTTTTTGACATCTAAAATGGGGGAAAACGCATTTATTAGAAAGTAAAAACTAAACATACACTTATTAGTGCTTTCACAACCTTTTCAAAGATGGGCTATAAAGTTTTGCTTATGAAATTCACAAAGTGCTACAGAGAAAATTAAATTTATTTTTTTAAAAAACACATTTTGAACATTCTGGGTTCTTGACAAATAATAAGAATGTCTAAATCTCTCTTTTAAATAAATTAAAAGGCTGAACTTAAATAATCCAGGTTGCAAACAAAAGCAAAAACATGTTACAATGTCTTCACGGCTTTTCTCTTTCTGGATTTCGAGTATATTTTAAATTCAAGCACCATCTGTTTATCTTTTAATAACTGCATAACAACATTTGTACAGAAATTCATATTCAATCAATTCACATTCTTTTCCTTTTTTTTGCTGTTTGCACTTTTTGCTGGTTCCTTAAAAAAAATATTAAACATTGCTCATCCGAACAGAGTCCATAGTGGATTGTAGATTCTTACTCTAATCAGAAAGCAGAAAGAAACACTTACTTACTTGAAAGAAGCGTACACTTACACTAAGCTGAAAGAAACAAAATCTATTTGTTTAAGAAATCAATGAACTTGATCAAATCACTTAAATGATTAAATTAAATTTGTTATTGTCAGTAAAAAGTACATAATATGTAGTACGTATAATTGAGAATATTGCAAATTAAGTTATGAAAAAACTCACAATATACACATACACGTGAATTGTAAACTACAAAGAAGAATTTCTTGCTTTGTGTGCTCTCAGATGACATAAAGTGAAAGGCCTCAGAGCATTTATTTCAATTTTTTTCTTTTTCATTCTGATTTAGACTACATTGATTGCATCACGTGTTTAATTGTGATTTTTCCGCGCACATACACGTATACAGACATACAACACACTAATATCGTCAAAAAAAGAACTTTACCGACCTCAAAAGGTGTAAATGTGACAACATTTTGAGATAATTTTTTCTTAATAACAATACTTTACTTATAGTGAAGTGATTTATATAGTGGGCGACAGTTTAAGAATTTTACATAATTGCTTGTTATAGATTTGGTTTTTCGATGAATTTGTTGGTCATGTAAAGAAGTAATGAAGTAATTGAGATATGCGAGGGATAAGATCAAAGTAAACACTGCTTTGGTAATAAGTAGTGATTATCCAGTTGCTACTACCAGTGTAAGGTGACACCCGCGTGACGCCTTGCGGTGGCGGTCTCCGCCAACACGTGCTTGCCCCTTCACTTTTTCTGTCTACCTCACGCCTTACTCACTCAATTATCTTCTCGTCATTCATATTTGTGCAAACTTGTCCTGTGCACAAGAAATAAAATCTGGAGCGACCTACACTCAACTTCGCTATAAGTAACCATAATATCAAAGCCGTTGACATTTAATTTATTTTTGGCCTTATTTTAATTTAGCCATCCTGTCGATGTATTATCAAAGTAATTTGAACGTATATTAATTTTATCAGTACTGCACTATTTAACTTGTCAAGCTCTATAAAGTGCTAATGAGAATATAATTGCGGTCTTAATGAAGTATTCATTTCAGAATGTATTATAATGCTGCCTAATTATGATGAATAGGATTTCTAGCTATAACTTAATTACAGCAACTAGATATGCCCAATTATCAATTTGGTACAGCTCATTCAGTAAGTAGCAGTTAAAATGTACCGAAAGACGGACAGATACCGTACAAGAAGACATTCCCTTTTAAGTAATAATATATAAAAATAACAAAATTAGAAGCATTGTCTTGGAACAATTTGACACAGTACAACAAATAGTATTCATATTAGTCATATTTAGTGTCGTATTACTTTTCCAATATTGTAAGAACAATAAATAAGTATGGTAAGACAACATTTAATAAAAATTTTTCGAATAACCAGAGGAGTGGTTAACCTTAGTAGCAGTTTTTTTTCTGAAAGTATGAAAGAATACGTTTCCCATCCTCTAATATTACAAAAAAACAGTGGGGTTCTTAAACACAATAAAACCTATATGTGTGATATATGGGCCAGGTTAGTCTAGTGCTTACTCTCCTCTCCTCTGGACTTGTTCGGTTTGGTTCTGACTTTGGCCTCGATTTCTTTAAGAGGGAGGTGAAAAATTTTGAGCACGACGTCCTTCAGAGAGGGCATTAATAAACCATTGGTCCCTTATATTAGTTTAAAACCTAATGGTTCAACCCAGTGGCAACGTGCTCGCCTCTGAACTGGGGTCCGGGGTTTATTACCCACTCTGACCGTCGATTTATTCTCACTCGGAAAGTGAATAAATCTTAGCACATCGTCCCTCGGAAAGGACGTTAAGCCGTCAGTCCCAAGTCTGTACGATGTTAGGAACTCGTTAAAGATCCCCTACTATAAATATACTTGAGTTAGGCTCCCAATGAATGTTGATTGTGTGGTATCATAAAGGGCCAACGTTCGGCCATTCACGTGCGTTCCCTTGAGGGAATACCACTGCAACCTAACCTAACTTAGCCTAACAGTCGACCATTTGATATTGCTCTGAACTTAGAAATACATATTTTTAATTCTCCGGGGTTGATGCTGCATGTTGATGTTGAGCGCATGTAAATGTGTGTGATACAGAGAGAGAGAGAGAGAGAGAGAGAGAGAGAGAGAGAGTCAGTATATCTGATTGAATGTATGTGCTCACGCATACTTGTATGTTTTATTAAATAGGTTTATCCGGCCATGCTGCACAATTATATCAAAACAGTGAAGTCTGCCTTACAAAATGAATTATCAATTAAATATCATTTTTATTAGAAAATATATAACTAAACATATAAGAATTCAGTGTTTAAAATAAAAATAAGGAGAACAAATTAAGTTACAAATATGTTAGAATATTTGTGAAACATACTACAATCAGTTCCAATAATCTAACTCGATAAACGATCAAAGCTTACATAACATATAAAGGCTACATACATAAAAATATCGGCCTACATAAAGACCGATAAACACCTAAAGCCTACAAAGTGCTGAGCGTATTCCTCTTTCATCATGATACAATTACTGGGCGGCCAAGTGGACCTCAAGTCGTTTCTATTTGCATAAATCTGAGACCCTCGGTCAAACAGGTTGCAATTATGCCGGACGTGATCCCAGACTTCGCCACACCCACAATGAGAACAATTTGAAATATTAAATCTTGTCTTAGGTAGGAACTTTTCATGTCCATGAGCTGACACCACTTGAGTGACTTTTATGGGAGATTGTAAAATCAGAAGCAACCCTGTCTGTTACTTTTGAGGATAAAATGTTTTAATGTCACTCAGGGTCAGATTTAATAAAATACACAGAAGTACGTGTCCGCACATACACACATACATACTCTCTCTCTCTCATTTTCATACACACACACACACTCATACTCTCTCTCACACACCGATAAACACACACTCGTACTATCTCTCCCTCTCTCTTTTCTCTCTCTCTCATAAATATATACACTCACACTCATACACTTACACACATTCATACTCTCTCTCTCACACATACACATACACACACATTCATACCTCTCTCTCTCTCACTCTCTCCCTCTATGTTTTTAGATGCTCTAAAAAAAGGAACAACTGAGGACCTGATCCAGAGGTTTCAGTCTCTTCGGTTGTATAAATTTGGAATTATAATTTTTCGGTGTACCATGCCATACAAAAATTATTATACCATTAATAATAATTTTTTTATTCCATCGATAGATTGATACCGAAATAAAACTCAAAAAACGGTTCCGGTGAATAATTATACAAGAAGGAAAAACCAACCATCATTATCTTTCCCTTAAGTCAATTAAAAGCTACAGTAACAGGCAAATGGATAAACTGACTACGCATATAAAATATTTCACTTCCTTGAGAACGTAAGGAATTCTGTGCATGACCGAAAAAAAAATTAAAGCGAATAAAAAATAACTTCGGAATAATATGTCACAAAGAAAAGGCTGGAATAGCTCTTAGTCTTCTATGCAAAGAGAATGAGAAGTTAGGGACTACTTTGTATCACAAAGGACCGGTGTTCGGCCTGTGTGTTACCCTGTGGGACTGACACTGCATACTAAACCAGCTACGCACCTTTGATCATATAACAATAATATTGTATTATCAAAGTCGCGCAGAAAACACTCTTTTTGTTTCTTTTACTAGATAGTTTTTATTTTTAAACATTGCTATTGATCTTTTCTGTGTAGAGGGCAGAGGAACTGACCAGTTTAGCCCACTGATGCTGATTCCTCGAGGGAACAAAGCACTGCTTATTCATTCTACATACATCAGGAGTCATAAATTGTACCATAGTCAAGTGTATTAGAATAGGGATCATTAATGAGTACCTGTTAACGTACTGGCTTGAAGTCCTCTCCATGGGGCGATGTGAACATATTGTTTCACCTCCCATGTGAGTATGTTAACCACAGAGGATATATGTTAATCTGGACCCAGCTCCTGTTTATTGTAAAGTTCGTTTAAAAGTTCAATTTAGCCAAATGGAAAATGATTTTCTACCTGCTGAGTTACAGGATGAACTTTGTGGTAACGTGATCGTCTCTAGACTGGTATATCCTGGGTTCAAAACCCACTCTAGACCACGATTTATTTACGTGGTAGGTGAAAAAATATGAGCACGTCGTCCCTATTTGAGCGCTGGCTGTTCTGAGACTGGTTAGTTCAGTAGCAACCGGGACTGGTAGGCCCGGGGTTCAATACCCACTCTGGCTCTCGATTTATTCACTGAGGATGTGAATAAATTTGAGCACGTCGTCCCTCGGGCGTTAAGCCGTCGGTCCCTTAGCCTGTACGAAGTCGGTACTCGTTTAAAATACCTACTGTAAATACACTTGAGTAAGGTAAACTTTAGTACTCCCAATGTAGATCAATCTTCATTATCACAAAGGGCAAATAATCGGCCTATGTATGTTTCCTTGTGGGACTGTCACTGCAATCTAACCTAACATCGTTGGCTGTTCTGCCAACTATTACCCTAAAACTCTCCCAATAGAAACAGTTTCTCAGTTATTACAATCTGATTGCTGTGATACACAACAAAGGCACACCCAATCTTCACGTTCTAACTGCTGCCATCAGTACATCCTGTAAGCAGTATATATCACTTTAGTAAAAAAATTGCAAGAACAGGCTGCATCCATCTCTGAGGGCCCATCGGCTGTTCCTCTAGGATAGTCGATTCAGAGTCCTTTTATAAGGTAAGGGTGACAATACACTAATACTTTAATAGAAACAAGGGTCTCATTAACACATATGCAACTAGCTTCGTATAAAATAGTTTGGAATCATTGTATACCTCTGAGTAAGAAAAATCTCTGCACACTGTCAAACTGCTTCCTTTATATATATATATATATATATATAGGTGTATAATGTAATCGGGATTCGGTCAATTTTCCAGGATCAAAATCAAACTCTCAATGCCAACGTTTCGGTTTTATTTAAAACCTTTTTCATAGGCCTACAAACAAAGGATGATAAGAAATCATATATAAACATCAACATATAACTAACATCAAAATGGAACATTACAGTTGTGAAAAAAGAAAAATATATATACAAGTAGAAGTAATAGAGGAACAATAAACATTTTTATGAACTTACAGAAGTCAGAATTTTTGAATTAGAAAAATGATGAAATTTACATTATATAAAATGAAGTAACAATAGATAGTTAGTGAACTAACATCTTAACTGGTCAAAAACTTGGACCAGACTAACTGATTACAATTACATGTAAACCGAAACACTGTTCACTCAAAGAACACAAAAAGGAACTAAGGAAATTAAATTTCACTAAAATCAACTTAACACTCCTGAATAAATAGTGTTCAAATTGGTAATGTCACTTCTATGATTAACTGAACTTAGATCTTTTTTAATATATAGCATTTCGAGGGTCTTTCTTCTTTGCTCATCTTGTTCTTTATCTACTATAATTGCTTCATCAAAATCGAACATGTGACCTTCGTTTAAGGCATGGAATGCTAAAGCAGTGGCGTTACTTTTATTAGTTCTTATTGAATAAGAATGTTGATAAAGTCTTTCTTTTAAAAAACGACTTGTTTCTCCGTAATAACGCTTGTCGCAGTCTTTACATTTGATCGCATAAATGAGGTTACTTTGTAACTCCTTTGGTATTTTTTGTTTCAAATTTGAAAATAAAGACTTGACTTTTCTTTTGTTATAAAATGCCAATGTAACTTCAGGTACATTTCGTTTGAAAACTTTTCTAATTGATTGTGATAAGCCCTCAACATACGGAAATTTGAAATACTTTTTATTTAAAACTTCAAGTTCAGCATGATTTTGATTGGAATGTTCTGGTTGTTCTCTTGTATATTTAAACCAATAACGTTCAATTAAGTTGTTTGGATAACAATTTTTCTGCAACAATGACTTTACCCTTTTCTTATTTTCTTTTTGAAAACATGGACTACTAATTTCAACAACCTTCTTAACTAAATTTTGAACGCAATTCAATTTTTGGTTTATAGAATGAGAGGAGTGATAGTTCAGTATTCTTCCTGCACTGGTAGGCTTTCTATACCAATCCGTTAAAATAATGCCATTTTCACCTCTTATAACTTTTACATCTAAAAATGGCAGATTTCCGTCTTTTTCTATTTCATAGGTAAATTGTAGACGATTATGAAAAGAATTAAACGTATTTCATACATACTCTTCTTCTCCTCTTTCAATAATTAAAAATAAATCGTCTACATATAATTTAATAAATTTCACCTTCGTACCTAATTTATTAATACAGTCTTCTAATAACTCAATCATAACTATATTAGCAAGGATTGGTGAAATTGGAGATCCCATAGGTAGTCCAAATTTTTGTTTATAAATAATATCATCAAAGGTGAAATACCTTGCTTCACATATAAGATCTAGTATGGATAGGAAAACCTTCTTTGACATTCCAACCTGTGATTTTATCTTATTCCATTGCTTATTTACTAAATTAAATGCTAAATCCAAAGGAATGTTAGTGAATAATGATTGAACATCTAGTGAAATCATAATTACATTATCAGTTAGCACTTGGTTTGACAGCGCTTGTTTGAATTCTGAAGAATTTTTTACGTTCAACTCATTTTTGCTTGTAATATAGCTAAGATATTTTTCCATATATTTAGAAAGTTCGTAAGTTGGACTACCGATGAATGATACAATAGGACGGAGAGGAAAGCCTTGCTTGTGTACTTTTACTAACCCATATATTCTTGGTGCTATTCCATTATAAGATTTCAAAATTGATGCTTGACGTAGATCAATGCATAGTGTCTTCTTTAATTCATCAACAATCTTATTTACTTTATTACGTAAAGTTGATGAAGGATCTCTTCTTGTGATTGAGTATGTATCATTATCTTCCAATAGAGTTTTCATCTTTGCTTTATACTCTGCTTCTTTCATTATCACTGTATTACCAGATTTGTCACTTTTGCAAACCACAATGTCCTTATGCTCTTTCAGAAATTTACAAGTTTTCTTGTAGCAACGTTCTACACAAGCATTCTGTCTTTTCATACGGTTTGATGAGTTATTTAATCTATTCCCGTGGTTTGTAATTATATTTACACATTGGCTTCTAATGACATCACTATTTTCCATGTTTACACATGAAAATATCTTTTCTAAGTCTCCTATTATGTCAAATGTAGGGATATCTTCTTTTTTACCAACTTCTATGGCAAACTTTTCTCCTAATGAAAGTAAATGGAGGCTATCCCTAGGAATTTCAACATTAGTTAAATTTGTTATAGCCAACTCTCCAGAAAAATCAAAGAAACCTTTACCTTGTTTTAAATGCAGGTTATTCATCTTCTTTTGCAAATTTAATTTACTTTTATTAAATACAGATTCTTTGAGACTATTCATTGAACTAATATAGTTTCTTAAAATCATATCTGGTAATTTAACTCTTGCAAATTCTATACAATCACTAATAAGTCTGTTAACACTATTAATACGCCAGATGGTAACTTTAATTTCAATATTCAAAACACCTTGTTTAAAACGATTTAACACTTTTTCCATTTCTCTATGAAAAGGGCTATCACTCACTACTAAATCTTGAACTGAATTCACATAATCACTAATATGTTTTGGAAACAAACAGTCACTTCTACATTTTAACAAGAAAATTCTTCTACTTGATTGTCTAGCTAATTTTGCTGTGTAACATCTCCATTTCTTCAAACATTCACTCACATCTTCTCCATATACTCTTCTTATCTCCTCATAAAAACCCATAGTTGTATTTATATAAACCCAATAATATAACAAATTCAATAATATATCAACTGTTGGATAGAATAGGTGTATAATGTAATCGGGATTCGGTCAATTTTCCAGGATCAAAATCAAACTCTCAATGCCAACGTTTCGGTTTTATTTAAAACCTTTTTCATAGCCTACAAACAAAGGATGATAAGAAATCATATATAAACATCAACTATAAACTAACATCAAAATGGAACATTACAGTTGTGAAAAAAGAAAAATATATATACAAGTAGAAGTAATAAGGAACAATAAACATTTTTATGAACTTACAGAAGTCAGAATTTTTGAATTAGAAAAATGATGAAATTTACATTATATAAAATGAAGTAACAATAGATAGTTAGTGAACTAACATCTTAACTGGTCAAAAACTTGGACCAGACTAACTGATTACAATTACATGTAAACCGAAACACTGTTCACTCAAAGAACACAAAAAGGAACTAAGGAAATTAAATTTCACTAAAATCAACCTAAATTTCACCTGAATAAATAATGTTCAAATTGGTAATGTCACTTCTATGATTAACTGAACTTAGATCTTTTTTAATATATAGCATTTCGAGGGTCTTTCTTCTTTGCTCATCTTGTTCTTTATCTACTATAATTGCTTCTTCAAAATCGAACATGTGACCTTCGTTTAAGGCATGGAATGCTAAAGCAGTGGCGTTACTTTTATTAGTTCTTATTGAATAAGAATGTTGATAAAGTCTTTCTTTTAAAAAACGACTTGTTTCTCCGTAATAACGCTTGTCGCAGTCTTTACATTTGATCGCATAAATGAGGTTACTTTGTAACTCCTTTGGTATTTTTTGTTTCAAATTTGAAAATAAAGACTTGACTTTTCTTTTGTTATAAAATGCCAATGTAACTTCAGGTACATTTCGTTTGAAAACTTTTCTAATTGATTGTGATAAGCCCTCAACATACGGAAATTTGAAATACTTTTTATTTAAAACTTCAAGTTCAGCATGATTTTGATTGGAATGTTCTGGTTGTTCTCTTGTATATTTAAACCAATAACGTTCAATTAAGTTGTTTGGATAACAATTTTTCTGCAACAATGACTTTACCCTTTGTTATATTATTGGGTTTATATAAATACAACTATGGGTTTTTATGAGGAGATAAGAAGAGTATATGGAGAAGATGTGAGTGAATGTTTGAAGAAATGGAGATGTTACACAGCGAAATTAGCTAGACAATCAAGTAGAAGAATTTTCTTGTTAAAATGTAGAAGTGACTGTTTGTTTCCAAAACATATTAGTGATTATGTGAATTCAGTTCAAGATTTAGTAGTGAGTGATAGCCCTTTTCATAGAGAAATGGAAAAAGTGTTAAATCGTTTTAAACAAGGTGTTTTGAATATTGAAATTAAAGTTACCATCTGGCGTATTAATAGTGTTAACAGACTTATTAGTGATTGTATAGAATTTGCAAGAGTTAAATTACCAGATATGATTTTAAGAAACTATATTAGTTCAATGAATAGTCTCAAAGAATCTGTATTTAATAAAAGTAAATTAAATTTGCAAAAGAAGATGAATAACCTGCATTTAAAACAAGGTAAAGGTTTCTTTGATTTTTCTGGAGAGTTGGCTATAACAAATTTAACTAATGTTGAAATTCCTAGGGATAGCCTCCATTTACTTTCATTAGGAGAAAAGTTTGCCATAGAAGTTGGTAAAAAAGAAGATATCCCTACATTTGACATAATAGGAGACTTAGAAAAGATATTTTCATGTGTAAACATGGAAAATAGTGATGTCATTAGAAGCCAATGTGTAAATATAATTACAAACCACGGGAATAGATTAAATAACTCATCAAACCGTATGAAAAGACAGAATGCTTGTGTAGAACGTTGCTACAAGAAAACTTGTAAATTTCTGAAAGAGCATAAGGACATTGTGGTTTGCAAAAGTGACAAATCTGGTAATACAGTGATAATGAAAGAAGCAGAGTATAAAGCAAAGATGAAAACTCTATTGGAAGATAATGATACATACTCAATCACAAGAAGAGATCCTTCATCAACTTTACGTAATAAAGTAAATAAGATTGTTGATGAATTAAAGAAGACACTATGCATTGATCTACGTCAAGCATCAATTTTGAAATCTTATAATGGAATAGCACCAAGAATATATGGGTTAGTAAAAGTACACAAGCAAGGCTTTCCTCTCCGTCCTATTGTATCATTCATCGGTAGTCCAACTTACGAACTTTCTAAATATATGGAAAAATATCTTAGCTATATTACAAGCAAAAATGAGTTGAACGTAAAAAATTCTTCAGAATTCAAACAAGCGCTGTCAAACCAAGTGCTAACTGATAATGTAATTATGATTTCACTAGATGTTCAATCATTATTCACTAACATTCCTTTGGATTTAGCATTTAATTTAGTAAATAAGCAATGGAATAAGATAAAATCACAGGTTGGAATGTCAAAGAAGGTTTTCCTATCCATACTAGATCTTATATGTGAAGCAAGGTATTTCACCTTTGATGATATTATTTATAAACAAAAATTTGGACTACCTATGGGATCTCCAATTTCACCAATCCTTGCTAATATAGTTATGATTGAGTTATTAGAAGACTGTATTAATAAATTAGGTACGAAGGTGAAATTTATTAAATTATATGTAGACGATTTATTTTTAATTATTGAAAGAGGAGAAGAAGAGTATGTATGAAATACGTTTAATTCTTTTCATAATCGTCTACAATTTACCTATGAAATAGAAAAAGACGGAAATCTGCCATTTTTAGATGTAAAAGTTATAAGAGGTGAAAATGGCATTATTTTAACGGATTGGTATAGAAAGCCTACCAGTGCAGGAAGAATACTGAACTATCACTCCTCTCATTCTATAAACCAAAAATTGAATTGCGTTCAAAATTTAGTTAAGAAGGTTGTTGAAATTAGTAGTCCATGTTTTCAAAAAGAAAATAAGAAAAGGGTAAAGTCATTGTTGCAGAAAAATTGTTATCCAAACAACTTAATTGAACGTTATTGGTTTAAATATACAAGAGAACAACCAGAACATTCCAATCAAAATCATGCTGAACTTGAAGTTTTAAATAAAAAGTATTTCAAATTTCCGTATGTTGAGGGCTTATCACAATCAATTAGAAAAGTTTTCAAACGAAATGTACCTGAAGTTACATTGGCATTTTATAACAAAAGAAAAGTCAAGTCTTTATTTTCAAATTTGAAACAAAAAATACCAAAGGAGTTACAAAGTAACCTCATTTATGCGATCAAATGTAAAGACTGCGACAAGCGTTATTACGGAGAAACAAGTCGTTTTTTAAAAGAAAGACTTTATCAACATTCTTATTCAATAAGAACTAATAAAAGTAACGCCACTGCTTTAGCATTCCATGCCTTAAACGAAGGTCACATGTTCGATTTTGAAGAAGCAATTATAGTAGATAAAGAACAAGATGAGCAAAGAAGAAAGACCCTCGAAATGCTATATATTAAAAAAGATCTAAGTTCAGTTAATCATAGAAGTGACATTACCAATTTGAACACTATTTATTCAGGAGTGTTAGTTGATTTTAGTGAAATTTAATTTCCTTAGTTCCTTTTTGTGTTCTTTGAGTGAACAGTGTTTCGGTTTACATGTAATTGTAATCAGTTAGTCTGGTCCAAGTTTTTGACCAGTTAAGATGTTAGTTCACTAACTATCTATTGTTACTTCATTTTATATAATGTAAATTTCATCATTTTTCTAATTCAAAAATTCTGACTTCTGTAAGTTCATAAAAATGTTTATTGTTCCTCTATTACTTCTACTTGTATATATATTTTTCTTTTTTCACAACTGTAATGTTCCATTTTGATGTTAGTTATATGTTGATGTTTATATATGATTTCTTATCATCCTTTGTTTGTAGGCCTATGAAAAAGGTTTTAAATAAAACCGAAACGTTGGCATTGAGAGTTTGATTTTGATCCTGGAAAATTGACCGAATCCCGATTACATTATACACCTATTCTATCCAACGGTTGATATATTATTGAATTTTATATATATATATAGTTTAAAAATATGAAGAAGTACGAATGAAAAACACATACTATGACTTACATTCAATATTTCGACCCCATCCTTTTAACTGTCGTCCTCAGGTTAAGAAGTTGAGCGGCGAGAAGATGAAAGCCAACTGGACAGCTTAACAGAATATTTACAGGTTGGCCACAACGAAAACGAGAAAAGTAAAAGAAATAGCTGAAGGACAACAGTGAATATAATAAAATAGTCATTATATCTTTTCAAATGTATAACAATATTTATAAATTAAAAAATTAAAATATTAAAAAAAAATTTTAATAATAATTAAGTTAATTAAATAGAGAATAAAAACCCCTTCTGAATACTACTTAACGGTTCAGGTTGATTCCTGGATGCGAACGAGATCCTAGGAGTCATATATGGGCTTCTTTAGAAGCTTTCGAATCTATTGTTTAGAGGGACTGTATAAACTAAGACTAGGGCATGAATGCAACTGGTGGTACCCGACTGCTCGAGAACCCATGATTTTTCATGCGTAAGCTTAACATAGATATATGAGTTAAAACGAAGGTAACCCAGAGATAGAAACAGGCATAATTCACTTCTATATTTCGAAGATCGTCAGAGAGTAAGAAGCTAAAAACTAAGAAGGTAACGTAAAAGTTATATAGAAGGAAGGTAACGAAACAGCTGGAAATTAAAGTTACAATTTAGCTTGACAAGAAAAAAATATCCAATAAAATTAAACAATGTAAGGTAAACAGGAAACCTAAGTCTAGAGCCTAGAGTGTTGAAAATGAATTGAGTTTTGGTTTTATCGTAGACCTAATACAAAACTCTTTCGTAAAAAAAAATCAAACTCGAAAAAGTTAATTTAGTGTTTCTATTCGTATATTGTCGGTATATCATGTTATCAGTTGTAGTAACCTTGAAATCATTGATGTAGAACAGTTTGACAAATTATATTATTAATATTATAATTAATTAAAAATTGTAAATCACATTTCGGTAAAAAAATTAATTTTCCTATTTCGCAATTTTTTTATAAAACAAATTATAAAATATCAATTTTATCCATCAAAGAGTGTGAGAGGGCCAGGGTAGCCCAATGGCTTACGTACTCACTTCTGGACTGTTACATTCGAGATTCATTACCCACTCGGGTCTTCGATTAACTCACTTGGGAGGAGAATAATTCTGAGAACTCGTCTTCCGGAGAGGACGTTAACCCGTCTATCCCGAACTATAATGACATTAATGAATATCAAGTAAATAATAAGGCTAATTTTAAAGCCATAAATAATTTTATGGCTTTAGCTATGCCTTTTTTTTATTAACTTTATTGAAAAATATACTATATTAAGTAGCCTTGTGTTAGCTGTTTATAATATAATGCTATAATAACGTAATTCACATACATCATATTATAGCTTGGCCTATGATAATTAGTAATCATAACATATTGCAGTTCCCTCGCTTCGGCCTTTTTAAAAGTGCTTGGATGCGTCACATCTGTGTAACCAAAGTAACCATAATGTTCAAATATTTTGTGTACCTATATACAAACACAAGGGCGTCAGAGAGCCACAGCACTTTAATGCGTATGTTTCTTATTACTTTCTTTTGAGCACTCGGAGTCGGTGGGAATTTACCGACTCCCTCTCGTCTAGTACTTATATTAGATTCGACTGCGACTCCGACTCCACAGCCCTGGTACTCGTAAAGGATCTCTACTATAAATATAAACAAGTTAGGAAAGTTTAGGACTCCCAATCAACTATGTACATGAGCTAAACTTAGGTCTATGTGTGTTCTCTAGTAGAACGACCAACACGAAAGCAACCTAACCAAGCGGTATGACCTGTAGGTTAGGGTAGGTTGCAGTGGTAGTCTCACAAGAGGACTCACATAGGCCGAACATTGGCCCTTTGTGATACCACATAATGAAAATTAATTCTACATTGGAAGTAATAAATTTTGCTTAACTCTATTGTATTTATAATAGGGATCTTTAACGAGTACCTGACGTCTTACAGGTTCGGAAAAGACGACTTAACGAAAGACAAAGGCCAGAATAGGTATTGAACCCCGCACCTACCAGTCCAGAGGCGAGCACATTGATTCTGGGCTACTGTGGCCTTCTGTATGACCTGAGCATGCTCAAAATGTTTTTGATAATAGCCAACTGTACCACCCACCCACAAAAAGAAATATCATCGTGAAAATATTATAAGCTGACTCAAGGGATCTCAAAAAGTGTAAATATAATTTACTTAAACTAAGTAATAACATATACTTACTAAGTATAACCAATAATTACTTATAGTTACTAACTTATACTTTACTTATACAGTTCATTATATTTTATAATAAGTCATAATTACAACATTAAATAATAAAATAAATCTATGGTTTTTCGAAGTACTTTGTCATCAGAAAAACTAAAAGTAGAGGTAACAGAAAAATGAACAGAAGGAAAGTAGGGTGGTGCTGATTGAATCAAGTGAAAAATTACACAGCTGTTATAGGAAAGCCATTAAGACAACTGTTCTATCTTAACTAACTATCAATTGATCTAATTTGCACGTGCCAGGTGTGTTATTAGTTAGAATTCAGACATTTGAAATGCGAGCATTTATTAAGTCCTTTTAGGAAGATAATACCAGTTGGGTACAAGTGTTCAATGTAAAGACACTGTGGCACAGTTAGGGTTCTGAATTGACTATTGTCATGGATGGAAAGGTATGGCTCTCAATGCTGGGTACGTATGAAATATTTCTCTCTTAAAGTGGAATTAATTCCTCAACTATAGTTAATTAAAAACTTAGTGCCGAATTGCATAACGTTTGAATTAAATATGTATTTGTAATCATTTTAAATGATGCAAATTACACTAGAGTATTAAAGATATAGTTTAGGTTAGGTTTCAGGGTCAGTCCCACTATGAATCATACATTGGCCCTTTGTGATAACACAAAATGGAAGTACTAAATTTTCCCCCAAACTCGAGCGTATTTAGAAAAGGAGATATTTAACGAGTACCTGGCACCTTACAGAATAGGGCGCTCAATTTTTTTTTTTTACCTCTTGCATGAATAAATCAATGGCCAGTGTGGGATAGAACCCCTAATCTACCAGTCTGGAAGACACCACGTTGCCACGAAGCTACCCTGACTCCGATTATATAACTAAGAAATGTAGATGCATGATTCAGTGTGGCCTATAGAGTGCTCACTATCTTCTGAATGCACACCTGCATAGCAATACAATATCATCAAAAAGTCAACCAACGACTTAACAGATTTGGGGATCTGAAAACATATAACTCTGTCAACATTTTGAGACTGCTTTTTATAAGATAACTATAATTTAAAGGTAACAAAAAATATTAAAATTTGCGAAATATAAACACTGGTAATAAAATAAAAACATGGAGCCAGTAGTGCCATTCGCTTATGCCAGTAGTGCAAATGTATTGAATTGATGTTTTATTTATTTATATGATAAAATAAATGATTTTTTTTACTTTTAAATGATTTTTATTTTGCTAAATATACCTACTGTATATATATCTTGTATCATGTTAAGAATACTACATCAAAAGCTTGGGTCATATAAGAATCTGTTACCGTGCCTTAATAACAAGAAACAACAATTAAAATTATCCGTGTCAATCATGTTCAGTGAATTAATGTCAATACCTATTGTTATAATTTCTGAGTGACACAATGGGTCACGGTAGTCTAGTATCCCAATATTTTAAAACGTTCTACTACAATTTTTTATGTTATTGTATTTAAAAGTGATTCTTTTACAATTTATTTGAGCATACTATTTAAAATGTGAATGAAGAAAGATTTAGTAATTGTTTTAAACAGATTTTTTTTGTATTTTATATTCTGTATGTATGTATAGACGGCGCACCCCCCCCCCCCTTCCCTACTGTCAGTATGAAGTTCCAAATTTCAGGGGCAGAGCAACTATTTGCCATTTGGGGCGATCGTAAAAATTCCCCCACCCCCTTGCCCGTTGATAATTCGTAAACATTCAAAACTCCAGAATGTCCTAATTTTAGGCTGGTGTCATTGCTTCCAGACTTACATATTATTACACAGCACTCATATACATATATAGCCGTCATCAAATAAAACCAATGATTTTTCAAAAATAAAACATAAAATTCAAATTATGAAGAAATGATTAAATTAAATGAACTGGCTACTCAAACAAATATAATAAACTCTTCAACCTCTTTAAATAACTAGTTTTAAAAATTTAAAATAAACTTATTTTAAAGTTTAGTATAAACGGAGAAGTCGTTTGACAAAGTCTTTTGGACAAAAGTCACTTCGACAAGTCGTTTGACGAAACTTATTTTAAATTAAGAAATATTGTAATTGAAAATCCGTTTAAAAACAGTATACATACATAAAACAAATTACGACGTTAAAAACTCATTTTGGTATACAATATCAGATTTTTGGTTAGATTTTTCTTATTTTATTTTTTTTCTATTTCCTATTTCGCCCCCTGGCACGTGCCGCCCTAAGCCGAACGCCCATCTCATTCGCCCCCCCCCCTCTCTTTTCTACGTCACTCCTAAATCCTTAAGCATGGTGACGCTAGAATGAATGTGAGTCTTCCAGAAATATGAATGACTTGGCCTTGCTGTGGGCGTGCTGTTTAATCTATAGCCTACGGATAGATCAGGTGTGCCGGGTTAAAAATAGCTTCTTAACAGCTGACTAGTAACCTACGAACAGGTTATCTTGTATAGAGCACAATTAACAATGCCTTTAGGCCAACAGCACTATAAAGAAACAATACCTCCTTCATATAAAATTATTCAACTGTAGGAGCTTACCTGTCAAAATAAATCGGTTCAGGAAACTCATACACCATGTTCGAATTTACGCAGTACTTACTTTACTATAACTAAACAATAATATAACCATGAAAAATCTGATACCTCAATTTTGACGGATTTTTATGTTTTAATGATGAAAAAGTTACTTTCTTTTTGTCAAAATTTGTTTTTTGACTATTTTTTCCCCTAAACTACTAACTCTAGAGTGTTGAAATTTCGGCAGTATTATGGAAATCAAGGAAGCAATAAATGAAAAAAATTCTCACATTATTAAAATAACTAAAAGGTCTTTTTTCGTTACTATAAGTAAAGTATAGTGATCGTGAAATAATTTGATCACGAGATTTTGAGGGATTTACTTGTTTTGACTGTCCGAAGTAGTTTTGTGACGTATCCAAAAGTTTTGCGGGTTTGTATCCAAAAGTTTGTAAGGACGCTACAGTCCACAATCTTTGATGAATCAAATTAATATTTTACACAAAAATAGGTCTCATAAAATAGATATTGGAGCAATTAAGCATGATGGATAAGTCACTTTTTTTTGCTAAAATTTGATATACGTGACATTTCTTCTTATATTTTTCAGACAATAATAGAAACTTTTCAAAGGAATCACTATGACTTTATTCTTCAACGTAGACTCTCATGATAGAGGCCTTCAGATTAAACCACAATTATAAAGTAGATTACAGTAATATTGGAATAAGGATTTATTGGTATAAGTATTACATCTACCACAGTTGTAAACAGAAAAAGACATATATACCCAGGGAACTATGTTTTCTGCCCTATTTTATTGATTAGTTGTGGATGAGCTTCTGAATGCTCTATATAACAATGGCTATGATACACAAGGGTGTTTAGAAGACTTTCTATTAGAAGAAGAGTAAGAAGTCTGGATATAAATGCACCTAAAACTGACCTTATACCTGAGTGAATCAGAGGAAAGATTAACCGAAAACCATCAAAGTTACGGACATATTCCTGGAGTTTCTTCAGATCAAGGATTACATTGGAAGATCGATATAAGAGATCCTTTCGCTAAGAGAACAAGAGCAATGTTTAACTTTAAGAGGTTATTTCGCAGAAGATGGGGCTTAATCTTCACTTTGGCTTTACAAAGAATTATTACCGCCGTGGTAAACTAATGACACCTTATGCATTGGTTGTGTGATTTACTAACACTATCTGTGCTTCCTCCAGACTAATTAACATCTCCCCCTTAGACAGTTATAACAAAATTGATTAATTTTCTATATATTTTACAAAATGAAATTCCTCTGTGGAAGATGAAACATAAAAAAAAATAATTGAATGAAACATTTATACTTTGAACATGTGTTTGTTGGATACAATGCCCTTCAGGGACAAGTAAATCAGTAAGAAAGCAGTTAAAGGATGTCAGGAACAACCGGTTCATATTAGTTTAAAAAGCTCATTGCAACTGTTCTTACAGTTGACCAGAATAATATAATTCTAGGTGAAATTGAAAATATATGTATAACATCTATTAGAAATATGTTTAGTTACCTACTATAAATGGAAGCTGTATTTGACAGCATTCGTCGAATGTAACCTCTGTGTCTAGAAAGGTATATCTTTGATCACTGTATGGAATATCTGTCCTGGAACCGGTCAACTTAAAATGAATAAAGATTTCTGTCAATCTACACCCACAACTACGGAAGTGAGAACATTTCTCGATGTACGTTTATTAACGTACTTAAAGAACTTAAAATCTTAGGATGACTTTATTTACAGCAATGCAATGTATGGTATGAGGGTATAGCCGAGGCGCGTACAAGTCCTTTAAGATTAAGGTCTTTAGTTTAATAACTTCGATAACATGTAAGATTAACCAATAATTGCATGTTTCTTATAACTAATAAAATGATTATACCCACATGAAAACAAATTATTAAAATGTATGTATAGCCACATTAAAATAAAACACAAATTAGTTTGTAGTCAACGAGTTTGATATTATGTTTACTGATAGTAAAGCTGAATGTAGCCCACAACAGATTTTTTTTACAGTTTACAATGACTTGGAAATTTTTTAAGTGAAACGAGTTATTATATAAAGTAATTATTTAGAGGTTTATTAAAAAAGAAATGTGTATTTTTTTTAATAAGTTAATATGTTTTGTAAGAAGAATAAAATGTATAAATGTAAAAAATCAACGCCAGTCGAACATGTATCTGTCATGTTTTCTATAATATGCTGGAAGGTCAACTAACAAAGTGTTGTAATCAGCTACATGCTGCACCCTTGAAGAAAACGTAATATCACATGTTCAACTTGGAATGTTAATCAACACCATTGTTTTTGGCTAATATTTGGCAGAGGGACACTTTCCTTCTTTATATCATAAGGGATACTTATTTTCGGATGTTCGGTAAACTTAAAATTTGGTAATATGTTATTGAATTCATTAAAAATAATCATTAATATATAGATGCATTACTGTAGGATCTGGATAATGGATTGCTGCAATCGAATGCATGAATAATTAATGTAATCATTGAATCTGCTACAACTGCAGCCATGACTACTAAAGGCTGTCCCTCAAGGAGGCGTCCCGTCGCCACGACTCTCGAGATTATGGTAGATTACCTAGATACATGAAATAACCAATTTTACTATATACAAGGATGCGTATGTTTATTATGTATGCAAGGATGTATGTTTATTGCAGCCTGGTCTCGAAACCGTTGAACATGGGCAAGGATAAAGATCTAGATTTAAATCCTACTAAAACAGTGCTTATATCTTTCTTAACAAGGGTCCAGGTTAGTTCAATAACCTGAACCCTGGTAGGTTCAGGGTTCGATACCCACCTGGCCCTCGATTTATTCACTTAACAGGTGAATAAATCTGAGCGTCGTCTCTTGGAGAGGACGTTAAACCGCCGGTCCCAAGCCTGTACGATGTCACTTGTGTCAGGCAAAGACTCTCAATGTAGAATCAGCAGTTAATGTGCCTCACTCATTACTAAAATGGGTGCCAAATAATAACTGAGATACAATTTCTGCCCCTAGATGAGCACTAAAAGTTAAGCCTTATAATGGTGAACGTTGGAAAACAAACAAACAAACCTTTCTTAATGAGAAAGAATGTAAATATCTATATAAAACGCTTTCATTAAAAATATTATAGCTGAAATATCAGAGATATAGAAATCCTCTTGAAGTCATTTTAGTTGAAATATTAAACTGGAGAACCCTAATCAGTTTACACTGAGTAATTTCACAAACGGGACTGCAAGACATTCTTTGATAGAACTAGAGGTCTTAACCAGAAATATACACTTTATCCATAAAATTACTACTATTATTGTTTTAAAAGAAACGGTATGATATGCATTAGTTGTATGCTATTCAAAGATAATCAAAATGGTAGACACACTGGGCTTAATAAAGTACACAGATAAGCATGTTGAAGGAAAACGAGAATACCACGTCTTTTACTACCTTCAGCATGGACAAGGCGACTAACGTCTTTTCTTTAGATATTCTTTATCAAGGAAAAACAAATTCTATATTTTCGAGTTTGGTACGAAATAGAAATTTCTCTTTCTGTGATAAAATTTACAAAAATTTATTGAAACGAAGCAATTCGGCATATACGAGTAGCTGGCATACACCACCTCCTACATACAATATTCTACAAGTACGCGTCAAAGTGGTCACAAACAACCCTCGATTTTAAGTTTCCTGCTTCCAAGTAAGGGGCTCTTGTCTGTTGTACTGATGGGTAAACTATGAATAGCATAACCCAGTAAAATGAGTTCACTATCAGGTGAAAAGCTGGACAGAAGGGAGTATAGGGTAATGATGCAGTGGACGGGTGAGGAAAGATACGAGGCGAACAAAGCTTCTACGAACTGAAGCCCTTTCGCATCACACCTCTGCTTTCGTAAGAATAAAGTTGAAATAGATCAAAAAGAAAATAGATTAGAAGTGGCCAGATAAATAAATGGCTATAATAATTTTATTATGTAAAGCAAGCATGAAATCATTAAACTGAAGGCTTGAATCTCATCGGACTCGTGTGCTCCATAGCCATAGCTGTCATACTGTCTATGCCATTGTAAGTAAATTTAACTTCAGATTTTAAGTTCATTAATGAGATTTATAGATGTAAATAGAGAAGTATTCCTCAGATCTATAGTTTTAGATATGATTTGATAGAAATCATACCTATGATACTTTTAAAATCCTATACTTATCATATCTTTATCAATTCTCTTGACTGGCTGAGTACAGGTACACTGTGAAGGTTTCTATCTTTCCTAGAATAGAGACTCTGGCATTCTTCGTATGATATCTAATACAGCTTCTATTCATATTAGTTTAGTCAACATATTTCTAAAACATGTGTTACATGTTTTTCTCAATTCTCACTTTGAAGATATAGTATTCTGTAGAAATGTAAGTAAAGTTGGAATGAGCTTTTTAAACTAAACTGAACCTGGCTGGTGTCTCACCATACTTTAACTGATATTGGAGGAAATTCAAAAATTACTTCTCCACACACGAATAGTTTAACATGAATACTTTGTTGTGAGGAGACATAATTAACCCAATATAATTAAATACCACACTATGACAGATTGCACAAGTAATGAATAATTTAATTGCTTTCTTGTTGATTTACTTGTCGCTGAAGGGCATTGTATCTAACCAACACATAGTGCAAAATATAAATCTTTTATTCTATTATTTTTATATGATATTTCATCTCCCCCAGAGGTCTTTTCATTTTGTAAATTAAAGAGAGAATTACTCATTTTTCATATAAATGTCTAAGTAGGAGATGTTTACTAGTCTGCTAGTAAACATTGCACTTGTTCTCTTATCCAGTGCTATCGTTCTTCCAATGTAATCAATCTTTCATCTGAAGAACCTCCAGGAATATGTCCGTAACTTTGATGGTTTTTGGTTAACTTTCCTCTGCTTCACTCAGGTATAAGGTCAGTTTTAGGTGCATTTATATCCAGACATTTTTTCTTTTTCCATCTTTCAAACATGAAACATTGGGGAGCACGCTGCGTAATATCAAAGGCAGTAAGATTAAGCATGACTCTTCTTCTAATAGAAGGTCTTCTAAATATCCTTGAATCTAATACCATAGCCATTGTTATATACAGCATTCAGTAGATTATCCACTAGAATAGTGGCGATACCACAGGTTTATGAATATACTGTGGTGTATCCAATATTTACACTAATTATTAGGGGCCAGATTAATGCTATGAGGTCTATACTCGGTCAATGACTCTCCACAGTAGCACAGGTGTGCAGTATTGACAATGCGTTAATTGGTATAATGTATGATAGGTCAATGACTCTCCACGGTAGCACAGATGTGCAGTATTGACATAGAGTCCATTGGTGCAATGCATGATAGGTCAACGACCTCTTCACAGTCACACTGGTGAGCAGTATTGATAAGGAACATGGTATGAGGTCTACGCTCGGTCAATGACCTCTCCACAGTGGTAATAGTGTGGACTTTAACTAAGAGTTGAGTGGACGTATGAGTGTTGAGCCACTAGATGACCGAGGTTAGCCGACTCGATATAAAGAATGCTTGTTTTGTATGGCGAGCGGCAAGCTAAGTTGGCATTGGCTGGACGGCGAAGGGCATAGGGCCGAGGAGGCGGCGGCGCGTGGTGGTAGGGAAGCGCAGTGGGCAGCCTTGGGTGGCTCCGAGTGGGGTGGGATAAAGAGCCCTGCGCCCGCCGCGACGCCCACACTCCCGTCTCCGTCTACACCATGGATACCTCTACGCTCGTCAGCTACTCCGTCTTCAACACCCCTCTGGTAATAGTCATTTCAACCATTAAAGTTCCAAACATCAAAACTAACCCCACATCACCACACAATACACCTCGAGTACTGTACTTATTATTTTACAGTGCACAGAAATAAAACCACAGCCCGTTATGCGTTTATTTAAATAGCTACTACATTACTGTGCACGATGTTTTATCCATGTTTATTTAATCGCAAAGGAGTTTATTTAATAGTTTTATTGGTTAGTTCCAAACATGGCTAGGCTACAAGCAGCACAAAACATACGCAAGAGTTTCAGGTTCAGCCAAATCCTTGCAGTATGCCACTTTACTGCACATACTGTACTACCTAAGACTTCCAAACCTTCTTGGGGTGCCCATTCTGACTGACATGAGTCTGTCATAGTCATGAATGTAACCAGCGGCTATAAACGTATTAAGGACAGCTATCCTTTAAAGTTAATCGATACTATGAACAAAAGGGATATTTAATGAGTACCTGACATGGTCCAGGCTTGGAACCTCTCCAAGGGACGACGTAATCAGATTTTTTTCACCTTCGACTTAAGTTAATCGAGTGTCAGAATGGGTATCAAACACCCGGATCTGCCAGTTCAGAGGCGAGCACGCAGGCACTCTTCTACCTGGCCCCTTATCGTAAGAACTGATTCAGTATGCCTTCGGACTGCAGTTAAATATGGAAATTTATGAAATTGTAGAACTAAGGGAGACAGAGAAGTGTAGAGACCTCCCGGGTTCCAGGACCGCCATTCATTGGCCTGTTTGGTCTGTGCAGTATTTTCGACAAAGGTTTCTTCCTATGAGCACTCCGGAGGAAGTACAGTACAGTGTTTCCCACGACGACAGACGATCTATAGGTGGCGAGCCTATAGCATGTCGAACCTGACATCCTATAGGCTCGCCACCGATTTATTAACGTCCTTTTTTTAGGGACAATTTTTTTTTTCGAAAAATTGAACAGAGAATATATTGGTTAAACAAAACACACAATACTAGTATAACAATACACTTAATGTGTACTATATTCTTAAGAAATGATTGCATTGATTTGAAAATAAAGAGCATAATAATAGCATAGAAAAAGAGCGGAGTATATAATGAAATGAATTTGCGTATTAATGGCTTCGCCTTGCTTCAAAGCTCATTAGGATTTTGCTTACGAAAGCACATAGGGCTAGGACACCATGTTCCTTTACGTCAACAACCAAACCAATGGGAACCTTGAATTGTCCAGTTTTGTCTCCTCTTGTTTACGAAGTGTGATAAAAAACAAAAACACTTTAGATTTTGCGCGCGCTGTACATAATTTCAAAAAAAAATTTTTGTTGTGTTGATACAACTCGTTTTAAGCATGTGTTGTTTTTATTTGAGAGGCATAAAGGTTAAACTCGTGTTTGCGTGCTCGGCGATTTTTTGCTGTTGATAAAATAGTTACCTGTGGAATAACTCAGACTATTTATAATATTTTTTTTTTGTCAAGTTGACTCACCTTCCCCCCCCCCACCAGTCAAAAATTTCAAAAGTTTTTTGAGCTCTTAATGCCATTTTTTATACACAAAAAATACAAACTCTCTGATCCATAGTCTCCAAGCATGCATACACGAGTCTAATTTCATCTAGCCTTTCACATAAAAACAACATATACTACGTAGTCAGTACTGTGAACAAATAGTAGTGACGACTAATTATAACAAATAATGTTAAAGTTACAGTGTACAGAGCGTGCGAAATTACAAAAGTCACCCTACTTTTTGATCACATCATTCATTTTTGATTTTGGTAAACTTTCCAAAAAAAAAAACACTCCACTGTTTTGTCTTCAAAAAAAGTCAAAAACCGCCTACGTTTAGCAGACCACGTAGCTTACTACCCTGTAATGAATCTTTTTATTTCACTCATCCTTTATGATCTTGTTAGCTATGACATTCTAGAATATTTTCTTAGAAAATCATCCTCATCATCATTATTATATCAATGTTATCATCATTATTTAAAAAATGAGCACTAATAGTCAATAATTTCATTCGAAAATAAATTGTTTTAGTACTTGAAAGTAATTGGATACAATAATGATTAGAGCAATTAGCTGCAATACGAATTCTGTGAGGTGCCGTGATACATTACTCTCAGACAAAGTCGCCTCGATGAATAATCTGCAGGGTATCATGATACCGTATACTTAGAGAAATCAGCAAAATCTCCCAGGTGTCATCCATCATACATGACTATTTACAAAGTTTTCCTATCTCAACCACATATATTCTATGCCATTTTTCTTAATCAATGTTTGGTCTAGCGTCAAAACATTTTCAAAAAATCACCTTAATCCAATGTTTCTTCTATATTTCTGGATATCTTCAAAGTTACATCAATACAGATTCAATATAACAATATGAAAAATAAGTAAATTATTTATATATATACCTTGGCATTTTTTATTTACCGTTTTTATTATTTATATGAATATATATATTCCTTGATATATTTATATAAAACATATAACTTATTTTTTCATGCAAGCTTAAATATTTATTTATAGATTTAACTGTTTAACCTAAACTTTGGTTACAAATTTCAATAGTGAACTTTTTATATAATGTTCAATGTAGACGAATATAACATAGAGAAATTAAAAACGAACATTTATTGTCTCTAATTTTTTGTTTGAACCGTCTTAAGGATAGATAAGAGAGGAAAACAAGCGCACTGGTACGGAGACGGTTGGGTCTCCAACAACATACATAAGTGTATATATATTCAATTAAAAATCGGAAAGACGATCGAAACTGAACACAACACGAGTTCAAAATCGGAGAATAGTAACAGACAGAGTAAAAAACACACTTATAAACTCAAATTGTCGAGCAATATATAAATAACCCGTGGGTTACTTGCCATTGGGTATACAACGTGCTTTGTCTCCATTTCTCTTTTCTACTGAAGACGGATTGCTTGCAAATTTAATCAATTAATCAAAAATCAATCAATTAATTCAAACAATTAATCTTGAAGTGAAATAATTTATATTTTCCGATAATTATTTGCAAAAAGTACATATCACAGAAATTATTTATTTAAATGTTGTCTAAAGTATAAAATGAAATGGAATGATTACTGATAATATTTAGGGATAATGTATTATGCTTTTATCATCTCTCAAGTGACTGCAAAATCACTATGATTATGCAATTATTTACTTTAATCCTAATTCCCTTTTATAGTCATTAGATGACGTGGTAGATATCATATGATTTAAAATCCACGATTAATAGCTTTTTTAAATCCATCTTGCTATTTAAGTATTCTTCTTTTAAGTTTGAATGACTCAGATTTTTTTTTAAAAAAAAGTATAGTTATAGACGTTTCTTCATTACTGTATTCGAAGTTTAGAATTTAGTGAATCAGAAGTTTAGAAAAGTTAAGTTCCAATAATTGAACCTCGGAGAGGAAGTTAAACTGTCGATCCCGAGCCTGTACAATGCCAGGTACTCGTTAAAAGATCCCTACCCTAAAGCTTAAGTTAGATAAATAATTTAAAGTAAGTATTGACCTCGACAGGGTGCCTTCAGATGCCCTCTAAAGTCATTGGTTCTCACAACACTTTAATTTGAATAACTGTTATCTTTTTATAATGTTTTATTTCTTTACTATTCTTACATGCTAATGATAATGATCAAGGTTAGGTTATGTTAGGTTGCAAAGAGTAGTCACACGAGAGAACAAACATAGGCAAAAAGATTGGCCTTTTGTGACCAATGGACATTCTACATTGGGAGTCCTAAATTTTGAATAACTGACGTGTATTTAGAGGTTTCTAGCGAGTCCTTGAAATCGTACAGGTATCGTCGATTCCGAGGGACGACATACTCAGATTTATTCACCTCTCGATTGAATATATCAATGGTTAGAGTGAGTGTTGAATCCTGGATCTACTAGTCCATAGGAGAGTACGCAAGCTACTGGTCTAGCCCTCGCCCCTCAGTGATGATGACTTAACTTAGGTAGGATCAGAAAATGTGTCCAAATAGCACACTTCACCGAGGCGAGCACGCATGCTACTGAGCTACTCTGACCCTTGACGATCTGAAAAGTCTTCCGCATGCATCAGTAGTGTGCACTCAGAGTGCTCTGATCGAAAAGGTGTCAAAATTTCAACAAGTATTACCTTGACTCCTCCAAGTGCCTCACAGTCAAAGTCGAAATACCATAGCGTTACCTCCTTGGTGTTGTATTCTTGCGATGTCATTTTACCTAACCTGTTGTATCAAATTCCATAACCGCTTATTTATAAATTGGTCATTCTAAACTGCAAACTCTTTCACGACTTCATTCTTATCGTTTTTCTCTTTTTTCCCGTACACGGATCCAGCCGAAATGACAGAATCGTGAGTGGTTGTTTTCTTTTTGTGTTCCTTAATAATAAGTTTAATTGTATATATATGCAGATGCTCCCCAAATTATGAACAATGATATGTTCGTTACTAAATTGTGTTGTTGTTTTCGTTACATGAGGTTCTATAGGCTTATAGTGTTTGTACTGGATATAACACTAAATACCATAATAAACTAAAAACGATTATTCTATGTAACAAACTCTTCTTTATGCCACTCTTCAAGGATAGAAGAAGCAGAGAGTTGATCTATTCGTAAGTCAGGAATCCGTAAGAAGGGTAACATCTGTATATATTGTTTCGTGACCACAATTTCTTTACGTAAAGCCTTTAGAAGCTTTCAAGTGTAATTTATAATTTTATTAGGTTTGTTATTATCGTTTTTCTGTATTTCGAAATAAATATCTTTATAAATAATTATAACTTACAAAGCATTAAAAAAAAACAGTCATAACTGAGATAGTTCACAATATTTCAACCAACATCGCCATCAGGAGAAAAAGCGCTAGGGATCGATTTCGCGCATAAATGATTCATACTGATAACAGTCAGTCATTTCTTCTCTTGATTACATTTGAAGATGAAATATGGACGTTAATTCTATCAGTTGTTTCTATGTGTATCTTTGGAAGTTTTTTTTCTGACTTAAAAAGAACAATAATTATAGATATAAATATATAATAATAACAATAATACACAGTATGATTGGACGTATCTTTTTCTTAGTGTTATTTTTGTTAATATACAGATAATTCTCGACATACGTTTTAGTTATGTTCAGAACGGCCGAACGTAATTTAGAAATGTGCGTAAGTTGTTACTGTACTGTTGTTCTAGTACTGTATACCGTTCATACTGTATTGTACATCCATTAATTCAATCAATGTATCTTATAAAACACCCCTAAATCATATATTATAAACATAACATAAATTATAAAATAATAACATAAATGTAATTTTAAATATGTAAATTAAATTCAAGCAAAATACATGTATTTGTAATTTCAATTAAACGAGTTTTATTCAAATTTAGTTACATTTGGCACTTGTAGATAATTCAAACACAATCTTTATAATTTTGAAATTTTGATTTATTGTTTCAGCTTTTCTTATATTAAAACGTTGAACGTAAAATCGAAAAAATGTAAAAGGAATGAATAAGTCGAGAATTATCAGTATAAACTATAGAATAAGTGATCCAATTGTCTAGTTAATCTGTAGACATTTATAGTAGTTAGTTACGTAAAGCCTTTAGAAGCTTTCAAGTGGAATTTATAATTTTATTAGGTTTGTTATTATCGTTTTTCTGTATTTCGAAATAAATATCTTTATAAATAATTATAACTTACAAAGCATTAAAAAAAAACAGTCATAACTGAGATAGTTCATATTATTTCAACCAACATCGCCATCAGGAGAAAAAGCGCTAGGGATCGATTTTGAATATTACAAATACATGTATTTGTAATTTCAATTAAACGAGTTTTATTCAAATTTAGTTACATTTGGCACTTGTAGATAATTCAAACACAATCTTTATAATTTTGAAATTTTGATTTATTGTTTCAGCTTTTCTTATATTAAAACGTTGAACGTAAAATCGAAAAAATGTAAAAGGAATGAATAAGTCGAGAATTATCAGTATAAACTATAGAATAAGTGATCCAATTGTCTAGTTAATCTGTAGACATTTATAGTAGTTAGTTACGTAAAGCCTTTAGAAGCTTTCAAGTGTAATTTATAATTTTATTAGGTTTGTTATTATCGTTTTTCTGTATTTCGAAATAAATATCTTTATAAATAATTATAACTTACAAAGCATTAAAAAAAAACAGTCATAACTGAGATAGTTCACAATATTTCAACCAACATCGCCATCAGGAGAAAAAGCGCTAGGGATCGATTTCGCGCATAAATGATTCATACTGATAACAGTCAGTCATTTCTTCTCTTGATTACATTTGAAGATGAAATATGGACGTTAATTCTGTCAGTTGTTTCTATGTGTATCTTTGGAAGTTTTTTTTCTGACTTAAAAAGATGTTCTGACTTACTGTTGTTCTAGTACTGTATACCGTTCATACTGTATTGTACATCCATTAATTCAATCAATGTATCTTATAAAACACCCCTAAATCATATATTATAAACATAACATAAATTATAAAATAATAACATAAATGTAATTTTAAATATGTAAATTAAATTCAAGCAAAATACATGTATTTGTAATTTCAATTAAACGAGTTTTATTCAAATTTAGTTACATTTGGCACTTGTAGATAATTCAAACACAATCTTTATAATTTTGAAATTTTGATTTATTGTTTCAGCTTTTCTTATATTAAAACGTTGAACGTAAAATCGAAAAAATGTAAAAGGAATGAATAAGTCGAGAATTATCAGTATAAACTATAGAATAAGTGATCCAATTGTCTAGTTAATCTGTAGACATTTATAGTAGTTAGTGGAAATGATTCATCATATTTAAATCAGCGTGAAGCGTATGCAGAGGTGATAAAGAGAGAAGGAGGGGCAGTTGGAGTTGTGAAAGGAGACTGTAGTTAGCATAAATGAAGTGCACAATGCCGCGTGATTGGCGGGGTCGGAAGCCGGCCTTGAGGGAAAGCCTCTCCCGGGGGAACGTGATAAAAAAATAAAAAAAAACATACATTGTTAACTCCGTAACGCAGTGCAACCGGATTTCCTTTTGTTATAACTCGGTAAACTGACTCCTTTCAAAACAAACGAGTCATTTTACATCGAGCTCTTCTGTCAACTAATTAGCAATGCTTGTTTATTATAAAAACATCAACTCATATTACTTAATTACCACCACAGTCGGCAATCTATGTCATTCCTGTTGCTCCATCATCTGGAGTTGCAGTTCTTTACAACTTCCGCACTTACAACGTCATTTTAATCTCTAATTACAACATTGTAAAAAAATTCCAAAACCATTAAAGTATAAATATAACTCGTATAACTCAGTAAAAGTTCTAGAACACATTAAACAAATTTCCATAAGCTGCTTGTTTTTTCCAATGCCCACTTATAGGCTTTCACCTTTTAGTGCTGTTCAATGGTCGGGAAGTATGGCTCATTTGTTATTTGTTACCCATTTTATGAATGGGTGAGAGATATATTATCAGATCTATTGAACATTCAGGTTCCTAAATTTTTTCCAACTCAAGTCTATTTAGAGTAGCGATTTTTAACGAGTACCTGACATCATACAGGATCGAGGCCAAAAGATTTTCTTTATTCACTGCGTGAATAAATCAAGGCCAGTGGGTATAGAACCCCGTATATACTAGTCCAGAGACGAGCACGTAAACTTCTTGTTATCTTAGCTTCTTATTATGTCAGATACTAGTTAAAAATCCCTACTCTAAATATAATTGAGTTAGGCAAAATTTAGGACTCCTATTTTAGGACATTTTTTCTATATTCACTTTTGAGATAACCACTGCAACCTAATCTAACCTATTGTAGAGGCTTTTATACCGACTGAGTTATAGTAGACACTTTGCCTGAGTTTGTTATGATGCACGACTCCTTTGAGAGTCTAAACTCCTACTTGTTATTATAAAGTACCTGTTATTATAAACTACCTGCTGCATCAATCGAGGCGTCTGCATAAGTTCTAGGATAGTTTCTAAACAAACTGATATTAAACCTAGTCTGAGGTTTCTTTTTGTCTCGGTCAGTATGGTGTCAGTGATAGGTAGGTTAAGCTGCAGTGGCAGTCCCCATGGGAACACATATAGGCCAAACATTGGCCCAATCAGTGAAGATTGATTCTATATTGGGAGCCGTAAATTTTGCCCTAACTCAAGTGTTTCTAGAGTAGGGGATCTTTTACGAGTAACTGACATTGTACAGGCTTGGCACCTGTCCAAAGGGACAAAGTGCTCAGATTTATTCAGCTTCCAAGTGAATAAATCGAAGACCAGAGTGGTTATTGAACCCCGTACCTACCAGTCGGGAGTCGAGCAAGTTGCCACTGGGCTAACCTAGCCCTATGGTGTCACTATTACATAGACCCGCTGTGCTACAATGAAACAGTGAAGAAGTTACAACGTAGTTAAGATGTTCTCGCTCCACATTCACTTCATTAATATTAGTAATTCAAAATGGGGTTAATTCATCTAAGGAATGATTATTTATTATAGTCACGATTTATAATTACACACAATTAATTAAACAATTATTGAAATTAAAGAGATCAGTTGTTCAGAAATGTTACGTCATTGGGATAGTAATAATAGATTGGACGACTAATAGGAAATAATTGTCGTGATTGGATTGTTTTGTCAGTGGGTCCTATAGACGAACGTGGCGCAGCAGTGGCTTGATGGAAAGCTTTATCGTTGACATCAGCAGGTAATTTATTCCCGCCACGCTGACTGCATAACTCATAGTGATTTGTTGCTCGCTTTTATGAACCATAAACATTTCCTACTAGTCTACTATTAGGGAAAGGCAACCACTGAAATATGGCTGTTTTTTATCGCGTAATTAAATTAGACAGAGTATCTTGTAACCCAAGTACTTTGTATTTAAACAAGCCACCCGTACTGGTCAACCAACAATCATAATGATTAATAAGGCTTTTTTTTTGTTTAAAACATACTATATCAGTTTTATCACTCCTATATTGTAAAGTTAGGCTATGCTACAGTAGCCATCAAACGCGAGAACACACAGGTCGATGATCAAGCCCTTCGTAATAACACACAATGAATATTCTACATTTAGAGTCATGGAATAACTCAGGAATATTTAGAGTAGTGCTTGGAACCAATGGCTTAACATCCTCTCCGATAGACGACGTTAGCCAGATTTCACACCTCTCGCGTGAATAAATCGAGAGCCAGAGTGGGTATTGAACCCCAAATCTATCAGTTTAAAGGAGAGTACGTTGCCACTAGGCTACCCAGCCCCCTATAGAGTATAAAAGCTAAATTTGAAGTGCAAAAGATAGGAATATAATTAATTATTAATTTACTAATTACCGAAATCTTAATTATAAAAGCATGGTTATAAAATATAATTTAGACAATGTTAATTTTGATCTTATAACCTTAACAGATTAAAGCAGTTCCGATCTTTTCTTCGCCCGTGCCTCTAAAGAAATTTCACTCAAAACACCATACCAAATGAAAGATACAACGATAAATATAACAAAAATAAAAATCAAATACTTGGATCAGATATCAAAGAAATTATACTTTACAAAAAATAATAAGTACCTTGAAATATATAAAAGTGTGATACACTTTCTTTAATACTTTATAATCATAATTATGTGCCTCAATGACGTAAAAATAATTAATTGGCAGCCGGTAAATTAAAATTAACGATCAAGTCAAAACTTTGATTACGGATAACTAGCTAAAAACTTCTGATTGAAAAAGTAAACAGAGAGGTAACTACATCACAGGTTATTCTACTCAACAGGTAGAGATATGTGATCGATCTGCTTAGATCAAAACAAGTATAAGGTCCCAAGGTATGAAATATACTCAACAAACGAGATGTTTTCTAACATGAATAGCTGTTTCATCTGTTTTCTGATACCCAGATCTCTTAGTGCTGTTCTAGGAGTGCAAATGTAGTGCTCATTTGTTAGTTGGCACCCATTTTAGTTATGGGCGAGCCATATTACCGGGTTGACTAATACATTGGGAGTCTTCACTTTGCTTAACTCAAGTGTATTGAGAATATTGGGATCTTTAACGAGTACTGGACAGGCTCAGTACGACGGCTTGACGTCCTCTCCGAAGGACTATCTAACAATCTTATGATCATATCTTAATCATGAGAAATAAAATATGAAAACTATTTGGATAATAATAATAATATCCTATTATTTGCCTGGATTTTGCTAACACTCTCCTACCGTACCACATAAGAAGACATTTTCTTTTATATATTAGTAAATCTATATTGGTACTTCTATTCGAGATCTAGTCTTCCAGATGAGTGTTACCACGGTCGAAGGCAGTACCAGCAGGTTATGACAAATACTGCATTTATTATAGTTATTACGACAGACTGGAATAGAGGACAAACAACAACACCAGCCAGTGATTAGTGGTGGCGAATTATTTTACCTTCTCACACGATAAACAAATAGAAACATAGGAGTAGCGCATTATTTCTGTCAATTTAACCCAACTGATGGGGGGCTAGGTTAGCCCAGTGACAACGTGCTCGTCTCTGAACTAGTAGGTTCGGGGTTCAATACCAGCTCTGACATTTATTCACGTAGAAGGAGAATAAATCTGGGCACTTCGTCTCTCGGAGAGGATGTTATTACTAAATAGAAAACATAGAAACAACACACAACTCACTTCAACAATTCGATGTCGTCATCAGGCGAAAAAGAAGAAGAGGTTTGTTGCAACAGAGTTGCTCTTTGTCAATCGACCAGAACTCTTCTTCTTAATCATCTTCTTCTCCTGATGACGACAAAGTTGAAATATTCAAGTGAGTTGTTTGTTATATATAGGTGTTCATTTTTAGCAATTGTTTGTCTTAACAAATTGTTTAACGTTTTGAATAAATAAAGGAAAAATAAATAGATTAGCTCAGTGGTTAACGTACTCTCCACTGGACTTGTAGGTCCAGGGTTGAAACCTATTCTGTCCCTCTATTTTAGAAGTGAATAAATCTGAGTACTTCGTCTCTCGGAGAGGATATTAAGCCGTCGGTCCCAAGCCTGTACGATGTCAGGGGTACTCATTAAAAATCCCTACTCCTAAATACACTTGAGTTAGGCAAAATGTAAGACTCCCAATGTAGAATCAGTCTTCTTTGTGTGGCCAATGTTCGGCCTATATGTGTTCCTTTGTAGGACTGCCACTGCGACCTTACGTGTCCCAACTGATATTCGTAAATCCCTATTTCTGTGTTTTTTTTTAATACGATGGCATTCTACAAAATTTAAAAAAAAAAAAGAAAATAAAGGTATTTTAGTTGGTTGATGTAATAAAGTGAATAAAAGACAGGAGTTTTAGGGTGGGGATTAGAGGAAGAAGGGAGAGGTTGTTAAGTGAATTGGGCTAGGACCCCCTTCGGAGGTCATTGTGAGCCAAGACTGAGTGCCTGCTAATTAGTATCTGTCAGGAAATTACACAGGAATGACTGTGGGTCAACTTTTCATTTCGATTTATAAATAAGAATGGGCAATAATGGGAAAGCAGACGGAGTGCTGCAACCTGTCACGAGCCTTGCGTCTTGCTCTAATGGCCTTAAGGTGTTGGATGGAGGCATGGCGGCCGGTTAGCCACCCACCGGTGGGCATTCAGCACACCGTCAACCTCATGCCTTTACAGTAATAGTGTCTTTACAGAGCACTAGATTACCCGTGACCCGTGGGGTCATCCAACACCTTTTTAATGCAATCATGTTCACGTAAATGCAGATAAACTCTAAATTCATTCATTTCTAATAAAGACGATAATGAACATATTTTTAAGGCAGTCTTCTTTATTTAGGTTCATTTTTCGTACGATTTGAGTTATCAAAAAAAAATTATATTATCTCTTTCTATTTGACCCTACTGAGAGCAACATGTAATTGACCATGTTGAAATGCTCTTTTACATAAATGAACTAAAACTTTCTGTACAGTCTCTCTTTTAGCCTTATGAATAGTCATGGCAAATGCCAACTGAAAATGATAATTAAATCCTTAAAAAAGGAATGTTGTTCTCTTCAGATTAAACAATTCTCAATTTTGAAATTAAAACCATTTCCCCTTGACACCGTGATGCGATAATTTTACAAACAATGACATGATCATAAAGCTCCTCAGTTATTAGTCTTGTTCCATTACATAAGCGCGGTGGATCAATGTTTTTCATACATACAAGCAGCTTCCTTTTTCAGTTCTAGCTATGTAGGAGCAATACAGACAACTCTGATGAGTCAAGAAATTCTTGAGTAAAATATATGGGTTCTGTTCGTACACAAACCGAGTTGAATGACAGATATTGTTTAATTCCTCCAGGAAATTATTCAATGAACCTATGATTAATGTCACTGTATGTCTCGTTAAATGGAACTTATATAGAATTTTCTGTGAACAATATTTGTATGGAAGCAATAAGTAATACAACAACTGAAACTGTACTGTACAGCAAGATGGTGAATACAGAATCTGCTCTGCTATTTGACAATATATGCCTGGATGAAGATCTGCAGCCAGTTTATACAAACATATATATAAAATAAAATTTTTATAAGGACCTCGACAGTTCTTCAGGTTCAGATTGAACTCCCATTGCCAACTTTTCGGATTGTATTTAAAACCTTTTCATAAGCCAACAAAACAGAGCATATATAAGAAATAATACGATGATTCAAAAATCAAACACACTCGACCGTGAAGTAGAAACAAAATAAATTGTTATCAGGACCCGGTCAGTAATGACCGTCTCCAACCATCTCTGCTCCAGTGCACTTGGTTTCCCTCTCTTATCTCTCCTGTACACGGATCAAATCGAAAATTAGAGCTGTAAGCTCGTGTTTTTAATTTCTCATCTACATTGTTCTTGTGTCTACATTGAACTTTATTTGTCCGTTTCTGATGGTATTTTCATAGTAAAAGTCTATATATATATATATATATATATATATATATATACACTTTTACTATGAAACAAAATTAAAGAAAAACGAATTAAAATTAAGATAGCACACTGATAGACAAAGGGATAACTCACTTCTATATTTCGACGATCGTCGTCATCACGAGGCGAAGAGTCCTGCAGGAAGGCAGGTGGTAACTCGCCTTCTTGAGTCGCTACCCTACTTCCCTGCGGGACTCTTCATCATTTCCATGAATGGAAAAGATAGATGAATTAACAAGTAGTGTTTTTCGGATTTATAACCAATTAATCCTTATGTAACTTAAATAACCAGTAGCACACTTTCCAAGGTAAAACTAATTTCCTTTTGTCTGATACTTTTAAATAGATGTGTACTCAACAACTCTGATTATAAAATAACCTTTTGTTATGTATCTGTTGGTTTTAACAATAGTGTGTGTTATTTCTCTATGTGAGTTGTAGATTGTTTTGATAAATGTATTATAGTCTTACTCTAATTTTAGTCCTGAAGATGATGTACAAATACATCGAAACGTCGGCCTAGAAAGGAGTTTATTTTCTTTTATTTGACCTAGCCCTCAATAACAAAACAGTGAATAGAATAGAAGAGGTCAATAACAATTTTTGGGTTTATATATATATATATATATATATAAACTAATTATATACCATAAAATCAGAAACCCGATCCAAACTGCACATAAACAAGTTCGAAATCGATCAAGAGTAACACCAGAGTAAAGAAGCACAACTTACTGACACAAATTTTCGGGAGAACTCGTCTTCAGAAGAAAAGAGGGTTACCTTCCATTGGGTTTACTCTCGGGTCTTGGTCTTTCTCTCTCTTTTCTACTGAAAAAGAATAATCCAAAATTTGAGTTAGTAAGACTGTTTCTTTATTCTGTGTGTTACTACTATTCCTCGATTTCGAACTTATATATATATATATATAAAATATGAAACTATGAATGTAAGATGAGTTACTGTCGAGCAGAACTCATTTTCTTCTTTTTCTCCGCCTCCTGATGATGATGAAGTCAAAATATTGAAGTGAGTTGCGTGTTGTTTCTATCTATTTTTTCCTTATAATCGTTTGATTTATACGTATACATATTAATATATGTATACAAATAGAATTGTATTAAGGTTACAAATAGAAAACACAAAAAAAGGGACTAACACTCACGATTCTCCATCATTTCGGCTTCTTCTCATCTTCAGGAGAAGAAAAATGAAAGAGAAGAAGAAACACAGGAGTGGAGAAGTGAGAGTAACCGACGGATCAAAGTCGATTATGTATGTCAAAGACAAAACCTATATATATATATATATATATATATATATATATGAGTTTACATGAAGTTGGCTATTTTCATTCTCGTCAATATTCTTGGTAACTTCACTAATATTGCTATAACTGTTTTTCCAATTATCTGTAAAACATCGTGAACTCCATCAGTGGAGGAAAACGTCGCATAGTTTAAAGGAATAACTTGGAGGGTCAGGTTAGCCCAGTGGCAACGTGACCACCTCTGGACTTGTAAGTCGGGGCTTCAACACTCAATCCGGTCCTTGATTGAGGTGAATATATCTCATTATGTTGTTCTTTGGAGTGGACTTTAAGCGGTCGGTCTCTTAGCCTGTGCGATGTCAGGTAATCTTTGAAGATTCCCTACTCAAAATATACCTGAGTTAGGAGAAAATTTAGGAATTCTAATGTTGAATTAACCTTGATTGAGTGGTATCACAAAGGGCTAATGTTGGGCCTATGTGTGTTCCCTTCTGGGACTACCACTGCAACCTAACCTTAAGAAAACAAGAGTTCATTATGGAGGCCTTTAGGCGGTCCGGAACAAACTGTCAAAGACTAGATTTATCGAGTGGGCAGTATTTGAGGTCACTGCTATTAATTGGCAATTTGAATGAGATCTCTTACAGTGATTGCTGTATCAGAGATTAATCTTTAGCCGAAGTTTTTGATTTATAAAAGAACATATTAGGGTTAACCGGTTGAGATAGAGATATAAATGTTGTTTTTATGGGGATAGAGAAAATGAGTAGATTGATATATACGGAAGGTGATTGGGTTGTCGGATACGAAGAGGTTGTATAGCCTTCGCCTTGGCTCCCAATCAAGTAGCCTTGACCTTGTATGGGCTGGGTGAGGAGTGATTGCAGTATAAGCAAGACACGCCTTAAAGAAACTTAAGACCTTTCGCAACTCAAATAAAACAACCAGTTTACATATTCATGTTTCTTGTGTGCCCTTGTCAGCTGCTGTGGATTGCACAAGAACTCCTCCCAGGGCTGGGTTGGTGACGTCCTGGTCTTGAGGATGCCGGACTGAGTGGCTTGTCAGCAGCCAATATAAGTCTTGTGAGTCCAGAAGGCTCATTGTAAACAATCCAAGCCCTCCATCTTCTAGTGTTTGAATCTTACAACTGGCGTAGCCAGAGGCAATGTGCTTGCCTTTGGACTGGTAGATTAAGAGTTCAATACCCACTCCGGTACTTCATTTATTCTCGCTGGAAATAAAGAAAAACTAGGAGTGTACCGTTCCTCGGATAGAACGTTAAGCCTGCTTTGAGTTAGCCTGTACCATAGCACAAAATGAAATCAGGCCGACCTGCCTAAAGTGCAGCCCCTTCAGGCACTTCGATTCACAAGAGCCCGAAGTGCTTGAGGTGACCTCGGTGGAGGCGGGCCCGCACGAATATCATGTCAATCTTCAAGACAAAACTCACACTTTGGCAATAACAAAATACATACATATTGTTAATACCACTGAGGTTAGTATGATTTATATTAGGAACAGGTATTACCGTCATACCTCGTTGGGTATGATCATGGAGTCGTTGGAGCGCTTTCGGACGTTGTCCATCTTCGATCGCAACAAACCTACTCAGCTGTTATATAGGGGGTTGGTTATCTGTCAAGTCCACTGCTATCCTGATATTATTATTTTGATTTTATTTAGTTATTTTGATTTTTACTTTTTAGCTATTATCTAGTTTGGGTTTTTATATTTTTTAACTTCGTCATCCTGTCAGTCCAGTCGTCTTTTTATTTTTATTAGTGATTTACATAAAATATCGGATTGGTAATTTATTTGTTCATTTATTAATTTACCCGCATTTTTATGTTTATATATTTCTATCTGTTCAGTTGTGTTGAGTCTCTGTCCTTTCTGAAGTAAGTCCATTGTGTTCTCTAAGCTGTCAGGTGTATGTCCGTGTTCAGTCAGGTGGTTTGCAAAATTTGATTTATTTATATTATTGAAATAGTCCCTAAGATGTTCTTTAAATCTTATTTTTAGGTTCTTCACATCTGTCCAATATATATTTGGTTACAATAATTATATTTTAATTTAAATAACCCGCTTTTTTCATATTTATTAATTACATTTTCGGTTGAGCAAGTTAATATTTGACTTATAGAGTTATTAGTTTTAAATCCTACCTTTTTAAATATAAAAAACCCAAACTAGATAATAGCTAAAAACTAAAAATCAAAATAACTAAATAAAATGAAAATAATATCAGAATAGCACTGGACTTGACAGATAACCAACCCCCTATATAACAGCTCAGTAGGTTTATTGCGATCGAAGATGGACAACGTCCAAAAGCGCTCCAACGACTCCATGATCATCTTACGAGGTATGATGGTTTTACCTATTTCCAATATAAAATAACAAAATAGGACAGACTGATACACATCAACTTAAGACTAAGTCCCGAGGCACAAATATTCCTTCTGCGACAAAAAATTTATTCTAAGACTAATTTAGTTATAAGTAAATTGAAAGATAACTTCCTGTTCAGGGTACTCCCTCTGAAGAAAAACATGTGCCCAGGAACTCCTGTACCCCAGGGGTACAGAGGTAGTAGAATGTTGATTTTGTGATATCACAAAGGGCCAATGTTCAGCCTATGTCTGTTCTCTTGTGGGACTGCCACTGCAACCTGACCTAACATTGCATTTCCAAAATTAAAAGTTGCCCTTGGTCGTCTTGTAGTTTTATTTTGAATTAAGATCCGAATGTAAACTGAGAACCATATCAGGACGTCCATAAGACACTCAAGTGATTTCATTTGTTCTGTTGTATCTATAAACATTTTGTTTGTTATAACAAGTTTGAAATCATAGTTTTAGAACAATCAGAGACATTTGATTATTATTAGGATTATAATGCTTCCTAAATGCCTCAGAGGCATTCGATTCGAGCCAGAGACAGCGAGTGCCGCACCAGAGCCGTAAGAGGCTATGAGGCACATGAATATCAAAGTTCTTTTTATTGTTGAAGACATGGAATTGGAATTCATTGTCAGAACAGTACTCCTTATTCTCTAGGGTTGCCAGCTTACCATTTTTCGATCCAACTAAGCTATTTTTTCAAGTGGTTGGTATTCAAAAATACTTGGTTTGCATTTACCTGTTGATGACTCTTTTTTTTTTTACTTTTTTTTTAAAGAAAATAGTCTGCGGGTCACGGGAGTAAAAAAAACTAAAATAATGGACACTTTATCAAGTAACTTATAAAAGACGGCTCTGTTTGTTGAATTTAATTCCAATCTTTCCCAACGGTCAGATTGGAGTCAGGATAGCTCAGTGGTTACGTGATTTCCTTTGAACTGATAGGATCGGGGTTCGATCCCCACCTGGCCCTCGATTTATTCACGCGGGAGGTGAATAAATCTAAGCACGTCGTCCCTCGGATAAGGACGTTAAACTGTCGGTCCCGAGCCTGTACGATGTCAGGTACTCGTTAAAGATCCCTACTCTAAATACACTTGAGTTAGGCAAAATTTAGGACTCCCACTGTAGAATCAATCTTCATTGTGTAGTATCACAAAGGGCCAATGCTCGGCCTAAGTGTGATCCCTTGTAGGACTGCCACTGCAACCTAAACCTAACCTAACGGTCAGATTACGGCGGCAGCTATTGTATCTGGGTACTCAGTGACTTGAACCTAACATCTTAGCAAAAGATTTACTTATGTTAATTTTATCTTCTTAATGTCTATAGCTTAATCCAACCGAATCTACTTACATCTTTGAAAATTCTGTATAAAAAGGTTCTACTGACGTAATAATGAAAAACTATAGCAAATAGAACATATCAATTTTCTTTTAAGGGTTCTTAAAAGTCGATGAAGTTCATAATCGTATATGATTTATAATGTTAATAAAATTTAAACCATATTTGAGACTTTTATTTGATTGTATATGTCCACAAATCTTTTAACGAGATTTTTTATTTCTCATAACATATAATATAGTGCAGCTAAATTGCCTAGATACGACCAGTGTTGGAAAGGTAGGTCCAGGCCCAGAAAAGGTCTTGCACCGGCACATTCTCTCCTCTCAAAAGCCCTGATCATATCTGCCCTAAAAAAACTTTCCTTTGTCCTTGTTATTTTAACTTCAACATTGAACGTCTTATATTGTCCTTAAAGACTTTCGTATTACATCTATCAATTGTAGGTAAGATTTGCCCAAAATGTGAATCATCTTGAAGGCGACTGCTTTGCATTCAGATAAAAATAATCAAAGGTTTCCTCCTATTCCAAACAGAATCTGCATTATTCATGTCATGGTAATTACATATTGCATAAGTAGTTGTTAAGAAAATGACTGCCGTTAGGTATTCTACATATGTCTGATAAATCCTTCCTTTCAGATATGTAGTTTCTTTTTACATATGTTAGTTCACTTGGAATCAGTTTTTTTTAAACTAAATTAGAAACGGGTGTTGTATTCCCACATTTTATCTGCACCCTTCTTCATCCATTCATCAACTGCCCCAAACCATTTCTAAACAAACTAATAACTCATTCCTCTTGTACTTCTTTGTTTATAGGCACCAATCCAGGTACCAACATAGGTTAGGTTGAATGGGGAGTCCCACAAGGGAACACACATAGGCCAAACATTGTCCCTTTGTGATACCACACAATGAAGATTTGTTATTGGCAGTCCAAAATTTTGCTTAGCTCAAGTGAATTTTGAGTAAGGCATCTTTAACGAGTACCCGACATGGTGCAGGCTAAGGGACTGACAGCTTAATGTTCGCAAACATTTGGATTCCCCCCCCCCCCCCCCCCACACACACACACACATACATACACATATACAAACATCATAGAAAAAACACCAATAGTCGTACTTCGGGGACCTCAAAAGTTGTAAATGTAAGGCCAGATTGGGTATTAAACCACAGATCTACCAGTCCTGAGGCAAACATGTTTACATCTGGGCTACCCTGGCCTCTTAAGTTGTTCACACAGAAAGAGCAAAACCATAGTCGTTTTAAGTCAATGATTGCAAGAGACTCGGTCATTGATGCATATTTTTATACAGCTTGAAGGTACGGGAGCGATCACATTGTCTTTAATGAACATTATATAGGATATCCCAGTAATCAGTAGATCCACTAATCTTTTCCTCAATTTTGCAGGGGTTACAACCAAAAAGGATGGATCCTTCAGATGATATCCACTTGCACAGGATTTCTCCTCATCAAACAGAAGAAGTTATCGACTTTTTGAGAAACTACTTCTTCAAAGATGAACCGCTCAACATTTGCGTTGGATTGTTGGATGAACCAGGCTCGAGATGTCTGGAACTCGAAGAATACTGTATCAACAGTATTGCTGAAGGTAGGTCGAAGAGGCTTTCAGGTTTTATCTTACAAATCATAGCAAACGTATTGTTATCAGATATTCTAACTCAATTCTATATAATCATACGTAATAAAATTACCTTAAATTATTTCTTTATTTATCTAATCAGCTACTGGGTGTATACCTCGTAAAGGAAAAAATGAAATGAAATAACGTTTCAAACATAGAGCTTTCTTCTTCAGGTTCCATACAAATTACATTGAGCTATACTAGTGTATATTAATATAATAAACGCACTTAATGAACAAAATAAATAAAATGTTGCAGGAATAAATATAGGCAGGTTGTAGGAATAACATAGGCAGGAATAAATTACATTCCTGCCTATGGAGGAAATACTAAACTACTAAACTTTAACAAAATGCTAAAGTTTAGTAACTTATTAGAGTAACTTTAGTAACTTACTTAAAAAAGTAACTTTTAAATTTTAGTAACACAAAGATTTAACTTGTAGTAAAATAAAACTTTTTATTTTAGTAAGTTTTTACTTTACTTAAAACTTACTATAGTAACTTTTGACGAGGAGTCGGCAACCCCGGTCCACCATCTTACCCTGGATATTATCTAAATTCTAAATATAGGCAAACCAAGCTAAAGTGACTGCTGAGAGCCTGTATTGAAGGCATCTAAATTAAAGCTAAAAAAAGCTTTCTTTTTACGTGGCGAATGTGGATTAGAGAACTCAAAGATGGGTTAAGTGTGAGTCCATTGGTCATAATCTCCTGAAATATCTCCCTTTTTAGATCTCTTCTCTAGGAGGTCAGGGACTACTGGTTTTGGCCTTCTAGACTAGAGATTCCAGTTCTATTTGCAACAAATAGATCGTATTTGAAGCAACGATTTTTTTTTTGTTTGAATGTGCTGGTATTTTTTTTTTTTTTTTTTGATTCCTACAGTGAACTTAGCTAAATTACTTTAGTGAATTTTCAGCTAAATTTGTTTGTTCTTTTATTCTTTTATTTCATTTTGTTATTCCCATAGTAAAATAAGCGGCATTGTTTAAATATACAATCACATTACATTGAAATCTTGGTATCTTTGAAAACTTAGAACATTTACTACCCGTAGCATATTTAATAACAAGGTTCTCCTCCTCGACGCCCCATCCGTAGCTGTGTGCCCCCCACTCGCCCAAACCTTCTCCACTCTGGTAAAGTTTGTCGTAAAACAAGTCAGGTAATCCTTAAAAATATTCTTTTCTTACCACACCGTAAGTTCATTGATAAACTACTTATGTATGTTAATTACTTGTTTTATTACATTTTGAGCACAATATAATTTTTGGTTTACAGCATGAGATGATTAGTAATTTAAAATTCGTCTATCAATAGTCTGTAAATATAGTTCCGTTTTTGCCTAGCATAAATTTTATATCTAAAAACGAAAGATTCCATCTTTTTCTTTCTCACAGTAAACTTAATTATAAACGTAGATGAAACCTGCATTAATCACACAAGTGCATAGCGAATTTAAATACAGTTTATTCAAGGAGTCATGAGAAAAACATTTTTAAGTGGAATTTTCTTCTATAGTTTCCTCTGTATAATCACCTGTAAATGCTTTGTGTTTAATAATTTGTCCATTTGGATATAACTTAACCAATACCAGTTTGGTTATTGAGCGTTATGTCAAAAATTAATGACTCCTGATTACAAGCCGACGTTTCGCCGAAATTCGTTCGACATTCTCAAGGCTTATTGAAGGAACTACTCAACGCATTAGCCACATTTCTTCTTTTTGTAATATATATTATCAAAAGTGAATTGAATTGACATGGAAATTTGTTCCATCACACCTGATATGCTAGTCAAAACATATTGGAAATATTGGTGAAACGTCAGCTTGTAATCAGAAATTATGAATTTTGGGCCTAATCCTTAATAGCTAAATTAGAATTTGAAGAATCAGTGGTCGAGAAGTTATATGAATAGATATAACCTAACCTTCATTTGCTTTTACTAATGTAATTTGCAATAGTTTTTTTATTTTTATATATTCTTAGTTTTGTATTTTAAATGTTTTTTTTCTAGTAAATGGTTACTAGAAAAAAAAATTAAAAAAAAATTTTTTTTAAAGACATGATTACATATTATGTCCCCCTTTTGTTTAGTTTGTATCTATAAATCATGCCTTTCCAACTGAAAAACAATGAAATAGAGTAGAAAAAAAAAACTACGTAATAAGAATGGCAATAGCGGACCCGGAAGACAACTCGTTCTTTTGGAGGTGGTGCTAGATGATCTATCTCTTGACTCGAGGATCTCTTGAGCAATTCAAGTCCCTTTCACCTAACCCTCCATCACCTTCGGCTACCTCAGACCCCTTCAAGCCTTTATCTCTTATCTCATCTACCTGATTCACGGCCCCCATTCCTTAACAACTTCATTTATAAAGTATTTACAAATACCTAAGTTCCTATTCTTTCTTGGCCACACACTCATACGATGTGTCATCAAGAAGTTAAGATGACTTTTTAAATTTCGCTCACTCTGTACACTTTAATTTCAAAATTTTGTTGTTGCTGTGTTTGTACACTCGTCACAATCATGTGTTCACAGTTCTTGACTATATAGTATGTGTTGTTTTTATGTGAGGAGTTAGACGAGGTTAGACGAGTGTTTGCATTTTCAGCGATTTTTTGTTGTTGAAACTAAAGGAGCAGAGAGTTTCTGTTATTTATATGTAAAAAATGGGATTAAGTGCTCAGAAACTCTTATAATGTTAACTGTTCGGGCAAGGTGAGCCAACTTGACCAGAAAAATATATATAAAAGGTATAAATTATTTCACAAGTAATTATTTTTTCAACAGTAAAAAATCACCGAGCACGCAAACAGGAGTCTAACCTTTATCCGTCTCACATAAAACAACACATGCTATGTGGTCAAAACTGTGAACATATGTAGTGAAAAGTCTAACAAAACAACAACAAAATTTTTGAAATTAGAGTTCGCGCTAAATTCAAAAAATGTCTGACTTTTTGATCATACCTCGTTTATATGTAGTTCAAGATGATATACTTTCTTCACCACACTGTTCATATATTCCTTGAATTTATATATTAAGGGTTTTGGTCAGGTTTCAATAAACTGCACAATGTCAACGTTTCGACGTATATTTATGTCATCTTCAGAGCTAGAACCTATTTAAACAATAAGGTCTACTATTTTACCCGTTAAATTTTAATGTATTATGAATTTATCGTATTGACAAGGTTCCTCATTTATCTTAAAACAACAGATATTAATAATTTGTTTACCTGGAAATTGAAATTGTATATTTTGTTTCATTTTTGTAAATAATCGATAACACTAAAACTTTCAAAAATTCAAACTTGAAAACCTGACTTGAGTTGCAGTGCAACCTACAATCAACATAACCCATTATATTAAATGGCGCATATTGTTTTAAGTAGTTATGTATCAAATAAGTTTTACTAAATTTAAGAAACGGTCCATAAGGACTATAAAACTTTAAATTTAATTACATTACATTTATTCATTTCACCAAAAAATAAAAAAAGAAACAAAACAGACAATTTGAATTCCCAAGTATAGAAATTATTAATATATGTTTTCAGATAAATGAGGAAACGTTGTTAATATCATAAATGCATATTTCATTAAAATTTAACTTATAAAATAGCAATGCTTGTGGTATAAATTTATTCTAGCCTTGAAGAGGTAGTAAATATCACCGAAACGTTCGAAAAAAAAATGTTGTTGAATCTTTAAACAAAATTCACAAAATACAAATTCAACTAACACACCTGTGCATTAGAAGCATTTGAAACATAAAATAACTAATGTGACTTCAAACCGTAAATTATTATTTGCATGAGCTGCAACATTTCATATTACTAATGATTGTGAACATGTAGGAGAAAAAAAAAACAATAAATCAATAAAAATACAGCTTCTCTTCCTTATAATATTTTTTATACATGTTCTTTCTTACAAATTTATAATTTAATTTAATTTAATGAGCACACTGACTTTATTCGTATCCGTGTATTTTTTTTTAATTATTTTTTACGTTCCTTCCTAGTTTTTATAATTATTTTTGTCTTTAATTTATTTCTTTATTTATTTAATTCCCGTTAATTTCTTTCTCTTCTTTTTTGTATCCTTTGAATGAGATATCAAGAAAACCGGGACCATAATTCAAGATTAAAATATTATTAATATGGTAAACCGTCATACCTCGTCCGTTGATGTTGGAGTCGTTGGAGCGCTTTCGGACGTTGTCCATCTTCAATAGCAACTAACTCCGATTAGGTTCTATTGAAGATGGACAACATTCAAAAGAGCTCCAACGACTCCAACATCATAGTACGAGATATAACGGTTTGCCATATTAATAATATAAATCATACTAACCTCAGTGGTAATAATAATATGTATGTATTAAAATATTATTTCGTAATCTAAATTACTGAAACACTTAAATAAACAATAAATAATTAAATAAGTAAGAATTGATTCGACTGAAAGGTTAGAGATGTTTTGAAAGTCATTTTCTATAATGAGATTAATTATAACTGAAGGATGAGGGTATCGTCAGACGCGGATACTGTAGTACATTCTATAATATGAGTACGCTAGTAGCTATGGTACCTACCTAAGTGTGTCACGCTTTGTCATATCTCTATGTTTAAAGTCGTGAGTTTCTTTGTTTGTTAGTTTGTTTGTTTATCCATTGTCCATGGAGATAGAGACCTGTTATTAAATATATACTATTTATTACCTAAATAATGTTAAATAAAAGAAAATTATCACTATATTCCCAAAATTGGAGCCTGGGTATCAAGTATCTTGCGTGCTCGCCGATGAAAGTAGTGAAAATGTATTACATATAATGTAACAAAAAAAAATTACAATTTGCGAAACATAAACACTTGTAATAAAATAAAGGCATGGAGCCATATTAGCCCAGAGGCTTGCGTGCCCGCTGATGACAGTAGTGCAAATTTATTATAAATAAATATAACAAATATGAAATAAACTACTATATTAGAGGTCAAAAATGAATAATTTTAGAAACAAACTTGAACACAACTATCAGATAAAATAAGAATGTTCTCAGGTAATATAATTACTTATATTAAATATTATAAAGACATATTCCTTTCATTAATTTCATTTTATGTTAAGTAAAGAAATTGAATATTTCAATTTACAAGTTTTGTTTGTTTTAAATGTAATTCTTTGTGTATATAACCTGAATTGATGTTTTATTTATTAATATGATAAAATAAATGATTTTTTTTTATTATTAAATGATTTTTATTTTGCTAAATATACTTACTGTGTATATATATTTTGAATCATGTTAAGAATACTATATCTAAAGCTTGGGTCATATACGAATCTGTTTCCGTGCCTTAATAACAAGTAACAACAATTAAAATTATCCGTGTCAATCATGTTCAGTGAATTAATTTCAATACCTATTGTTAAAATTTCTGAGTATCAAATTTATAATTGGGTATATCTAATTGCGGTAATTAAATTACTGCTACAAATCAAAGTCATCATAATTAGGCAGCATTATAATACATTCTGAAATCAATACGTCATTATGACAGCACATATATTCCCAGTAGAAATTAATAGTCTAGGCCAAGTTAAATAGTGCATATTTTCCATGTGCATTCCTTTACTTGTGGTTCATAAAACGAAAGTTTCTGAGTTCCAAAAACTATTTGAATAGAAAATTCAGATTCTGTATCTGGATTCATTTATTTTAAATTATTTCTTTAATATCTGCGTATTGAAACTTCGACGCAAAATGGTTTCTACATCTGTATATACAAAATTCAAAGTTCATCTATTCGTCCGCTATAGAAATAAAACTGGAGCCATTTATATGCAAAAAAACATATGGATCTTATTTAACTTTTTTCGCGGAAACTAACTACAGTATATTGATTTTGATCAGGGCCTTTTTTGGAATCTACCGCCCACAACCAAAACGCTGGGGAATAATCTACCGCCCACAACCAAAACGCTGGGGAATAATCTACCGCCCACAACCAAAACGCTGGGGAATAATCTACCGCCCACAACCAAAACGCTGGGGAATAATCTACCGCCCGGGTAACGCCAGGTAGATCAGCTAGTAAATAATTATCCCACATTTTTATTTATATAGAAATAAGTCACCGGAAATTTTAATTCCTGTTTCGACAACTCAAAAATTGATTTTCAACACATTTGAACGCCATTTCTTTGCCCTCCCCCGAAAACAAACCCAGGCACGTATTTTAAACCAAAAATGAAAGTAAAGCAGTTGTCTTATTTTCAAAAAAAGACTGTATTAATTTTAAAATAATTCCTGTCTTGAATCTCCCAAACTATAAATGTGTCAAGGACACACTAAACGTCTTAATGCTTTTCGTTCATAATTCAAATGTTGACTTCCGAGGCCGTTAATTGTTTCCATATTAATAAGGAAATGAATAAATATACTGACAAAGGTTGAACGCACTCACGGAATCTTCGAGTCAACATCAGTTTTGTTTTAATTATTCATATATAATTAGTTCACGGTCACTTACCCATCATAATTACTGTTTTTTTTCTTTTGTTTAAGGAATATTTATATCCAATTAGTTGGAGAAATACAAAACACAGGTCTAAATAAATTAACAGAAAAAAAAATAACACGAGACTGAATAAAACGGTAACTGTTTCGACGAACGGTTATAAACAGGAGAATGTGAAAAGAATAAAATGCTCTGCAAGTCGCACGAAAACACGCACAAATATCGACCGACTACACGTTTTCTTCTATTACTCGTAGATTCCCTGCATCTTGTTAGGTTTTAATTTAAGGATACAATAAGTATACAGTGATACCTCGATTTATGTATTTGATTCCTTCCGGGATGACTTCGTACATTGAAATGGTTGATTGTCGAAAATAATTTTCTCATAATAATACATCATAACTGATTATTCTATTCCACAGCCCAAAAACCTACGGTATATCCTTAATAAGTATGGATGTAAATAACAGTTACACATAAATATAAATAGAAATCACATTAAATAAAAAATAAATCGTGGAACATCGCTTTACCTTAGAGACTAGCGAATAAAGTCCGAGGAGACGAAGGAATGTAAGGTAGAGGAGATACGAGTACAATGGGACGTGGAGCGTACGTACCGTAACTTACACTCCAATTTACACTACATAACGTAGCTTATTTATTTTTCTTGTTTTAAATGTTATGTTTATCTTACTGTAAAACTAAACCTAAGTTTGTACAGTGAGAGATTTTTTTTTACTTAATTTTGTTTTTAAACTTTGAATTTTTTTATTTTCTTTTTCATTTTCTGCTTGACCTTCTTCACTTTCACTCATTTCAGGCTTTTTTTTTCTCTATGCTTCACTTCCACTGGTTTCATTACTATTCAATATGCGACGTTTCATCGTATGTCGTAACTCGAGCAAATCTTCGTATATCGAAAAGACTTTTGGTTGAGAATTCACGTTTTACATCGAAATATCCGTACGTTTGTACTTTCCTAAATCGTAGTACCATTGTATATCGAATGGCGGACTTAAACTCACACGAACAGAGAAATTTCACGAGTAAAACCATCTCGGACCAAATCTTCTCATACAAAAACTCAATGGACAAAGTACTAACGAACAAGAATTCTACAAATAAATCCCAATGGACGAAACCTTATAGTACAAAATATCTCGAGACAAAACTGCCATGCAAAAAACCGTTATGAGCATAAACCCCATGTACAGTAAAAAACCTCACTCTCTAAAATTATTTACACTACATAACACTACATACACATACACATACACATACTACATTACACTACATATTCTTAAGAGAATAAAATCATATAATGATATCTCCCAGCACAGTGATATCGTTTTAACTAGTCATAAATAATTATTATTTTATGAATAACGATATTGTTATCAGTGAGCGATTGTTCTCCGAGTCATTCAGTTTATGAATAACGATATTGTTATCAGTGAGCGATTGTTTTTAGAATCAGTCAGTTTCAAATATCCTATGTATAGTAAATAGGGGTTGAGTTCCTTTGTTCGACCAAAGAAACATATGCCTGTCGTTATAATCAAATACATTAACACTAGTGACGTACTCATCTTTGACGAACATTTTAGAAAAATTATGAGATGATATTCCACAAATCATAAAATAGTAGAAAATATTATTAATAGTACAGTGTTAAGTAAGTGTCTCTGTATATACCACATTAACTGTCCCCAATAGCTTGAGATAGGGTAACAAGTTATTTGTTGAGTTGTCCTGAGTGTTCATTAGTAAGGATTGAGAATTGCTCGTTCACAAAGTCATTTATTCTCAAAGCAATTTAAACTTTCAAAGTTTGATTTGAAGCTGGAAAACTGACCGATTCCTGATAAATAAAATTTTTTTTATATATATGTATAACAAGAATGAACAGTAAATGCGTGGATTAAAAAAAAAACCGTCGTCTAAACAACAATAAGATTTCCAAAAATGGGACTAAGATCGGTTAAGGCTAAGATCTTTCATAGAAAATAACTAGTTAGGTTTTATTCCAATCGGTGATAGATTTTACATCTGGAGTCATTAATTTACCTGAATTATGTGGAAAGTATTTATTTTTCATTCTTCTTTCTTTTTAATGCCGTTATTCATAATGCCGTACTATAAGTAATATAGTACTGACTGTTTTTTTTATATTTTTTTTTAAATAATTCGGAATTACCTGGAATTAATTATTCCTGTTTATCGGCGTAAACAGTTTCGTCTGTGTGCAAACAAGCAAGTATCAAGTAATAAAGGTCATCAGAGTTTCAGATTTTATTTATATTTATCAGGTTTTGGAAGAGAATTGTAAAAAAAAGTAGGCGCTGAGCTTAGTGCACTGGACTTCCAATGTCAAGGTCGTGGTTTCGATTCCCACAAAATTACGTATTTTATTATTTATAATAACGAGATGTATAGGCTCGTGACCAACGGTTTAACATCCTCTTCGAGGGACTAACGTGATCAGATTTATTCATCACCCACGTGAATAAATTGAGGACCAGAGTGGGTATTGAACCCTGGATCTAATTGTCCAGAGGCGAGCAGGTTGCCACTGCGCTAACCCGGCCCAAATCATTTTGACAAGAGTAAATTAAACATACACACTTACAAGCAGTGGTGTTGCAGGAGGCACGTGCTAGGAGGCGGCATTTAGAAGGGCTAAAAATGAAAAATAGAAAAAATTATAAAAAACAATAAAAAAAAAATCTGAAAATTTCAACCGAACTGAGTTTTTAAGGTCATTATTGTCTTTATGTTTTATGAGCATAATACTGCTTTAAACAGATTTTTCAACTGTATTATTTCCAAATTAAAAATAAATTTATTTTAAATTTTTCAAAACTAAATTTAAAGGGGTTGAAAGTTAATAATGTATGTCTGCTTAGTCAGTAAATTTAAGTTAACAATTTTTTATGATTTGAATTATGTTTTTGTTTTGAAAAATCTTTCGAGTACTGTAACAATTAAATTTTTGATTGTAATTCTATGAAAATAAACATTTTGAGGTCTTGCTAGTGGGGGGGGGGGGGGGGGGATTATGACTGGCAAAAATAGTTGCTACGCGACTGCTTACAAGCCCTAATTTCCGCTTTGAACCGTCAACCTTTTCAAAAGAGATAAAGGAGCCAATCAATGCGTAATTGTGAGAGATGGTTGACTTAACGTCCTCTCCGAAAGCCGAAGTAACAAATACAATAAGAATTCAATAAAGATTCGACGGAGAAAGATAATACTGGTGAAGTGGTGTGTGAACATGTAAAGTTGAGAGTCAAGATTGCAATTTCTTTCATGGATCGCCTCTAAGTTGATATGGAGTTGAAAAGCAATGGCTATATACAGCGAATCAGGTTTGTACAGAGAAGTAAATTAAGATATATTTTTTTCTGAAGACATCGTTTTTTTACCAGATATGAGTAAGGGGCACGGAGATGTCTGTATAAGGCAATAACTGCAAGTAGGGCTATAAATCTCTCGATGCCGGATGACATTCACGTAATCCCAGGCACGCCCTTCCACTATGCAGCTGATAAACGTTCTTTTCCAGGTTCACTCTATCATCCACAACCATAATATCGTAGCTCCGTTATATGCCAACAAGTCGGAATTATTTTCAAATATGAAAGGTTAGGGGCAGTCCAGTGGCTGCGTGTTTGCATCTGAACTAGTATATCCTAGATTCGAAGAGGCCAGGTTAGCCCAGTGGCAATGTCTTCTCCTCTGGACTCGTAGGTCCGGGGTTCATACCCACTCTGGCCTTCGATTGATTCACACGGGAGGTGGATAAATCTGAGTTCGTCGACCATCGCAGAGGACGTTAAGTGATCGGTCCACAAACTGTATGATGTCAGGTATTTGTTAATGAACCCTACTCTAAATACACTTGAGTTAGACAAAATTTAGGGCTCCCAATGTAGAACCAATCTGCATTGTGTTGTAACCTAACCTTGGTCAAAGTTTAATATTGTATAAATGAAATGTATTTGTGGTGGTTATTTAGATTGCTGTTGCATTTAATATAGATTTAGAAGTTACTGTAGGTCAATTCTAGATCCTTGTTATAATGTTAGTCTATAAAAAACAGTTAAGGCTTGTGGGAGGGTACATAACGGAATTTGACCTTGAGTCTACTTTATAGAGTAGGGGCTCTTTAACGACTGATGGTTTCGACATCCTCTCCGAGAGTAGCGTGAACAAGAGATTCCTCTCCTACACCAGGAATGAAATCAAAATATCCTCCATACCAAAGAACGAACACAAGCTATAAATAGACCAAGTTGTTTTTATTAACTCCTACAAAATCATGGGCGTTAATTCAGTTTGACCTTAGGAAGGTCTTTCGTAGGTCAAAAGGTTAACCTGACAAAGATGTTGAAATACTTATCTTTATCTTTACCTCCTGTTTTGTTTATACTTCGTAATAACCCTTCACTTAGAGGGGCCAGGCTAGCTCAGTGGTTACGTGCTCGCCTCTGAACTGATAAGACCGGGGTTCCATCCTCACCTGGCCCTCAATTTATTCACGCGGGAGGTGAATAAATCTGAGCACGTCGTCCCTCGGAGAAGGACGTTAAACCGTCGGTCCCGAGCCTGTACGATGTCAGGTACTCGTTAAAGATCCCTACTCTAAATACATTTGAGTTAGGCAAAATTTAGGACTCCCACTGTAGAATCAATCTTCATTGTGTGCTATCACAAAGGGCCAATGCTCGGCCTAAGTGTGTTCCCTTGTGGAACTGCCACTGCAACCTAACCCTTCACTTAATGCATGATTATAAATAGAAAATATTATGAAGCAATTTAATTCGATGAATATATATTTTCATTGCCTTTTTTTATCATTTAAATTTCAAAACTTTGTTTACCCCATGCCCACCAAAGCAAGTTAAATTATTAAAAAATTTCCCTCTGAGATTATTATGTAAGTAGGTTAGGTGACGGCGGCAGTTACACAAGGGAGCACACATAGGCCCAAGACTGGACCTTCCTCATACTGCGCAATGAATATTATTGGGAGTCTTAAAATATTCCAAACTCAAGTATGCTGACATAAGAGAATCTGACATTAGCCTGACGAGGTAACTTATTTGAGTTTAGTGATAAGCATTGGAATGAATCTTGTGTCCTAGAGGGAATATATCGGGACTTAGTCTTAAGTTGATGTGTACGAGGCTGCCCTATTTTGTTATTGTTGATACGTGATTAACACCTTAATGCGTACATGATTAAGCGGGCTCCCCTCCGCAGGTCACCTCGATCACTTGAGGCTCTTGTGAATCGCAGTGGCTGAGATGCTACAGGTTAGGCTTGTCCGTCTGACTAGACTTGGTGTTATAGCCTATAGACTTAGATACATGGAGAGTCAAAGAGGGCTTAGCGTCCTCGACGTTAAGTAGACAACGTGCTTAGATTTTTTTCACCTCCTGTATGAATAAATCGAGGACCAGAGCGGGTATTCAAACCCAGATCTACCAGTCCAAAGGCATGCAAATTGCCACTGGGTTAACTTGGCGTCCTAAGTCAGGTTACTTGTCAGGAAAGGGCGTACAAGAGGACTGGTCGAGGACTTGTTGACTTGTACTTTCCGAAATAAATCCTCTTTCCCATGCTTCTCAAATAACATTAATACCTCTCTTTGACATGTCACTGACTCCTTTTACATTGTTTCAGGTGTCTCTTGCATGGCTGTTGCCGACAACGGCGAAATAGTCGGAGTTTGCATCAACGGAATATTGACAAAAGAAGCAGCAATGGAAATGAAGGACTCGCCACCCTGCCCACATCCCAAATTTGGCAAGATCTACAACCTGCTGCTGACTGTAGGGATTGAGTCAGACGTCTTTGGCCACTACCCAAGCCTGGACAGAGTGGTCGAACTGAGAGTATTGTCTGTCAACGACTCGTACAGAGGCCGAGGAATAGCCAAGGCGCTCATCGAGAAAACCAAGTATGTCTTCAACAAACACAAGTACTCCATATTCTTCGTAGGCGTCACCTTGAAATCTAAATGAATCTACGAATTAAATCCCTGTAGTGCTGGTATAGTCCCTTGGGGAACAAATCGCAAATTAATTGCTGCAGGTAGTCGATGCTTCCTCTAGAATAACTTAACCTAAATACGTCTGAAGGCTCAGATAAACGTATGCCTCAGCTCTCCACTGAGGAAGGCTTAAATTCATTAATACAACACCTATAAAGGGAACTCATAAATTAGATGAGAAAGTCAAAACCTTAATCTTAGGCTCCCCCAAAATATACAGATATTCTATTGTAGTTGTTCTTAAAATAAACATACGAAAAGAGGCATTCAATTGATAAAGGGGCTTAAACATGTATATAAAATTAGGAAAAAAAGAAGAAATAAACAGAAAAAATAGGGTGGTAGGGCTGTTTACACCAACCGGAAGAGAAGAGGAGAGGAGAATAAGTGAGAGGAGAGGAGTGAAGAAGAAAGAGGGAGGAGAAGAGAGGAGAGAAGAAGAAAGGAGGAAGTGAAGAGAGGAGTTGAGAGGAGAGAAGGAGTTTACTGGGAACACTATCAGCTCGACGATTTTCCCCGAGGGAATATCCTAGTACTTCTTGCACTTTAGTTCCCTCCTTTTTCTTAGTTTCAAGGTTACCCCTTCAAGGGATATGGAGTACCCGTGCAAATGTGTAATGTAGTATCCTTGGGCCTACCTGTGGATAGTCCTTGGGTAATATCCATGTATAACAGCTTCCACGAAAACGAGTGTCAGGTTGTTTTATTGAAAAGTGTGCTGATGGTTTGAAAAGCTAGGAAACGCATCACAATTTGAAAAAAAAAGTAGTCTACATATTTAGTCTGCGGATGGTAACATGGTTGCTGAAATACAGCAGTACCTCTAGTACAAATTGATTTGTTCAGGTGTTTGTATAATGATTTTTCGTATATGATCCGTGTTTTCCATGTAAATCACCTAATTCGTTCCATTAATTAATAACTTATTAATCTCAAAAACGACATTAAATTGTTTATAATAAAGGTCAAACCAGTATCAAACATTCAATATATTAGAATAACCTAACCGTTAATACCTGTAAAATGAAGTAGACAATAGATCAAAATGCATTAATAAATGAAAAATATTTGTCCACAAACGGCCAAAAATTTAGAAAATGGTAGGCAACGGAGTATGAATGTCGGCGAGTATGAATGACTGAAGGCGGTAAATAAGGACACATGCGGTGGTAAGAAGAAACTTGATCCCTGCTATAGAGTGTTAAGTGTTAGTATCAGGTGAAAAATTGAGATTCTTTCTGTGGCATGGGATTTATTATAATGATTGAATGCCATCACCTTATTGCAGATAAGGTAAATTATTTTAAGTTTTATTTCTTATAACATGTGTTTTTAATCATTTAGTTATACCACTAAATGGTGGTGTTATACCACTAGATGCCTGTTAGTCTATTATATAGAATTATGTTTGGGTGACCCGTTTACGAGGCGAATGATTCTGACCCTGCCACTAATTTGATTATCGGGACCTGAAGTGGATGGGTGTTTGCCTGGTCAGTGACTTCCCAACCTACCAGTAAGACGAGGTTTATGTAGCAAGAGGCACATCGACAATAAGACCAGGTTAAGGGAAACGGGTGGCACGTGCCAGGTGGCGACATTTTGAGGGGTAAAAATAGAAAAAAATTAACATAATAAAAAACTAACAACAAATCTGAAATTTTATATCAAAATGAGTTTAAGGTCGTTATATGTTTTAAGTATAATACTGATTTTAAACGGAGTTGTCAAATGTACTTTTTGCAAATTAAAAATATTTTTTTTTAAAACTGCTTTTTTAAAGGGGTTAAAAGTTTATTGTATTTGTTTACGCAGCCATCAATTTAACAATTTTTTTTATCTTTTGAGTTATACGTTTTTGTTGTGAAAAATCTTTGGTTTTCTTTGTTGACAACTGTGTGTAAATGTATACGAGTACTGTAACACGATGAAAGTGAGGGACTAATAACAGTAGCCTAAAATTAGAACCTTGATTGAAATTCTATGAAAATATAATTTTGAGGATTTTCTGAAACTTTGAAAGTTAACGGATTATGACTGGCCAGCTGGGGTGGCAAGAACTGTTGCTACAGCACAGTCAGCCTCGAGTCTGAACGATGTCAGGTACTAGTTAAAGGTCCATACTCTAAATGTAATTGAGTTAGGCAAAATGCTAAACTCTGAATGCAGAATGAATGTTGATGTGGTGTCAGAGAGGTCTGATGCTGGGGTTACAAGTGTTCTCTGGCATAGCGTAAGATGACCATGTTGCAGGCTGATGGCCAAGGAGGACCACATCGAGATGATCCGGGTGGACTGCACCAGCCACTACTCCGCCTTGGCCGCCAACAGGCTCGGCTTCCACTGCATCTACACGCTCAACTACTCCGACCACCTCGACTCCCAAGGCAAGCCCGTCTTCGAGCCCGAGCCCCCGCACTCCTGCTGTAAAACTTTCGTCATCTTCGTTTGACCACTCACGACTGATCCTTTCGTTCCTGTATTAAATCAAATTACTATCGACTATTTTGTAATTAAGTTAATGTATATCTTTTAATAGAAGAGTGTAGACAAATATAACGTTACCAAGTGCCAGTTTTTTTTCTTTAATGAGCCTATTTACAGAAGCGATGAAAGATATCAGCCTCAGTTTGATATGACAACTACTGGGAATTTAATCTACAGCTATATCAACTAGTTTACGACTGACTGACCTACCCAGTCTCCCGTTCAAAGGCTACCGTATGACAAAATCATACCTTCATGACATAATCATATGTCCATGCACGTCTTCTATGACGACTGACTGACCTACCCAGTCTCCCATTCAAAGTCTACCCCATAAACATAAGTCCACGTGTCATTTCCCACGTGAATAAATCGAGGGCTAGAGTGGATATTAAACTCCGGACCTACGAGTCCGGAGGCGAGCACGTTTCCACTGGGCTAACCTACCCCCATCAAGGGGCCTAACAGTGAACTGTGTTTTACAGTTATACACCATAACTGTTCGATTCAAAGTTATGAGCCATGTATGCATTACTTGATGGCACAAAAGAATGCAATGCTGCCAGATCATGATAAGATTTGAAGTTTTTATCTTATGATTTTATCTATCCTCTGAACTCTTAAACCCTGGGTTCAATTCTTACTTTGGCCCTCCATTCTTGCCATGCACGTCGTCTCTACGAGAAGACGGTAAGCTGTCGTTCCTGAGAATGTGCGGTACCAGGTACTTGTTAAACTTCCCTAATCTAAATACACTTGAGTCAGGCGAAATTTAGTACTCCCAATATACAATGAACCCGGTAACATGGCTCGCCCATTTACAAAATGGGTGTCACATAAAAAATGAGCCACATTTTCCGACCCTAGAACAACAATAAAAACTGAAAAGCTATAATTATGGGTACTGGAAAAGAAACAAAATGATTTAAATGAAAAAAGTTACAATATTTGAAAGTATTAAATCAATATTCTACCGAATATATAAACTTTCGGTTAGGTTAGATTTCGGTGACTCTCTCACGAGGAACACTAATAGGCCAAAGACTGGTCCCTTGTTATACCACACAAAGAGCATTTTACATTGTAAGTCCTAAATTTTGCCTGATATCAAACAAGCTCGAGTACGACCTCAAGCTAGTCGTACCTCAAGTATCATACAAGCTCGAGGCTTAACGTCCTCACCTCAGGCGTGAGGAAAAGGAGAGCGATGGTGAGTATCGACTCGGGATCTATCACTCCAAAGACGAGCACAAAATCAACTGGGCTACCATGGCTCTTTATTTAAAAGTAAAACAGTAAAAACACGACAAGATTCTTTAAAAAGAATTTGTTAAGTTGCTCCCTGTTATCACCCTCCCAAGTAGTGTCGAATTTTTCTGACATTATGAATCGATTTCTGGATCGTACGAGATGTCTGCCATTAACATATTTCAGTGAAATATGTTTGAATAGTTTTTATAATTTGCAGTAGAAATCACTACTCAATCGTATCTTATGAACATATTTCCATGAAATAATAACAGAATATTATTACAAATTAGCTCTCACTATAAACAATCAAAATCATTCCCAAAACTGTAAAATCAAATAAGCAAAGCTCTGCGACTGTTTGAATAACCACATACTTAAAAGATTTTAAACCTGCAAAACGATCACCAATAACCTTTGTGATTATTGTACAATCAAATATAATCAATAGAAATGTAATTAGCCAAAAAAATGAACAATCAAGTTACATATGAGGTAATATTTTTTGATGAAAGGAAGTCATAATTCCATTAACTTTGTATTTAAATAATGCAGTAACTTAGTTCGATTTTTGGCTTTGAAATAATTCATGTGTTCCATAACAACTGAAGAAATAACTTTTTATTAGATAAACCATAACAACTGAAGAAATAACTGTTCATTAGATAAACCATAACAAGTGAAGAAATAACTGTTTATTAGATAAACCATAACAACTGAAAAAATAACAGTTTATTACATAAAGAGATCTTCAGACAACCATGTCAAGTATTATCTGAAGGGGATATGAGGAACATTATATGATAGATTTTCAATAAATTATACAATGAAAATCAAATGATGAATAGTTGGTGATATTTAATTTTCGTCACATTTACACTCCCCGTACTTTAAAATTAATAATATACCAATGGTATTGTATTGAAAAATTTTTATTTTTCATATAACAATGATTATAATATTTTTTTTCAGGGAATAATATTAGACAATCAATGTTACAACTAAATTTAAAAGAAACTCTTTCACAATATATTCACTATTAGTTCAGAAATTTAATAAATTGTTCTCTTATATATATTAAATATTAAACAGTTAATTGGGGAATGATTAATGCTATCAACCGAAAAAGTTATAGTCACCATATTGTCTAATCTTGAACCTCCATTGATTATTTCATAGAAACTTGATTTGAGAAAAATGTTCCTTTTATTTAAAAACATAAAACAAAAAACAAACGTATTTGGGGATCCCTATCATTTATTGATTGAATAATTTCTTCAAAATCTATTTCAGTTCAAAAGGAAGAAGAATTTTAGTTTGTAGGATGTGAAATGTGGATGTCAAAGTAGAAAAGCAGTTTTCTCCACTACCAAAACCGGATTCCAGGTAAGATGATATATTTTAAATTTATGTTACCATACGAATGGCTGTAATGATACTTAAAAAAAACTAAATGCTTTTTCTAACCAAAATATATTACTGAAAGACAACAATGATATGCGGTAACTATTGATTATTTTATGCAATTTTCTGAATTGAAAATGAATGAAAATTAATAGAACGAAATTATTTAATACCCATTTATTGAAATAGTTCAGTTTTAAACTAGTGTTTCAATACTGAGTCTGATGCTTTTAAGGGCCCCTGTCTCTGCATATTTACCCTAGATTTTATAATAGTTTTGTTCAATACAATATTAATTACAAAAAAAGTAGTTGTCTCCAATAAAATTTTCAAAAAAGGTATAGTCCTCTAAACAAGGGTGTGTGATTATTGTACAATCAAATCTAATGAGTGGAAATGTAATTATTATCCAAAAATTGAGCAATCAAATGACATATGAAGGAATACTATTGCTTAATAGTAATTAAGGAATGTAATAATTAATTAAGTGTAGTTTAAAATGAATGTTAAACCTTCAAGTATTAGCATTTATCTTCCATGACAAATTAAACTCATCTTCAATATTTCTACAAATAGAAACTAAAATTACCTGGCTCATTAATGAATCCAACACTAAATATTACATCAGTCATTAATATGACAAAACTATCTAGAGGAAAATTTATCTTGTGCACTAGAGGTAGTAAAGTTAAATGTTGAAGTTAATGCCAAAGATATTCCTAACTCCAATCCTTGATTTAGCATATTAAAATAATTATTTCTACAGAAAATTATTTTCACATTACTATGGATTTAGAATCATTTTGAATGAAATGGGCAATATCTCTTTGTTGGAACCTTTAATATATTTTTAAAATTTAGATATTGAACTTAGTTTTGATTATAAAATCCAAACACCTGATTGCAATAAATGATAAGTTTTCTGATAAAATTATTCAATTAAATGCCGGTTTTACTCACCTATAAACTCCAATGTTCTAACTTATAGTTATTCCAACTTGATATCAAAGAACTTTCTACTCGAACGTTGTTATCAACTTAGTGATAAAAATGACCTTCATTAAATAAATAAATACATTTATTCAACTGACGAATGGAAAATTGATCTTAAGAAATAAAAACAATAATGCAAAAAAAAGTCGAAGGAAGGTCACGTGTAGTCTACTGTTGATTTAAAAACGCCATTATGGTCACGAGACTTTCATCTATTATTCATTTTAAAATAATTAAATATTCATAATAAATGTATATAAATATGTTATGAAATAAACTGTACTCACTGATTAAAGTGTTGATTGAAGATAATAACTACTGAAACGATAAACTTTTAAATTGCTAAGGATTGAATTGCACGCTTCCGACGCCATTACTCAGTTATTATAGGGAACAATTACAGTCATCTCTGAATGACTGGCAGGCACATGACAACGCTCAATCTAATTTATTCAAATTATAAAAGCTATTTATTTAGTTGTTCTATTAAAGCAGTTATACTTTGGTCTTCAAACAACGAAAACTCGGCTATAATTCATATAATATTATTAGGAATAATTTAATTTTTTCTAATTTATAATTTATAAGTGCATCGCCTAGTTAGGTATCAACACTGGTAATTTAATTATGGTTGATTCCATTGATAATGGAGTCTTATTAAAATTATGATGAAAATAAAATAAATGATTCTGTCATTATTTAACCCTCCAATATTGTAAACTATTTATTTCTGGAACCATGATTAACCAGACTTACACAGATATTCAAAAATGCATAAAAAAATGGATTAATGATTCAAAACGTTAATAAAATATTATTTACGGTAATATTTCTGGTTTATACATTAACTATTTGCTTGTCACTCCTGGTTTAGACTTCAATAAACATTTCAGTTCTAGAACTGTATTTTGTATAAATACTATAAGTTTTTTACCATTTAAAGATATTTCAAAACAATTTCAAATATCAATCAGCTGTAGATAAATCCGAATGAACTAAAGTGGTGGTAAAGGGAAAAGCAAAAACCAAAGAATTTAGGTGAACTTTTTTACAAATTCATACAATTCAATATCAACATTGTATACTTACTGTCTGTACACAACCTAATGTCTGCAGATTCATAAATTCCTACGTATACTCTTCCACGTATACATATGCTGCATACAGTATGGTTTTGAGTTATTTTGTATATTTTTTGCACTAATACACTGATACCTCGCTTTTCATCATAGGTGTTTCATATATCCAGCTTACGCGATGTCAAGTAATTTGTTGGTACCATATATTTAAAAAATCTGGAGTGGCAATTACACTCAACTATACTATAAATACACATAATATTAATCTCGTTGGTAGTCAATTAAGTTTTCTTTTATTTTAACATAACTACCGCGATGAAGTTATAATAAATAAACTCAGGTAAAGTATTATCAAACTTAATAGATAATCAATTCAATGATTTCATTTCTTTTGTTGCTGTAAACATTTAGTCAGTTATAACAAATTTTAAATAATTTATCTAGAACAATCAGAGAAGTTATTTTCGGATAAAACTCAAGGACTGAGAGTCACGAACTCGTGCGGAATTCTACCATATCTCACCTATCAAGCTTCCCCTTTTAAAATCTAAAATCAACTTTGGATTTTAATTTCTATAATCAACTTGCAAATTTTCCTTTAAAGATTAGTCCTCACCCTCTATTGCTTATAGGTATAATATGTATACCAAAAATCTTTTCCTCTTCAATGGGATTGCCCCGGGTGACACGTGCCAGAATGCGGCATTTTAAGGTGGTAAACATAGAAAAACAATAAAATAATAAAAATCTAACAAAAAAAATATGAATGTTTACCAAAATGAGTTTCTAAGGTCGTATTTAGTTTTATTCTACCATATGTGTGTAATACTGTTTTAAATGGATTTTTTAACTCTAACATTTGCAAATTAAAATTAAATTTGTTCAACATTTTTCAAAACTAGTTTTGTTTAAAGGAGTTGAAAGTTGATTATATTTGTTTGTTTTGAAAAATCTTTAGTTTTCTTTGATGATGATTGTGTATGCGAGTACTGTAATAAGATAAAGGTCTGGGACAAATAACAGTAGTCTAAAATTAGATCCTTGATTGTAATTCCATGTAAATAAATATTTTTGAGGACTTTCTGGAATATTAAAGATTAATGGATACTTTGAGGGGGGGGGGGGGGGGGCAAAAATAGTTGCTATGTCACTACTTCGACTTCAGATGGAATGCTATCAAAGGTCTATAACTTCTAGACAAAGCCTGCCTTATACCTACAATGGTATCACAAGGGGCCGGCTTGCGGCCTATGTGTGTTCTCTCTCGGGACGGCCACTGTAACCTAACCTAACCTACACCTATAATGTAAATTTCATTTCACAAGTAGTATTAAGAACAAATATTGCAGTTAGATATTCTACGTATACTTTTTCGATGAAAATACGATCCGAAACGGACAAATAAAGTTCATTGGAGTTGAAGAAATTTCTATGTTTCTTCATCTACATATATTTATAAATCCTTCCTTTGAAAATATAGTGTTTATTTTACATATATAACTGCAATGGGAATGAGTTTTTAAACTATATGATACCGTTGTTGTACCCATCTTTTATTTGCTTTCTTTTTCATCCATTCATAAATTTTTCCAATTTATGCCAAATACTTCACTGTTTGGAATACTGAAACCACTGCAACTAAACCTACCCTAACTAATAGCTTAGGGTACAGAGGCAGTCTCGCAAGAGAACACACAAGGGTTGAACAATCATCCTTCTGATATCACACGATGAACATTTTACATTGGGAGCCCAAAATTTTGTGTCTAACTCAAGCAAATTTTTGAGTAGAGATCTTTAACTAGTACCTGACATCGTATACTTTTTCTGGCTGGCGCCCCCTTGTCTTCTAGAATAGACTGCCAGCGCCCCCTTGTCTTCTAGAATATCCTGCCAGCGCCCCCTACCCCATAAAAATGGAAAGATATGCCAAAAAGCCTATCAGAACTAACCTATCCTGTTCAGGTTTAACTTTTTTGGAGAAAGAAAAAATAAATCTTAAGTTAGTTACCTTCCGAGGTTTCAAATGTTTCTATAGCTGTCATGCAATCTACAGCCACAATCTATCTTTACAGAATTGAGATTGCGGTCTACTATTTATATAGGTAACGATCATTTTATTCTTCTTATCTCAACCGAAAACTTATTTACTTCCGATCAAGGCTGACCTCTTAATCCATAGGACATACGTGAAAGAGCAGCTTATCTTTTTATTCCCTTTATTTTGACCGAAAACTCTCTTTTACTTTCGACCGGGGCTGACCCCTTAATCCTCAGGTAAAAGAGCGGCATATCTTTTGAAATTCTTATTTCTAAATTTTATTACTTGAATGGTTTCTGATGGTTACCGCCAACAGTTTGGGACGACGGTGTAAGTATTGTAGCAGCGACAGCTGCTACATTAGCTACACTGTCACCATCAACCATCTATTTTTTAGTTACCGCCCTCCAACCGCCTATTTTTGCGTTACCGCCCCCCAGGGGGGCGGTACCGCCCACTTTGGAAAACGCTGGTATAGGCTAGGATCGACGGCTTAACATCCTCTCCCAGGGATGACTTGTTCCGATGTATTCACCACCCACGTAAATAAATCGAGGGCCTGAGTGACTATTGAACCCCTGACCTATCAATTCATAGGCGAATTGGTTTCCAACCGTCTCTGAACCAGTGCGCTTGGTTTCCCTCTCTTATCTCTCCTGAAGACGGTTCAAACCGAAAATTATAGACTGTAAGTGTGTTCTTTTGATTTCTCTATGTTTCTTTGTCTATATTGAACTATATTTGTCCGTTTTGGATCGTATTTCCAACGAAATATATATATGTAAAATTTGGGAGCAGTCCTTCAGTCAAGCATATTTCATTGACGTTAACATTCTCCAACGTTTCGATGAAGGAAAGAAGAAGGTATTCAGAAACCTTGAAAAACTGGTGAAGAAAATGACATCAGTGAAATACGGTCACTTATTCAATGAAATATATATATCAGCATCTAACTCACAGTAAGATCGCAGAAAAAAAACAAAAACCTTTCAACCGAAACAATCGGTTTCAGTTGGAAGACCATAGTATATTTTCTGATTCCTTACTGTTGTTTAGACATTGATATTATTTCACGTTTTTATTGTGAAATCTTAATATATATGTATATAGTATTGTTAATGATATTCGGTTGTAATTGTCATGCCCTTTGTTCCTCACTTTTATGCATCTGACTTATAATATTATCGTTGCCACCTGAGCGTTGGCTCTTCCTCCAATGTTGATAAGCATATCAAATTACTAAAGTCGCGCAAGTCTGCTTGGTTGGAGTAAAGTAAGGCTGAAGTGTCAATCTCAAAAGACGACTCACATGTGCCAAAGATTGCTTCTTTGGGATATCACAAAATGAACATTGGGAGTCTTACATTTTGTCTAACTCAACTGTGTCTAGAGTAGCGACATCTAACAAGTACATGTCATTATAGAGGTCCGGGACAGACAGCTTCATCTCCGAGAAACAACATATTCAGATTTTGTCCACCTCCCTTGTGAATAAATTGAGGGTCAGGGAGGGTATGTATAAAACCAGAGAGGGTTTAGAGGCGAGCATGCAAGCCACTGGGCTACCACTGGTCCCCTTTGGATGGAGTTGATAAAATAACAGACTATAGTGGTAGCAAATTCCATGCATTTTATATCTCCATTTTAGTGAAACAATGTAATATGAAAAATAAAAACTCATATGTAGCAAAACAATAACAATAACAGAAACAACAACAAAAAAACAAGTTTAAAGTTTTGAAAGAGGTTTATAAGAAGCTATGGGACGACAGCCTTGCTGCAGTGAGGACAGATGTCAGGCTCGTGGGGACAGGGAGGCGGCGGCAGCTCGTACGCCTCCTGCAGGGACCGCTTCAGCATCTCGATCTGGTGCTCATTGCCATACAGCCGGGCGCGCTCTCGAGCCATGTTGTAAATAATGCTGTTCTTGCGACTCTCTTCGTTCTGCCGGGCGCGCGTTCCAAAGGCGTCGTTCCTGTACAATCAAAATCATCATCAAAAAACATAGTCGTTTCAAGGTTATCATGGTCAACATTCAATCATTATTTCGACTAACTCTGAACAACTCAACTGTCTACAGGTATTCCTCGTTTAACGACACTCGGAAAAACGATGGTCCTTCCGACTGGCCCAATATTTGTTTATCAAAATTATAGCGGAGTTACGAGCCATTCAGTCTAATACTATCTAATGTAGCCTAGGTTTTTAAAATCTTGAAATTATGAGTAAAACAATAAACAAGACTGATATACACTGATCGACTGTTTGAAAAGAGAAAAAAAGAGTTTAGGGTATGCTAACTATGAGCTTCTTCACTGATATATGTATACACATTCGTTTAACTATGATTTCGCTTAACGACAGCGAAGTTGGTCCGAATTAATGTTGGTAAACGAGGAGTATCTGTACCTATATGCTACCAATAGTATCATTGCATAATATACTTTGTATACAATCTAGGGATATTCCACGAACACCTGACATCGTACAAGCTTAGGACCAACGGCTTAAAATCCAAGTAACCAGAGTAGTTTTCATAACTGAAATATGCAAATATATCGGTTTCTTGTGTATAGACCGTCACCGCCTGTTCCAGAAGAAGTAACTGTGTGCCTTTTACTGAAATGACGTGTTCAGATACTTGGATAGGCCACCTAAACACACCTTCATGAATTACCAACAGGCATAAAGAGTCCCTTGAAATGATCCTTTCATGACTACTAGAGGTCACGTTACAGTGGCAATATCACGAGAGAACACACATAGGTAGAACATTGGCCTTTGTAATACCATGCAATAACGATTCTCCATTGGTAGTCATAACTAACTCAAATGATTAGAGAGTTAAAGGAACACTAAGTCTTACCATAAACACATAAAAAAGGATTTAATCATACAACGCGTTTCGAATGAACTTAACAACAATGAACTTAGTGTTCATTGTCAAGTTACATCTAGAATACAAACAAAAATAAGTATTAAACATTTTGAAATTGAAAAAAGGAAAAACAACCAAAATTTAAACTAAAAGGAGTTACATACCTGCCTCAGTAAGGTGATATTGGCTAATTCGGAAGTCAACGGAGACTATTGGAAACAAGTAATATGAGAAGGGAGGAGTGCGGCAGGTATGTTTGCCCCACGGTATTATAATGAACATAAACGGTACATTATGACTAATATATAATAGAGAAAACCAATCCATGAAACCGAACAGCCTCTATTATATTAACAGATTTAAAAATTAGGACAACTAGGGATCTGTTCATTTACTTAAATCCTTTTTTTTTTGTGTATGGAAGACTTAGTGCTTCTTTTCCTCTCTAATCATGAGTAAATACCACACAATAACTTTTTGGAAAGCTCGTAAATCAAGTGTATTTAGACTAGTGATCTTTAACGAGCACCTGACATAGTACAAGCTGTGCTTAACGGTAGTTCTCGGAGAGAACTACAAGCTGACGTATTTTTTTCACGTCCCACTTGGAGTGGGTATCTAACGCCGTTTAACATGTGAGGTCCTCGACGGGAACTTGCAGTCAAGAGCCGAGCATTCCAGCCACTGGACTACCCTGGTCCCTATACAATGTTAACTCTTCCTTAACAATCCCTTCACTCAATTAAAATAAATAGATATGAGTAAATAACCATTACCAACGGTCAGATTTAGTTAAAGAACATCGAAAAAAGTTATAAATATAAAGTCCTATAATCAACTGGAATAATTAGTTACATCATTAATTTAATACAGGCTGTCCAAAAATAATGTATGCACACTTTATAAATAATTGTAATTTGGTTTATTTTAAACAGTAAAAGAATTTACAAGTTCATTTTATTTTTCTCTCACCACTTGTTCTCAAACTGTTGCCGTTCTGGTCCCTACTCTACCGATAACGCGAAGCGTTTTATTATCTCTCAAAAATATGGGTACACCTTTCAGCAGTTGATAACTGAAATGTTTGTTTTTGGTTGTAAAAACGTTTTAAGTGGAAAAGTAACATGTTAGCCTTTTCCCTTGATAACGATGGTTGGGATGAAAATGCACACTTTCCGACATAGATCAAGTGGAGTGATGTGTTGACCGCATTAAAACTAAATGGTTCGATTAATCATTACAATTGCGGGGGAACTGAGAATACATAGTTATCGACCACCATGTAAATTCATCAGAAATCACAGATTATCATCAAGAACTGAACATTGTTTTGAATCTTGTGACTGGTCTTATTTACTTGAACCTGTTGAAACCTCCCAAGTACCACTTCGGCTTGGTTAAACTTCATTAACAGAATCAACTAACCTCGAATTTAACTTTTCTACTTAAAACTTTTTTAGTAAAATCAAAAACAAACAATTGCGTTAACAGCTGCTAAAAGGTGTACACATTTTTTTGGGACACCCTTAGTATTATTGACAGTGTGTGGGCAAGAACGGACAACAGTTTAAGAACCGGTGACGAGAGAAAAATAAAATGATCTTGTAAATTCTTTTACTGTTTAAAATAAAACGAATTACATACAATAAACACCTAAATTACAATTAATGCGTGTATATATTATTTTTGGATACACTGTATTAACAAAGGAATCAAAAATTAAAGTAGAAGAAGGAGAAATAAGGATGTCTTGGAATATTTATCGACCAGTCTTGGCAAACGCAATAAACTGAAAGTCAGAATGTTGCAAACCAGGGGCTTCTCAACCTTTTGATTGCTTGTGGACCCTGAGAACTAATTTACCATCTGTGGCCCTCACCCAGATACTTCAAATATATCATTATGCACACTTTAAATAAATATTTGTTCTTAGGTAAATGAAAAGTGTAACAATGAAATAATTTCACTACATTTACAATGTGATGTCCAAATACAAAAATATTTTTAAAACAAATTTTTCTTCATTAACATTTTAATTTTATAAAATATGCTGAAATAAATTGTAAAAGAATCAGAATCAGTTTAGAATATAACATAAACAAAATTGTAATCAAATATTTTAAAACATTGGAACACTATAACAAACTGACGAGGATATTGGGCTTTATGTTTTAATTACTATGTTTACATACTCTGACGGTCAGTTTGCTATTCTTTGATATATTTTCGGTTACACATTGCTGATATATGCATATAAACTTAACATGGAGCACTAACAAGGACCCTCCAAATACCATTTTTGCTACTCGACTCCTCGGATAACGTGAACTCCACGTTGAGAACCACTGTTCTAAGCAAATATTTTCCACTTCACCAACCATTTAATGGTTGGATATCGAGTTTTCACTGCTTCTAGAATGAACTAGAACCAATATATATATATATAAAGATTTCACATAAACAATCAATAATCAAACTACAATATAAAATGGGAAAACAAGACTAAGATCTTTCAACCGTAACAAGCGGTCTTCGTCAGAGTCAAAAACCCAACTGAAACACTAGATACACAAAACAACTGGTGAGGGTTTCCCCATTCTTCTCAACCCCTCACCAGATGGAAGGAAACAATACTCTAAGGCCTTTCATCAACACATCGTCAGAGAGCAAGTGAACTAAAAAATAATAAATACTTGTTAACCTGGTTGATTGAAACCCTGAATGTGTTTAATGATCCTATAATTGAAGAAGTCTTCATCTGTTTAATTGTTCCAATAATCAATACTTCATCCAAATTATAAAGTCTTAGGCTATTGTTCATTAATTTCTCATAAAAGTTCTTTATCAGTGCAGTTCACACAATATATTATCAACAAGAAAGCGATTCACAAAGAACAACAAATGTTTCAGAGTAAACTATATGTACAAAGTAATTAGAAAAACACACTTAAAATCTCTAATTTTCAGTTCAACAATCATCATGTGAGAAGAGATAGGGACGACAAGTGCACTTGCGAAGCAACGGTTGATCCCTATCGTTTCTCTCCTGATTACGGTTAAACCGAAAATAAGAGATTGTAAGAGTGTTTTTCTATTTCTGTGTAACTATAGTTTACTCAGAAAATATATACATATTATAATAAATAATATAATAATAATAATAATAATAATAATAACAATAAAAATAATACGTTATGGAAGTCAATAAAACAAAAAACCGCAATAAAAAAGTATCGTTTTCCTTTGACGTATGCATATGTTAAAAAAGGAATTTCATCCAATATCGCTACTTTAACATTTCCATTATTTTCTCCGTTTTCAAAATGAATTTCACATATGTTAAAAACAGAGCTTGATTATGATCAATTTTTAATTTTCTTTCATCCCACTCGTTCAACTTGCAATCTAGTCTTCCCTAAGGCAGTGATGTGTCAGGTAGACTATCTTACATTAATAAGTTGGAATGACTGAAGAAGGTTTAAGAATGATTACTCAAAACAAAAAATGGACAATATAATTGGATGTATAGCTCTGACAGCTGATCTAGACAACCCGGATTCAATTCTAATTTTCAATATACTCATACCTCGGTTCTGTAGACTTAAAGTGGGGGGGAACACCTGCCCGAAGCTTCTAATTCTACTGTTAAGAAAAAATGTTGAATATTTCATAAACAACAATGGCCAAAAAGGTTGAAAACACAAACCAAACAGCTACAGGTGTTAGAGGTACAGCTGTAAACAAAGCGACCTCAGGTCATCTACCGGTCTGGCCGACCCGGACGAACTTAAGTTGTAGATTTTACCCGTTCTATCCGAAATCCATTAAGCAGAAACATTAATCAGAAACTCAACCTTTATCTCTACTGAGAACTTCAAAAAAGCACAACCCACCCTATATATGTTTACATGGAAAGACCTATGTCATGAGCAACTATGTCATCTCCCTTGCTTGTAGTGCTCATACATCCTTATGTATTCTATTTTTTTTAATAGTACTAGAACCTCCTACGCCGACCAGAGCACTGGAAGTGTACTCTCCCTTACTCCTTTAAGTATATTCATTTGTGGGAGCTGTGTCTTCTACCACCACCAGAGTCATGTATGTTGCAGTCTGTCCTACTCCTTTAGATATCTTCATGTGTTGGGGCTTTATCGTCTACTTCATGGAGAGATTTAAACGCACAGAGTTTAAATAGCTCCCTTGTAAAAACTATAAACTAGAAAGAACCCCTTCACCCAGTCATCCATTCAAATGATTATAAGATGGACAGCATCGAAAATTGATCAAATACCACACCCAACATACGAGGTAAGACGTTTATCATTAATTCTTCAATGATTGTAATGAAGAAAGCCGTTTTGAGGTACAGCTGTCATACCTGATGATGAGGAACTGAATGAGAACGCCGAAGGCAGTGAAGGCAAACAGGCACCAGACTATGATCGTGTTGGACACCCTCTTGACGCCCTTGATTCCATAGTAGTTGTCGTCGTTGTTAATGTCCTGGTGCATCGTCTTCGGGTTGGTCCAGTAAAACGTACTCCTAAAGTCCCTGTAAATAATCCCAAGTCACCAACAAAACAACAAAATCTACAGATTAGGTTGCAGTGGCAGTCCCACAAGAGAACACACATTGGTCAAAGATTGTCCCATTGTGATACTATATAATGAACTTTCAATATTGAGAGCCCTAAATTTTTCTTAATGCAAGTGTATTTAGAATATGATCTTTAACGAGTACCTGGCATCGTACTGGCTAAGGAAGCGACTACTTTAAGTCTTCTCTGAGAGACAACATGTTTAGATTTATTCACTTCCCACGGGAATAAATCGAGGGCTTGAGTGGGTATTGAACCCCGGACCCATCCGTTCAGATATAAGCAGTTGCCACTGAGCTAACCCAGCTCAAACGACTTTAGGTAGCTAATCTTACAGCCGGGGTCAGGGTAGCAAAGTGGATTACGTGCTCACCTGTTGTTAAACAGGGGTTCGAATCCACTTTGGACCTAGATTTATTCACGCAGGAGATAAATAGAAATTTGAGCACATCATTTTTATGATGATGTGCTCGACTCCTTCACCGAGGACGTTAAGCCGTCGGTCCCGAGCCTGTACGATGTCAAGTACTCGCTAAAGATCCCCTACTCTATATATATTCCAGTTAGGCAAGATTTAGGACCCAGTGTAGAATCAACCCAGTAGTGTGCCTCACTCATTACTAAAATGGATGCGAACAAATAAATGAGCCACATTTTCCACCCCTAGAACAGTACTAAAAGGTGAAAGCCTGCAAGTGTGGGCTTTGGAAAACAAAGAGCATTAAGTTTTCCTCATAAATTCCAAAATGTTTCACCAATAGTATCAATATTCACTGTCATTATCTTTGATAATGGGTTTACTTCCTGAAAAGTTGAATGCACAACACTCCAGATATCTATAGATTTATTGCTACTTGCAATAATATAAAACTTACGTAGTTCGCATCATGCTTAACTGTAAAACAGCAATTGCAAATTGGAAATTTTAAATCCTAGAATAAACGAAACATGAGAGAAAAAATACTTATTAATATTCATTTTGTTATAAAATGAAAACTGCTACAGTAAATGAGTCAAAATCTGCAAATTGATTCGCTTAATTATTTTACTGAAAAGAAAGTAAGGTTGTGGAGACTTACTGGGCATATTGCTGCGCGCCAAAGTCGGTGGAGTCAGCACTCTCCTGAAAGGGAGGGGGACCGAGCTTTCGCTTGAACTGCAGCGAGATGTCGTAGGCTCGCCTGGAGGAGGGCTTAATCAGAATGTTGTAGGCTTCGTTGATCTTGACGAACTGTAGGTGCAGTGAAGGGTCGCTTTGGTTTTTGTCTGGGTGATGCTGAAACAATAACACATGAGGATAACACGATGACCAGTAAAAGCTGGTAATAGTAAAACATTCTTGAAATCAGTTTACATTGCTGAAAACAACTGTTTTCCACATTAGTGACATCAAGCAATTAGATGATGTGCATAGAAAACAAAGCATTTTTGTGTTAAAACGATAATACAAAGTCTCCTCACAAGGGAAGTTTTTTTTTTATTCAAACTCAGGGAGTCCCAGTTCAATGATTGTCTGTCTTCCACTGCTTCCAAAGCAAGTTTACCTGATGATGAACAGGAAGTGTTTGAAACGTGTAGTTTGAATATAAAAAAAGCTTCTTTCATGCGGAGATATTCTATTATCGCTTTACCCCAGTATGAGTAAATATCACACAATTAAGCATTCCACAAGTAATGAGAAAACATTATGGTTTCTCACATATAATGAAACCCCTGAATGACGGTACGACGCACATAAAATTATATAATTATGGCAGTTTTTTTGGGATTGTTAAATTATATCTGCCAAAATTCCTCAAATACAACAAATGTCTTTTATAATGCAACAAGAATGATGTCGATGAAAATGTATTACCTGCCAGTTTACTAACACAGAATATGCTAACATATCTAAAATGGATGAGAAAATGTCATTGGTGAGCAGAAATAGGAGAACTCATTTTGGGTTCAAATTCAGGAAGTTTTAACCACCAATAACCACTTTTTTCCACGTTTAGTTTATTCGCTCTGTTTTATCAAAATTGCGTTTGCATGCAAAAAAACCACCCTTATACTTATAAACACCCTTTCAAATCTTATTTGCTTTTCAACTCTTTCCTGTATTTCCGTTTTTATAAACTCAACTATGACACGATAGTGTTCATTCAGGAATTTTTCTCATTCAGACAAAATCCTGAATTTCTTCATTTTATAAGACTCATGACTTGATATCTGGCAAAAATTTCTTTTTGGAGTCAAAGCGGTGATATTTACACGATATTTGAAGAAACGTGAACAGAAATTATTATGACCGTTGAATGTACTATTTTGATATGTTCTGTAATTCTTACATCCAAGACATTACATGTGAATACTTGAATAAACCACTCAATGACAGATGTTCACTGATAAATTTAACTAAATAGATATCCCTATACACGTTTTGTATAATCACCTAGTGTAGCAAAAAAATAAAAAGACTTACGTTATCATAAGGGCACCTTATAACCTTATGGTTACATGATCCTACCTTTTATCATTCCAAACCTTCCTCATGGTTACACCCATTTTATAAACATTTCCTATTCATTTATATTATTATTTTACTTATTTATAAAATTTCTTACGTAAAGCTTTTATGTTCAATTTTTTCGTTACACTGATTTTTTTTATTTCTTTTAAATACCTCAAATAACATCGTAACCCGTTCTTCAGCTATCCTGTAATAATTATTTTTTAAGACAATATTTCTCACTAAATTTTAAATTTATTCATTTATAGTTACGGTATAATTTATGGACAATTATTCATCAGATGGCTTAGCCATTATTACACCAATGAAGGAGGTTGCATAAAGGTTACAATGGTAATAGCAGTAAGTTAGGTTGTCGACCACATAATACAACACCAAACAAGAAAGACAAACAAAATGTAATTTTTCAAGTCTCCTAACCTAAAATACATATCAAGAATTTATAAAAAAAAAACTGTCTGCCATACATACCAGCTTTGAAAGGTGTATAAATGCATTTCTTACATCTTTAGAAGTGCAATTCTGAGGAAGTTTCAATACTTCATAATGAGTTTCATATCTAAAACAGGTTAAAGTATATTTTACAATAATCTCTAATTACTTAATTTATAATTTAAACACAACAAAAACCGGCACTATTTCTATATGTGATTTTTGCACATTAATAAATGGCATGAACAAGGAAAACGTACTTATATCAAAGTAAATACTTCAATTTTTTTTTAAAACCTCCATGTTTTTATTGCAGAGTAAACTTCGTCAAGAGTATTTTAATTCTGTATGTCATTTAACACGGAGGTGACTTTTTATACCCATAATTTTATCTAAACAATAATTTCGTTAAAAAACCTTAATTGAAAGAAAAATGGCCACCTTTTAACTTCTACAATCACATCAAATTTTTATTATATAAAAGTAACGAGTTTCCTAGGAAAAACATACATCCATATTACACAGCACTAAAAGAAAAACGTTCATAAAGTGTACTAATTTGTAGAATAATAGGTTGAGATAACCACTTCATTAGCAACTCAACAGTCCAAGATACAACTGTCCTTAAAAGAAAGCAACCGGCAATAAATAAATGAGTACAACTGATTACATACTCATTTATTAAGTATTACTAATTATACCTGTTTTGATCGCTGTGCACCTTAGCTTACCAGCCATTACACCAATTACAATCATACCAGTGTAATACTCAGTTACTACTTAACAAGATTTATATATTACTTAATTTAATATTTAAATTGTATGCAGATATTTCACAATACACCCCAACGAGCAATTTAAAATACAGTCAATGAAGCATAATTCTTTCTGTAGATGTGCCACTTATAAACAAACGTAAATGCAATAAAAGCATAGTTTTGAAATTAAAAGTATAAAAGTAGATCAAACAACGGTAATTCAAATACAAGAAAAAGATAAAATTACTTACCGTTTTGTAATTTGAAACGATGAAATCACAGTTTTTTTTAATTTCAATAGAGAAACACCTACAGAAATGTAGGGCATATCCTACATTTTGAAATAACAATTATGAAAGAAATAACAATACCATTGTTTTGAGTTTTCAACTCTATAACCGAAATGACCCTGAAAAGAAGTTTAAATTTAGTATTACAGTTTAGCCATTACAATTTAAAGTTACCATATTATGAATATTATTTTGAATTCACCGGTGAAATTATCTTGACCTAAATAATTGAAGAAACAAAGAATAATAATTTTCGTTATTTCATGATAATCAATTGTCATACAAAAAAAAAACAATTACGTGCCACTGCTTAATACCGGCTAATTCCTGTTAAGTAGAAATGTTTACAAAGTTGAGTTAAAAGTTATGTTTTTGTTGATTTTTTATGTATATATTGAAAAAAATAGTTGATTTGTAGTATTTATTTTAATCGTTCAAAGAAATCATAATTCTACATTTCACCTTTATTCTACCTCTATCAATATGATTCTTGGGTTCCAAAAAAATTTGTTCTTAAAGCCAAAAAAGTTCTGTTCAATTGAATAGAAATAAATTGTAATTTTTTAGTGTGTTCTAGTTGGTTTTGTATCTTTTATGAAATATAATAAAATTTATTGTTAAACTAAAAATTTTAAAAATTATGTTTTATAAAAATAATTATTATACTTTCGTTTCAAGATTTGTTTTTAAGTAGAAAATATTTAAGATTCCTTTTTTGAATGATTGAATTTTGTAATGAAAGAATGAAAAAATTGCCTGCATAACCAAATCATCTAATCCAATCTAATCAAGACGGCATGATTTGTTTTTGATCTCTTGTGTTTTCATGTTTTGAAGATGATTATTAGCATAAAAAATGTGTTATTCGTAGAAGTGGGACTTTAACTATATTTTAGTACTCCATCATGTACATTCGTGTTTAATAAGAATTCTTTTATTTATGTGGGATGTAAGTGATTAATTTATTATTCTAACCTTTCATATGGCTTTTTGCGTGTTAATTGTGTTAGGTGATTAAATATTGCTTTTTTATGTGTATTTGATTTATATTGAATAGATTAAAATTGGAAATATGGACTAAGTATTATCAACATTCATTAGTTTATGTTTTGAACAAAGCATGCATCATCATGTAATATGCGTCATTACTCTCCGAATTACTATTGTTAGACCATTGTAAATTTCATGGACAAAGATTACAACAGGTATGATCTAATAATAAGGATTGGTAAACTAAGATTTTATTTTGCGAATTGTTTTTGAAGAACTATAAAGTTAACAGCCGTTGTCAGAGTTTATATCTCTTTTGGACAGATATTAGTTTCTGTTGTGTTGTTTTCAAATGTTTGAAGTGATTTTTGGCTAATTTGAATGCAGTGTTTGGAATTTACATCAAAAAAATTTCTATATTGTGTGTTGTTACTTTCCTTCTCATAAAGGCAGGGAAACAGTTGTACTAAGTTAAAAAAAGACCTGTTCATTTTTAACACTGCTGGAATAGTTGAACATTAGGAATCAGTTATGAGTTACCGAGTTTTCTAAGTGCTTCATAATTAACATAGGGTAATTATTTATAATGAATTTTACCACATATGTAATAAAAGTTTTTGCCTACTTTTCATTAATTTCTGTAATATGATTTCTTATTTCTAAATTAATTGATGGTTTCATTTTATTGCTTCCGTCTATCCGTCTATTATAATAGTAAGAAATCTCTGTAGTTTTGTTGTTCTGAAAAAGTGAATTAAGAAATGAATTAAAGTCAATAGCCGGAGTGCCTTGTAGACAAATTTTCGAGCTAATTTTGTTGTCCAGGACCTATGACTGTGAGAAATAGTTTTAACATCATATAATGGGTTGAATGAAATCAATTACTCGTCATTGTTAAATGTTGTCACTACTATTATAACAGGCCACTCTATTAAATGGTCTTTTTATAAGCAGTTTAATTTATGATGTGCCAGGGAAACTGTTGTTTGCCACATTTCAATAAATGTTAAAGCCTATGAATTGCTTTTAGTTGTAATTATGTATTTTGAAAACAATTTTTAAGTAATTTTGATAATTGGGGGCTTTAAGAACCCATTTTTCAATCTGCATCAGTTTTTTTCATCAGCATCCCCTTCTGTATCAGTCGAAACCGATGATGAAACTGATCTCTGTTTGTAATTTACTCTGTTTAAACTAAAAGTATAATACGTTCCTTGGGTAATTTTCTGTCTGTTATATCCAAAACCAAAGTGCCAACTGTAGATGAAATATTCAATTTTCATTAAAAGCAGTTCTCAAAAAATTAAATTTTTCAAAATTTATTCTATATGTTCAATACATTTCTGATGAATAATAATAAAGCTTTAAGTAATGTTGTGAATGAAGTTGTTTACCATTGATGTAATAACATTTATTAAACTTTTTTTTAATAAATTTTTAATATTTTTTTGGTCAGAGTATTTAAGGAATGAATATTTATGGTTCCAATACGCAAGATTTTCAATTGAATGATGGATCGCCATTAAAAATTGATAATGGTCTTAAAAACCAAATCCTCAAATTTTTTTTAAGCGTGGCTCTGTCAGAACCTTTCTTATTTTAGCATATTGAAATAATAACCTCTGAATGTTGACATCATCATAATTTGTTTAATGATTTTTTACCAGACTCACTTGATTTAATTGATCTATACATGAGTTGATAATTAGCTACTTATCTCAGAATTGAGTGGAAACCAGTCCATTATTTTTTTCCTAAAGTAGAGATTTTAGCTTAAACCATAATAACATTCTATTCCATATTATTATATTGTTATTTTTAGTTAACTTTTTTGTTGTTGTTTTGAAGAAAGTGTAAGAAATGTATAGTTTTTTGTAAGGATGGTATATTTCCAGCTTGAAAAGATAAGCAGCAGTATTCAAGATAAGACGGTGCCACGAAGTTCATAAAAAGTAAAAATAAAGTGTTCATTGAAAATGTTGAACAAATTAATTACGATATGCAATGTATATCTAGCTCAAGATCAAATCCTCGACTTTAAATGAACTTGATGTTAAATTTAGGAATGTTCAATTAATTTAAATGAGTTATTTACTGAAAAAGCAATATGATGGCATTGAAGGAATCTTAATTGTTAAGTGGTCCAATCCTTAACTCGGAATAGAATCATTTTACTATCGTGAGGTCAGAGAGAGACGGTTAGCTCCGTGGCAATGTGCTCGCCTCTGTACTGGTAGGTCCGGAGTTCAATACTCATTCTGGCCCTCCATTTATTCACACGGGAGTTGATTAAATCTGAGAGCACATCGTCCCTAGGGAGAGAACGTTAATCCGTCGATCCCTTAGGCTGTATGATATCAAGCACTCGTTAAAGATTCCCGCACTAAATATACTTTAGTTAGGCTAAATTTAAGATTCCCAATCTTCATGTGGTATCACAAAGGCCCAATGTACAGGCATATGTGTGTTTCCTTGTGAGGGACGAAGGGTCCTCACTTTGATGGGGAAGCTGTGTTGTTAGTCTATACAGATCAGTTAACGCGCAGATAGATTCAGCAGAGTTCTATTTCAGGTGCAGCACTTTAAATACATAATTTAAAAAACAATTTTCATGGATGTTGTGTTGGTTCTGGTTCCTTACCCTAGACATGTGGGGACTTGGGGGTTAAGCATCGGTATGTGAAAAGTAAGTTATTCTTGGAAGATTACCATCTGAGTGCCAAATGGTGTTTAGAGTACTATTCCTTCTGCTGAACTCAGATTCTTCTGAACCCTTGATTCTGGGATTAATGACATTACAAGAACTGCACTCGTTGGATGCTATTAGGTTAGGTTAGGTTAGGTTGCAGGGGCAGTCTCCCATGAGGGAACACACATAAGCCGAATATTGGCCCTTTCTGATACCACACAAAGAAGACTGATTCTACATTGGGATATTGAGAGGTCTAAATTTTGCTTAACTGAAATGTATTTGGAGTAACGATGTTTAACGAATACCTGACATCGTCCAGGCTTGGGACCGAAAGCTTAACGTCCTCGCCTAGGAACAACGTGCTCAGATTTATTAATCTCCCACGTGAATAAATCGTGGGCCAGTGTGGGTATTGAACCCCGTACCTACCAGTTCAGAGGCGAGCACGTTGCCACCGAACTAACCTGGTATTGAAGCCGTAGATAGTATTAAAGCCATAGTTTAAGACCTATCGAGACGTTTTTGTTGCTGTGCAAACACCCTGTCTCTCTTGCAATATTGACGATTACTTCAAGTAGTAGTTGTATACATTAACGTGTGGTTGATTGCAGCATGTCTGAGCAGTTGGCCTCTCACCCTAGCACCATCCACGCGAGCGTCGTGAAGGAGGGATGGCTGTACAAAAGAGGTTAGCGCGCCCGCTCCTCGCCATCTCTAACCAGTGTAGTCCACCACTGTCACTGACTCTTGTGTTACAGGGGAGCACATCAAGAACTGGAGGTCGCGTTACTTCATTTTATACGACAATGGGTCCCTGATCGGCTACAAGAACAAGCCGTCGAGCACTGACACCAACATAGAGCCGCTCAACAACTTCACCGTCAAAGACTGCAAAATCATGAGCTTGGACCGCCCCAAGCCGTACACGTTCACGATCAAAGGACTGCAGTGGACCAGTGTCATTGAGCGGACCTTCCACGTCGATACGGAGAGAGAGAGGTGAGTCCTGCAATCAACCTATAAACAGCAGGAAATTCTAAATTCACCCAAGATGGTTTCTCCACTCTCATGCTGTTTATACGTTCATTTTATCTTTATGGCTCGACATCGGAGCTACTTCAATATGCATACTACTATATGCGGCTACTTCATTATATGTACTACCAAATGCATCTACTTTATCGTGCTTTTTGCCATATACGTCAACTTAATATGCGTCTACTTCACTAAGCATACTACCTTAACCCTAAACTATATATCGATATAGGACTATGTGTATATACTTGGTAGTCGGTATTTATGATAATTATCAGTTTTTATGAGGTTTTTTGAATGTTCCTTATTTAGTACATTCTTATTTTCTTAGAATTACATAGAGATGCATTTAAACCTTATTTCTTTGCTCCTCATTATTACATGTTAATCTATATCTATTTATTTAGGTGTGCTTTACTCCACACCTATTAATAACATGTTTACTGCTTTATATGCAATATGCTTTGTGTGTAGTCACATTGTTCGTGATTACTTGTTTTAAAGCTCTATCTATGATTTTATTGTTATTATTTTCACTCTATCTTTTTTCTTTGTAAATTGATTCCACTGTTTCTTTGACCTCCTTATTATTATTATCTCCTTCATTATATGAACCATTAAAAAATGTTACAGCTCTCTGATTTATGGAAAATATTGAGAAAAACGAAGATAAATTTATTGTTTTTCAAGATATTCAAGCTGTTTACAGAAATTAAGAATAATGTTTTTTGGTATAATTAAATATAATATTTTTTTCATTTTTACCATAAAACTTATTATATATTATATTGTTTAAAATGCAATATATTATGTTATTTTATTACATAAACATCAGACAAGAAAGGATAATTAGAATACAAAGCAGTCCGTAGAAGGCAGGTAATGGGTCGGATAGAACGCTCTCATCGGTAGTACGCATATTGAAGTAGACCCATATGGTAGTAGGCATATTGAAGTAGAAACAAGGCCGGTAGTACACATACTGAAGTAGATGCATATGGTAGTACGCATATTGAAGTGCACCGATTTTTTGTAATCTTGATATCAATTTTTGTCTCTGTAGAGTTATTCCTGAAGATTAAAAAATAAAAAAAGGTTTAAATGTGTTTATGTGCAATTATGAACATAAATTAAACTATTCGCTTTGATAAAACTGTATTTAACACCATTCGGTAATTGTGTTTTATCATTTAAAAAAAAAATATTGATACATTTTAGTCGTGAGAGATATTAAATCATTTGTTTTTGTCGCAAGAAACAATTGTGTGGTAGATTTAAGCAGTCATATCACAAAGTATTCGATTCATGGTACAATATCTGTTCATTTTGGTGGGATATCTTACTATACCGGTGGACATCCAACCTTGCTTTGTCTGCCTTCCTTTGGCATGGGTTACTCCACTTTACGACTGTGCTTTGTAGTGAAGGGATTTCTTTCTATTTCATTGAATCTTTTTAAGGAACTACTTCGGCCTCATGTGTTCAAAAGGGTTTATCTGTACTGTATTGCAATTACTTTTATCAGTAAGAGACAGTAAGAGCTCTTTAAAAGACCAATTAGCCTAAACATAAATTTAGAAACATCTCAATAAGCATCCGTGACCAGCATCAAAGCAAAACAGACGAGACAATGTGTCTAATGCAGGCAGTTCGCCAAAAAAACTCCTTTTTTAGTCCTTCTAAATGTAGCTACCATAAAAAACTTGCGATATTTTCTTTGAAGAATAAATATATAAGCAATTCAATAAAACGATCCAAGAACTATATTTAAAGAACATACATAAAGAGATCTCAAAAACTCACTACTATATTTCGAATGTGTCGTCCTCAGTGAGTTTTCACTTGTCTTCGGACTGACTCAAATCTTTCTATACATAGGAGTGAGTTTTTGTGATCTCTTTTATTTGTATCCTTTCTGCGAATTTGGTGATCAAATTTATCACAAAATCTCTCAGTTCTTCAGCTTCAAATCAAACTGCCAATGCGGACGTTTCTGTTTTTATTTAAAACCTTTTTCATTGGCCTAAAACACACAAGAAATATATAAAATAATCGGAATATTCTACGAATAAGCATAAAAAAAAGCAAAAAATTACCATACGTAAATACAATAGCAATTCCAGGAGAAGACTTAACAGAAGTATGCAATGTTAAAAAAGACTTAATTGTTACATTGGAGATTATTTAAAAAACAGTCTAGTTTGAATAAACACTCGAAAATTAGGTACAACCAAGTGAGAACAAATTTCTCCATACAAAACAGATAAAAAAACACTAACAATATAAAAACGATCAACAGTATTTAACTTAAAACAACCAATAAGTAATATTTAAATTTGAAATGTCACTTTTATTATCAACAGATGACTGGACTTTTCTTGTATACAACATTTCCAGACTTTCCCTTTGACGTTCATCTATTTCATAATAGATAATAATCTATTTCATTACAATCAAAAGTATGGTCTTCATTATTACTATCTTCTGCAAATGAAGTGGCATTTATATATATATATATAATATATACATATTACTTCATTACTTCCTGAACCGGGCGCGCGTGGCAGCACAGTCGGTTGCCGTTGACAGTCGGAAACCACAGGGACGGTTTCCTGCCGTTGTGTTTTCGGCGTGCTTGGTCGCCCATTCTCTTTTCTCCTGAAGATGGATCATCCGCAAATTTGAGTTTGTAAGTGTGTCTCTTTCTCTGTGTGTTGCTTTTCTTCATTTGTGAACTGATATATATATATATATATATATTCACTGATAAAACGAAATACGATCCAAACTGGACACAATACGAGTTCGAGATTAACAAAGAGCAACACACAAAGTAGGGAAACACACTTACAGACTCAAATTTTCGGGCAATCCGTCTTCAGGAGAAAAAGAGAATGGAGACCAAGCACGTTGTAGGCGCAACGGCAAGTAACAACCCGGCAACCGCCAGTGCTGTCAACCGTACCCGGTCTTAAAGTATAAAATTAGGAGAAGATATAAACAGAAGCTCAGATAAGCAGTACTGGTTGGGTAAAACTATAAGTAGGTGAAAAATTATAAACAATATAAGATAAAAACAAACTATAAGAAAAAAATAATGATAGAGAAAAGAAGAAAAACTAAATAAATAATAATAATATACAATACTAAAAAACTTGCATTTGTTGTTTTAGTAAATAAAAGATAGAGACTGAATAAAAGGGTAAGTATGGGAAACTAGTTAAGAATAAGAATTTAGAAAAATAAAATAGGATGAAAACAAACTAGTAGTAAGTGAAGAAGAAAAAATAGATATACACAAAATATACGAAAGAGGAAAAAAGAAATAAGTACTAGAGAATAAAGAATACTGAAAAAAAAAAGTACAAAAAATTATCTTTTAAGGTTAAGTCCAGGTGCACTGCGCGCCCCGAGCAACCAGATGTGAGCCTCCTCAGAGGCTCTAAGGGTCACGGTATTATCACCAGGGGGAATCTGACGCAGAATCTGCACACTGAAGCAGTCGTTAAAAGACAGACCGTGGGATTTGGCGTGTATGGCGACAGGTAAATTGGAGTTGTTGTTAACGGATGCTCTATGACCGTTCATACGGAGGCTGAGCTTGTTAGAGGACAGTCCTACGTAGAACGCATCACAACGAGTACAGTCCAATTTGTAAACACAATTTTTGGATGTACATGAGCAGTCCTTAGCAACAGGGAAGGACTGGTTATGGGAAGATGGAGTGAAGTGTGAAAGGGGGTTGAGAAGCGGACAGGTCAGGCACCCCCTTATTCTTATTCTTAACTAGTTTCCCATACTTACCCTTTTATTCAGTCTCTATCTTTTATTTACTAAAACAACAAATGCAAGTTTTTTGTATTGTATTTATTTTTATTTATTTATTTATTTTTTCTTCTTTTCTCTATCATTATTTTTTTCTTATAGTTTGTTTTTATCTTATATTGTTTATAATTTTTCACCTACTTATAGTTTTACCCAACCAGTACTGCTTATCTGAGCTTCTGTTTATATCTTCTCCTAATTTTATACTTTAAGACCGGGTACGGTTGACAGCACTGGCGGTTGCCGGGTTGGTTACTTGCCGTTGCGCCTACAACGTGCTTGGTCTCCCATTCTCTTTTCTCCTGAAGACGGATTGCCCGAAAATTTGAGTCTGTAAGTGTGTTTCCCTACTTTGTGTGTTGCTCTTTGTTAATCTCGAACTCGTGTATATATATATATATATATAATATGTATGCTGATAAGTTTCCTTAAGAAACGACTGGTTTCTCCATAATAAACGTTGTTAATAATTTTTCCACATTATTGCATACTCGTACATTACTGTGTAATTATTTTTGAATCTTTTCTTTTATATTTCAAAAAGAAAATGCATTTTTTCTTTTTAAATAAAATTGAAACGTCAGATTGAAAATTTGATTTTGAGCTGAATAATTGATCGATTCCTAATAAATTTGATCCTGTTTGTAGTCCATGGTCGATACTTTCAATATCACTATCTGGGGTTCAATACCCACCCTAGCCCTAGCTTTATTCACGTTGGAGATGAATAAATCTGAGTATTTCGTTCCTCAGAGAGGACGTTAAGCGTATGTGCTCAGCCTGTACGATGTCATGTACTCCTGAATGATCTCTCCTCTCTAAATACATTCGACTTAGGCAAAATTCAGAATTCCAGTGTAGTCAATCTCCATTGTGTAGTATCACAAAGGTTCAATGTGCGTGCTGCCTGTGTGTGTTCTCTTGTGGGACTGCCACTGGAGTCTAACCTATGTTTTGATCTTCAATTTAAAAGCTTTTGACATTTTAAAAACTTCTTTGAATGAGTGAGATTACGTTGCAGAATTCCTTTGTGAGATGTTGAAGGCTATCTTAATGATTAAACAGTGTGGTTGATATATATACGAGTATAGAGGAATGCTAGGAGGAAAGTAGACCGATTTGTTTTAACAGGAAATTATTGGGCAAACCAGTTTATTAGTCATTTATTTGGCATCGTGGTTTCCTTGTTCTTTGTGGTTATAATCTAATTTAATGATAACTCGTTTGCTTGACTTTTCTGAATTAAAATATTCTATACTTTGGAAAAACTCGGGTTTTTTGAAGTTCTAAGATAATTTTTTTTTTATTTCTTTCGATAAAAAATTAGACATAAAATAACTGAGATGGTAAATAAATAAATAAATCCGCCTAGGGAATAAAGGTTAAGGAAGAATACATTTATTTAAATATCATGATAAGGTAGGTTATGCTGCACTGGGATTCCCTCAATTGAACACCATAGGCCGTGGATTGATCCTTTGTAATACTGCACAATGAAGAGTGATTCTACACTGGGAGTCAACAATTTTGCCCAACTCTAATAGGGATTTTTAACGAGACCCGACATCGTGCAGGCTCGAGGCCAACGGCTTTACGTCCTCTCCGAGGGTTGATGTGCTCAGATTTATTCACTTCAAACGTGAATAATTTGAGGGTCAGGGTGGGTATTGATCCCCTACCTACTAGCAAGAGAAGCTGAAGTCTATTAGTTGCGTCATAATTGATAGTAAAGAGCAGATAGAATACACAGAACTTCTTTAAATGTCTCTAAATGACACAGCTTACACAGAAAGATGTTCTGTTTTGTTTTTAAGCTTTTTAATTTTACAATTATATTATTTTAAACAATTTATAGTTCTGTGAGACTTTGGCGTATAGGGATTCAAAAGATGGCAACATTGAATGGAAAGGTTGTTGTTGTAACTGTGGCGTCATGTTGATAGTAATGAAATATTGCGAGCTCTTTTTATAATGTGTAAATGTGATTAGTTATTGATGTGATTGACGGGTCGTTGTAGTGATACTGTGATGAGGCAATGGTGTAATTAGTTACTGTTGTGATTGACGGATTGTTGTTGTGATACTGTGATGAGGCAATGGTGTAATTAGTTACTGATGTGATTGACGGATTGTTGTGATACTGTGATGAGGCAATGGTGTAATTAGTTACTGATGTGATTGACGGATTGTTGTTGTGATACTGTGATGAGGCAATGGTGTAATTAGTTACTGATGTGATTGACGGATTGTTGTTGTGATACTGTGATGAGGCAATTGTGTAATTAGTTACTGATGTGATTGACGGATTGTTGTTGTGATACTGTGATGAGGCAATGGTGTAATTAGTTACTGATGTAATTGTCCGATTGTTAAAGAGGACCTTGGTGTGATTGTACAGGGAGGACTGGGTGGCAGCTATTCAGAACGTCTCTGACAGGCTAGCCGAATGCGAGGACGTCGACATGAAGCCGGACGGACTGTCGACGGGAGGTCTGGCAGGCGAGGCCGTGCCCTGCACTGCTGCTGACGAGCTGGGCGCCAAGTTCAGCGTCCAGGGGACTTCCAACAGCAAGGGCTCCGGCAAGAAGAAAGTCGTAAGTATCTCGCCAGTCTTGCCATTCCTCTTTGAAAAAAAGTTCATTCTATGATAGGAAGCCAACAATGAACAAAAAAAAATTAATTGTACGTTTACTGAAGAAATTATTAAAGACCGCAGTGGCAATGTTTCAGTTGGTATTAGCAGATAATATTAAACATTACTCCAGAGCTCACTAACACTTGCCATGTTACATCACCGACTTTAATAAGCTAATCTGTATACCAAAATGAGCCGTTTTCTTACTATTTGTAATATTTCTCAGCCTTATATTTCATTAATATGGAAATTATAAATTTTATTTAACATTTCATATTATATGAATTATTATTATTGTTTTATGAATTATATTATCATATGATAATTCATTATATAATATGAATTATTTTATTATTATAAGTGAGCAACATTTTATTGTTAATTTTATAATGTTCTTATAAGAAACAAAGTCAACTATTATTTGAATCATTTAGTAATTATAATTCAATAATAATAATTTTCTTGCTGTTTCAGACCCTTGAAAATTTCGAGTTTTTAAAGGTTCTTGGAAAAGGAACATTTGGTAAAGTTATTCTTTGTAGAGAAAAGGCTACGAGGAAGTTATATGCGATAAAGATTTTGCAAAAAGAAGTTATTATACAGAAAGACGAAGTGGCTCACACGATGACTGAAAACAGCGTTCTGCGGAGTACTAGTCATCCCTTCCTCATAGTAAGTACGACTTCATTAAGTCTCCAGTCAATCTACAGGGTCTGAAAGAGCCTTTTTTTGAATTTTTGATATTAAAATTTTGAACCTAAAATCGAAAAAATGTAAAACGAATGAACGTAACTCGAGAATTGTCTGTAGAGCCTTCTGAGAGGAATCATCCATTTGCTCGTAGTAATAAAAGGAGTCTTTCACAAGGGCTTAATGATTCCTTCATATCACTGGACCACACTGTTAGTACATTTATAATAACAAAATCTTTAGGAGCATACTGAAGTGATTCAGATAGCTATGTTTGACATCTACACTCCGAATGGAATCTTTGAGGTGTGTGTATTCAGTGATCCAGCCTTCAAATCTCAGAACCTCGTTAGTGCATTTGTAATTGCTTAATCTTTAGGAGCATACTGAAGTGATTCAGATAGCTATGTTTGACATCTACACTCCGAATGGAATCTTTGAGGTGTGTGTATTTAGTGATCCAGCCTTCAAATCTCAGAACCTCGTTAGTATATTTGTAATTGCTTAATCTTTAGGAGCATACTGAAGTGATTCAGATAGCTATGTTTGACATCTCCACTCCGAATGGGAATCTTTGAGGTGTGTGTATTTAGTGATCCAGCCTTCAAATCTCAGAACCTCGTTAGTGCATTTGTAATTGCTTAATCTTTAGGAGCATACTGAAGTGATTCAGATAGCTATGTTTGACATCTACACTCCGAATGGAATCTTTGAGGTGTGTGTATTTAGTGATCCAGCCTTCAAATCTCAGAACCTCGTTAGTGCATTTGTAATTGCTTAATCTTTAGGAGCATACTGAAGTGATTCAGATAGCTATGTTTGACATCTACACTCCGAATGGAATCTTTGAGGTGTGTGTATTTAGTGATCCAGCCTTCAAATCTCAGAACCTCGTTAGTATATTTGTAATTGCTTAATCTTTAGGAGCATACTGAAGTGATTCAGATAGCTATGTTTGACATCTCCACTCCGAATGGGAATCTTTGAGGTGTGTGTATTTAGTGATCCAGCCTTCAAATCTCAGAACCTCGTTAGTGCATTTGTAATTGCTTAATCTTTAGGAGCATACTGAAGTGATTCAGATAGCTATGTTTGACATCTCCACTCCGAATGGGAATCTTTGAGAAGGTGTGTGTATTCAGTGATCCAGCCTTCAAATCTCAGAACCTCGTTAGTACATTTGTAATTGCTAATTCTTTAAGATCATACTGAAGTGATTCACATAGCTATGTTTGACATCTCCACTCCGAATGGGAGTCTTTGAGAAGGTTTGTATATTCAGTGATTCAACCTTCTTATCTCAGACCCCGTTAGTACATTTTTAATTGCTAAATTTTTAGTAACTTACTGAATTGATTTAGTAACTATGTTTGACATTGCTGAATGAGATACTGTGTAAACACACGTAGTATAAAGGCATCCAGCCCACTGTGTGTGATCTCTATATCTAAGTGTGTGTGTGTGTATCTAAGAACATAAACTTACTTCCTCAGACTGTAATTTATAGTAGCATAGTTTGTTAAGCAACACATTATTCCTATTTTACTTTAGTTTTGGGTTATTTATTTTATTCTATTTTATTTACATTTGTTCAATAGTGTTTCTTGCATGTATCGTAATTCTGTAGCGATATTAAGCAGTGTAATCATATTATAATTTTTGGCATTGCTACTATTTAAATCTAATATATATAAAATCATAATTGAGAAATAATATTAAAATGGATATTACATGTACTCTTATCAGATGTAAATTCTGTGTAAGGATATTAGTACCTTCTATTTTAGATATACTTATACCCAAATTAATTGAAATTTAACCTTCCTACTTGATGCAATTGATTTAACCCTGCCCTACCTAAAACCACTTTTGATTGTCAGATTCCAGAAATGGAGTCATGTACCCCAGTCATTATTTGTCCGGAAAATAATGAATAATAATTATATTCTGAAACTTTTAAAGGTTTATTTAGAGATAAAGTACCAAAACTTATAATAAAAAGTAAAACACATTTAAAAAGGACTTGACATGGTGGCGACAAAAATAGAACATTATAGTTAACATAGGTTTTGGATTGTTTAACATTACATTTGTTGTAATGTGAAATAATATCAGGTTCTGCAGTGCTTACAGCATGACCGCTATATTGACTAGATAACAAAGTAACAGATTTGTTTTTGCGAGAGACATAGGACACCATCGTCGCATCTGTTGTAGACAAAAACAAAGCATCATTCTTGGTACTTCCTTTCTAATTGATCTTATTGTATCAGGTAAAGTTTTGTCTTGGTTTCCCAGCTCCTTAGTAAGTTCAAGCTGAAGTAAGAAAATTATCGCAAGTTGACTTTGACCCAAACCTTTCACTAAATGTAACACCATACGTTGTCTTTGTTTTTTTTTCAGGAGTAGAAGATATTTCGCGTGTGTACACAGGCCAAATATAATATTAAAAAATTATTAATTTCAGTTCTAAATAAATTTTATGATATGATTTCCTGCAAGGTTTCATCTCGAGATGGAGTCATAAATCACCCCGAGCACGTCGTCATAACTTTTAAAATAAGATGTAATTCTATTGGAACTTTCTTTCAATGTTTTATACTTCATTTCAGGAAGAAAATATTCATTTTACAGAAATTTGAGAGGTCGTTTAAGGCTTTTACAAACTTTCACGCCCTGAGGTCATATCTGAACTCATTTTAAAGGAAATTAAAGCTCATGTATGGTAGTAGATAATTGTATAGTGTGTGACAAAAACCTAATGTTGTTGAGTGTCTAATGAAACAATGTGTATTGCAGTCGATGAAGTACTCCTTCCAGACCTCCGAACGGTTCTGCTTCGTCATGGAATACGTGAACGGAGGTGAGTTGTTCTTCCACTTGTCTCGCGAGAGGTTCTTCAGCGAGGACAGGACTAGGTTTTATGGTGCTGAAATCGTGTTAGCTCTCGACTACTTGCACTCAAGAGGAATTATTTACAGGGATCTTAAGGTGAGTCCATCATCCATTGTCTTATTTTATATCAGACTTTCTTCATGTCTGGGGGGTAGGGTAGCCCACTGGCTTATGGTCTCGCCTCTGTACTGGTAGATCGGACGTTAGATATACACTCTGGTTCTAAATTTATTCACGCGGGAGTGAAAAATCTGATTAGTTATCCCTCGAGAGGATGTTAAGTCTTCGGTTCCGAGCATGTATGATTTCAGACACTCGTTGAAGTTCCCTACTCTAAATTCACTTGAGTAGGAAAAATTTTGGACTCCCAATGTAGAATGTTTCTTATGTGGTGTCACAAGGACCGATGTTTGGCATGTGTGTTCCCTTGTGAAATTGTCATTGTAACCTTATCTAGCCTATGTGCAAGATACCCCAAAGTCACTCTACACTTTCTTTCTTTATTACTCTTCAGTTGTATGTATGAGGTAGTACCCCCTCTGATACCTACATAAGGAGCTCCTCCACTCAGAGTTGAACCCCTCATATCTACATAAGGACTTCTCTTGAGTAAAGTAGACCCCTTGATATATAAATAATAGATTTTTCCTCTTTGAGATTGACGTAATACCCAAGTGCTTAGCTGCAACTTTCCCGCTGGTGCCTGTGGGAATAATACTCTACTAAGTAGCTTAAACCACAATATCAATATGCAGATTTAGCGTCTTCGATCAAGTGGATAATGTTGCCCAAAATATTAACAGACATGCGAACGTAAGGGTTCTGAGTGTCTGTTTACGTGCATAGAGCCGTCATGCTTCTTATATCAGTGGATCTGGAAGTATCTGAAGTCATTTATAGGGCATTAGCTCCCGGTTTCCTGAGACCTTTCTTTTAGAGAAACGGACATTTATAGACTACCTTTGAACGTAAGCCAATAACAAGGTCTTTAGTCAGTATTCTACAAGGCACTGTAAGGTTAGAATATCTTGCCCAGTTTAATGAGAAGTTGGTCACAAGCAATATACCTGCGCCACGTGCTGGTACCATTCATCATAAACAAAAGTGTTTGTTTGATTGAGCCTCTGCTCTTTTGAAATGTGACTTATTGATTTATAATGTTAATTTATGAAAATTGTTTAATTTCTAGTTGGAGAATCTACTGCTCGACAAGGATGGTCATATAAAAATCGCAGATTTTGGACTGTGCAAGGAAGACATTACCTATGGCAGCAAGACGAAGACGTTTTGTGGCACGCCCGAGTATCTGGCTCCCGAGGTAAGCTAACGTTTCTCAGTACAAAGAAAGTTTATATATATATAAAATTTCACATGAACTTGTGAAATAACAATCAATGATCAAACCACAATATGAAATGGGGGAAAAAGACTAAGATGTTTAGAGAGCTGAGATGTTTATAAACTGCTTTAGATGAAGCAACGTGAGTCTGCAAAACTGTAATAAGCTGTAACAAGCTGTCTTCGTCATAGTCTAATACCCAACAGTTGGGTTTTTGACTTTAACGAAAACCGCTTGTTACAGTTGAAAAATCTTGGTCTTTTTTCCCCATTTCATATTGTGGTTTGATCATATATATATATAATGTAAATTTTTGTTTACAAAAATGATTACATTAAACGGCATCCACTTATATACCAGTATATACTAAATAATCACAATAAACACGTGATGAAAACTAATGAACGTATAAGCCACAAGGAAAAGTAAAAAACATAGAAAATATGCTCTAAGGCCTTTCAATTATATGTCATCAGAGAGCAACTAGATATTGATAACAACAGAGGTTACAGGTTTGTTACAAAAACAAAATATGGGGAGACAAAACAAAAAACATTTTAAATTATAAAAACATATAAAATACAAGCTAAAAAAAGATAAAACAACAAAGAGAAACAAAACATACAATTTAACAAAAAGGAAACAAAATACTAGGTACCAAAAGGAGAAACATCAGTTCGATTAGAGCCCACACTGCAGGACTTTAAACCATCACGAAGTCCAATTTGCCTGATTATACCTTCAACCAAAACATTATCCAATTTAAAAAGTCCCGAGCTGCTGTTCATGAGGTTTACACACCAATGTTTAATCAAGGCACTTTCCACAAGATTCCTTTCAATATTGGAAGCTAGAAACAACAGCTCCTTAGCATTTTCCCAATTCATTGAATGTTTCTTGTTTTTTATATGTAGAAACACGGCACTAGACTCCTCCTGTCTTCTAATGGCATATTTATGCTGCTTCACCCTAGTAAGCAGGCTTTTTCCTGTTTGGCCAACATACCTGGAGTTACAATCACCACAAGGGATATTGTACACACAACCTTCTTTCTCCCTATTATGATTACTCACCAATCTGTTAAATAGGTTTCCTCCACAACTAAAAATAACGGAAATGTCGATTTTTTTCAAAAGAGAGGGAACATCTTTTAATGTACTGTTATAAGGAATAACCAATAAATTTTCCTTATTAAAAGGTTCTTTTTCATTTTCACTACTTAATGACTGTTTAGTTTTAGCTAAGACGTTATTAATGAAAGTTGGAGGATATTTTAGTTCTGAGGCTATTTTAAAGATATGGTCAATTTCCCCCTGAAGGTACTCTTTACTACACAGTTTAAAAGCTCTGAGAAACATGCTTCTAAACACAGCCTTTTTAACATTAGTTGGGTGGGCGGAGAAGAAATGTATATAGGAAGAAACATGTGTAGGCTTTCTGTAAATACTAAATTTTAGTTCTGAGTTATTCCGATGTAAACAAAGATCCAGAAAAGGTAACATGTTATGCGATTCAACTTCTAGGGTGAATTTAATGGATGGAACACAGCAGTTCAGTTTGTCCAGAAAAGTGGAACTGAACTGCTGTGTTCCATCCATTAAATTCACCCTAGAAGTTGAATCGCATAACATGTTACCTTTTCTGGATCTTTGTTTACATCGGAATAACTCAGAACTAAAATTTAGTATTTACAGAAAGCCTACACATGTTTCTTCCTATATACATTTCTTCTCCGCCCACCCAACTAATGTTAAAAAGGCTGTGTTTAGAAGCATGTTTCTCAGAGCTTTTAAACTGTGTAGTAAAGAGTACCTTCAGGGGGAAATTGACCATATCTTTAAAATAGCCTCAGAACTAAAATATCCTCCAACTTTCATTAATAACGTCTTAGCTAAAACTAAACAGTCATTAAGTAGTGAAAATGAAAAAGAACCTTTTAATAAGGAAAATTTATTGGTTATTCCTTATAACAGTACATTAAAAGATGTTCCCTCTCTTTTGAAAAAAATCGACATTTCCGTTATTTTTAGTTGTGGAGGAAACCTATTTAACAGATTGGTGAGTAATCATAATAGGGAGAAAGAAGGTTGTGTGTACAATATCCCTTGTGGTGATTGTAACTCCAGGTATGTTGGCCAAACAGGAAAAAGCCTGCTTACTAGGGTGAAGCAGCATAAATATGCCATTAGAAGACAGGAGGAGTCTAGTGCCGTGTTTCTACATATAAAAAACAAGAAACATTCAATGAATTGGGAAAATGCTAAGGAGCTGTTGTTTCTAGCTTCCAATATTGAAAGGAATCTTGTGGAAAGTGCCTTGATTAAACATTGGTGTGTAAACCTCATGAACAGCAGCTCGGGACTTTTTAAATTGGATAATGTTTTGGTTGAAGGTATAATCAGGCAAATTGGACTTCGTGATGGTTTAAAGTCCTGCAGTGTGGGCTCTAATCGAACTGATGTTTCTCCTTTTGGTACCTAGTATTTTGTTTCCTTTTTGTTAAATTGTATGTTTTGTTTCTCTTTGTTGTTTTATCTTTTTTTAGCTTGTATTTTATATGTTTTTATAATTTAAAATGTTTTTTGTTTTGTCTCCCCACATTTTGTTTTTGTAACAAACCTGTAACCTCTGTTGTTATCAATATCTAGTTGCTCTCTGATGACATATAATTGAAAGGCCTTAGAGCATATTTTCTATGTTTTTTACTTTTCCTTGTGGCTTATTCGTTCATACCAGTATATATATTTCTGCCAATAGGTATAGAGGTTGCACAGTCCCTCTGTGTTAAATGATGTTCGGCAGAAAACATTAGCCTCACTTTACAGTGAACTCCTGCTCCCTTTCTATTTTTGATTTTTGTGATGGTTGGGTGTTGGATTCGTTACAATGTTGACCAATAGGAGTGAAGTTCACTCCTGTAAACTTCACTCCTATTGGTCAACATTGTAACGAATATATATATATAAACTGGTATATAAGTGGATGCCGTTTAATGTAATCATTTTTTTAAACACTAAAAGTGATAACAACAGATTCATACCATTAACTGAAAAATAGAAATTGCCATTTTACTGTTCGCATGTGTAGCAAAAAAGTTAAAATAAATGAATATGTAATAATAAATAGTAAAACTTACCACATGTGCAAAACAATAAGTTATTTCTTTAGAAAATCGTCCATCTTTGTCTGCTTCACGTCCTTCGCAGCAAATCGTTTATAAAAACTCACACTAATAAAGTTCAAATTCAGAAGATCTATTTTGCACTACAAGACGTAGCACGACAAAGTTTCCCACTTTTCTTATTTGTTGGAATGCCCACTGCTGGTTGATTATCCTCTGCCTAATTTATTCTCCCCGGGCTTATTAAAACCATCGCAGACGTCATCCTCCGATAACTTTGCATCCAACCGAAGGTTATTGTCCACTGCCATCCACTCCTCCAAGTCGGTTAGTGTCATGTCACTTGTTTTTTCAGTAACAATCACCTCTATTGTTGCGGTTCTAGTAGTACACGAGAAACCACCTTTCTTGAAACAGTTTCTTGAATTGTTTCTTCCGAGTTATCTTCTCGGAAATTTTTCAAAGTAAACCACATTTTCAAAGCAAATCGACTTCAGTGTCTTTTCTAGTCCATCTTCTTTTGTACAACCAATTTTGGTTCCCTTTGATGTCCATCTCGAGGCTTGTGAGTTTTTTAAAATTTAGCATAGAAGCGGCTGGGATATTTACAGTTTTGCAGCCTCAGGTTGCTTCATCTAAAGCAGCTTATCTCAGCTCTCTAAAATTGCAGCTTTTTCTTTTATGCGTAAATTTCTGCATTTCTTCATCTTGAAGGGATAAGAAAATCAATGAAAAAAATTACTGTCACAGAACCTTTGTTCTATGCGTCAGATCGCTTGTCACAACTGGTAGTCTAGTACACTAACTGAAACTGAGTGATTTAGGCGACAGTTATAAAAGCAGAAAACTGAAGATGAGTCTTTAGAGAAGGAAATATTATCTCTTCTTTGCCAGGCATAACTTCTAAGTTATTATTCCAGTTTACGCTGGAACTAAAGTCAACTAAAAAAGGCCCCAGGTTTGGAAAAAAAATTGATAACAATAACCGATGTCCTGAATAGAATAATTGGTATATTTTGTAATGCATATTGTATGTTGGGGCGGTGATCAGGAATTCCGATAATATGAACCGATTGATAACACCATGTGTGATTACATTAAGAGCTGTCCTCTGTGTTTGACTTCGATAGGACAAATTTCAATGTCAGTCAATTAATTTTTTATTATATATATATTACAAAAAGAAGAAATTGCATAATGTGTTGAATAGTTCCTTCAATAAGCCTTCAGATAATGCCGAACAAATTTCTTGCTCGGCTTGTCTTCAGAAGTTATTAACTTTGGTCCTAAACCTCAATATAATTATTATTAAGTCATTTGTTATCTTTAAGCCGTTTTAAATGGTATTTAAACCTAAAAAAACTACAATTCAAAATATAAAACAGTCAGGTCAATATATCAAACGTTTATAAGAAAAGAACAGGTAAAACAACATAACTCACTTGAATATTTCGACCTCGTCTACATCAGTAGAAGAGGGGGGAAAGAAGAAGAGGAGTTCCTCTCGGTGGGCATACATCAAGTAAATACGCAGCGCGAATGGGCTGCTCAAAGTTATGTAATTAGAAAGAGTGAAATGAGCCAGTTGCAGGATAGTAGGAAACAGAATACTGCAGCGAGGTTTAGTTGTCAAGCCATTGGTTTAGGTTGCAGAGGCAGTCATCCACAAGGGAACACACATACGCCGCGCATTGGTCCTTTGTGATACCACAAAAAGAAGACTGATTTCCCATTGGAAGTTCTAAAGTTTGACCTAAGTCAAGTGTATTTGGAGTAAGGCTGTTTAACAATTACCTGACATCGTACAGACTTGGGACTGACGGCTTAACGTCCTCTCCGAGAGACGGCGTGCTCACTTCTTTTTTTTTGCTCAGAGTTGACTCACCGTACACCACTGTCAAGAGTTCAAGAGTTTTTTAACGCTTAATACCATTTTTTATTCCAAAATTAACACAAACTTTCTACTCTACTATTTTAAACAGGAAGAAATAACGAAGAACGCAAACACGAGTCTAACTTGTATGCCTCTCACATAAAAAAAACACATGCTATATAGTAAAAACTGTGAACATAATGATTGCAATTCCTGGCCCTCCTCGGCGAGGTCCACCTTGGCGATATCAATGAAACTGTAGACTGGAAATACACATTGCTGATTGTATTTCTATCTTCATATATATGCTGGTCTTGAAGAATGTGTGTGTGTTGCAGGTCCTCGAAGACAACGACTACGGGCGTGCCGTGGACTGGTGGGGCGTGGGCGTAGTCATGTACGAAATGATGTGCGGCCGCCTGCCCTTCTACAATCGCGACCACGATGCCCTCTTCACCCTCATTCTCATGGAAGAGGTATAATTGCCCTCATAACCTCTTGAACCACCCTTGCAGACACTCAGAAATTTGTCCGCACATTCAAACAAAATCTATTAGCGTAAAAAAAACGTGTCTTTCTTTGTTAATGTAATTATTGCTCATTACCAAGAGTGCATCGAATACAACTGTTCATAATGTGACTTTAGAGTATACCCTTCTAACGATGCCTAGCGGTTCACGGCCTCACCATAAGCCCACTATCACTACCACCAGCCAAGTATCACTTCCACCATAATCTTAACAGCACCTACTCCTCAACCTTCCCCAGTTGAAACACTAGCGCATAATATTCTGTTCCTTCGGTTCGGATATCTACTTCATTTATGAGAATTAAAACTTGCAACAGTGTATCTAAATATAATGCTAGAAATATCTAGAAAATAATGCTTGCTTAAAGTCATTTGTTACTATTAGAATGAGGAAAAGAAACACCAAGTCTCCACACAAGGGAATTTATACAACCTCGATGCCGTTTCCATCACTTAGTATTCATCCTTAAACCCAAGGGCGAACACTAAGTGTTCGAGACGGCGTTCACATTGTATCAATTTTTTTCTGTGGAGACTTGGTGTTTCTGCCCTTATTCCTCATTGAACGCAATTTTACTAAGAGATGTAACCCAAAGATTAACGATATTGTATAAAATCTTTTCTGTGGAGACTTATCTCATTCTAATCATGAGTAAATAGAAAACAATAAAGAATTGCACAGCTTTTGAGTTATTATTTTATATATATATATAGAAAACGTTGTACTATTAATGGTATATTAAGGGATTTCTCTATTGTGGAATTGACTAATTATTTATATTACTATTACCTGCACCCTTATGACAAGGTAGTTGGATTACATAGTGAATAGCACCCAAACTTATTATAATGAACCAGTTATAATATAATTTAATGAAAACTTTGAATTAATTATTTCCTTCACTATTGTAATAACAGAAGTTTTACTTACTTTGACTTCCATACTTTCATTTTTCCTTGGTGATTTTAAGAAACACTTTTTGTTCATGTTCATTTTTCGATTACCATCAGTATTCATTTTTATTCCTTAATTATTTTTTAATTTTGTAGCTTAAAAATAACTATAATATATAACCGAAATACAAATATATATTGAATTGTAATAAGGCCTTTATACAACTTTTTCGGATTAATTTAAAGTAACCCAACTTTAAACAGTGAAGGTGGTATGTATGCATTTTCGAGTTGACAAAGTTTTTTAAATTTTAAACATATGAAATTAAACTTGGATCTTTTAATTTAAGTTTAGATTATTATAAATTACACTAGGGTTATTTTAAATCAAATGCGGATTATATTAAATTAAACTTGGAAAATTTTGAATTCAACTTATTTTAAATTAACCGGAAAATGTTGTAGTATGAAATACAAGTTAATTAAGTTAATAGAAAAACTAACAGCTAAGTAATATAATTGTTTTCTAATGTTACTGTAAAAAAGAAGTTTGCTAAAGTAAGAGACCATGGAAGAGAGAAGGAAGGAGACATTACAGACGGCTGTGCAGCAAGGAACATGCATGTTCATACTCCTGACAAGATCATGTTAGAGCTGGCCATTTACTGAGCAGATAGCAAAGAAGAGAGCAGATGTTTCTCCTAGATAGAGCGCCATGACGGCTCATGGTTTTCGATGAAACCATGTAAACATGGCCATTGTGTGTGTGTGTGTGTGTGTGTGTGTGTGTTTATCCACTGGAAAAGTAAATACACTCATACATTGGTTCTACGGACCTCCCTTTAACGGATTTCGGATGCATCGGACGATATCTGGAAATTCAGATTCGTCCCGAAAGGGCCTGACGTGGTCTGATGTTTCCCCAGATGACCTATGGCCACTTTATTTACAGCTGTGTTGGATCAAGTGTAGTTGTTTGATCCGTGTTCTTCGACAGGGCTTTTTTAGCCCTGTTTTGGGTGTTGTTTGTTAAATATTCAACTTTTTTTTAACCATAGCAGCTTCCGAAATACTGTAGAATCGGAAACTTCAGCCCGTCGGAAATGTCGTATAGGTGTTCCTCCCTTTTAGTCTGTAAAACCGATGAATGAGTGTAGTATATACCCAGGAGACGTTAAAAATGTTAACACGATCACAATTCCGACTCCTTTTTAGTACCAACCTAGAAATCAAACTAGAATTACTTTGAACTATGTTAAAGTCATAAAAATGTATTTGTGTCGCAGGTCAAGTTTCCAAAGACGATATCCAGCGAGGCCAGAGACCTCCTCGCAGGACTACTCATCAAGGATCCCGCCAGGAGACTGGGTGGAGGCCCTGACGATGCCAAAGAAATCAAAGAACATACATTCTTCTCTCCTGTCAACTGGAACGATCTGTTCTACAAGAAGGTAACTTTGTTATATTTTCTGATTTTTTTTTCTATAATAAGTCTACGTTCGCCCAATTGTACCGATAGTATTTCAAGGGCATTTAGATACTCCTATGATCCTGCTACTGGTATGGGTCATAAGCCTTATGACAGAGGAAATAACGGGTAGACCGAATCCCCTTGACAGGCTAGGCGCCTAGTGGGAGTACTTTAATGAACTCTTGCCTCTCCATGAAACCTAACATGGCCACATTCCCATGTTCTACATTAATGTTGTTTGCCTCGTTCAGGTGGTGCCCCCCTTCAAGCCTCAAGTCACCAGTGAGACAGATACCCGATACTTCGACACCGACTTCACTGGTGAACCCGTTCAGCTGACCCCTCCAGACAACCTGCAGAACCTCAATTCAATCGTCGAGGAGACTGATCCCGGCCAGCTATACTTCCCTCAGTTCAGTTTCCAGTGTTCCGGTAGCACCATAGGCGGCAGTGCCTTGTCCCTGTCCACTACGGGTTCGCTGGTTCACCACTAACATCCCAGGTATCTCCTCCTGGTTTTTCTAGCTCTACAAACTATCCATGTCGAACTAACCCCTCCAAAACTTTCTTAATTGCTTTTCAATATTAATATATACTTTATATAAAGGTTTCAGATATACATATAATTTTGCAAAACAACGCTCAATACTTATTAATTCAATGGGTGAAATACGACTTGCTTTTTTCAAGTACTACATAAAAATAATTTTTTTTTACTGTATTAGATGAAAGTGGAAGAACAAGTTGTAGTATTAGACAAGGAGTCATGGTCTATAGATATGAAACAACGATTTGATGTTACATAATATCTTCATCACGACACTTTTTTTTAATACTTTGCCTAAATAGCATTTGTCATTATATAGAATACTTCTCAAATTTCATACCTTGCCTAAAAAAATACGGTCTTTGAAATTATAAAGTGCAGATGAATATATTTCTAGTTTTGGTTATTGGAGACTTATAGGTGACACGTTTGTTTAGAGATAGCTGACTGACCAATGTGTTGTTTGTGTTGCAGGCTCTCAGTCTCGCATCAGTGGACTCCACACTCCTCAGGCGACCGCGTTACGGTTTAGCGTACTTTAATTACTGTACTGCCTTATTTCTAAATGTCCACACTTGCCCACGTTGTGTACGCATTACTACTCCTGACAAGCGCATGATACCAGGCAGCGAACGTGTTCTTAGACAATTTTTTTTATAACTTCAATGCCTGACCTTGGACATGTCAAACAACCTCTTTGGTTTCATCGCAATAGTACATTTTTTTTATTTGTATTCCTCATATCAGTATCGTTTCCCCTCTCTTTTACTACGCATATCTTGTTACGATTGTGTGCATTTCAACTTCTTCACTACCACCCTTTCTCATTTGTTATAACCTGCTAGTATGTATCCTTCTTTGATTGTGATTATTTTTGTTTGTGGTTTTTATTTCAAATTCGATTTGTGTTATTTAATAAAAAAAAATAATAAACTAATTCGTGTAAGTATTTTGTACAGATATGGAAGCAGCCAAGTGCCACGGTCGACAGCAACACATGATGGTTGCTTGAATTCATTTGTTAAACTTCGGTTCTCCCTTTGTTTTGATCTTGATCATGCCCAGCAATGACATTGCAGTATTAAATGTTATTAACTTATTGGAATCCTTTATTTTTGTATTCTTGTATATTTTTTTTTGAACATGTAATAGTTGTTAGGGACCCACTGGTAGTGGCACAGGGCCTGCGCAAGTGTCCCCCCGTTTTATTCTGACTTATTTATTTTCATAGTTTCGTGCCGATTATCTGATCCCAGTGAGCATCTGTTGTGGTTTATCATTTCCGTTTTGCTTGTTATATTCCATTCTGCCTAAACGCCTAATCTACGCCGAGCCTTTTTCAAAACCATCTTCAAAATGTAATCCCCCCCTAACTTTATTATTGCGTAACATTTATTTTTTTTATTAATAATAGATTTATATTTTTGTAAAAAAAAAGTTAAGAATTATTAAATGTTTTTTTTTTGAGTTTTGGTGAGGCACAAGGTGCAGCATATATTGCTGAATCCGTTTGATGTGCAATAACCCATGTGCTCTTGTTTAATACACTATACTGTACGTTATTCTGTTTTTGGTTTAACACACCTTTATATTGGGCTTCATAAAAGTTAAGACAGTTCTCTCTGTAACACTATAGTTTTTGTTTTACCGTTGGAGACCTCGACGCGGCCTCGATTTCTTCCTTGCGTCCTGGTTCCTTTTTTTAGTTGGTTTGTTCTAAGCAGTTGTACCTAACTGATGATCAACTGTCTTGGACTGTTCCATCAGGATTCCGAAGGCCCCCAACCCTGCCTTCTCTGTTCCACCCTGCTCTCAGTCGGGCTGTACATTAACTTCATAGTGTTTCCTGTCTTTTTTTTTACCATTGCTTTAGGTTTTTTTCCTCTCAAACAGTTTATTGATGTATATAATCCCAAGTTATAAATATATATTACCTCCGTATATTTGTCAATCTTATTTTGACCCTTTTTACCTTGTATTTCATTTTGAAACAATATTGTCAGTCTGAGAAATGAAAACCATCATCATCATAGTCGAGAAAGAGAATACACTGAAACAAATGCACGGTCCAGGGTAGCCCAATGGCTTACGTACTCGCCTCTGGACAGGGTCACAGTTCAATGCCCCAGTTTTTCGCCTATGTGTGTTCTTTCATGAAACTACTACTACAACCTAAGCTGGCCATATAAATTAGCACGGTGCCAAGGAGGCCCACTAGCTTGCGTACTCGCCTCTGGACAGGTAGATCAGAGCTCAACAATACCAACTCTGACCATCGATTTATTCAAGTGAGAGGTGAAAAAACCTGCGCACCTCATACTCGGAGGCGGATGTCAAGCCTGTAAGATGTCAGGTATCGTTAAAGATCCCCCTACTCTAGTCAAAATATACTTGAGTTAGGCAAAATTTAGGGAAAAACTCCCAATGTAGAATGTGCATTGTATGGTATTAGTAAGGGTCAGTTTTTAGCCTATGTCAAGAGTTTCTCAAACTTTTTTCGACACGAGATCCATTTTGTTTCAGTAACTTTCCCAGACCGTTAGAACCCCATATTCTAATGATTTTATACAATCATAATATAAATATTTTCATATGCCTTTATAAATTGTATATACATATGTTTAAAAACAATTAAAAAGTAATATTAATGAAGTGTGTATTTTTCGAATAAAAATTCAAAACTAAAAGATTTTAATTTTCATATTTTTCACAAGTATATTAACACATAAAACAGAATTACTAACAATTTTAACACAAAGTTTATTTTGTAATCATTTTTGTCTTTAAAGTTGATAGTTTGATTCTCAAGTCAACAGCAGCATTAAGTCTACTTCGGTATTTAGTTTTTATGGCAGTATAAAAGGAAAATCCGGTTTTACATATGTAGGTAGTGGGAAGTGCCAGCAATGTGTGAACTGCTGTTTTTGCAATAGAAGGAAATTCGGGGATCAGATAGCTCCAAAAACTACTAGTGATTCATTCATCCTAAAGATAAATAAAATTCGACCACTTTTACTTATGTGTATAAGTAGATATACACATTATTTTGTTTTATGATTCACCAGAAACAGAATAAATCCATACACTAAAAAAAAAAATTTAGAAAAACACCAGACAGTCCAGGTTCCTTGGGAACCTCTGGCCTATGTGTGTCCTTCGATGGGACTAACACTACAACCTAACCTAACCCACAGGTTAGGATATTAATTAAATTGGAAACAATTACTACTCAATTAATTAGTAAATAATTTTACTAATTACTTCCAATGATGATTGCTAAGTTTATGAATGGAATGAAGTGCAAACCCATGAAACAATATCAGGTTGAATAGAGAGGAAAAGAAACACTAAGTCTTCCCACACAAAAGGGATTTAATCACGCGTGTTCATCGCCTGCTTACATCTACAATACAAACAAAATATGTATAGATATTTTATGTTACATTTTATATAACATACATAGTTTAAGTTATATAGAATATAGTTTTTCATTATAATACAGTTGTGTAAACATAACGCCGTATTCCTCCCTTCCATTATTATCAACTTTTTAGAGGTTAGGTAGGTGTGACAGCCCCAGTGGGAATACACATACCGAACATATGACACCACATAATGAACAGATTGTATAGTGCAAAATTTTAACCTAACTCAAGTTTATATAGAGTGGGTACCATTAACGAGTAGGTGACATACTCGGGACCGACGGCTTTACGCACCGATTTTATTCACCTCCCAATTGAATTAATCGAGGTGCAGAGTGGAGTAATGAACCGCAGATCTACCAGTTCAGAGGCGGGCATGTTGCCACCGAGCTAACCTGAAACTTTTAATCGATTATAACATTGAGACGATTTACATTTACATTGAAGTCTTAAGGTTGTCCTTAACGATAACGTCTTTCGTTTATTAGTAGGTATATATGTACGGGACTGTGTAGCCCAATGGCTAGCGTACTCTGTAGTCCAGTGGCACAGTATCCGCCCTGTTCACCTGTACAATCTTCTTGAATTTACTACACAGAGACAGGAAGCTTATTAGATACTTAGCAGAGTATGAACTCCGGGACGAATGAGACGTCAGAACAGTACGCGAGCATTTATTTTGATTTTAATAATACAGTACATTAGTACAATGGTACTTTGACGTACGAATGTATCGACATGCAATGTAAATTTCGAACAATATACAAAGATTTGCTCAAGATACAACGTACAATGAAACACCGCTTAGTATTCTATTAAAACCAGTCGAAATGAAGCAAAGGAAAAAAAGGCTGAAGTGAGTGAAACTGAAGAAGATCAAGGTGAAATTAAAAAGGAAAGTAGAAAAATCTCACTGTACATACGTAGTAAACTAGGCTTGTTTTACGTAAAGAAAACAAGGAAAATAAATAAGCAAAGTTACATAGTGTAAATTAGAGTGTAAGTAACTGTACTCTCCACACATCGAATCGTCCTCTGTCTCCGCCGTCCATTATCCGCCAGTCTCTAAGATAAGCCTTTATTTATTATTCATCTACAATTTATTAATCTAATTTGACTGATTTCTCTTTATATATGTGTGTAATTGCTACTGATACCCCTAGGGTCGGTGAGAAGGGCAGAGTGGGTCAAGTAAAGACAGGAGAGTTCAGTTTTGGCTTGCCTACGTTTCAAGTAACATGGTATGCAGCTTGCTTTCAGCTCTTGATTCTGATTCGGTTAGGTTGCAGTGGCAAGTCCACAAGAGAACCACGAAAGTCAAAGATTGGCCCTTTATTATAGCACATACAATGAATAAACTACTTGGGTGTCCTAAAATTTTTCTTTTCAAGTGTATTTATTTACAGCAAGAATCTTTAACGATACCTGACATTGTAAGACTCGGGACCGATGGCTTATCCTCTGCGAGAGACAACTTGTACAGGTTTTTTACCTCCCGCATGAATAAATCGAGAGCCAGAGTGGGTATCAAGCTATGGGTTTACCAGTCCAAAGGCGAGCATGCAAGTGAACGGGCATTCTGAGTAACTGACGTTATATGAACTAAAATAGACTGTAGGTCAGAAGGTGGTCCATTGAGTGTTAACAGCTGGCTGGGTTAAATGACAGGCTCGAGTTGTAAATAACAGCACAGTATATTTATAATTTTACATTCTCATTCACAGAAGAGATTAGTAAAATGTAATAAAGAATAGCAGGTATCAACAGTTGTTATAGAGATGACATTACAAAGAGCAACAATATTAAACAATGATTTGTACAGTGAAGGTTAGTGGTGGTGCTCGTGACACTCGCAGCTGCAGTCCTCGGGGTTGACGTAGCTGTAGACGACGTTGGCGGGCGGGAGGGTGGTGATGCGCCGGGGCGGGCGTCGGCGCTCGGGCAACTCGTCAAAGCACACCCAGGCAGGGCCTCTGGGCGGCAGGGGTGGAGGGCTCGCGCTTGCCTCCGCCTCCCGGCGACCTTCTTTCGGACTCTGCAAACACTCTTCGGCAAACAAAGACCACGGCTTCCCTTTTCCGGGACTCTTAAACTTGGCGCTTTTCAACGAATCGGTCCTGCAACAAAAAATAATTCAATTCTTCATATTTACTCAACATGTCGAACTTCACCTAATTAGTGCTGCTACTATAATATATGGGCAATAGCAGAGAAGAGAGTGAGGAATTAGAAGGAAGGTGAATGAATTATGTAAGCGATTGGGTTGCATGGAATAGAAAGATCCGAAAGAGAGAGAATACATATTTACATATATAAAATGATGTAGGATAATCTTGAGAGTGTGAGTGATGGTGCAGGAGCGAGAGAGCGATAGGGATGGCGGAGGAGTTAAGACCTTAGGAATGGAAGAACAAAAGGAATGATCAATGAAAGAAAAAGAATGAGTGATGGGAAGAGAAGAGTGAACTGTGGAAGTGAGGGAGTAAGGAGAGAGTGAGAGGTACTGGGGCATGAGGGATAAGGTAAAAAGAGAGAGAGTGAGTGATATTAGGTATGAGAGGCGCTGAGGATGGCTCATAGTTCAGCTCTGAGTTGCTGTTACTGAGTAATGCTAGAGGCGCCTGCAAACTGACTGAACCACACATAAATGCTGACAGAATGCTCACCGGGGCAGCACGATTTGCATCTTGCCACTAGATGAAGAAGAAGTGCTGGACTCGTCGTGACTGGTATAGTCCTCAAGCGAGGCGGGGTTGATGGGAGTCGTTGAGCGCGGTCTCTCTATTGGGCAAGTCTTTATTTCGGACACCCTTTCCTTTATCGGCACTATGGGCACAGCCACAGACCTGCAACCACATGCAAACCTCTTTGACATCTTTTATAATTAGCCATGAAAAATGTGTAAGAATAAAAGGTGCCGAAATTAAAGCAATAAGTAAGAACTAAACAAAAATCAGCTATCATATCTCGTAAACAGTGCTAATTGAACTGGCTTCTCATACTGGGATTTAAGAAGCTTACCGGAAGATATTGTGTTCGTGAGCTAGGCATTTTTTACTCTGCTATGAGTTGCTAACTGTAGAGACTCACCTTTCCAAGGGCAGGGTGGTAGGCACGTAAGGCAGCTCCTCCTCCATCGACTCGTTGTTATGGAACAGACTCTTCCGCTCTGAGTCATCTTGCTCCGAGCATACCTTGACCTCTTCGACTTCCTGCTCCGAGCCGGACGACTTGCGCTCCTCCTCTCCGGCCTCCGCCGCCACTGCCTCCTCCTCCTCCTCCACCAAAGGCGCTTCGCTTTCCGTTGGGCTCCTCTCCACCTGCTCTTCCAGCTCCTCTCTTCCTCCTGCAGCCTCCAACACCTCCTCCTCCTTCTTCTCCTCCTTCTCCTTCTCCTTCTTCTCCTCCTTCTCCTTCTCCTTCTTCTTTTTCACTTCACTCGTCCTCTCTTCAACCAATCCCATCCCCACTTTTCCACTGTCACTCAACACACCGTCCCCACCTCCCAGTGCTGCATCACTAGTAGACTCAACTTCACTTGTCTTAACTAATTCAACAGTTTCAACCAAAACTTCACTTTCTACTATTCCACTACTTATAAACTTCAACGTGTCAGGTTCTTTACCCGAAAATAATACTTCTTCAGCAGTATCAACTTTGTCTTCATTGATCACATCTACGTGAATTACATTAGAAGCCACTACTTCTTTCGCTTCTTTAATCACTGAAAATGAAAACAATAATTAACAATAGAAATCAGCAAAAAAGTTTATAAAAAGTAATGCAAAGCACACAGTTGCTCAAATTGCAATAACCTCGCGACGAAAAATTAAATATTTCATACAGGTTTGGTTAATGCATAGTGGCAGTCCCCCACAAAGAAACACACATAGGCCGAACGTTGGTTCTTTGTAATACCACAAAATGAAGATTGATTCTAAATTTTGCCTAACTCAAGTATATTTATAGAAGGGAACTTTCAGGAGTACCTGACATCGTACAGGCTAAGGGTCCGACGGCTTAACCTTCTCTCCGAGGGACGATGTGCTCAGATGTATGCACCTCTCACGTGAATAAATCGAGGGCCAGAGTGAGTTTATAACCCCGGATCTCCCGGTCTAGAGAAGAACATGTAAAGCCCTGGGTTAGCCTGCCTCTCATGTACGTATCGACTAGTATTGTTAAAGTTTTATTGTTTGATTTATTGAAGCATGGACAGCTTCAGCCTGTGATCCACATGTGGTCCAGCGTGGTATAGTTGCCATCCATGAGATCTTGGGATAGCTGTCAGTGCATGCCAAAGAAAGGTTATTCTCAAGACGAGAGAACAGCTTGTCGTCATCAGGAGAAGGGTAGGAGGAAGAAGAGGAGTTCTGCTCGGCTGACAAACAGCGGGCGAAATACTCAAGTGAGTTGTGTATTGTTTCCAAGAGTCATTTTCTTGGAATCGTTTGAAATGTTCTCCTAACACATTGCTTCATATTTTGAAATATATATAAACAATAATAAATTATCGACCGCGGGACAGATATATAACTAAAAAAGACAAATCGGGATGCGCTCAGTTTCTTCCACTTCCAATCAAACTCTCATTCTATTCAAAATCTTTGTCAAAGACAAAAGTAGGAATATTTAAAAATGAACGAACTGTTACAAATTACATTACTAAAAGTTTTAGTAATGTAATATTAAAACAAAATATAAATCAGACAATACAAAATATTCCAGTCTTACGTATGTAAAACGTCTCTCCCAAAGAATAAGTGAAACCTTAAAAGATAATATACATTACAAAAATAATAACGAACATAGAAATAACAAAACACTAAACAGTCAAATCTATCATTCCTACTTTACAAAATAGTAATATAGTTTATCAAATCAATTGTAAAGACTGTGAAACAAAATACATAGGACAAACCAGGCAACACTAGTGAACAGGATCTCACAACATACCATAAATCAGACATTACAGGACCCAGAATAACATGCGTTCCAGCAAAACACTCCTATGTCCAAGAACATAACTTCGATTTTCAACACCCACATATAACAGACAAAGAAAACACACCCGAAAGAGACTGGTTAAAGAAATAATACGCAGACCAAAAATTAAAAACACCTGCAACTCCAGAACGGACATTGAAAATTTCAGCCAAATCTATTCAACATTTTTTCACAATCTACAGGGACTCAACACTGAAGACAGGCAAACCCAATAAAAATGTAAACACTGGGTGCTCAAAATTCAAAAGGTAATGAAACAAACATTGACATTAGCCCAGTTCAATTCCCATTTATAAACTATGGAGTACAGTAAAGGAAGGAATCTTAAAAAAGGAGCAGATTTCCGAATAGGCAAATATTGATCTCTATCCTTCTGAAATAATGTCAAAAACCCATATATCAATGTGAAAACCCATAGTTGTAATACCAGATTTGTCAATCACTACCTTTCTATTACCGTTCATTTATAAATTTAAAATGTAAACAATAACCGAAATTGTAGTATTAAAAAGTGCTAATTGTAAAAAACATGTTGTAGCCCTGAAGAAGACATAAATATATATCAAAACGTCAGCGAGAGAAGCAGTTTCAATAATAAGTCCTAAACTATCAAAAATCTTATAACATATGAATATTAGGTCAAGGAAACAAATCATGATAAATATATATATATACTAGCAAATGTACCCGTCTTTGACGGAATCAAAAATTCTATTATACTTGGTATTCCAAAATATCAATTATAGTATATTACTAATACTATAATTAGAAATTATAGATTAGTAGAAAACACCATTATTAGTACAGTGTTAAACAAATGCCTCTGTATACACTACATTAGCTGTCTGTCCTTCAGTTGAAACCTCTGACTATTCTTTATTGAGCAAGTAAACTACAGTTGACCATGTGAGAAAAACTTGGTTTCGCTAACTTGAATTTCTGCGTTAGATAAAGTCTCCCTTTGCGACTTAGTTAACGTCATTGCGAAATAGACTCTGACGGGACTTTGCAATCATTTGAACGGAAACAGACAGTGGCTCGGAATCAATGGTATGCGTGGTATACACACAGACTCCCCAATACCACATCCAGTCATTATGGTCATCTCTATAGCATATCTGTGTAGATCACGAACTCAGAGTCGTGTCCCGTTGCACAGATTTTGGGGCACTCATGTTTCGTAACATGAACTTTGTTACTGCTATAAATTGCAGCATCATTGGTGCTCCTACTTTAAGTTTTTACTCATGAGCTGGCAGTCCAGGAGAAATAAATTCAGAGTCAAGATTCAATTAGATAATGAACTGCTTCTTCATCACTAATCCAATCTCTTTACTGACTTGTAAGTTCTTTCCTCGGTATGATATAGCGTAAGAACTTATTTGTTGATTTTTCCTGCCTGTTCATATTAAGGGCTGAGAATTGCTCGTTTACAAAACATTCATTCTCAATAGATAGTACATCCTCAACTCTGTGAAACACCATTTCAATGATGTCAAATACGCAATATATTCATATGCTCAATTGAAGTTAAAATCAACTAACAATACCTACTTGCCACACCTGTGTATTTTCAAAACACACTTGTCTGTGAAGTTAGGAAAATACAGCTAAAAGCCCCATAACTTCGCTTCTGTACTGAATTAAACATCTATTTAGAGCCCATGTTTTAAGTTAGGCATACACAAATCCAGTGTCAATGTTTCAGCTCGCTATGTCTTATGGTGGCTGAGTTTACTTGTGACAAACATTTTTGCGTTAAACGTCCATAACTTCACTTCTACATTGAATTTCCAATCAATTCAGAGCCTATATTTTAAGTTAGATCTACACAAATCTACTGTAAAAGTTTCAGCTTTATATGTCTTATGGTAGCTGAGTTTACTTGTGACAAAGTTTTGCGGACAAACAGACAAACCGACAACCCGACAAACCGACAAACCGACAGAAATTTTTCTAAGGGTGGATTCGGTTTCTCCAATGTATGAAACGTAAAGAAAACTTGAAATGAGTCAGTTCTAAGCAATGTACATACAAAATCATTATTTTATTTATAAAGATATATATATATAAACGTCCAGCTGTTTCTGTTTGCCAGTCGAGCAGAACTCATCTTCTTTTTCTTCTCCTTCTTGTGATGATGAAGAGGTCAAAATATTGACGTGAGTTGTTTCTAAGTGTTCTTTTCTTGTAATCGTTTGGTATATATAATCATTGTCTTATCAGAGTTTATTACCTTTTTGACTTTGATTTATATATATATATAAATATTGATAAAAGTATCGACCGTGGAATAGAAGCAAAACTAAAGTTTATCGGGACTCGGTCAGTTCTCCAGGTTTAAATTAAACTCTCATTGACAACGTTTCGGTTTTTATTTAAAACCTTTTTCATAGGCAGAAGAAATGAGGTAGGTAATTGCTAAGTTTTAAAATAAATATACTTTAAATTATGAAATAAGTAAAGTATGAGGGTCGTCCAGAAAATAAGTTCCGTTTTGGTCTGTAGGGCGGTAGGAGTGGTTTTTGCCAAATCCGGCAACACCGCTCGAAAGAGGAGAGGTGGGGGAATAGAATGAGAGGTGGGGGACCTCAGTCGGTCAATTACCAACGTCAGGGCAGGTAGTTGAAATGGAGCCCTCCATGTCACGTCCCGCCACCTCGATCCCCGTTCCTCTCGAGTTGTTTTGCGCGGAGTGATTCAATTTCTTTATGCACAGGGTTTCAAATCAGTTCAAATTCACGAACAGCTCATTTCTGTTTATGGAGAAGGTGTAATGAGTGAATCAATGGTGAGGAGATGGGTATGTGAATTTAAGGCGGGAAGACATTCAGCTCTCTAGGGACCCACCGGGCGGAAACTTTCCGAAAGTCAAGTTTTTCCGAGACGATCTCATGGATGAGGGATCGTGAGATGTCTGGGAAACTCAGGTGGAGTTCATCCAGGGTTAAACGACGATCTTTGCGAATTGCATTGTCGATTTCTGCGACAATTTCGTCCGTCACAACTGAGGGTCTGCCTCTCCCACTTTCATCCTCAAGTGAATGTCTTCCCGCCTTAAACTCACGTACCCATCTCCTCACCATTGATTCACTCATTACACCTTCTCCATAAACAGAAATGAGCTGTTCGTGAATTTGAACTGATTTGAAACCCTGTGCATAAAGAAATTGAATCACTCCGCGCAAAACAACTCGAGAGGAACGGGGATCGAGGTGGCGGGACGTGACATGGAGGGCTCCATTTCAACCACCTGCCCTGACGTTGGTAATTGACCGACTGAGGTCCCCCACCTCTCATTCTATTCCCCCACCTCTCCTCTTTCGAGCGGTGTTGCCGGATTTGGCAAAAACCACTCCTACTGCCCTACAGACCAAAACGGAACTTATTTTCTGGACGACCCTCGTACAAAGGGCCCTTTTGAGTTGGTATTAAAAGCGTGCCCAGACAAAGACTGAATGATTTCATAATACTTAAATAGCTGTATAAGCAATTAAAAGGCAGCAAGCTTACAGTGACAAACTACCTTCAGGAGAGCCCGCGACTCGCCCCAGCGGCGCCTCCCAGTCGAGGCTAGGGGCTGCGACGACGATGACGGGCTCGACGGCGCTGTCGGGCGAGTGCAGAGGGATGATGATCGTGTCAGGCTCGTCTGCCCTGTCCTGTAAACAAATCCCATGTCATGCATTAGCTGCCATAGTGTAATGAGTAATTATTATATGAGGAGTGACCAAAGAGTAAAGTGACCTTTTCAATTTCGCGCCTTCTATACACTCTAATTTATTTTTTTTTTTTTTTGTTTGAGTTGGTACACTCGTCACGATCATAGGTTCACAGTTTTATTTTGTTTGTATGTGAGAGGCTAGACGAGATTAACGAGGTTAGACGTCTGTTTGCGTGCTCTACGATTTTTTGCTTTTGAAACTAATGGAGCAGATAGCTTGTATTAATTTTTATATAAAAAATTATATGAAGTGTTCAAAACTTTTAAAATGTTGACAATGGAGTGAATCAACTTGAGCGAAAAAAATATTTATAAGTGGTATAAGTTATTCCACAGGAAATTATTTATTCAACAGCAAAAAATTGATTTGCCGAGCACGCAAACACGAATGAAACATTTATGTCTCTCGGATTAAAATAACACCCGTTAAACAGTCAAAACTGTGATCTTATGATCTTGACGAGTATACCAACACAACAACATTTTTTTTTTAAAAAATTGCAGTGCATACAGCACGCGAAATTTAAAAAGTATCCTTACTTCTATATCACACCTCTAATTCTGGTTATCAGTGCATGATGACTGATAGAGCTACTGTAATAGAAATAGAAAGGGGACTTGAGGTCCCACGTGGCACAACTATACATACATAGTCATTGCCGGAGAGAGATGGGAAGAGGCAGTGATAGAGAGAGATAGAGACAGCTTGAAGGTTATCCGAGAAGCTGCTTTAGGGATTACTTGAAAGCTTACCCCAGGGTTTGTCCGGGTGATGGGTTCTGCAGATGTTACCCGTTAGGTTTCCAGAGATATTGTCCGAGGGTTTATTTGAGAAGTTATACGAGGGTATGTCCGGGTTGTGGCTTAAGGTATACCCGAAGGGTTGCACGAGGCTCTTACCTGGCGGGCAGTCCTACATCCACTGGGAGGGACCCTCGGCTCCGTGTTGCTAGGCCTCGTGACTCCAGGGGAAGGTTTCTCCCGCGGCTTCTTAAACATGTTTGTAAATACCGACTTGTTGTGAGGGTTTTACCTGACGGGCAGTCCTAGATCCACTGGGAGTGACCCTCGGCTCCATGTTGCTAGGCCTCGTGACTCCTGGGGAAGGCTTATCACGCGGCTTCTTAAACATGTTCGTAAAGACGGACTTGTTACGAGGGTCTCGCTTCTGCCTGCCATCGGTTCCTCCTGCAAACATTATTCACATTACAATAACAATACACATTAGTCATTCAGTCACTGAACTGCAATGGTTGGCGTACCCAACAATTTTGCTTTTATTAATATTTGTTTTATATGACGTACTGTCTGATTTTATTCTTTTATTATTTGATTCGTTACTGTGTTATCTGATCAGTCGTTCATCGAAGAAATCTTTGACTATGATTCAAGTCCCAGTTGAAAGTACACTATGTACGAAACCTCTTGGGCGTCTACAACAGCTTATCACGAAGTAAGACGGATTTGTATAATACTACGACATAATCTCTTTGTTAACTGTAATTTTGTATATAGAAATATAGCCTCTATACTCTAGAAATACACAGTATACTTATATCCATAGAAATATATAGTATACTATTCTCTAGTATAGTACGGTATTGTATATAGAAACTTGTAAAAGACATTACTATATAGAGGATATTGGTATATAAATTTGGATTGTAGCTTAAATTAACGACACGCGGCATTAACCCTCTGACCTGAAATTTATATTTCAATATTTACTGCAAGAGCAATAGTTTTAGTTTGTTATTTGAAATGCATTGGCTACTTCACGACCTATGTGGTTTCTCACCATTGACTTCTCAAAGCTGGTTTACCTTGAGATTTTTTACTGCTGCTAGAGGAGTCTGAACTTCGCCGGAAAAGTGACTTCTTTGACAGCGAAGTAGCTGGTGATGGCGTTCTCGAATCCGTTCTTGCCGTTTGGCCATGCTTGGCAGCAAAGTCCAGCTTATGAGGAGTCAATGGTCTTCTCAAAGCCTCCGGAGTGCGTCTTTCCTTTTCTTTCCCACTTAAGATGTAAACAGCGTCTTCCGTCCAATGTCTAAATTGGACATTGTGTCCGTTTCTGTTTTGCGACTGTTCTTTTTTCGATTTTTGGATCTCTTCATCGTCTTCACCATGTAAAGATATAAAGCGAACTAGATCGCTTTCTTCTATCACTGATTTTGATGGCTTTGGGTCGCTTTCTATTTTGTCTTCATCCTTGGCTTGGTCCGCTCGTTTGATTCCTGGTGTTATCTCTCTGGGCGGATCGGGTCCTTTTAGTGGAATGTAGATGCCATACTCGGGAGTGGAAGCTTTTTCTTCAGTTGCAGCTTCTTCAGTGCCACTATCAGACTCTTCGAGTGACCCATGAAGAGGAATGATTCTTACTAATTCGTTGTCATTAGATTTCTTCTTTGAGCGGGGTTTTTTAGCAGGTTTCGATGCTCTCTTTTCTTTCAATTCCTGCGCTAGGCGCTCTTGAGGTTTGGAAGCGGCGATGTTTTTCGCTGTAGAGATCTTAGCTTGTGGAGGCAGAGCCGCTCCTGTGGGGTCTTCTTGGCGCGCCAAGATGGCGACTTCAGTCGGGGGGTTTTCGGTTTCAATGCTAAGAGTGGGGATAGGTTTAGGCCCGCAGAATGATGTTTCAAGCATCATTCTGTGAGGGGAGGAACAGCGCGATGCTTTGGAGTAGTTGGAGGCGGCCGACAGATGGGAGGCGGCTGACAGGTGGGAGGCAGCCGACAGGTGGGAGGCACCGGAGAGGGCGGATGCACCACTGACGCCGGAGGCTCCCGAGCCTCCGGAAGCTGCAGACCCTATAGACGACAACCGACTGGTTCTTCCTCCAATGAACAGGAGTCCACCTTCGCTGCAAGTTGAGTTCTTTCTCTCGTGCGCCTCCTTTTCACTCGTAGTTTCTAACTCGTACTTGTTCACCTAGAACAGAAAGTAGTATTTCAGTATATATTCCAGTATGAGCTGCCATTCAGCTCTGCATACAGTTGTAGTACATCATTATGGTTGTCCATATGTATTAACACATATGTGTATCCATAAATTACCATAAATTACTAAAATGGGTGGCAAATAATAAATGAGTATACTTTCCAGCCTTAGAACAGTACCAAAAGTCGAAGTCCTTTTTAGTGGGTTTTCTTCCACCTCCGAGAGAACGTTAAGCTAACAGCACAGAGTTAAAACATACAATGCACCAGTATATCTAAATTACATTTAAAGTTGTCATTTTCTCAAATATAATTTAAACTTTTAGAATATATGTGCCACACTATTCCGTTCCTAGAACAGCACTAGAAGGTCAAATCCTTTAATTGTGGGCATTGGAAAATAAACAATGAACATTTTCGTCCCTTGGAGAGGACGTAAAGCCGTTACCCTCGAGCCTGTATGCTAACGGGTATTCGTTAAAAAGCCTACTCCAAATGTACTTCACTTAGGCAAAATATATAGACTCTAAAGTGGAATCAACTAGGTAATGAAATCACCCATAACTAAAATGGGTCCCTTATAATAAATGAGCCACACTTTCAGCCCCTAGAACATCACTAAAAGGTGGAGGCCTTATAAAGTGTGGGCTTTGGAAAACAAACAACAAGTAAACATGTAAAGTTGCTGATAAAAGAGATTTTAGGTTACCGGGAACTGCAGTGTTTAGGTGATACAGAATTGATACCCACAATACCATTGAGGAGGCAAGCAGACAAGTCGTCATTACTAAGTTTATTAAGAGTTGAATGAAATATTTTGACGTGAGATGATTTCAACTTGTGCAACTGTCTGCTTTGCATTACTTCTTATCCAACTCCAATGTTTTGCTGATAACTGTGGGTATTGTAAAAACAAAACATTTTTCAAAAGTAGCAATGAAGTACAAACGAAAATATATTAAAATACAAAATAAATGACTAAACGTTGAGTTTATTATTATTGGAAAAATCACAGTCTTACCAAATATATTGACTTGATAGCTCGAACTTCTCCATCATCAAAAGATGTAAAGTACAGAAGTATATTGCTCTTGATAATGGAGGACGTCAAAAAAGCTATTAAGTCAACCTACAAGGGTTGTTTCTTTCCAAAACCAACACATATAGGCTTTCACCATTTAGTGATGTTCTTAAAGGTTACAATTGTGGCTCATTTGTTATTTGGCACCCATTCAGATCATGTGTAGGCTTTCACCTTTTAGTGCTGTTATCAAAGGTTACAATTGTGGCTCATTTGTTATTTGGCACCCACTCAAGTCATGTATAGAGGCCAGAGTAGCCCAGTGGTTTGAGCACTCACTTCTGGACTTGTAGATCCCTGGTTAGATTCTCATACTGACCCATGATTTTTTGCACGGGGAAGGTGAAAGAAATCTGAGCACGCCGTCGTTGAGAGAGGACGTTAATGTGTCGATCCAGAGCCTGTACGATATCGGGTCTCGTTAAAGATCCGCTACTCTAAATACGCTTCAGCTTGTCAAAAAGACTCAAGGGTTGATGGCTTAACCTCCGAGAAACGACGAGTTCAGTCGGAAGATTTTTCACCTCCCACATGATTGGTATCAAACCCCCGATCTACCAGTCCAAAGACGAGTAAGCAAGCCACTGAGCGCTACCCTGGCTCCTCTGGAACAACTTAAGCACTACATTTATTTACCAAAATAGACCATTTTTTGCTTTGCATTGGGTAAACTTTTAAAATAGACTAATTAAAAGTCTAATAGACTTTTAAAAAGTCTATAGACGTCTAAAAAGACTAATAGACTTTTAAAATAAACTAGCCTTTGTAGATATACGTGTATTGGATCATTAATGTTCTACGTACTATTCCGTGAGGTCTTCTTTAGATGTATGAAAGAGAGTGTCATTTCCCAATTTTAGGTTGAGAATACAACAATATGTAGCTATAACGAAAAGAATCCAGGTTAAAAACGTCAAACTAGTTCACTTGTCATGATAGGGTGGATATCGATTAAACAGGTTTAGACTACCCTATACCAGGGAGGCTGTAGATGACTTAAAATAACTGTCATCCTGGTTGACAGGCTCAAGGGACTTTAAATAGAAGTGCTCTAATAGAGACTTGACAGATAGTTCAGTGTCTTCTGGGAGAAGTGTCACTGCTAAACTCCTTTCTTGACATGGACAAACAATATTCACAAAATTTACGAACAGCACATAAATCTGTTGGTTTACATGTATATTGTCAGTACCACAAAGGTCAGTGTAAACTAACACATTAAGTGACACCTCAAAGGGTGGTGTTGGACTCGTTCGATCAGTATACTTTTGCAGGTTAGGACCTGTCATGTTAGATTGCAGTGGCAGTCCCACAAGGGAATACACATAGGCCCAACATAGGACCTTTGCAACATGATTTATTATACATTGGGAATTCTAAATTTTGCTTAACTCAAGTGTATTTACGGTAGGGTTTTTTAACGATTACCTGACATCGCACAGGCTTAACGTCCTCTCTGAGTGACGAGGTACTCATATTTATTCACCTCCTACTTGAATAAATCGAGGGCCACAGTGGGTATCGAACCCCAGAACTACCAGTCCACAGGCGAACACATTGTCATTGAGCTAACCTGGCCCTCCGAAGTGACAAAACCAAGCAAAGCGTACCGCTTGCTGACTCTGAAGCTTCTTTCTTCTGGTCTTCGTGTCCTGATCCAGGGGGTCGTGGAAGTCTAATTCCTCTGTACTGCTTCGAAGTTCTTGGGCCATTTCCTCAGAGAACCCCAATCCGTATTTTCCTCCTCCGCCGCCTTCCGTTCCTCCTAGAAAAAAAAAATATTTGGTACAAACTACTATGGTTGGTAAAAAAATCAGGGGCAACACTAGTGGATATAAACAGACCGAATGAGGGTTTAAACAGTAACTCATTTGTTGAATGAGGACTTTTACAGTAACCCGTTGTATAAGATGAAAGAGAACACAATACACAAGTTGAAAGAGAACACCTCTTTTTGTTCGAGAGATAAAGGAATATACCTTGCAGTTTTAATCTTTTAAACAAAGAATTGATGACTCACACATAGAAAGGTCACACTCGATCTGTGTTATATTGATGAGAACCATAACAAATTTAATAAGAATATAAATAAAAGTTTGTTATATATTACAATATCCTTGATTGGATCGGAAAGCTTGAAAAGAGTATTATTATTATATCATTTAATAGATCATAAAGGAAATTTAAAAAAAGAAACAAAATTAACTCACTTTAGTTTGGTCGTATACATCTTTCTCGGATTAATTTAAAATAATCCTATTTTAATTTAAACTTGAGTGTAATATATATGTATTTTCAAATCGACAAACTATTTTAAATATAAATTTGAACAATATTACAATAAACTTGGATCACTTTAATTTATTTTGGGATTATTTTTAATTGAACTAAAAATGTTATAGTTGTTTTGTTGAATATAAAAAGAACATAGTTGATCTATGTTATATTGATGAAATTATAGAACATTTAAAAGGATTTAAAAAATTTAAGTTTGTTTTACTTCAAAATATATATCTTGATTGAATCGGAAAGATTATGAATAGTAGATTACTTTCACGATTTTATTGATTATGATTATGATTGATCATAATGAAAATGAAACAAACAAACAAAAATTAACAGACTATAGAATGAGCTGTTTAGTTTTTTGTTGAAATTACTTCAAAGAAAAAAGGGCATTATAGTACGTATGTTTTACGTCGCTAAATTAAGTTTAAAGCAAAAATATTAGAACTTTGAATGAAGAAACATCCATTAAAATAAGAATGATATGGGAAAAGGATGCAAGAATTTTCGGATTTATAGAATTTTTTAAAATTTCTTTTATTTTAAAGTAGTTGAATTGGAAAAGTGGTAAAATGTTAAAACTACGAGTATCTCACTACTGAAGCGTTGCCTTTTGTGTATTGAAAACAGCTGTGCACATGCGTGAGGAGTCTACCTAAGGGTAAACTGAGTTACTTTTCCATTACTGGGTAAAGACCCAGATAATTGCCTGCTCTAATTCGTCTTGCAACCATCCGATTTCATCCACAAGGTGTCAAGTGGTTTATTAACCCTCTCGCTTAATTATTACATGCTTACAATAAAAAAAAAGTAGACTACCTTTAATTTAACTTATTAAAGAAGAGTTAGCAAACAATTTAAAATCCATCTTTCGATTTTCTTTATTTCAGTTAAATAAATATGAAGAGCTAACTTTTCAAAAGTTCTGAATGTTTGAGTACTGACCAAACGTGGGTTGGGATGGAGACTAAAGGTTTGTCCTCGTATAGTCTTAGTGAGGTTAACATTGTTTTGACCGGTAGTATTTCATTCTTGCTGGATTGTTTGTTTTTACTGAAAGTATCTGTTCATGATTATGTTTGCTTTGATCGAAAATATGTGGTCGAATTTAAGTTTCGACCTTATTTGAAGTATACAACAAAGTTTAAGAATATAACGTTTGAAGGTCCTTTTGTCTTCTACTCGTAGTAGTTTGGATCACGCCAAGCTGAGAAGACTACACCATTCCGAATGCAAGATTCGAAACCTAATTCACACATGCAATAATATAGTTATGGGGTTTGTTGGTAGGTGGTTTGGTGGTGGTTGGTGGCATTCTCAACAGATTTGAAAGGAATGCATAGTTTGAGAGCTGAATGACATGTGGAAGGAATTCTCTTTCGGGGTTAGTGTCGTCCTCGAAAGGTTTCAAACGAATGTATAGTTTGAAAGCTAAATGAAAGATGTAAGAAATTCCCTTTCGGGGCTGGTGTGATCCATTAAAGGTTTGAAAGGTAGGTATAATTAGAAAGCTATATGATAGATGAAGTTCCCTTTCGGGGCTGGTGCGAACCCTTAAAGGTTTGAAAGACAGGTATAATTAGAAAGCTAAATGACAGGTGTAAGGAGTTACCTTTTGGGGTTAGTGTCGTCCTCGAAAGGTTTGAAAAGAAGGCATAGTTTGAAAGGTGAATGACATAAGTAAAAGACTCTTTGGGGGCTGGTGTGCTCCTCGAAAGGTTTGAAAGGAAGGCTTAATTTGAAAGCTAAATAAGACCTGCAAGAAGTTCTCTTTCGGGGCTGCTGTCATCCTCCTGGTGAGATGAACTGCTTGCCCTGGATATGTCGATCCGCGGAGTGGCGGTCATGAGCTTGCGCTCCTTGATCGGCGGCAGAGCGAGGTGGCTCTTGTCCTCTGGGCTCTCATCGCTCAGGTCCTCCAGGGAAGCCACCGGCGCCGGTCCCTTCCGCCCCCGGTGGCCTTTCTCATCCATACAACCTGCAACCAACTTCTCCTCGTCACCTTTCAAATCGCTGACAAAACCCGTAAACTGCATAATAATCCTCATCAACAGTCGGTATTTCTATCCTACGCCATTCTTACACAGAGGCTTAGGAACTATTTAGCCGCACGGGGCGGTCGCAAGATTTGGCGCCCCCCTCTCTGGCCGTCGATAATCCATTGAAAATTCCAGAAAGTCCTCAAAAATATTTACTTTAATGGAATTACAATCAAGGTTCTAATTTTAGACTGCAGTTATTAGTCTCGACTTTTTTGAAACGTATAATTCAAATCATAAAAAAAAATATTAAATTAAATTAACTGGCTACGGAAACAAATACAATAAACTTTTAACCCCTATGAAAAACTGGTTTTAAAAAATTTAAAATCAATTTATTTTTAATTTGCAAATATTACAGCTTATAAATCCATTTAAAAACAGTTTTACACACATAAAACAAAAAAACAATTACGACCTTAAAAACTAATTTTTACATAAAATTTTTAATTTTTGTTAACCTTTTAAAAACCTTTAAATGGTTTTGTTAACCTTTCAAAATGGCACCCGGGGTGGACTGCCGCCACCCTTTGGTTACTACGGTACTCTGAACCTACAGTACCACGTGGAGCCTTGTTATCCCACAACAGTCTAGTACCCGCACCATATCCTACGAAAGCTTTATCAGTCTCCAAAGTTATATTTCTCTAAATATACCCAATCAGCTACTATGTGACTGTCAATCTTGTTAACAAACTAAAAGGCTCCACAAAACAATTGTTTATGTAAACAATTCACTCTCCTAATACAACTTTTTTAGGAAACTCATTTTTGAAATAAATTATTCTTCAAGAACCAAACAAGTTCCAAACCTTGTTCTCCTTTAAGGATGCAGCTATTACAAAAGCAGTATAGTTTTTTTAAAACCATTTCAATTAGAAAAAAATATTATTCTTTCAAAACATTTGAAAAGTTTTCTTCTTATTTCCCTTCATTACATTCGTATTTAATCCAAAATATGTCAATTCATTATACAGGTATAGTTCCGCCCATGCGTCTCAAGTTATGTCAATCTTCATTACACTTCGGTTTAAAAAAAAAAACATGGAAAAATAAAAAAAATAAATTTTACGCCAAATATTCAACTTTAAGTTTGTCTGTTAGAAATATTGGAATCATATTATCACTAGAAAACAATTATAATCAGAAAAATCACATTTACACGAGAGGGTATTTTATCATACTACAGAGTAGCTGTAGTAGAATGAGTGTTATCAAACACAAATATTACCGGTTATTTACAATTATATCTCTATTTGAGAATTATCTCAGAAATTCGAGGAGCGTAATTTGATCTCTCAAAGAGGAGGATCTCTGTCCTACCATAGAGAAAAACGCCGCCAGCAAGGATTGCACAACAAAATAATTTCAAAAATAATCAATTCCCCTCCAATACTATTTATAGCCTTTCTTTCCGTACCATGCAGTATAAAAGTAGAATTTATTTATTTGTAAGCTTACAGTAGATTTCTTATTAGCCTGATATAACTGAAAATTGCATTCATGAAGAAAGTATTGTTCAGAACTAGGAAAGTTTATTTTCGGTTTAGCCTAGGCTAGCTTAGAGACCAGCTGATCGACATAAGTCGCCTGTCCTCGTCCTAATTAACGATGTTGGGTGAGGTATACCCGTTCTTCTGAAATAACTTAAGTTCATTTTCATTAATATATCTCGCTGAATAATACATCATTTTAAGAATTTGACAAGATCGTATCAGATAAAGTGTGTATGGAAAGCATTCTTTTTAGATTACAGCAATTAAAGTGCATTATTTAAGGGCTTATGCAGTTCTACTAGCTTAGCAATATCATGAAAAAATTGCACATAACCATCTATATTAAGATAATGTAATATAATTGTTAACAGTTTTCGAAATTAACTAAATGTGCAGCAGTTTTTAGTGCAAATTTAGCTTATATAACAGCATGTCATAACATAAAAACAAGTCAACTACAATGCAGTGAAGTTGTGAAATAACTGTACATAGATTATGATGTGTTAGGCAACAAGAACTTATACTCCTATGGTGGTAACAACCACGAAAAAACACAAAATAAACGTATCGCAAAGTAGCTATAGTATACTGGTATTATATTACAATATTCGAAATGAAATCATAATGATAGTGACAATATTGATGGTTTGACATCAGTGATCACATTGATATCAGTAATGATAGTGACAATATTGTTCATAGATGGTTTGACATCAGTTATCCTATTGATATCAGTAATGATAGTGACAGTATTGATGGTTTGATCACATTGATATCAGTAATAATAGTGACAATATTGTATATTGATCATTTGTTATCAGTGCTCGTAATGAAAGCAGTAATGATAGTGACAATATTGATGGTTTGACACCAGTGATCGTATTGATATCAGTAATCATGGTGATAATAGTGAACATTTGATATCAGTAATTGTAATGCACAATAGTGATCGTAAATGATTTGTCATTGTAATGGGAAAACTACAACAGTGATCGTATGATAATTGTGAAGGCAATGACATCAGTAATCGTAATGGATAACATTAATCGTAATGATCAGTGGTTGTTATGGGCAATGGTGATCGTATAATATATTAATATATGATTACTATGGTCATTGAAATGACATTGGTATTTATGAAATGGAATTATTGTAAGTATTGTTATTAGAGATTGTAAGCATCTCTTCTGAGTTCATCAAAATAACACCCCATGAAGAAGTATGGAATAAAACATACTCAGGCAACAATTTCGTAAAAGACGTAAATGCTATACCAAGAAAAGAACAATTGTCTTATTGAATCCCTTTAAATAATGGAATTAAAACCCAATATGACCAACCAAATAAGATTTGCTGAAATGTTCAACTGGAGAAATCTAAAGTAAGTACATTTTTCGAGAGGAGGAAATAACTTAAATTGGATTAAATTTGAACCCATGACTAATCGTTAATTCCTGAAAAGGAAATAACTTTAATTGAATGAAACTTGAATCCATGACTAATCGCTAATTACGATTACTAAAAAGGAAATTACTTTAATTGAATGAAACTTGAATCCATGATTAATCGCTAATTACTAAAAAGGAAATAACTTTAATTGAATGAATCTTGAATCCATGACTTATAGCTAATTCCTAATTATCAGTAATGACCTGTTAAACGTATCGTTTACTAAGTATTAATTTGCCTTACCAGACAAAGCGTCACATACGTCGTGTAATTAAGTGCATTAATGTATAGATCACTATTATTATTCCCTTTGGTGGAGCTGGGCAAGATGTTAATTTCAAAATAACAAAACAAATATTTGATGAGAAAGTATTTGTACCTGCCTAGATATGTATTAATCTGGTTTGATTGTCAGTTTCGTTTGAAGTCTTAGGTTTAGTATCGCAGACTTTCAGGTACTCGGGTGAGCTCAGATACTTGACCCTTTATCTCTTATGTTTGATATTTCTACCTTCTTTGCCAGAGTTGTCTTTTTTAAAAAAGTTGTAATTTACATTGTGTAAAGTTTATAGCCAAATAACTTTGCTCGGAGCAATAGAGTCGAATTCATTGTGAATGGGAGTCGTTTAATATGTGATGAGACACACCGTTGCCTAGCTAATTGACCTCTAGTTCAATACTGGGCAGCTCTACTGGAAAGGCTGAGTCACGTGGCAAAGGTCGTCATGCGTGCTCTCTTCAGGCTCATTCAGCCTCCCAACAATCTATTAATAGATGCAACCAAACCAAACCCAATACGTCTTCCCTCCTCCAGCATCGTATTACAACTTTATTGCCTTTTTTCTTAACCACCTGTAAAATATCCTCCGTTATTTTCTTTTTATTGACTGAACAGTAAAAATAAAATGAATGAGTCATAACTTTTGGTGGTAATCAGTTTTAATTTTACTATAAATAAAATACAGTAGAACCTCGTAGTATGAGTGCCTTATTGTATGAGCAATTCGCTTTACGAACTGTCATTTGTAAGAATTATTCTCCCGTGCGACGAGTGCGTTGTACGAGCGATCGTCTTTTTATCAGACTAATAGAACGTGATTATTTCTCGCATGCATTTATATTATTCGTATTACATGTACAGTATTGTTTATTTTTTCTAATTGTACCTTTTCCATTTAAAAAATAAAATTTATTTCCAGAAGAGACGAAAAGTAAATTTGTACGTCAACTTTTTAGCTAATAATATGTCATTTAATCCCAGTAATTAAAAAAGGGGGAATAATGGAAAAATGTGGGGGAATAATAAAAACACAGGGATACCATCCAGGTTGTCCAACCTAATTATTTTGTTGATATTGATTTTTAAATATGAAGTGGAATGAGATCGGGAAGAGTTAGACTGGCAAGCCTGATTTTTAATCCCAGATGTATAGCTAATTATTCTACTCTTTTTTGTTTATACACTTTTATTTAGCTTTCTTAAACCTTTATTTTATATTATTAAAAGTTTTATTGATTTTTTCAATATTAATTAACACTTAATAAATTATTTTATTATAGAGCTTGGAGATGAAATATTGTATGTCCCTCGAGAATAATGAGCTGTTTTCTGGCGTAATTATCTCTCTCGACTTCACCTCGGGATTTATTAACCTTGATTTCTTCGGCGTTGACTTAGTAATCAACTAAAACACTCGGGAAATAGTAAACCTCATTGTTCCTTAGGTGCATAAATATCTATAAAACAGGCATTTTAGGAATGGAACGGATTATTTATTTTCTTATTATTAATATGAAATTGCTTCGTAATACGGGTAAATGGGAATATGAGCTCGGTCTGGGAACGAATTAAACTCATACTGCCAGGTTCTACTGTATGGGGATTCATGAACAATACAGTGTATATGTTTTAACAGATTTGTAGATTTTATGATTCTTTCAATCTATTACTTCGATGTAACCTTTATAGAAAAGATGAGGTAATGTTATTACTGAATTCGGCTCGACAAAGGACCAATATTAGGCCTATTTGTGTTCACTCGTCGAACTGTCAATGCAACCTAACCTTGGGGTATTTTATCTGAAAAAATACGCCGTGTTTTCGCCATTAGTAATATTTCATTTTAACTTTAGCCGTCTTATACTTGAGTTCTTTAAAATAACGTTTCATTGAGAACAATGTTCTTTTATTAATACTTTCTGTAATACCAACTTTAAAATACGAGTTTTTGATTAAATAGATTATATTGATATAGTTTCTCGACCACTGATTCTTCAAATACTCATTTGGTTATTGAGGATTAGAAGGTCAAGATGTTTTGCCAAAATTTGTTCGGCATTCTCAAGCCTTATTGAAGGAACTACTCAACGCATTATCCATATTTCTTCTATTTGTAATTGATATGGAACTTTACGTAAACAACGATGAAATATTAGATGTTAGTCAACATCATAACAGACTAACATCTAATGTGTCATTGTTGTTTAAATAAATTTCCATGTCAATTCAATTCACTTTTGATAATATATATTACAAAAAGTACAGATGTAGATAAAGCGTTGAGTAGTTAGTTCAATAAGCCCTGAGAATGTCGAACAAATTTCGGAGAAACGTCAGCTTATAATTAGAAGTTATTAATTGGACCAAATCCTCAATAAAAAAATTAGTGTTTAAATAGATTATAGTTTATTGAGTTATGTAATAATAGAATAAGTCAGTTTTGTGACGACCTGTTGATGCAGATGGAGCTTTCAGTCCGATGTTCAAGATCTATGCAGGTTCTTCTATCAACCTTCGGCAAATCAGCAATGGTCACTAAACCTATCTCTGATCGTCTTCAATGTAACAATAATTAACGTTTCAATCAATGAGTTGGCAACATTGGTGTATAAGGCAAAGCCTTAAGAAGGGATCGAATTGAAATGCTTAAGTTGCCAAAAAACGAATTTAGTGCAAAATATAGCTTCTAGTAGTGTTCTTCAATTGTAAACTGCTCTATTAGCTCCATTAAATTTAGACGTTTGCATTCAACTTTCGCCTTTATTGTATTGAAAACATAATTGGAACGTGTTTGAAAGTTGCATGTCCGGTAATAATAGGGTCTATTTTTGATGGTATGACTTCGTGAACAATCAACAACTACTTCTTTAATGAACCCTTGTGCTATTTGTTTACATAGATAGTATCTGTGATAATTACCTCAGCTCTGTGACAATCCTGTTTATGTTTATATCTGTTTTCAAAAGAATTTTACAACTTGATTTCTAAATAGATAACAATAGTGTCCTCACAAATGCAGTAATAAAAATGTTTAATCTCTTCAGGAGATAATAACTGTAGTCAGCACTCCAGCAGATCGTAAATAGTAGCAGTGTCCTTGTAGTTTTACATGAGAGGGGAGGTCATTCCCCATTGACCCTCTACCCTAGTAGTCTTAGAAGAGTCATTCCCCATTGACCCTCTACCCTAGTAGTCTTAGAAGAGTCATTCCTCTTTGACCCTCTACCCTAGTAGTCTTAGAAGAGTCATTCCCCATTGACCCTCTACCCTAGTAGTCTTAGAAGAGTCATTCCTCTTTGACCCTCTACCCTGGTAGTCTTAGAAGAGTCATTCCCCATTCACCCTCTACCCTAGTAGTCATAGAAGAGTCATTCCCCATTGACCCTCTACCCTAGTAGTCTTAGAAGAGTCATTCCTCTTTGACCCTCTACCCTAGTAGTCTTAGAAGAGTCATTCCCCATTGACCCTCTACCCTAGTAGTCTTAGAAGAGTCATTCCCCATTGACCCTCTACCCTAGTAGTCTTATAAGATTCATTCCCCATTGACCCTCTACCCTAGTAGTCTTAGAAGAGTCATTCCTCTTTGACCCTCTACCCTAGTAGTCTTAGAAGAGTCATTCCCCATTGACCCTCTACCCTAGTAGTCTTAGAAGAGTCATTCCCCATTGACCCTCTACCCTAGTAGTCTTAGAAGAGTCATTCCCCATTGACCCTCTACCCTAGTAGTCTTAGAAGAGTCATTCCCCATTGACCCTCTACCCTAGTAGTCTTAGAAGAGTCATTCCTCTTTGACCCTCTACCCTAGTAGTCTTAGAAGAGTCATTCCTCTTTGACCCTCTACCCTGGTAGTCTTAGAAGAGTCATTCCCCATTGACCCTCTACCCTAGTAGTCTTAGAAGAGTCATTCGTCTTTGACCCTCTATCCTAGTAGTCTTAGAAGAGTCATTCCCCATTGACCCTCTACCCTAGTAGTCTTAGAAGAGTCATTCCTCTTTGACCCTCTATCCTAGTAGTCTTAGAAGAGTCATTCGTCTTTGACCCTCTATCCTAGTAGTCTTAGAATAGTCATTCCTCTTTGACCCTCTACCCTAGTAGTCTTAGAATAGTCATTCCTCTTTGACCCTCTACCCTAGTAGTCTTAGAATAGTCATTCGTCTTTGACCCTCTACCCTAGTAGTCTTAGAATAGTCATTCCTCTTTGACCCTCTACCCTAGTAGTCTTAGAATAGTCATTCCTCTTTGACCCTCTACCCTAGTAGTCTTAGAAGAGTCATTCCTCTTTGACCCTCTATCCTAGTAGTCTTAGAAGAGTCATTCGTCTTTGACCCTCTATCCTAGTAGTCTTAGAAGAGTCATTCCCCATTGACCCTCTACCCTAGTAGTCTTAGAAGAGTCATTCCTCTTTGACCCTCTACCCTAGTAGTCTTAGAAGAGTCATTCCTCTTTGACCCTCTATCCTAGTAGTCTTAGAAGTGTCATTCCCCATTGACCCTCTACCCTAGTAGTCTTAGAATAGTCATTCCTCTTTGACCCTCTACCCTAGTAGTCTTAGAAGAGTCATTCCTCTTTGACCCTCTATCCTAGTAGTCTTAGAAGAGTCATTCGTCTTTGACCCTCTATCCTAGTAGTCTTAGAAGAGTCATTCGTCTTTGACCCTCTACCCTAGTAGTCTTAGAATAGTCATTCCCCATTGACCCTCTACCCTAGTAGTCTTAGAATAGTCATTCCTCTTTGACCCTCTACCCTAGTAGTCTTAGAAGAGTCATTCCCCATTGACCCTCTACCCTAGTAGTCTTAGAAGAGTCATTCCCCATTGACCCTCTACCCTAGTAGTCTTAGAAGAGTCATTCCCCATTGACCCTCTACCCTAGTAGTCTTAGAAGAGTCATTCCTCTTTGACCCTCTATCCTAGTAGTCTTAGAAGAGTCATTCCCCATTGACCCTCTACCCTAGTAGTCTTAGAAGAGTCATTCCTCTTTGACCCTCTACCCTAGTAGTCTTAGAATAGTCATTCCTCTTTGACCCTCTACCCTAGTAGTCTTAGAATAGTCATTCCTCTTTGACCCTCTATCCTAGTAGTCTTAGAAGAGTCATTCGTCTTTGACCCTCTACCCTAGTAGTCTTAGAAGAGTCATTCCTCTTTGACCCTCTACCCTAGTAGTCTTATAAGAGTCATTCCTCTTTGACCCTCTATCCTAGTAGTCTTAGAAGAGTCATTCGTCTTTGACCCTCTACCCTAGTAGTCTTAGAAGAGTCATTCCTCTTTGACCCTCTACCCTGGTAGTCTTACATTAGTGGGCTGGTAATTGACCATTGACCCTCTACCCTAATAGTGTTACATGAGTGGGCTGGTAATTGACCATTGACCCTCTAACATAGTACTGCAAATGCTAATGATAACATAGTACTCTAACATAGTACTATGATTACTGATCGACTGAACTGTACTGCTAGGATTCATTCTATGAAGGTTTAGCACTACCATGGTAAGCTTGCAATGACTCATTGCTTGCATAGATCCTCAATTAGTTGTGAAAGTACTTCCAACTAAGGAGGACAATTGAGAAAAGTTGAGTATTTGAAATATATTATATTGTAAAGATGAAATGACGCAAATGTTATTTAGAAAGACTAAAAGATGACTAAGAACAGGTGCCACAAAGTATGATAATATCTTTAACAATAAAGTACATAGCAGGGGAAAATGACCAAAAGAAACAGTAATGAAGCTCACTTTGATATTCCGTCCTCGACATGACAGCACTGTGTCATTCGAGTTGACTCTTCTACTGCTGAGGACTAATTTCGAAATATAATAAGTATATTACTAATTTTGTCTTCCTTCCTGTTTGAACTTCTATTAGAGCGGTAAATTTGATTAGTCATCCATTGCTAGAGGAATTTAATTAGATATTAATTAGTGATTAACAATTACTAAAGCATTTCATGGTGTATAGATGTGGTATAGTGCTTTGGAATGAATGATGGCATGGTAATTAAATATAAATTAGTGATTAAGTTTCGCTAATCTATACTATGATATAAAAGGGAAATTCTTCTTAAACGATATCAGTGTGTCTGTCTTAATTGCTACTTACTAGATGAGCTGTATCAAATCAATAAATGGGCATATCTAATTACTTTAATTCAATTATAGTTAGAAATCAAATTCATAATTAGGCAGCATTATAATTCATTCTGAAATGAATATGCAATTATGACAGTACAATATTCTCATTAGCATTTAATAGAACATGCCAAGTTAAATAGTCTATTCCATGTGGATATCTTTGCCTGTTTACTAATAAAAGCGTACAAGACTAAGTAATCTACAAGCATACTACGCCTCAATTTAGCTATTTAGTGTTGGCATGCAGCCCGTAGAGCCTACATCTACATTCTAAATGCACAACGTGTTACGTGAAGGCAGTCAGAGAAGTTGTTCAAGAGGCCGCAGTGTCAAAGCACACACAGTGTCATCAAGCCTGGTGGACCGGCACGCCTCTTGCTTCCTTAGCAGCGCTCCGCAGTCCGTGCTAATCTGTTAACAGTAGCGCCCGACTTCAGAGCCAACACACTCACTTGCTGTCAGTCATCATACTACTTGGGAGGGCTATAAGCTTTGGAGGGAATAATTAACATGGTAGAGGGTCTTTCGCTTTAGAGGGAATAATGGCAGTATTGTTGCAGTCAACTTCAGAGGCATCTTGGTGGGCTATCGCTTCGGAAGAAATAATAAAAATATAATAGTTGACTTCAGAGCCAACATTCACTCACTGTCAGTCAGATCTCATACTAGTTGGGAGGGTTTTCGCTTTAGAGGGAATAATGAAAGTACTGGTAGTCGACTTCAGAGTTAAAAAACTCGATATCAGTAAAATATTAATAGTCGACTTCAGAGCCATCGCTCTCTTGCTGTCAGTCTTACTTTAGTCATCATACCAGTAAGGTGGGGGAAGGAGGCTTTATCTTTACAGGGAATATTATTAGTCGACTTCAGAGCCAACACTCACTCACTGTCAGTCAGACCTCATACTAGTTGGGAGGGTTTTCGCTTTAGAGGGAGTAATGAAAGTATTGGTAGTCGACTTCAGAGTTGAACACACTCGATGTCAGTAAAACCTTAAGTCATCATATTAGTTGAGGAGCTTTCGTTCTCAAAGAAATTAAGAAAATATTGATAGTCATCTTCAGAGCCAACCTCACTCGCTGTCAGTCACCATAACTCACCTCAGTCATCATAACATACCAGTTGGTGGGTTTTTGCTTTAGAGGGAATTATAAAAATACTGATAGTTTATTTCAGACCCCCCCCTGATGTGCCTTCACCTTGACGTGGTGGGGGGGCTTAACACGCCAGGGTGATTGCTCCCTCATGGTGTGAACTAAGAAAGGCACAACTGGGCCGATGCTGGCTCCGCACGATGTCAGAATTGGAAATTCCGTTCGTTCACTTACTGGCTTGCGTAGCAGTCCTCCTTTATTCGTCAGTTGTGGCTAATGCCTGTCTTTTTTCAGACTTCTCTTTCACTGTGGTGGCCCAACAGCCGGCTTTGGCTGCTACCTTAGAGTTCTCGATCTTAGGCTGGTGTCCGCTGTAGAAAATCCGCTCAGACACGCACTGGTTCAAGAGCTGGATCCTAAACTCCTCGTTTCTTCTTCCGGCTTGAACCTGTCTTTTCTAAGATATTTTTCAGAACCCCAGTGATATATACCAATTTTTTCGGTTATAAGCAAACTTCACTAGATCTGTCTCGTTTTCTCATTCGTAAGTAGGCCGTTGGTTTCTCGTGCGTGACAAAGGGCTCCACGTTAAAAACATCAACCTATTCTGCCTTATCAAGGTATGGCCAAATTTAAGGTACTTAAATAAATCAAAACAGGTACTTCACTTCAGAGCCAACACACACTTCTGTCAGACGTTAGTGATCATACCTCTTGGAGAGCTTTGGCTTCAGAGGCTGCAATGACAACTTGGTAGTCAACTTCACAGCCAATACTCAGTCGCTGTGGAACTAAATCAATTTGTTAATAATTTCTTATAATTAAATTACATTCTCTAAAGTGGACTGTTTTAGAAAGTAGTTGCTAAAGTTATATGCTATAGTAGTGTCTTCTACTTTAGTTATAACTACAACCAGTAACTAACTAAAGTAATGATAAAGAAATAAAAAGGTCAATATGGAGAAAATCCACCTACTCACACACATCTATACATGACCAGACACAAACACATACAACGTACAAACTCACACACACACTAAAAAAAACCAGTCAGTTTTCACTTTTTCAAAACCCCTTATGAATATAAATTACTACATTTTGGACTATCTTCTAAAATCTATTAGCATCTAGAATGAATGATTGTGGTCTTTTAAATGAGGCAGTTGTTTTGAATAATATTACACAATGCATACCAATTTAATAATATATATATATATATTCAGTTAGGTTTTGACTCTGACGAAAACTGCTTGTTACAGTTGAAAGATCTTAGTCTTTTTTTTCCCATTTCATATTGTGGTTTAATCATTGTTATATATATATATATATATATATAAAATTGGTTATGACGGTTAGGTCTCCAACCGTCTCTGAACCAGTGCACTTGGTTGAACCCAACTCACTTGGGTTTTTGACTCTGACGAAGACCGCTTGTTACGGTTGAAAGATCTTAGTCTTGTTTTCCCATTTCTTATTGTGGTTTGGTCATTGATTGTTGTTTCACGTGTTTATGTGAAATCTTTATATATATATATATGAATTATAATCAAAATAACACTTAATGTATGGACGGATTAATTTACCACTGTGAAATTAATTTGGAAACAATGCTCTAAGGCTTTTCGTGAACACATCGTCAGAGAGCAAGTGAACTAAACAATAATAATTACTTGTTAAGGTGGTTGATTGAAGTCTCTAGAATTGTCGTAACCCTGAATATATTTAATAATACTATAATTGAAGAAGTCTTCATCTGAAGATCTGACCGAGTCCTGAAAAACTTTTATTTTATATATCTTATATATATATATATATATAATTATATACTTATTTTCTTTTTTTATCGACGTTTGGTCTAGCTTCAAACAATGCTAAATCTTTAAGCTGAAGTTTCGTCTATATTTGTAAACATCTTCAGGGCTAGATTAATACAGAATTTAATTACAGTAAAATAAAATTCTGAAATTGTAATTGTAATTAAATTCTGTAGTGATGTAGCCCTGAAGATGTCTACAAATACAGATGAAACGTCGGCTTAAAGGTGTTTTATTGTTTGAAGGTAGACCAAACCACGATGAAAAAGAAATTAAGTGTTCAATATATGTGGTCGAGGTAAGAAGACATTATATATATATATAAAGATTTCACATAAACACGTGAAACAACAATCAATGATCAAACCACAATAAGAAATGGGAAAACAAGACTAAGATCTTTCAACCGTAAACAAGCGGTCTTCGTCAGAGTCAAAAACCCAACTGAACACTAGATGCAGAAAACATCTGGTGAGGAGTTGAGAAGAGTGGGAGGGAAGAGTGGTATTTTAAAAGGGTGAAAGCACAGGAAAGGACTAATGTCCAGAAAGGGATGTTTGGGGAAACAAAGGAGTACAGTAAGAAAAAGTAAAAAACTGTCAAACACCAATATAACGTAAGTAGACAGGAAAAAAGTAGTGCCTTATTCTTGCATATAAAAAATGAAAATCATCATATTGATTGGACAGGAGCTAAATTTATTACCTATGAAAAATCAATGTTGTTAAGAAATATTATTGAATCGTCTCTAATTAAATTTAATAGATCTAATATTATAAACATTAGTAACGGTCTCTTCAAACTTGATACTTTCGTCACGAGGGCAATAGCCTCTTCAAAGAGGGTTGGCAGCTAGCAGACAGTTTTTTACTTTTTCTTACTGTACTCCTTTGTTTCCCCAAACATCCCGTTTCTGGACATTAGTCCTTTCCTGTGCTTTCACCTTTTAAAATACCACTCTTCCCTCCCACTCTTCTCAACTCCTCACCAGATGTTTTCTGCATCTAGTGTTCAGTGGGTTTTTGACTCTGACGAAGACCGCTTGTTTACGGTTGAAAGATTTGAGTCTTGTTTTCCATTTCTTATTGTGGTTTGATCATTGATTTTATATATATAGGTGTATAATGTAATCGGGATTCGGTTATTTTCAGATCAAAATCAAACTCTCAATGCCGACGTTTCGGTTTTAATTTAAAACCTTTTTCATAGGCAGAAGTCAGAATTTTGAATTAGAAAAATGATGAATTTACATTATATAAATGAAGTAACAATAGATAGTTAGTCAAAAACTTGGACCAGTTAGATGTTAGTTCACTATGTATTGTTACTTCATTTTATATAATGTAAATTTCATCATTTTTCTAATTCAAAATTCTGACTTCTGCTATGAAAAAGGTGTTTTAATAAAACCGAACGTCGGCATTGAGAGTTTGATTTTTATCCTGGAAAATTAACCGAAATCTCGATGACATTATACACCTATTCTATCCAACGTGTTGATATATTTTGAATTTGTTTATATATATATATATATATATAATATATATATATATATATATATATATGTATATACGAGTGTAAATGTACTAAAATAAATATGAATATATAGTTTTTTTTCTATGTAAATAGTAATAGACATTTTAAGGTATATAATGGGAAAGCTTTGTTTTTTAATGTTGACAGCTCAGTGGTGGGAGAAATGACTTCCAGATGAAATGCATCAACATAGCAAGTTTCTAAACTTGAGAGACAATAAGTTTATCAAGTAGAAAGTTGAGCTTGATTCGATAACTTTACTTTATCTATTCTATCCCCCCATCCCTCTAAAGGAGTTTAGAAACTTAAGCCAACTTACTAAAGTCATCTCAACAAGGTAGCATTTGTTCTTCAATTTTTGCTAACCTTAACCTAATCAAGTGTTCAACTGTTGTTTGAAAAAAAAAATTGAACAAATATCAATTTAAACGGGACAGGAGTTTGTATTCTGCTATAATAATAATAGAAGGGAGTTTATAAATACACAATTACTGAGAATTCGAAGAGTTATGTGGTGTTGCGGTTAGTAAAGAACATGCCCTGTGCTGTGACTGTAGTACTTTTCAGGAGTCCCTTTTTCTGATAGTAGGTGCAAACAAACAATATCAATCAAATAACTTTATCATTATATATATATATATATATATATATATATATATATATATATAATATATATATATATATATATGTATAAATGAAAAAGACAGCACATAAAAGAAAGAAGAACACTTACTGGATCAATATTTCGAACTAAAGTTCGTCATCAGGAAAAGAGTAGAAGGGAAGAAGAAGATAGTTCCCACTTCTTCTTTCCTTCTACTCTTTTCCTGATGACGAACTTTGGTTCGAAATACAGTGATACCTTGAGATACGATTTTAATTCGTTCTGTAATCATCGTCGTATGTCAAAAAATTCGTATCTCAAAGCAATTTTTCCCTTTAAAACAATGTAATATGTATTAATGCGTTCTAGCGATACTAAATCACTCAAAAAAAAACGTTAAATTACATATAATATAACATTTTTTGTACAAATAAACGAGTAATAACACACATATGGTAAAATAACATATTGATGTATGATAAATGTTAATAAAATCAATAAAAAAGAAAGGAGTTTAAATTTTTATTTAAATTTTTTTTCAATTTTTTTTTAGATTTGTTGTATCTAAGAATTAAGGCCCAGATTTTTTTTTTGTGAGACCTTCGAAAAGTAACGATCAAGAGAGGTTTGTTTCTGCCTCTTTTTTAAAATGTTACGAAAAAATGTGAGACACGTATCATTAAATAAGGCACTCGCTCTCCCAGTAGACATTTTCTCTGGGTGTCTTTTTTCTACAAAATCAGACACTTCCTGCCTGATGAAATCGTATCTCAAATTTTTCGTCGTATATCGGAGCAAAAAATGGTCGAATATTTCGTGTCGTATCTCAAATAATCGTATGTTAGGGCAATCGTATCTCAAGGTATCACTGTATATTGATCCAGTAATTGTTTTCGTTTTTTTTAAGTGTTGTCTTTTCCATTTATTTATCTGTTTGTTAGACTGTTTAGTAATTTCATTTATATATATATTGTTTTTATAGTCCTGAGGATGATATATAAATACATCAAAAGGTTAGCATAAGAAAATTAGAGACAGTAAGTGTGTTTGTTCCTCAGTTCTGTGTTTGTGATTCACCGTGAAACGTTTGTTGTCCTTTTGGATCGTATTCCTGTTTACATTATAAATATATATATATATATATATATATATATATATTGATAAAAGTATCGACCGTGGAATAGAAACAAAACTAAAGTTTATCGTTACTAGGTCAGTCCTTCAGGTTCAAATTAAACTGTCATTGGCAAAGTGTCGGTTTTTATTTAAAACCTTTTTCATAGGCAGAAGTATAAATTTTGAAACAGTTAAACTAAGTATTACATTACAAATTATTTTACAAAGAAAAATAGTATGTGGATTTCAACAACTGTAGTCTGAATGAACACGTAACATTGAACTGAAATAAACAAGCAAGGTAACCAAATTTCACCAGACAACCAAAAAGTCACTAACACAATTTTTCATCTATGGTATCAACAATCTTTAAAATAACACACCCGAATAAATACTATTTACATTTCAAATGCCACTTCTATAATTAACGGATGACTGGTCCTTTCTAGTATATAACATTTCCAGAGTTTTCCTTCTCTGTTCATCCATTTTATTTTATCCAATTATTTTTATTTTATCAAAATCAAAATTATGGCCTTCATTATTACTGTGTGCTGCTAATGCATTAATTTTCTTTTTTCTTATAGAAAACTGTGTTGGTAAGTCCTTCTAAAAACGACTGGTTTCTCTATAATAAACTTTCGACGTTTATTACGTGTACAGTCTTTGCACTTTATTGCATATATAATATTACTCTGTAATTCCTTTGGAATCTTCTCTATTATATTTGAAAATAACGATTTCATTTTTCTTTTCCTATAAAATGCTAAATTAACTGGAGGTAAGTGTCTTTTGGAGACTTTTTTAATTGGTTGCGATAATCTTTCAACATATGGAAATTAAAAAAAACTTTTTATCTTGAACTTCTAAGTCAGTATTTGTACCATTTTCTGGTTCTTGTTGTTGCCTTAAATATTTTGACCAAAAACGTTCAATCAAATTTCCTGGATCGTTATTTTTCTGTAGTAACTTTTACCCTTTTCTTATTTTTATGTAAGCAGCATAATGAACTTACTTCTACAACTTTTTTCACCATATTTTTAACGCAATTTAATTTTTGATTCATAGGATGGGAAGAATAATAATTCAGTATTCTTCCAGGACTGGTAGGTTCCGTGTACAATCGGTTAAAATATTACCATTTTTTCCTCTTATAACTTTTATATCGAGGAATGAGGGAATGCCATCTTTTTCTGTCACATGTAAATTTAATTCGATTATTATACGAATTAAATACACTTAAAACATTATCCACTTCTCTTTTTTCAATATTTAAAGAAAAATAGAAACTTATACTATTTCAAGAATTGATAAGTATATAACTTCAACATCACGTACTATAGTAAATGAGGTTGTTGATGAACTTAAAAAGAACTGGATAAATCTTCATCAAGCAATATTAATGAAATCATATAATGGATTAGCTTCGATGATACGAGTATATGGATTAGTGAAACTGCATAAGACAAATTTTCCTCTGCGCCCAATTGTTTCATTTATAGGTAACCAACTTATGAACTATCAAAATACGTAAAGAAATATCTGAATTATATTGTTGCCACTAGTGAATTCAATGTTAAAAATAAGTTAAAGAAGACAGCACAGAGATATACAAAGAAATAACTCTTTTCTATACTTCGACCATCGTCGTCATCCGGAGGCGAAGAGTCCTGTTAATCCAAACTAGATTGTTGTTGCTCAAATCCGCAAAGTGTTTTCTTTGTAATAAAAAAAATAAATCACTAATATAATACTTAGTTTTTCTCTTTTAAAATTTTATTTTTTACCCTATGAAAAAGGTTTTAAATAAAAACTGAAACCTTGGAAATGAGAGTTTAATTTGAACCTGAAGAACTGACCGAGTCCTGATAACTTTTATTATATATATATATATACATATGATCAAACCACATAAGAAATGGGAAAACAAGACTAAGATCTTTCAACCGTAACAAGCGGTCTTCGTCAGAGTCAAAAACCCAACTGAACACTAGATGCAGAAAACATCTGGTGAGGAGTTGAGAAGAGTGGGAGGGAAGAGTGGTATTTTAAAAGGGTGTTGTATATATATATACAAATAACAGTATTTGTATAAATCTAACACTCATACATACACACACATACATCCACACACACTCAATCTATCTCACACACTATCTATCTTCAGGCTACACGTCATCACTGTCAGGCCATCACTCCACTAATGTTGCCAATCTCCGGTCCCATTAGTAGAAGGCCTTGAGGTCATGCCCTCGCATGACAATGCACTTTTGCTGTGCATTGAAGTCAAGTGCCAGTTGACTCGGCTGTGGGGCGCTCCTCAACCCGGAGGAGCAACAAGTGGTCGGAGAGCGCGCCCAATGACTCGGCCAGTTTCAGTAATAAACACGTATTCCCCCTGCTCCCTGTCAGCTGGGATTCTCAACGCCACCCCTGCCCACCCTCAACAACCTTGTGCCGCTCTGTCGACGCCGACACCCCACACTGGAGTCTTCTCTCTAATATAGCCTTTGTCACCTCCACTAACTTAAAGCCACTGTAACACGGCTCTTCGCGCTTCGACGTGCTCAGATTTTTTCACTTCCTTTGTGAATAAATCGAGGGCCAGAGTGCGTAAGGGAACCCCGTATGTCCAGTCCAGACACGAGTACGCAACCCACTGGGCTACTTTGGCCTCCCTTATCTAACTTATAATGACTAATTATATTTCCTGTACATCTGCTGCAATATTCCAGCCTCATTCTTTATTATAATAAAAAACATCTATCAAGTCCTCAGACAATAAAACTGTAATGGGAAACCAACGCACGTCGAACTCTTGGTGTGTTTCTTCAGCTTACATCTGGTTATCAGAACTGGTTTGAGTAGAGTTCCGAGCAGCCAGATCTCTGATAATCATATATAACCTGAAGAAGAACAATAAGTGGTCAAAACTCGTCTTTTATATGGAAATTTGTTATGTCAGGTTAGCTTGCGGTGCCTGTTTCTCTACTGGACACACGTTGGCCGAAGATTGGCATTTTGGGATTCCGTCCCAAAGTTGAAATACTTTGTGAAGTCCTACATTTAGTCCAACTGAAATGCATTTATAGTAGGGAATCTTTAAAGAATACCTGATATCGTACAGAGTAATGGGCCGACTGCTTATCGTCCTCACCGAGCTTCGATATGCTCAGATTTTTTTCACCTCCCGTGTGAATAAGTCGAGGGCGGGATTGGTTAATCGAACCCCTGATCTAGTAGTCGAGAGGCGAGTATGCAAGCCACTGGACTACTCTGGTCCCTCTTACTTATCTAACTTATAATCACAAAAGTCCATATTTATGTTCCTGTAGCACTCCTACTACATTAGACTCTTCTAATAGATACTTCAGATGAAGTAAATCTGATTTTTTTTCATCCTATATGGCAGAATTGACATTTAAATTCCTCATAATGACTTTAATAGTCATTACTTTTAGTGAAAGTAACTGTTAATTTACTGTAAGTGAAATATGGCCATTCATTAAGGAATAATTTCGAGGTGTAATGGAGTTGTACATATCAAGATTCCTTCAATTTATACTTCTATATAACCTTTATAGAAAAGATGAGGTAATGAAATAACCTAATATTGAGTTGCAATGAAACTACATCTATTAAGCCCCCCCCCCCCCCTGATCAGTGTAAAATAATAAGTATTTCGCGAATTGATCTTTCTGTGTTTGTGTATGCATATCGCAAAGTTATATGTCTTTCACAGGGACAATAGATAAAAAAAAATGTGTCCTTAAATAGGAATAAAGTAACTTTAAAGGGCTCTGTTTATTAAACAAAAAAGATTCAAATAGAGATGTATTAAATATTCAGTTTGATTCGAATTGATTGAACTGCTAGACATAAATAAAAAAACTTCTGCTTTAGTAAATAATAAACCAGCAATGTAGATAACCTGACGTTTATCTTGCCAGCGCTCCTGGTGAGCAACTTGAAAAGCTTTTTCCCAGTCTATACTTTGTTAGTAATATCTTATTATTTTAATCATTTTATGAAATTAAATTATTAGTTTTAAAAGAAATAATTTTTAATGCCAGTGGGGTTTTTACAATTGTCATGACCTATTTAGGAGACTTGGGTAAACAACATAACATATATAGAATAATGGTTCCTTTATGAATGAATACAGTACCATGTTGGAGAACTCTAAAGCAATATTTTTAGACATAAGGAAATTATTTTAATTGAACAAAACTTGAATCCATGATTAATCGGTAATTACTAATTATCACTAACAACCTGCTGAACCGTATCAGTTACTAAATATTAATTAATCTATATATATATATAATGAATGATCAAACCACAATAAGAAATGGGTAAACAGACTAAGATCTTTCAACCGTAACAAGCGGTCTTCGTCAGAGTCACCCAGTTGGGTTTTTGACTCTGACTTTGACTGATTGTGGTTTGATCATTGATTGTTGTTTCACGTGTTTATGTGAAATCTTTTTATATATATAATGAATATGTCTGTCTGTACTCGATAGATTCAAAAACTATGCATCCAATCGCCGTGAAAATTTAGGAAAGTATTCGGTATATCCCCGGGAAGGTTTATGTAATTTTTTTTTAAAAGTCAGAGTTGTGGTTCAGGTAATATCCCAAAAATATCATAATAGATAAGGTTTACTGTATAACCTGTTTGTTTACATTTTGACTTTAATTGGCAATGGTGGCCGCAGGTAGGTTATTCCTTATGAATAACCAACTTCTAATATTTCCACATGCTTTATTCAATTGGAAACAGCCAGGTACCAGCAATTTTATTATTGTTTTCAGATTGATATTAAAGACAATTATTGTAATTTTATATGGGTTTCTTATCAACTTTAACAAAGCTTTAGTTATTAGCAATAGTTTACCATTAACTTTTCTTATCTAATTGGTTTAAGCATTAAAGAAAGTCATGCATTAAAGAATAACTTATTAACTTTAAGTATGCATGATAGTATTACGAATATTAATGATAGCATTTGTACCATAATTCAAATCTTTTGGCTAAAGTATTGTTAAAGTTTAATGGATGGGCTTGGTTATATATTTCTGATTGATTAATTTAGTTTGTTAAAAATATGTAATTCTTTCTAAATTATTAGTAATTAGTATGCGGCCCTACTCCATATAAGGAAAAAGATAAGTTATTATATATCGATGATATCTAGCTAGAAGATGTTTATGATCAGATCTATGTCTACATCAGTAAAATTTGTAAGGTAATATATGCAGCATAAAAAATTAATTAAATATTTAAATCAATATGTACATATATAAAACTTAATCAATGTATGTATTTGTGTGTATAAACACAATTCTTAACATAATAACTCTTAACATAATATAATGAAAAATGTAGGTACAATTTAACATTTAGCACTCAACTGACACTTTTCACACAGTGCTTCTTCATAAATTTGATGAATATGTCATCAAAATATTCTATTCAGACCTTCAAGAGACAATTTTGTTTACTGATATAATTTTAATTAAACATTTAAAACTGTGTAAAGTATTCAAATTTAAATTATTGAATGAAATGTAATGTGATGTTGTTTAGCCTCTTCAACTAACTGGCTCCTAATTGAAACGATTTGTGGGTTTAAAATTCGTGTCATTATAAATAACAGATAAGACATATCACATTTAAAGAGTTAAAACTTCTTTCAACATTTCTTGATGTATTGTTTGGCAAAAAATATTCTTTTTATTATTTGTTTAATCTAATCTATCAACTAGCAATTATATTAGACAATGTGTGCAATTTATAATCAGTGTTAGATTATATATTTTTTGCGTAATCTCTAATTTAAAGTCTGTAATAATTTCGTTTATCTGAAAAAAGTTAAGTGTAACGGAACTATAGAAAATTTAAATTTGTTTTCGTTTTATGTAATTTATTATTAGAGTTGGAGTTACATTCTTTCCCGGGTAAAGCCGGGCAGATCAGCTAGTTCTTTATAAATAAAGCATGACATTCGCAGGTACAAGCTTATTAAAACATAGACTGATAATTTTATGTTTAATTTTTTCAAAGATTTAAATTTAATTGCTGTAAAAGAATTTATGGAAATGAGGTAAAAATAAATGTTATGTGGTGCGTCCCACAAGAATTTTTTCTTATAAGAATCATACCAACTTGATTAAATAATATGACTCTTGATTTGTTTAAAACATATACAGTCAGCTATTTTATGGAATTTACTCATTCATTTGGGGGGGGATATCATTAATAAAAGTTTCCATAAAGACAAATGCTTTTATAAAAAAAACTGCGTATTTCGAACTCATAGTATACTTCACCAGGCTACAATAACTGAAGTTGTTGTTACTCAAGTCATTCGACTATAGTTATAACCTGAAGTAAAAAACTGCGTGTATGAAATGTTGTTTCTTTTATAACACGAAATGTTTTTAGATATTTTTATTATTTTTTTTTAACAAATACTCGGAGTTATAAATTACAATTGATATAAAATTAGTTTGGTTTGTGAAGACAATTTGCTATTACGACTTTGACGGATTGGTATTTTTATGATCAGCTGAATTTATTTTTGACATTTGTTTTGTGTTTGCCTGCGTGACTGTGAGTGTGCATCATTCGCCTTTCATAAAAGGTCACAGTGTTTGACAGCGATATATAAATTACCTTATGTTAGAGCAAAAACTGTGCAATTTTCTAGAGAATATTATCCACTGGATAATGATTCAAAAGTATTAAGTCACCGTTATAACACATTTCATCAAAACGTCTGTTCATATTAAACGTCACTGAGCATTTCTTTCTACATAAAGAACACACACATATATATATATATATATATACAAAACACTTTTTCTTTTTCTCGGAGTTTGGTCAGGGTAAATATATGGAATCACCTTTTTGCCAACGTTTCGTCTTTATTTCAAGACATCCTCAGGGCTATAAACTAACAAAAAACAATAAACAATGGACATTTTTTCATTTCTACTTTAAAAACATCATAAACAAATTGAAAAAAAAAAATTGAAAAAAGAACTTACTGAAGGCTTGGTTCTGTTACATTTGCAAACAACCGTTAACTGTCATTACATGTGCTGTTCCAAGCGACATATTATTGAACCACTGTTTTTTTAGTACAATCCATTATATATAAACATATATACATATACACATATTATAATATATATCTATTATAATATGTATCACCATAATATATATCTATAATACATTTATAATACATTAATATTTTACCAATCCTTAAAAATATAAACTAGATAACATTGCATCTTTAACTATTTATAGTTCCATCATAAATAGTTAAAGATGCAATGTTATCTAGTTTATATTTTTAAGGATTGTTAAAATAATAATGTATTATAAATGTATTATAGATATATATTATGGTGATACATATTATAATATATATTATTTTATGTGTATATGTATATATGTTTATATATAATGGATTGTACTAAAAAAACAGTGGTTCAATAATATGTCGCTTGGAACAGCACATGTAATGACAGTTAACGGTTGTTGCAAATGTAACAGAACCAAGCCTTCAGTAAGTTCTTTTTTCAATTTTTTTTTTCAATTTGTTTATGATGTTTTTAAAGTAGAAATGAAAAAATGTCCATTGTTTATTGATTTTCGTTAGTTTATAGCCCTGAGGATGTCTTGAAATAAAGACGAAACGTTGGCAAAAAGGTGATTCCATATATTTACCCTGACCAAACTCCGAGAAAAAGAAAAAGTGTTTTGTGAATATTTTGTGGTCAAGAAAACAGTACCGTATTATATATATATATCTTTCCAATTACATCATATATATATAAATATATATATATACTTTTTCGATTAAAATATGATCCGAAACGGACAAATGAATTTTCTTTTATTTATTTATTATTTGTTCATATTTCCTAATTTAATTCAATTATCAATTGATTGCTGTCTACCTTATTCTCTGTGACCGAAAGCGTATGTGGCAACATTATTGGTCTTCAACCGTCTGTGGACCAGTGCGCTAGGTTTCCCTCTCTTATATCTCCTGAAGACGGTTCAAATCGAAAATTAAAGATTGTAAGTGTGAGTTTTTAATTTCTCTATGTTGTTTTTATGTACATTGAACTATATTATATATATAATATGATCAAACCACAATATGAAATGGTAAAAAAAGACTAAGATCTTTCAACCGTAACAGGCGGTCTTCGTCAGAGTATACTGACGAAGTTAGTGAGCTTGTTGCGGTTGAAAGATCTTGGTCTTGTTTTCCCATTTCTTATTGTGGTTTGATCATTGATTGTTATTTCACGTGTTTATTGTGAAATCTTGTTTTATATATATTGGTGTGTTATCTAATCGGAATTCGGCCAAATTTTCCAGGTTCAAAAATCAAACTCTCATTGTCGATGTTTTGGTTTTATTTCAAAATCTTTTTCATAGGCCTACAAACTAAGGATAAGAAGAAATCATATATCAACATCCAACATATAAACAATATGAAAATGAATTGTTACAACTTATGAATATTATAACCAGAAGTATTTCACAACATAAATTAAACAATATAAACTTACAGAAATAAGAATTTTGTGACTAAGAAAATGAAATTTACATTATTTAAAGGAACAACAATCTTAACCGGACAAACCTTCGACTAGACTAATATGATAAGTTATCATATTAGTCTAGTCGAAGGTTTTGTCCGGTTAAGATTGTTGTTCTCTTTAAATAATGTAAATTTCATTTTCTTAGTCACAAAATTCTTAACTTCTGCCTATAGAAAAGGTTTTAAAACGAAACCGAAACGTCGCCAACGGAGTTTGATTTTTGAACCTAGAAAATTTATCAAATCCCGATTAGATAACACCTATTCTATCAAAAGGTCGATACATTATTGAATCTGTTATATAAATATCATAAACATCTGTCAAACGGTTTCGACTGTACAATGATTAGTAAGTTTTGATACCCACCGTGACCAATCAAAGAAGTTTTTTTTTAACAAGAAAATGAAGTCCTTTTTTTGTATTGCCTTTTGCTCTTGAAACCTCCCGAGGTAATTACCTCGGTAATTAAACAATTAAATGTTAAACAATGACCCCTAAAAAAGAAAGCAATTAAAAATTGCTTATTATTATTGCTTATCTTTTATAAGTTTATCTCTCATATTGTTTTAACCCTCTATTATTGATTCTGATATGAGTCGCTCACCGATAACAATATCATTACTCATAAAATAATCATGATCCGTGATTATTACAAACAACTTCATTCTATTGGGAAATATCTTAATATAATTTGTTTCCCTTAAAAATATATAATTTAGAATGTGAGGTTTTGTCGGTCGGTGCATCTTGTTTTACTCGTGCGACACGACCCGCTTTTGTAGGGGTTCTCTGTTTTATCTCTACCCTCTCACTCCGACGAATACTTCCTTGTTATTTAATTTCCACATAGACAATATATTCTTCAAGTTATCTCCAATATGTTATCTTGTTTTTTATAATCAAAAATGAAAATAAATGGGTTTAATATAATAATAACAATAATAATAAGAGAAAACAAGAAACAATGATCAAAAAGTTTAATAAAACAATCTCATAATAAAAAAAAATTATGAATTAAAATGATTTTAATAATTATCAAATACCCTGTAAAGTTTTTGCCAAGCTACTTTTTTCTGGTTCTTTTTTTTAAAAGAAAGTTATATTTTTCGTTCAATTAAAATTGAAGAACACATACAAGTTACCTTTAATACAAAATTAACAAGGCAGTATCAAGTTAACTGACTCGTCAAAAAACTATTTGTGGTGGTAAAAGTTTGTTTATTTCCTCGTTATTTAGTAACATCAAATATTTAAAGGTAAGTAGTAATGCGACTATAAGGACAATATGGGGTAGTAATGGAGAGATTAAGCGCCTCTACGAGGCTACCCTGTTAACCTGTTATATGCAGGTTCAAACGAAAGACGAGGAGAAGGTGACCAAGGGCTGGATCTGACCACCTTCGTTTGACATTGTTCCAACTTCCCAAATCCTCTCCTCCTATCCCAGCCCCAATCCAAGGCGTTATGAGATCCGTAACAAGTAACAAGTAATCCGTAACAAGTCGTACATCCGTACCAAAGGATGGATGATACAGGGGTTACTGTATTACTAACGGAGCCTTAAGGGTACCAGGCAACCCCCTTGAGTAAATAGCCGTACTCCGGTATGCGGTGCTCTGCTGGAGTGGAAAAAATACCACCGCTCCCCTGTATGATACTAAGGAGAAGGAAGTCCGGAGACCATCCTCCGGAAGCGCAGAGGGTCCAAAAGCGCTAACTAGTGGAAGCCAACCTCCCACAAGTGCACCTAAGGACCCGAAGAAGACTGTTCCGAAGAAAGAGAAAGGAAATCACATTCTCCGAAACGTAGGGAGCCTGAATGGGCATTATCAATTATGGTTTGTGCAGATTCTGCCAAAGAAGAGGAAGAAACACTGTTGTACCTACTGCCTGACTGTCAGGCAACTTTGCTTCACAGAGGTAGGTGCTTCGGGACACTCAACAAAACCATAGAATAACTTTTACCGCTAGATCCAGTAAAAGTACTGACCTTGGAGGCGTTGAAACTATCTGCTGGGGTACTTTAGTACAGAAGAGGGGAAGTACAATAGTTTTTAAGACGCAGTGTTACAGTCACCCTCAAATAATAATAATAATAAGAACAACATCTAACTTAACGAACGTCTTACCCTCACTCTCTCTATCTCTCTCTGTCAATTAATTGATATAATTGATTTTAAACCCTACATAATATTGCATTAATAATAAGCAATTAGTAATTTGAAGGGATGATGGCACATAAGATAATTGCCACACTTAGAGATTCCATACCAGCCATTAATAATTAATTAAGCTGTTTACACTAATGTGTTAAATTCAAATCATCTATTATGTATGCAAACATGTATTGTCTGATAATATATACATTTATATTACATCATTTGTACATTAGTTCACGGCTGATACTTTCAATAATAAATTGGTTGTTGAAATAATTATTAATTGATAAATAATGATTGTTACTAGCAATATTGATTAGATAATAGTGGAGTGATTGTTAGATGTGAATTCAATATGAGATAATTACAGCATTTAAAGTAATTTAAAACGCTTTGTTGACAAGACGATGTGTAATGTCTACAGTTACAGTCAGCCCTCAATTATAGAAATGCTATTCAGTATTCAGTACAGAAATTGAAAACAGTATTTATCCAGCCGTGATAAGTTAAACAATGTTTCTTTGCATATCTTTTGTCAGTGAAATTTTTCATTGTTTACTTGGTTATTGGTTTCTTTTTAATGTGAAATGGCAGTGTAGTATTTCTGCAAAATAGACTATTGCGTTTGGATTTCTTTTGCTGTTCTCATTTACTGTAGTTTTTATTTTTTTTCATATATCACACCTTTTTATGATTTCTCACTTTTTGACTGAAACATTTACATTTGTAAAATTTTATGATTATAATATCATGTCTTTTTCTGTGAGTTTAATTCTTGATTATTATATCATAACATAAAATGTCATATTATATACTACGATTATGTATAATATGATATTTTATTTTATAATTTATATTTCCGTATAAATAATACCGTGACAACGACAATGGAAAGTTTGATTTCTAGTTTAATGTTATTCTATTTCACAGTCGACACCTTTATCAACTTGGATACTATACATTATATATATATATATATTATATATATATATATATTAATTTTCTACTTGCAGTAGTAAGATAGTAAAGGAAACATTTTGTAGCAAAAGTTTCTTTCTAACTTCTCATCACAAGCAAATAATCTGAAGATGAACAGTAAGTGTTCAGAACGAGTTGTTTTGTTGTTCAGGTTCAAAAAAATTTACCAATTTAATTTTTGTTTTTGAATTAATTTTAATTAATACAATTTACATAAATGATTAGATAAGTGACATTTGGAGTGTGGTCTCTAAAGTCAAAAGTTTTCCCTGTAAATAGTTTGAAAATAAAGTTGGTTTTTAATAAGAATAAATGCGAATAACATAGAGGGTAAGCAAACTTGTTCGCATTAAAGAGGTCTTTTGGTAAGGCTTCATTGGTAATTCATCACTTTGCTTCTTTTTTCCAACTTTGAGGAAACCAAGAGAGTGGGTCTTTTGAAAGAACTCAATTCTGCTTAGTTACTATATGGATTAATAGGTGAGCATAACCAGCTCGCTAGGATGGATAATACCGTGTATTACTTATGCATGGATATCTTAAGAAAGAGAAATTATGAAAATTGATGAAATACAAAAAAAATTATTTAAATATTTAAAATTACAGTTTATATGAGTACCACAAAAACGTTGTATTATGAAAAGTCCTTAAAATGTTCGGAAACGGACAAATAAAAGTTGAAAGACACCAATTTATAGTTCAATCATATTCTGTAGTGAAGAAATCGGTAGATCAACTGGTACTATGAGTTTCAAAAGCAAGTTGACTATAAGGGGACCCGGGTGGCTTAGGTGCTAGCTTCTGGACTGGTAGATCCGATGTTTGATATTCACTCTGATCTTAGATTTATTTACGCGAGAGGACGAAAAAATCATAGCACGTCGTCCCTCGGAGGCGACGTTAAAACGTTGGACCGGAGCCTGTACGATACCAAGTATAGTTAAAGATGCCCTACTCTAAATACACTTGAGTTAGGCAAAATTTAGGACTGCCAATGTAGAATGTTGATTGTGTAGTATCACAAAGGGCCTAAGTGTGTTCTCTCGTGGGACTGCAACCTAACCTAATAGACATCCCTCGTCGGGTCAAAAATCTAATCATATTATAATTAACCATTTTCATTAACTGCTTCTGCTATAATTGTTTATCATTTTTGTGCTGTAAAGTTATCTAAACTAAATTTCAAGTGTTTCAAAATTTGTTAAAATAAAATTATAAAATAAAAAAAAATAATTCATACAAATAGATATATAGCGTATTGATAAGTGATTCTTCAAATACAAAATTGATTATAGTGAATTAGATCCAAAAATTAATTACTTCAGATTACAAGTGGACGTTTCACCAAATTTGTTCGGCATCCTCAAAGCTAAAGACAATTTATTGAAAAAAATTAGTACTACTATAATCAAATATTTGAAAATAAATACCTACGTATTATAAAGTAACAGAAAACAAAAACACAATAACCAACAAACTCAAACAAAGTAAAAAAAAATTAAACATGTATTGTTTTTAGAAACAGATTTATTTCTAACATAACTAAAAATCTGGAGTGGCCTACACTCAACTTTCCTTTAAGTAAACTTAATATCAATCTTCATGGGTATATATAATGTTTCATTTAAGCATAATGTAAACATTTAAATATGAGATGTTTATTAGTCCTTCATTCCTGAAGTAGTACAGATAGTGATTGATCGACTTATCAATACATAAGCTTATTTTTGTATATCACATCACTGATGCAAGTAATCCCATTAGTATAACTACCGTAGCAGTAACACTTTTGAAAAGGCAGTAAAGGTAGCTGTTTTCAGATTTGCTCATAGTTGTAATAATTTTTTCAATAAATTTTTTTTTGCCTGAATATTACGAACAAATTTCGGCAAACGTCGGATTTTAACTAGAATTAATTAATTTTTGGACCGAATCCTGGATAAAAAGTTTCGTATTTCAAATAGATAAAAATCTATCTTTTGAATAGATGGCTATATATGCATGAATATCAACAAGAAAGATTTCGAATACTTTACTATTAATGCGGTAAAGAGTTTCGATCACGGCTAAACTGAATAGTAAATGATAAATGAGCCGAACTTCCGCTTGAAGGAATCGTACTAAAGAGGATTGACAGTGGGCGTTGATTAACTATTACTATTAGTAGACTTAGAATTCTTAATATTACTTATCAAATGAACATGCAAACTAATAAAATATTCTTAGATTTTTTTTTTTAAAAAAAGTTCTATTGGTGTCCGACTTACGACGTGTAAGACTTCATAGCAGGTTTACTAGTTTAAACAATTATCTTTCCTTTCTCAAAAATTAGTCAGTTAGACGGTCCATGTTGAGTTTTTTTCTCAATGTACGGACAGTTTTCGACATATGCTTTATATTTACGTTCCGAACGGCCGAGCGTATGTTAGAAAAGAACGTAAGTTGTTACTGTACGTTTTAGTAATGTACATCGTTCTTACTGTAATCCATTAATTAATCCATTTTACTGTAATCCACCGTTCTGCTATTCATCCATTAATTCAAATAATGTATCTTATAGAGCACCCCTAAAATACATATATTGTAAACATAACATTATAAAATAATAGATAAATATAATTTCAGGTACGTAAATTAAATTCAAGCAAAATAAACGAGTTTTATTCAAATTTTGTTACTTTTGGCAGTGGTACTCGAAACAAATTCAAATTCGCGCTCACAAACACTTTCTATTATAATATTTAAATTTTTATTTATTTTTAATTAAATTTTAAAATAATTCAGAAATCCAAAAATACATGTATAAAAAAATGGATACTGCTAACTTAAGTAAAATGTATAGTTCATTGATTAGTAACTCAAAAGTATTTTCGTAGCTTCCAGTTTCTTGTTCGATGTAACTTTCATGAGTTTTTTAAATTTTTTCTGAGTTATTGAAGTATGATATCGAATGTTGTCAAATAGTCGATAAGAGCAGCAGTGTAGTATGATTTAAACACAACGGTTACGTAAAGTTATTTTGATAAAGGAAAATGCCAAGGTAATTATGTATGTTATATTTAAATAATGTAACTTTAAAAAGAAAAATTATGCCACTGTAGTTAATTTCTGTATTGGTGCAGCTGTGAAGATGTCTATAAATACAGACAAAATGTTGGCTTAAAGGTGTTTAACTGTTTGACGGTGGACTAAATCTCGATAAAAAGAAAAGTAGTGTTGTGTATATGTGGTCATACATATATAATAGATAAGGAAACATAGAAGTATATATATATTTTTTATATATATTATTGAAGGTTGGTAGCAATCCTTCTTGTAAACATGTTTCTAAAAATTTTATGCCAATTTCATGCTTGGTTACCTTTTTTGTAGTTATGAAAAGAAAAGTTTGGGCCAGTTGATTTTTTTATCCCCGAGGAACTGAGAAGAGCCTGTAGGACATTAGAGAAACTCTTAAAAAAGGTAACCAAGCATGAAATTGGCATACAATTTTTAGAAACATATATATATAAACTTTTTCGGTGAAAATACGATCCGAAACGGACAAGTGAAATCAGTGTAGATAAAGAAAGATAGATAAATTAAAAGCACACAGTTACAGTCTCTGTAACAGTATCTGTCATCAGGAGAGATAAGAGAGGGAAACCAAAAATTAGAGATTGTAAGTGTGTGTATTTAATTTCTCTATATTTCTTTATCTACATTCAATGATATATATATATATATATATATATATATATATATATATATATATATATATATATAATAGAAAACTATAGTTTATCGGGACTCGGTTAGTTCTTCAGGTTTAACCTGATGAACTGACCGAGTTCCGATAAACTATAGTTTTGTTTCTATTCCACGGTCGATACTTTTATCAATATTTATATATATATAAATAAACACTTTTTCTTCTTTTCGGAATTTGGTCAGGGTTAATAATTGGAATCACCTTGGGTGAAAAGGTGATTTGAAATATTAACCCTGACCAAATTGCGGGAAGAAGAAAAAGTATTTATTAGTAATTATGGTTAAGAAAACAATATAAAGATTTCACATAAACACGTGAAATCAGTGGTCAAACCACAATATGAAATGGGGAAAATTAAAAACACACACTTACAGTCTCTAATTTTCGTTTTGAACAGTCTTCAGGAAAGATAAGAGAGGGAAACCAAACAAACTGGTAAAGAGATGGTTGGAGAACAACAATGTTGCCTTATACGAGCCCGGTCACAGAGAATAAGATAGCCAAGAATCAATTTAAAGTTAATTCACAATGAAATATAGGATAGGGATTATGAAAAAAAAAGAAAGAAATTAAAGAATAAGAGAGGGATGAACAGAGGATCATATGCTCTACAGGATGCAGAGGGGTATAGACTGTGAATCAGTTACAGTGGATATAGATCACCTCGACCAGTGTCTCATTGACTAACAGACACATCATTTTTTTTTTAGAAAGTCTGTTTTTTATACTGAGTTAGTAAAGATGGTAGTAAAAAAATGACTGAAAAAGCCAGACATTTCTAGGACTGGTACGAGAAAGAAATCTCCATACTTCGAGTTTTGAAAGCATGGGAGTTTATACCAGTTGTATGTCTGAGTACCTTACCCTTAGTTCATTAATTCGTTTACTGTTGAATTAAACATGCAATCTTCTATTTATATACTATGCATTCAAGAGATCTTTTGAGGTATAGCGCTGAGTAATCTACTTCCTCTAGTTGTTCACAAAGTATATTTAAAAAGGTACTTGCTATTAGTATCGCAGAGGTTAGGTTAGTGGCAGTCGCACACGGGATAACACATAGACAAATCATCGGCTCTTTTGCAGTACCGCATGATAAAGATTGTTTCTACAATGGGAGTCCTAAATAACGCCCCAACTCAACTGTATTTAAGAGTATGGGGATCTTTAAAGAGTACCTCACATCGTACAGGATAAGTGGGTATTGAACCCTGGACCTAGCAGTCCAGAGGTGAGCACTGCTCTAATCTGGCCCCCATCGCACAGGTTATCACACAGGTATTAAGAAGTCTTCATTTATTTGGAGGAACGAAAAAAAAAGGAACGATACTAGATTTAAAGTATAACCTTTAAATGAGTTGCACCTAGTAGTGAAGTACATGTACATACCAGGTTGATGGTACAACCTTAAAATGGGTTACACGGATGATTGAAGTACATGTACATACCAGTTTTAAGGTAAACTTTAAAATGGGTTACACGGATGACTGAAGTACATCTACATACCAGGTTGATGGTACAACCTTAAAATGGGTGTGCATACCAGTTTTAAGGTGTTACCTGAAAATGAGTTACACGGATGAGAGAAATACATTTGTTCATTATTTCTGGTATTTAATTGAGGAAAACGAAAGTCTTATTCATCATCTATATAATAGAAGATATTACAAATATATCGTTCAAACATTAAATTAAAAAAGAAAAAAAATAAATTATGAAATATATAAGACAAAAAAAAAAAAGATTTGCTGGGCACTAAGACTTAGATAGAAAGACTAAGATTTAGATATTTCTGCTCGGATGACACCCAGAATATATTTTTATGTTGGTATGTTAAGTAAAATAAGATGGTTCTACAAGTGTTTTAGGTTATGATAAACATTTGTTTGAGCATTCATGGAAACTTGTGTCACACATGGAAGGGTTTAAAAAATTAAAATATTAATTTCCCATAATGAAAATACAATATCATGTCCTTTTTCAAAAACAACAAAACAATTTAAACCTTTTTATTAAACCCCTGACATCGAAATAAACAATTTTTGCATAGAATAAAGCCTTTTTTTTTTTTAAGGGAATGGATGTAAAATAAGGAATAAAAAAAAAGCACAAAACAACAAACGTGTTCACAAGCTACACAAGGAGTTATTAGTTTTTATTTTAGTTAAAATTTTTGGTTTAACTTCAAAATGTTTTATATATTTTTGTGTTATATTGTAGATGTACCTGATGATGAACTCTAAGTGTTTGAAACGCTTTGTATTATAAAATCCATTTGGTGAGACTTAATGTATTTTTCCTCACTAAAATTTTTTTTAAAAAATAGTAATTTTTTTCTTTGAGGTTATTTCCGTACGACATGAAGAACGTGTTTTAAGATAGTAAATTTATATAACCAGAGGAAAATTTGATATTTTTCGAGGAATGAATATGAGGGATAAATATATAATTATTTATGAAAATAAATAAATAAATATATATATATCTTTAGGGAGTTACTTTGGGGACAGGTTCGTATAAATTGGGTTATAAATTAGTAATGATGCATGCGCTCATCTGGTTTTGGGCATGGCTCATCTTCACAAGCGACTAGGGGAGAGTTGCCTCTGAAGATGGATAGAGCAGTAGTACAAGATAATAGGCAAGGCGTGTGTGAAAAAGACTGAGGGAAACAGGGGGTTGAATTAGGATTTGAATTGTTATTTAGCTGTGTAGCGATACTTGCGTTGATGGGCGAAGCAAAGACAGCTGTGAGGACATTGGGAAGTGTGAAGGTGGGCGGTGGTCGACAAAGGGGGTGTTTGGGGTCAGAGTTACCTCGTGTCGTAGCTTGAGAGAGACATGAGAGGCGCTGTCACCCCACTGCCTACGGCCGAGCCACTATCGATTGTGGCGGGTGCCGGCCGCCCGATCGAAGTGCGTACGCACCGCTCCCCTTCACTGACCCCGCGTCCCTGCCTCTCTCTCGCAGGCCTATGTGCCTCGCAGCACAACAACCTGTCATTAACCTGACACTAGCTCTGTGTGACTGCCTGGAGGAGATGTCTTCACCTATGCTTGTCAAAGCTGTCGTGGAATAGTTAAGATATAAAGTCTCACAGCTACGGGTATAAAGAAAACAACACACTTGCCATCTCTGAATCTCTAACTAGGACAACAACCTGTCATTAACCTGACACTAGCCACTGAGAAATGTGTTAGAATTAGAGAGAGGGAGTCAGTGACTGCTTGAGAACCAGATAATATATATCAATCGATTAGAATAAAAGAACACGTAGAAACAACACAACTCACTTCTGTATTTCGACGATCGTCGTCATCATGACGCCTAGTACATGTCCCTTCAGAGAGGCAGAGTGACAACTGAAGTCGAACAGGAGCAGCACGACCGTCTGTCAGTGTCGCTGCTAAAACCACCAAGCGAAAAAGGAGAGGGAAAGAAATGAAGATCAAATGCAAAGTAAAAACCGAATGAAAATAATTATTCAAATAAAATAATAAATTATAAAAAAGTATTCGCCTCCTGATGACGACAGAAATATAGAGGTGTAACATGCCTGTTTCTACCTCTGTGTTACCTTCATTTTAACTCTTTCTTTATTTAAAAGTCCGTTGGACCGTTTCATTCCATTGCTCTCTCTCTCTCTCTCTCTCTCTCTCTCTCTCTCTCTCTCTCTCTCTCTCTCTCTCTCTATATATATATATATATATATATATATATATATATTCTTGAACAGCTGACCGTATTTCACTGATGTCATTTCTTCCTATTTTTCAAGGTTTCTGAATACCTTCTTCATTTCCTTCATCCAAACGTTGAGAGAATGTACCATTAAGTTGGAACCGACATGTTTCGACTGGCTTCCAGTCATCTTCAGGTGATTAATTAAACAAAGAAGAAATTATTAGATCTTTGGATGTTGGTATTAAGGACACATTATACAGTAGAAGTTTGAAGTAGCTGCTCTGGGGCCTGGTTCTCAAGAGCTACTGACTGAGGTTGGGAAGATGAATGGGGGTGGGAAGTACTGACAGTTAACGGTTTTTTCATCCAATCAGATGCTAATAATTCAAGCACTCTTTCGCTACTACCCGTCTGAATATTTATTGTAGGATTTATTCTGTTTAATTATTATTGCTTCTGCGATTTGCAGCCGATTAAAGTTGTTTTTTTTCTAATTATTTTAGTTCCTACTCACGAGTAGGTCTTAGTTATTTGGTATTATGCTTGTCCTCTGAATGCTTTCTTGGGACCGCCTATAGAAAGGTGCATGGTAAGTCTTCTCGACAGTGATGTAGTTGTCATCCCAATGTATGAATCGTTGCAGGGCTCACGGTCCCCGATTTGACAGGTGTACTCATACACGAGATTAGACTCCTTCAGTTGAGAATCTTTAACTTTATTGCTATTTCTCATCATATATATATATATATATATATGTTTGAAAATGAAACGGTCCGTCAGGACAAAATATCGAACGATTTCAAGAAAAGAACATGTAGAAAGAATAAGCAACACACTTCAATATTTCAACCTCGTCGTCATCAGGAGAAGGACCAGAAGGAGAAGATGAGTTCTGCTGTTTGCCAGCCGAGCAGAACTCATTTTCTTCTTCTCGTGCTGTATTGTTTCTACATGTACTTTTCTTGAAATCGTTTGATATATAAATATATATTTGTAATTTTTGGTAGCAGTCCTTCCTAAACATATACATTATTGAAAATGACACCATAATTCTTAGCCGATATCTGTTTCTTAATTTTTCCAACTAACACTGTCCTTATTTCGTCAACACAATAAACTATATCTGCCATAATCGACATGTCTTTAATGTTCAACATTCTTCTTCAGGGTGTGAATGACATCCTTGGGTCAATATTCCGGCTTATTATATATACAAGGTTAATAAATATAAACCAGACACTATAAAAAAAGTAAGTCGTTATCTTTAAAACTTACCTTCTTTATTTCTGACGATACCTTCTCTATACTTACTACTATCTCAGAACTTTTATTTTATGTTAACTCCTTCCTATATTTTTATTTTCTTTCCAATGTTATTTACCTTATCTAAAGTCGAAGTGAAAGTTGGTGGTTTTCGACAGAAAGCAGTTTTCAGTTGGCATTTAAACGCCAAAGTAGTCAGTAGTATGTATATTTAGTTAATATAAGTAGTTTAAGAACCTGATGATGACCCATGGGGCCGAAAGCTTGTTATCTTAGTTTAATCTAGTGTAGTGTTTAATTAAATATAGTTATCCCCAGTGAAGTGGTTATTTCCAGCCTTCTGAATGTCGTTTGCTAGTTTGCTTTGGCAATTATCACCTTCTCAAAAGAAAATTGTAAGGAAAATAGAAGCTATAAGTAAGAAAGTCGTGAACGCAGAATCTGCCATCAAATTCAATATATATATATATTGTATAACCAATGTTCAAACCACAAAAAAAATGTGAAAAAAGACTAAGATCTTTTTTCAATTGTTATTGTGTCTTGAACATTGATTGTTATTTCACGTGTTCATTGTGATTCTTGTTATATATTTGTATATTGTATGTATTTGGAGGATAACTGGTTGAGCATTGGATACATGCAAGGCTGTGCTAAGATGCCATGGAGGAGGGGTTCTGCCTGCTACCACGACTAGGCTGAACTCCTGCAGGCCTGACAGTAAATCAGAATACTATAAACAAGTCTATGAAGAGCCTGGTCAGAACACTGAAGACCTAAACACAGACACCGCTCATCTAAAAATACCTGTGTGCCGGGTATAAACACCGCCTTCCCCAACCGCAACACTTCGCTTCTACACCAACAAATAATGTACCAACAGTCTAACCATCAAACTTGACGTGAATACCATGTTTTAGGTCATTATGGTGTGTGTGTGCGTGCTTGTGGTTGCATGCGTGCGTGCGTGCTTGCGTGTGCGAGTGTGTTGTGAGTGTGCGTGCGTGTGTCTGCGCTTTAGTGTACATAGGAAACCTACGATTTACTTGCATATGTTCACTTTTATTCTTCCCATTCAAAAAATGTTAAAATTTCTATTTTTAGAAATATTTTTTTGAGGACGTTAAGAGTGTGCTCTCCTGAATTCCTTAATGAAGAGATTAACAACATTAAGTCAATTGCTCTAGCATTAAAATACCCCTCCTCTTATATCGATTTAGCTTTGAAGGGTGCTAAAAAAAACTCTCTCTAATACTTCAACAGAGCCCCGTTCATGGTCAAATTCTATAATTTTACCGTATCATGTCTCATTGGACCTTCTTCCTAGACTAGTCAAACAACTTGATTTTAATATATTGTCTTCTAATCGTAAAAGGTGGGTAATATGTTAATAAAAAACTCTCCCAGGGAACTGGAGTCCGGTAGTATTTATAAAATTCCGTTCAAAATTGTCATACAATTTTTATTGGTCAAATCTTTAAAGACACGTGTAAAACAACACCAATACACCGTAAATAGACAGGAATAAAGTAGTGCAAATAAATAATGAAAATTATCATATTGATTGGACAGGAGCTAAATTTATTACGTATGAAAAATCAATGTTATTAAGAAATATTAACAAATCGTCTCTAATTAAATTAAATAGATCAAATATTATAAACATTACTAACGGTCTTTTCAAACTTGATACTTTCGTTATGAGGGCAATAGCCTCTTCTAAGAGGGTTGACAGCTAGCAGATAGTTTTTTACTCTTTCTTACTGTACTCCTTTGTTCCCCAAACATCCCTCTCTCGACATTTGTCCTTTCCTGCACTTTACACCCTTGTAAAATACCACTCTTCCCTCCCACTCTCCTCAACCCCTCACCAGATGTTTCTGCATCTAGTGTTTCATATGGGTTTTTGACTATGACGAACATGGCTTGTTACGGTTGAAAGATGTTAGTCTTCTTTTCCCATTTTATATTGTGGTTTGATCATATATATATATATTGGTATAAATAGGCAGCAGATCCTCTTTTAAACAGGTATCATTAAAATTAACCGCAGTCTCGGCATTCACGATCTTAAGACTGAGAGATTCGATCCTACGAACTAACCTCCTGCTAACAGGGTTCAACTGGAAAAGGAGTTGGCTAAGTGACATGTTAAATTAAAATCGATGACTCATGCTTAGTCATTGCTATAAATAGATTAAAAGGATAGTACAGGTTAACATAAAGAGAAGGTCAAAGGTCAATAATGAACAAGAAACAAGCGGGTAGAATAAAAGAGTTGAAAGGTCAACGGTATAACTGGACTAATATTGTAATATATATATATATATATATATATATATATATATTATATATATAATACAAGTTTATAAGGACTCTGTCAGTTCTTAAGGTTAAATTAAACTGTCATTGCCAACTTTTCTGTTTTTATTTTACATTTTTTTTCATATGTCTATAATAATGTTTTAAATAAAAACCAAAACGTTGGAAATGAGAGTTTAATTTGAACGTGAAAAACTGACCGAGTCCTTATAAACTTTTATTTTGTTTCTACTTCATGATGGATACTTTTACCAATATTTATATTTATATATATATGGTGCATTAGAGGATGGCACGTGTTGTTTGAAGTAATTGGGAAGGAGGCAATGAAGGCGTTAGGTAAGTATGGTAGAGTTAGGCAAATGTCAAGCACGAGGGGAATGTCAGGGCACGCATTCTGGTAAAATGTCACATCTGGTAAATGACTGATAAGAGCACTGATAAGATGAAGCCAACAGATCTGACAGTCTAATCATATTGATCTGATTGTATTGAAGGTGATGTGATTTCACTTCAAAAGCTGTGTGTTGTATCTGTTTGTATTTTTAACACAGATATGACAATAGACATTCGATATTGACTTCCTTTTACCAGCCCTATGACTCATTGTCATATAGAAGTCATATTTAGAATTAAAGTTTATCAGGACCCGGTCGTCCTTTCTGAGTGATGACGAGCTCAGAGTTGACCACCTACTGCAAGGTGGAAACGACGTAATAATAATATGACAATATTAATAGTAATAGTAAATTGGTAATAACAGTAGCATCAATACCAGAGTCTCGTTGAGTACTAATAAAGTTTTCTTTAAAACAAGCTGTGTTCCTTCCTTATCTACCAGCTGTTACCCAACGTCAACATTCACACACTGCCGACTTCTTTGAATAGTCCAGTGTTTCTCTAAATTTTTACTTCAAGGCGCACCTATGAAATAACCAAACCTTTGGGGTGCATCACTCATTTTAATATAGAAAATTCAGTCCTGATATTAGAAAATAGGAAAATGATAGGAAATTAAAACGAATAGTTTTTTAAGAGAGGGAGAGAGTGAGAAATCAGTAAGAAATTATTTAACTCCCCACGGAAAAGAAAAGAGAAAGTATTATCTATTGTGCTTAAAAAAAAAACAAATTACCTTCCAGTTCAAAAATTAAGTGGTGGAGACTTGACTCATACTTGAAAACCATTGGTGTTTCTAAAATAAATGAAAATTATGCAAATTTTAAAAATATAAATCTGTTATATAAATTTAATCTTCTGTTGTCTTGGTGCGCTCCTGGCTACCTTCCAGGGCGCACCGTTTGAGAAGCACTGGAATATCCCCTAGTAGTTTATGACATACTATACAGTCCCTAGCAGGGACCATCTTGGTGCGCTCCTGGCTACCTTCCAGGGCGCACCGTTTGAGAAGCACTGGAATATCCCTTAGTAGTTTATGACATGCTATACAGTCCCTAGCAGGGACCATCTTGGTGCGCTCCTGGCTACCTTCCAGGGCGCACCGTTTGAGAAGCACTGGAATATCCCCTAGTAGTTTATGACATACTATACAGTCCCTAGCAGGGACCATTGCTTTGTTTAAGTTGCCCCTAGTAGGGGGCTTTTAAATTGTTGGTCATACCTAGACACGTAATATTTTTTTTTCTTTTGGTAAGCAGAATGCACATAACGTTTATTACAGTAAACTATTAGTCTCGACTACTACAGATATTCTTCCTTCTTGCTTTATTCATTTAAAGGCAACACTGTTTGCCTGCAAGGGTCATTGCTTTAATGAGTGTCTGTCTCTTGCAGGAAAAAATCCCCCGAGGAAAATCCTTCCACCCCTCTCCCGTCAAAAAAAGAAAATGACTTTATTTTTTGACTAGAAGTACTATATTAAACCTATACCAACTTACCAAAAAATATAAAAACTTTTGGAAAATCAAAATAATTTGTACAGGTCGTTATATTTATTTAAACAAAAACTGGAGAATAGCAGAATATAAAAATGCTGAAGTAAATCAAATTCATCACTTAAATAAAATAAATTAAAGCAGTAACCAATACACTTTTTGAAATGAGAATGACAAAATCATTTCAGAGAAATAAAATAATCCAAATAAAAACAATATAAAGAGGTGTCAAAGTATAATGTACTCAACAGAGCTAAAGAAAAAAGACCAAAATTAAAAAAGAAAAAATAGTGATCAATTGAATTAATGTTGTCATAGCAGTCTGAATTGAAAAACTAAGATTGAAAGCTGTTTCTTTTAAAAAGTCTAAAATTGACCGTTTTTGCGCGTCTTTTGTGATCGTTTTGATGTGAATACACAGTTTTTATATTTCTTTTTCTGTTTTACTTGAGGTGGCCTGAAAGGACTTGTGTGACATACACTTCTTGTAAAGCATGCATGTTTTTATAGGGGAGATTTTTTTCCCGGGGGGGGGGGGGGGGGGGGTTCCTAGACTCGTTTCTGTCATGTCATATGGTACAAGTTATGTCAAAATATAAAAGCTTTTTTGTGCGTTTTTCTTTACTTAAAGGAACTCAACTATATTCTGAACAATAATTGAGTTCGTAAGCAATATATTCTAACCATCCACAAAGCCCTGATCTGCTTACAAAGTTAGATAACAAAGCATCAAGTTTAAATCAAGACTTGGTTAATTACTTAAGCAATTGTAGTTAGCCTAATGGACACCTCTACAGTGCCTGATTGTCTGTTCTGCTTCCCTGTTATATTCATTCCTTAACGACGACCCTATACTTTCCACTATCACTAGCAACTGATAACCAACCATGACATGAAAGAATTTATTTTAACTTTCTCTTGTTTTTTTTTTAACAGTTTTAAACAATACAGTCATACCTCGGTTCTCGACCATAATACCTTGCGGAAGGCCGTTCGAAAACCGCATTGTACGAATTCCAAAACGAGTTTTTCCATTAAAAATAATGTAAATAAATTTAATACAATCCAAGATTCGAAAGCAACTTTTTTAAAAAAATTTAAGAGAGATGCTGATATTTAAAATATACTAAGTTTATCCTAAATACATGAATATTCTTACCTTGCTAGTGATTTGAAGATGGCATAATGAACGTGGTTGTCGAGAAGAAGAAGGTTATTGCCTTTTTGAGAAGAACTTATCAATGTGACTTATTTCTGTCTTCTTTTTAGATTTTTATGAAATTGGTTGATGATAATGCAATTAAAATAATTCAAAACCGAAGGAAAAATATATTTTCGAATTATCTCGTGCATGTTGGAATACCGAAATTTGTACGTACTTCCATTCGAATTCCGAATTATATGAGTTCTAAATCGTTCGAGATCGAGGTCTGACTGTACCTTCAAATATTTATGCAGTAGCGTGGTATTCACTAATCCTTGGTACATAGGTTAGGTTCCAGTGGCAGTCAGTCCGACAGAGAACACACATAGGCCGAACATTGGGCGCTTTGTGATACCGCACTAAGAAGATTCGTTGTGTATTGGGAGTCCTAAATTTGCCTAATTCAAATGTATTTAGAGTAGGTATCTTTAACGATGATCTGACATCGTAAAAGCTCGGGACCGACAGCTTAACGTCCTCTACGAGGGACGACGCGCTCAGGTTTATTCACCTCCCACATGAATAAATCGGGGGCCAGAGTGGGTAGTGAACCTCGGACTAGTGACTGAATGGGTAGTGAATGTTCTAGTGACAAGAAGTATGGCTCATTTAATGTTTGGAACCCATTTCAGTAATAGACGAGTCATATTACCGGGCTGATTCTACATTGGGAGTCTTACATATTTCCTAACTCAAGTTTATTTAGTGTAGGGGATGTTTACGACCATCTGACATTGTACAGGCTCAAGAACCGATGGCTTACCTCCTCTCCAAGGGATGACGTGTCAGATTTTTTGTACCTACTGTAAGGTGGAAACAAAGGTCAGAGTGAGAGTACTAAAGAGGCGAGCATACAAGTCATTGGGCTACCTTGGTCCCTATAACAATTAATCTGTAATAAAAGCAACCATAATATTCAAATAAGGCGGATGCCAATCAATGGCATATATGTACAGAGTAAAGTTGTTTTTTTTTTGTCCTAATTTGACCCTAAACCCTCTGAGTCACAGGTGTACACCTCACCTTAAAAGCCACCACCTGTCTTAAGAGACTTGGGTAAAAATGATAATATATAGAGAATTATATATTTTATGTTTATGTATCAATACAGGACGATGTTGGAGAAAACTAAAGTAACATTTTCAGAAAAGAAAAAGTTACTTTCATTGAATGAAACTTGAATCCATTGAATCAATGACTAATTACTAATTATCTGTAATGACCTGCCCAACTGTATAAATCAGTTATACAGTTGCAGTTACAGTTGCAATTATATGGCAGACGCTATTATAATTGCCTTGTGAGATAAAGCGTGGCATACGTAGGTACATGCCTATTAATATATATTTTGCTTTTTAACGTAGAAGTAAGTCTTTTTCTTCTTAAATCTTCATTTTTTACAGATAGAAAAGAACATTTTTTGTTGTTTCTTCTTCAATATTTGAATAATTCCCAGCAAGCCTGGCAGGTGGTTGTCGTTTGTTAAATGATAATGCAAAAACAAGTTGGTTGTATAGAGAGAGAAGGGTGACTGTGGGAAGAGAGATAATTTGGCTTGTCTCCTCCGGGGGTGGGAAGCGCTCGAGTGTCAAGGGATGACAGTGCTGTGATCGGGCGATACCAGCACACTGTCATTCATTAACTTAGATTGAAACACACAACAACCTCTGTTCTCTGCCTGTCACCTCACTGTCGTCTGCCTTTAATCATCCCAATTGACTCTTATACGAGCCTTATTTAAAAAACGCTATTAATAATCAATTCTTATTTGAAATATTAGTTTCATTGGGTTCACCGATATACTATAAAACACCCCTCACTACCTCTCTCTCTCTCTCTCTCTCTCTCTCTCTCTATCGCTCAACCAACGGACAACTAAAGTACAATATGAAGAAAGATACATAGATAAATGAAAAAACACACTTAGAGTTTCTAATTTTCGGTTGGAACTGATTGAGAGATGCAGCCTTTCATTGGAATTCATAATCGAGAGAGGGAGAGAGTGAGAGAGAGTGTAGTAGAAGGTGTGACAGTGATTTATATAGGCTGACACTCACATGTGAGAGAGAGTGTGTGAAAGAGGGAGGGAGGAAGATAAGTGAGAGAGAAAGGGAAAGGAGGGAGTGAGAGAGGTACACTCGTAGATAGAGTGAATTGTATCCCAAACTCAGTTGTAACATGTTGTGGCATATATTATAACATGATGAAACTTGATTAGTGGAGACGGCTTTTACATAAATATAAACTGAGTGTTACATAACATTGCATGTAGTACTGATGTCAGCGTGAATCAGCATACCGACTGCAAATCATACTGGTTTCATTTCCCATTGAAATAAAAGCTCTTTGATTTTGTTAGCTTGAATGGTAGTTATTAGTTTGATTTATAGAGAAAATGGCCTTAGGACGGCAATGAGGTCAATGAGAGTGACTAGGAGGTCAACAGCTTGCACAGGCGAATAAATGGGGTGATTGATGGTGTAGCGACGTTTAGCGCTGCAGACCGAGAGAGACCGACCTGAAGCCCTCACTATATTGATCTGGATGTCGTCTATGAGTGGTCATCCAGAACTCTGACGTGTCAGCATTTTATGCACATACTGACAGGGAATTAGAAAGTGAGAGAGAGAGTATGTGGTAGTGGGAGAGACAGATATCCACACATGCACACATTTACATGTGTGCACTCAGACACACTCAGTGTGGGTAGATAATGAAAGTGAAAGAGAGTGGTAAAGGGACAATCAGAAAGAGAGAGAGAGAGAGACACAGTGAGAGAGAGAGTGTGACAGAGTGAGAGTAGTAAAGGGGTGACAGGGATTCATACGTGTTGATACTCACATGTGTACACGCACACAAATTCAGAGGAAAGAGTGAGAAGGAGAGAGAGGTGAAAGATAAGAGAGTGGTGGAGGGAGAGGTAGAAACAGAGATGGAGGGAGGAGAGAGTTCTGAAGAGAGAGGCAGAAAGAGAGAGAGTTGTGGAGAGAAATGCAGAAGAGGTAGAGTCAGAAAGAGAGAGAGAGAGAGAGAGAGAGACAAAAACAGAGAGAGAGAGGAGAGGGAGGAGAGAGAGATGGAAGGAGAGATAGAAACAGAGAGGGAGAGAGAGAGGAGGGATTTCTGGAAGGAGAGGCAGAAGGAGAGAGAGAGAGAGAGAGAGAGGAGAGAGTTCTGGAAGGAGAGCCAGAAGGAGTGAGAGAGAAAGAGAGAGAGAGAGAGAGAGGTGGAGGGAGAGATGGAAACAGAGTGAGGGGGGGGAGGTGGAGAAAGAAGGTTTCATGGATTCAGACACTCATATGTACATAGGTAGATATAATAACAACAGAGAGAGAGAGAGAGAGAGAGAGAGGGAGAGATAATGAGGTAGAATTAGAGATACAGACTCTCATTCGAACACATTCACTCACTTGAGAGAAAGAAGAGACAACATATGAGAGAAAATTAAACGTGCCAATACCATACATACACGCACCCACACACTCACTCATTCACACACATCACACAAACAAAAATAATATAAATAATGTTTGTTTATTTAATCATTAATATCATAAGAAGTATTCAGAGTTTATATAGGAAATAATGTTATATTTATACGAGTATATCCATTTATTATATATTAATTATTTAATTAATAATGTTTCGATTAATTCTTATTAATTTTAATTAAAAACGAAACTATTTTTTTTTTCAATAAAATGTAAACATTTTTACTTATGATTGAATGTAAAAGCTTTTAAGGAGACAAAAATCTATATGTTGTTAAATAGTTTCATATTCTTTTACTTATAGTAAAGTTGAGTGTAGGCCACTCCAGATTTTTATTTAGGTCCTATACTATTGATCTTGTTTTGGGTTATTAACTGAGGAGAAAGGCGTGGCGGTGTTTGGGCTCTTAAGTCGTTTACAAGCTGTCTTCGACTGGTTGGAAAACACCACTGATGTCATTCCCGGTTGCTTCCTTTCAGGAAATTGACTGTCACCGCCATTGTCAAGCAGACGCTCTTGTGCTGCCAAAACTTTCCACCATTCATTACAAGGCCAATCAGGCTTGCTGGTCATTGCTTATCACCACCACTTGTCTGCCATTGGCACCATGTATACGCCATTCATGGACAGTATAGTATTAATCATATGTTCAGCCCAATTATGTACATGTACAATTATTATACAATCTTCATCTATTTTGCTATGGATACCATGAGCATACCACATATTACACACACACACACATACACACACACACACACACACACAAAATAACGTCTCAGTGTCAATTTTGACTCTTAGGAAGACCGCTTGTTACGATTTAAAGATCTTTGGGTTTTTTGTCCTTTGTTATTGTGGATTGAACGTTGATTGTTATTTCACGTGTTTATTGTGAAATCTTGTTAAATATGTTTGTCTCTATGTATACTGTTTGTATGTGTGTCTGTCTTCCTCATGTGCATCGCAAATGACTATAGATAGTCGAGTACAGTGACTTGTGTTACTAAAGCATCAGTTTGAAAAGTTGGCGTGCGTAAGGAGAGCATAATTTAGTGAATGTTTTGAGCCGACTAGAAGATGAGTATTGACCCAGTTTTATACTAGCACGTCAATGGTAAGACAACACGGCAATCGATAAAAGTCATTGTGCAAGTGGCCTTAAGGGAATGAGTGTGGCCGTGATTGGGTAGATAATGGGGCCCACCACACCGGTTGTTTGTGTACAAACAAGCGTGGCGTGTGGGGTGGTGGGAGCACGCGACCTGACACCAGCAAGCGAGAGCCCCTACCCCCTGTCCTTCTCCACTGCAAGCTTGTAGCCCTCTGACCAGCCATGCGCTATTACAACCTATATCACAGCCAGCCACACATTCGTACAGACTGCCACACATGTTTACTAAAGCATACAGACAGACAGACATACTTACTAAAACATACAGGCAGACAGACAGATACACAGACAGCCACGCATACATACAGGCAGCCACACATACTTACTAAAGCATACAGACAGAAAAACAGACAGCGTACAGACAGACAGACATTCACACGGTATTTTTAACCATACTAAATCTTTACTAAAGTTTAAACATGAAACATTTTGTAAGAAAAAAATCAACCAAATTAATTTAATTAAGTACCAATTTTACGCCTTTCTTTTTTAATAAACTCTATTGTTCAGTGACTTGCACGCTCACCTCAAGACTAGTATATGGATGTTCTATTTTTCAGTTTGGACCTTTGGATTTTTTCTTATGTGATAAATAATGTTAAATTAGGTTGCAGTGGCAATTCCACAAGTGAACACACATAGACCAAACATTAGCTCTTAGTGATACACACACAATGAATATTGATTTCTGCATTGGGAGTCCTAAATTTTTTCTAACTCAAATGTATTCATAGTAGGGATCTTTAACGGGTATCTGACTTCGTACAAGCTTGGAGCCGACAGCTTAACATCCTCTTAGGGCGACGACATACTCAGATTTATTCACCTCCCACGTAACTACATCGGGGGCAGAGTAGGTATTGAATCCTGCATCTACCAGTCCAGAGGCGAGTATGCATGCCACTGGGCTACCCTGGTTATCTTTATTACGGTCTTGAGAGCTAATTGGCTTTGTTATAATATTTCAAAATTATAATTTACTTCATATTGTTTTCTACATAATTCTAATTGGTTATTTGGTCTTCGTATTGTATTGTTCCTATTTAATTAGTTTGGTTTCAATTAATATGCTATTTTACAACAACCTGTTTTTTTTTTACTTATGGGGAGGTAGAGCTTCTGTTTAATCACTAGTAGGAGTGGATGGCATTAAACATGGTTGAAGACCAATGCTCTGGAGTATGTCGTGGAATTGTATTTGACAGTCTCAATAGGAGGAATCAATACTCGAGTGTGTGGTTAGAATCAATGAATCGTTAGCCGACTGAGGACCTGAACTTTGCAAGCCGTAATCGATAACGACAGATTATTGGCCTGCTTCCCCTTCTTTGGTCAAAAGGGGGCCATCCACCTTAGATGTTCAGACCTCTGTATATACTGAAGTCAAAACCATAGAACCTATTTTCATATGTATACAACAACCCCAAGCCAAAGATTGGGGTTTCAACTTCTTGGAATACTCGGACCTCGTGGAGGCGAGCTACGACGACACCACATCACGCTTCTTAAAAACTCCAAACTTAAAAAAAAATAATGAAATCTCGCTGAAAGGGTTTGGCAAGTCCGATAGAGGCAGTATGTCTTCTCTCATCCATCAACTTCTTAATTCCAGCAATTTTTTTTAATTTTTAACCGTGCAGCTGGGCTTTCCAGTAAAAATCATGGCTTCTATGATTTAAATTGAAGTATTTTTCGAGAAGATGAAAGCCAGCTCATAAATATATCTATATCGTTTCTTTGACCTTTACCTAACCGGAACTGCTTATCTGGATTTTATTTTTAATTCTTCTGTTCTTCTCCACTTCATTACTTCAGGACCGGGTGTGTGTCCAGCACAATCGGTTTCCAGGATGGTTCTTGCCGTTGCGTTTCCGGCATGCATGGTCTCCCACTCTCTTTTCTCTTGAAGACGGATTACCTGAAAATTTCAATTAGTAAGTGTGTCTCTTTCTCTGTGTGTTACTATTCTTCGGTTTTTGAACTTATCTCTGTTCTGTTTGGATCGACTTTCCGATTTAAAAGTGAATATATATAAATATATATTGATAAAAGTATCGACCGTGAAGTAGAAACAAAATTAAAGTTTATCAGAACTCGGTCAGTTCTTCAGGTTCAAATTAAACTGTCATTACCAACGTCTCAGTTTTTATTTAAAACCTTTTTTATAGGCTTATAAAACAGAGTAAATATAAAATATAATGCAATCATTGAAAAACCAAACATACATACAAAGCGCAAGAAATTTGAATATGTAATTTACTACAATGTAATTTTACAACAAAAATGTATACATAGTTTTATAACGTTTTATGTATGTGTGGTTTTTCAATGATTGGATTATTTTTTAAATTACCTCTGTTTTTCACGTTTCCTCTCCTAAAAACGTGTTTTAGTGAGTCTCTATTTTGTATTTCCTAGTTGTAACTTCAACTGTATATATACTTTAATAACTTTAAGAAACACGAATAAAAAACAGATCCTAAGCTAACATGCAATATTTCGACCCTTTTAAAGGACGTCCTCAGAAAAGGAAGTTGAAAAGACGAAAATCAACTGGACATCTTCACAGAATATATGCAGATTGGCCACATATAGATCAACGTCTAAACAACAGTAAGAAATCAGAAAATTGACTAAGATCTTTCAACCAAAACCAGCAGTTATCGTCAGAGTCTAACTAAGTATTGGAAAATATTGTAATATAGCTGCGTAAGATATTTTTTATTTATTTATTTAGGATGAAACATTTTAACTAAAACTTTACATTTAACATCAAACAAAAATTTGTTTAAATGAAAGAGCGATTGGTTGGCAACATTATGTAGAAGGTTAATTAATGGGGGACGATGAAGTGAAGGAGACAAAACAGGGTTCTCTCTGTATTAGTGGCTATGCACTGGACGCACACCGAGCAAATATATCCTTATTCTCTGCCCAGCCCCGGCTAAATAACGAGTCACTACAAATCTCCGGAGAGTCAGTCTCCTACTTGAAAATAAAATTAACTTCCACGACGCTATTCCTATTGGATTCAATTTTCAAGATAAACACGGGCTTTAATCTGTCGTGTTTGTTTGTGGGCACTAGCAATAAGTCTTCACATTGTAAATGATTGTGTAAAAACAATAGTCTTTAGAACAAGGAAAGAGATGACTTTATCGCTTGATAGGAAAGGGTAACTGAAGAAAAAAACACTAGAAGGCATTAAAGAATAGGTCTAATTCATATTTATCTTGGAGCCAGAAGAAAAATATCATCAATGTATCATGTAAAGAATATATATATATATATATATATTATATATATACACTTGATAAACGGAAAGACGATCCAAACTGGACACAATAACAGTTAAAAATAGAAGATAGGTAGCACAGAAAGTAAAGAAACACACTTACAAACTGTAATTTTCAGGCAATCCGTCTTCAGGAGGAAAGAGAAAGGGAGACCAATTTACATCTTTATATCTAACTTTACCTTTTATGGATTATTACAGATATTTTTTTTTCCTGCAATTCCTTCTGAATCATTTATATTTTCCCAACTTGTATTGCTTATCTGTATTTCTTTTTATATTTTCTCTTAATTCTATTACTTCAAGACCGGGCACGGGGAGTAGCACTGGCGGTTTGCCGTGTCGGTTACTAGCCATTGCGTCTACAACGTGCTTGGTCTCCCTTTCTCCTTTCTCCTGAAGACGGATTGCCCGAAAATTACAGTTTGTAAGTTTGTTTCTTTACTTTGTGTGCTACCTATCTTCTATTTTGAACTGTTATATATATATATATATACTCCCCATATATTCTTGACCTCTTCATTTGACACACCATTTAGTAAGTTTTTTTTTTCTTTTTTTTGAGGGCTAGTTCATTAAATTGAAATATGTTACCCTTGTTGCAAACGTTCCCAATGAAGGCAGGGTGGGGATTCATCAACTCCTGATGACGACGATCGTCGAAGTATATAAGTGAGTTATACCTGTTTCTATCTCTTTCCTTTTAACTATTTTTTATTTAAAAGTCCGTAGAACCATTTCATTTAATTTATATATATATTATATATATATATATATATATATATATATACTAAATTCTCAAAAGTCCGTGGAAAGGCAGGGAGGGACTCTTTGCCTCCTGATGACAACGAAAGTCGAAATATTGAATAGTGAGTAATGCCTGTTTCTATCTTTGCGTTACTTTCGTTTTAACTCTTTTATATATATTTATATATGTCGGTTCAAATATATAAATTTTTAATAACTCAGATTACTGTTAGTATAAAGTTTAAATATACCTACTTCATTTTATTTTCAATCTCAGAAGTGCTCCACAAGATGAGGAATTTCTAAATATATATTTCAAGCCGCTCTGGTCGGCAGAGTGGAAACAACTTTGAAGCTGTTCAAGCGGAACTAATCTTGCATCGATTCTATCAATTGCTTGAGAAATTCTTGCAAGAAGCTCTCTATCCACACCCACAAGTACCAGCCTTATCATATATATATATATATATATATATATTATATATATATTTATATATTTATATATATATATATATATATATATATAAATCAAAATCTCTTTGCCCAAGTTTCCGTTTATTTAAAATCATTTTCGTGGGTAAAAGTAAGAATTTGTTGAATAAGAAAATTACATTTACATTCCCTAAACGAACTAACAATGTTTACCAGACAAAAGTTGCACCATGAATAATTAGATGACATTTAATCAATATACATAATAGTAACAGTAATGACACATCATTCTGTCATACGGTTGTTAAACTATTGAATTTGTTATACATATATATATTATTAAAATTAATCGCAGTCTCGGCATTCACGATCTTAAGACTGAGAGATTCGATCCTACGAACTAACCTCCTGCTAACAGGGTTCAACTGGAAAAGGAGTTGGCCAAGTGACATGTTAAATTAAAATCGATGACTCATGCTTAGTCATTGCTATAAATAGATTAAAAGGATAGTACAGGTTAATATAAAGAGAAGGTCAAAGGTCAATAATGAACCGTTAGAAATTTATTCTAACCGCTTGTTTCTTGTTCATTATTGACCTTTAACCTTCTCTTTATATTAACCTGTACTATCCTTTTAAACTATTTATAGCAGTGACTAAGCATGAGTCATCGATTTTAATTTAACATGTCACTTGGCCAACTCCTTTTCCAGTTGAACCCTGTTAGCAAGAGGTTAGTTCGTAGGATCGAATCTCTCAGTCTGAAGATCGTGAATGGTGAGACTATACTATATATATATATATATATATATATAATAGGTTTAGAGGAGGTACTTATTTGTCTTCTTGGAGCTCGTCTCCTCCTGACTCCACTTTGTACAGATAATTTTTTGAATTATTATTTTAGTATATTTATTTTTAATTATAATTTTTTGATTATTGATTATATTTATTTTTATTGTTTGGTTTTTGTCTATTTGTTATTTTTCATTTTGTATCTCTTATTTCTATATTTTAATTTAATTTTAATTTTATATGTATTTTTTACTCGTTGCTTTAGTTTTCCTCTTTTCTGCTTCTATGATTTTTAGTTAGTTCTCTCTCTTTAGTTAGTTACTCTTGCGTAAGGCAGTCAGCAGAGGGCACGCATGTTTGTTAGATTGGACGGTTCACTCAGTCAGCCGCGGCTGCTCGCAGGAGTACTTCTACCTGATGACGACGCTAGTCGAAATATGGAAGTGAGTCTTGCATGCCTTTGTTTATGTTTTTCTCTTTTTGTTATTGAGCTCTATGTATATATAAATATTAACATATATAAACTAACATAGGTAGATCATATGACATTAAAACTATTAACCTCAGCCTATGACTCATCTCATCGCTGATTCATAGACAGCACAGCCAGTCGAATGGACTCTGATTTTTGTTTACATACTTCAGTCATTGTGCATTTGTAAAAGAGCAATAAAGCTGCACTAGTCATTAAGTTGTCTCTCACTTTTTGATTTTTACTTACTATTGCTATTCATTACTCTTAATATTGATTTTACTTAATATACTATTGCTATTGATTACTCTTAATATTGATTTTACTTACTATTGCTATTGATTACTCTTAATATTGATTTTACTTACTATTGCTATTGATTACTCTTAATATTGATTTTACTTAATATACTATTGCTATTGATTACTCTTAATATTGATTTTTACTTACTATTGCTATTGATTACTCTTAATATTGATTTTACTTAATATACTATTGCTATTGATTACTCTTAATATTGATTTTACTTACTATTGCTGTTGATTACTCATAATATTGATTTTTACTTAATATACTATTGCTATTGATTACTCTTAATATTGATTTTACTTACTATTGCTATTGATTACTCTTAATATTGATTTTACTTAATATACTATTGCTATTGATTACTCTTAATATTGATTTTACTTAATATACTATTGCTATTGATTACTCTTAATATTGATTTTACTTACTATTGCTGTTGATTACTCTTAATATTGATTTTACTTAATATACTATTGCTATTGATTACTCTTAATATTGATTTTACTTAATATACTATTGCTATTGATTACTCTTAATATTGATTTCACTTACTATTGCTGTTGATTACTCTTAATATTGATTTTACTTAATATACTATTGCTATTGATTACTCTTAATATTGATTTTACTTACTATTGCTATTGATTACTCTTAATATTGATTTTACTTAATATACTATTGCTATTGATTACTCTTAATATTGATTTTTACTTACTATTGCTATTGATTACTCTTAATATTGATTTTACTTAATATACTATTGCTATTGATTACTCTTAATATTGATTTTACTTACTATTGCTGTTGATTACTCTTAATATTGATTTTTTTCCAACATTTTAAGACAGAGTATAAAAATGATTGGGAAGACTGGATGGAGTAAGAAGAAGAAAAACATATCACATTTATATGAAATGCGAAAAGAAGGTTCTCTTCTATACAATCAATGGTCTGAAGAAAGCAATGTCCATTTTCACAACTTACAACTTAATGTACCTTTCCCTCTGGCTAATAATGGCCAGCAACAGTACGGTTCTTTTTGTAACTGAAACAGGCTCCTCGAAATTGTTTCTTTCTTTTTTTTTTCATGGAAACCATGTATAGACGCCATCAATGATGTACTCTCATCAAAGCTAAAGGAGTGTTCTCTTCTTGAATTATTTTTCTTTTTTCCCTGATTGTCAAATGGAATCTTAGCACAAGTTTACCAGTTACAAAATAAACGACTATATATACTTTATATAATTACGTCAACTACAATTATTATTATTATTATTTGAGGGTGACTATAGCACTGCATCTTAAAAAAAAACTATTGTGCTTCCTCTCTTCTGCACTTAAGTACCCCAGCAGTTAGCTTCAACGCCTCCAAGAAGCTCAGCACTTTTGCTGGTTCCAGCGGAAAAAGTTTTTCTATGGTTTGTTCAGTGTCCCGAAGCACCTACCTCTGTGAAGCTGTTGCCTTACAGTCAGTCAGCAGGTGCAACGGTGTTTTTTCATCTTTTTTGCTGAATCTGCACAAACCATCATTGATAATGACCATTCAGCCTCTCTACGTTTCGGGAAAAAGTGACTGCCTTTCTCCTCCTTCGGGTACCTAGGTGCACTTGTGGGAGGTTAGCGCTTTTGGATCCTCTGCGCTTCTGGAGGATGGTCTCCGGACTTCCTTCTCCTTAGTATCATACAGGGGAAAATCCCTGTATCTATATCGGTGGTATTTTGTCCGCTATGGCAAAGCACCGCATACCGGAGTAAGGCTATTTACTCAAGGGGGTCGCCTGGTACCCTTGAGGCTCCGTTCATACGAGCAACGCCTGTACGAGCAATGAGGCTCGTAATACAGCAACGCCTCTATCATCCATCCTTCGGCACGGATTGCATACACCTTAGATTGGGGCTGAGATAAAAGGAGGGGATCTGAGGATTAGGAAGGATGTGAAACGAAGGTGGTCAGGCCCAGCCCCTGAACACCTTCTCCTCCTCTTTCGATTGTCCCTGCATATAGCAGTAGCCTTTGAAGGCTGAAAGTCGGAGTTGAGTGTTCGAGGCTATTAGAGGCACTTAATCACTCCATTACTACCCCATCAACTTCAATAGACTAATCTAAATATAGATTAGTCTAAATACAATAGTCTAAATCTAAAATTAGTTTCGATTCCTTTGCAAAAAATTCAATCTAAACAGTTATATATACAAATAAGATAGTCACGAATTACAAAGCAGCATTAAACTGAACTGAAAGGGGTCCTCTTTCTGTGGTTTATGTACACTACTGCAACCCCAGATCACTTTCCATTAATACAACCATTTCTCTCTCAATTGACAGCACACTTAGGAGGACCCAGGTTAGCTCAGTGGCAACGTGCTAGTCTTTGGACTGATAGATCTGGGGTTCAGTAGCCTCTTTAGATCCCCTAAAGTCTACTATGACTCTCCGTGTGCTTTTAAGCCTTTCGGGCCATAGCACAAACTTAACCAGAAGAGCCTCAACTGCCCGAGGTGACCCGCAAAAGAACAATGTCACGCATCAGCGATAACAAAATAGAGCAGCCTGATAGACCTCAACCAAAGACTAAGTCCCTTAAGGTACACTGGTTCCTCCTCAAGACCTTTCAGATGACCTGTACGATGTCAGGTGCTCCTTAATGAATCCCCAGTGTAAATTCATTTGAATTAGACAAAATTTAGGTCTGCCCATGTATTCTCTTATTGGACTGATTTGCAAGATAACCCAAAAACAGCACACTGTAGCATTTTATTTCTTACGGAATATATTAAGAAGCTACTTATTAAGTAAATGATTCACTTAGAAATTTTTTTAATAATAATTATTTATAAGTTTAAGTAAATATAAATTCCAATTATATTGTTATTATTTATTAGAATGTTGTAAAAATATGTTTATTTATTAAAATATTAATTTTATAAAACATTTTCTATCCCGAGATGATTAAAATTTGGAAATAAATAAAAATATTTACTGGATCAAAAAAAAAAACATTTATCAATCCAATAAATTTATTATTGAGTCCAAACGACAATTCAAAATAGGCATATCAATGAATGCACTAGCAAAACATTCTTTTTTATTATTTTTCCTGGTATTTTTTAAAACTGTTAAACAATTTGAAATGTTTCAAAATTTTATTTAATTTATATTTGTTTTGTCTGAAATATTTTGTAATTAGTTTTAGAATTTTATTTAATTTAAATGTCTTGAAATAAGCTTTAATTTTATTGAATTTGTATTTTTTTATGACTCGTAAAACAAGAAAGAGAACTGAAATTTATGTCTTCTAATATTTTAAATACAAAATTGTGGAATATTTGGGGAATTGAATCCCAAAAAAACCAAACAGTTTTTATCACAAAAATTGATATAGTTAAAGAACTGTAAAGATTTTATGCCTAACCTATTTTCTGAAAGAGAATTGTACGGAAATTCTTTTTTATAGTAACAATCCTGTTTGATTTTTTTTAAACAATTACAGGCCATTATTTTTTCAAATTTTCCTAAATCAAAACATCTCTTATAAAAATATTTAAATTCCATCATTTATACATTTTTTTTCTTTCTTGTGTGTCATTTAAACAGGTGGTTTGTCAGAAAACAAATAATTTTTTAATCATATTCATTTGAGTTTTGGGTGGAATTCCACCCGAAATGACGCAAAGGTCACTTTATTCATAAGCTAGAGAAGTCGCACCACCAATTGAAAGGGTGAATACAGGATGAGAATTCCCTTTACAGGCCTGTTTGAAGATTTCTGTCAAGGATACCTCGTTACGTCATTATATTATATTTCTGATACATTCAGAAGCTCCAACTAATACAGCCTCTGTTGAACTCTTACAAAAGGGGAAACATCTGCCAAAGTGGATATTCAAGTAACTGCGATGGTTCAGCGTTCAAGTTCAAGCCTGAAACTCACCTTCTAGATCAAAAAACCGATGTCTATGCATTTGACAGAAACAGCCCTGGCAAATACTATTCCCGACCATTTTTAGACTGCACTGCTATAAGCCTTGTGAATTCTTCTTTCATTGCCTAAGAGAAGATCATAAAAAAACGTTTTGAACAGTGTTAGGTAATAGTTTAGTTCTCTTATGTCAACAGCTACTAATTATTTTGTCACATATTTAAAAAATAAGAAACCGGGATTTCCCGGAAAGTAAAATAAAACCCGGGAAATTTCCCAATATATATACCTATTCTATCAAACGGTCGATATATTATTGAATCTACTATATATATGTAAATTTGAATCTTTGCTCTAAGGACTGCCTGGTTGGTTGACCTGTGATTGCACAGTTCGTTGTCTTGACATCACTTGTGAATGGACAGTGTATCCCAGTTAGTGTTTTTATTGTAAATCAATGTAAGACTATTAATCAATTGTATAGTTTAATAAAAACTAACAATAGTTTATTTGTCCGACTTTCGCTAAAAAGTTACACATCACATATATATATACATATACCAGTAGATAAAATGATTCTTCGAACTGAATAAACTAGAATTTTCAAACACACAGAAAAGAAACCACTGAAACTTAAATGTCTTTGTAGTCAAAAATAGATGTGAATAGCTTCAAAGGCTGAGTCGTTGTCAGCCTTTGAAGTGATTCACATCTATTCCTGACGACGAGGAAATTGAAATATAGTGGTGAGTTTCAGTGATTACTTTTCCGTGTGTTCTTTTGAAAATTCTAGTTTATTATATACAGGGTGTCCCAAAAAAATGTATTTTTTTTTAAAAAATCTAAAAGTATTAAAAGTATTTAAAAGTATAACACTTTAAATTATTGTAATTTAGATGTTTATTGTAATTTTTTTTTAACCATGTAAACTAATACTACAATAATTTATATTATAACTATAACTTTACATCATAACTATATTCATAGTTGTGATCGACCGCCATGTTAACTCATCAGAAATTACAGTATGCTGTGGATTATAATCAAAAGGATTAATTCAGTGATTTTTTTAACTCCACTGTGGCTGGTCTTATTTACTTGAACCTGCTGCACTTTTTCGGTCTTGATCATCATCAGTAAGTAATGAGTTAATCTGAAATTTAATTTTTCCACTTAAAACATTTGTACAACGAAATGCAAACAATTAAGTTATCAGCTTTTAAAAGATGGGTACATTTTTTTATAAACCCTTCGCATTATCGGTAGTATGTAGAACAAAGCGGACTACAGTTTGAGAACAGTTGGTGGCAAAACAATAAAATAATGCTTATTAATTAGTTTACATGGTTAAGAAAAAATTACAATAAACATCTAAATTACAATAATTTAAAGTGTGTATACATTTTTTTGGGACACCTTGTATATATATGAGTTCAAAATTCAAGAAGAGTAACACACAGATAAGGAAACACTCTTACAGACTCAAATTTTCGGGTAATCCATCTTCAGGAGAAAAGAGAAAGGGAGACCAAGCACGTTGTAGACGCAACGGCAAGTAACCAACCCGGCAACTGCCAGTGCTGCTCCCCGTACCCCGTCTTAAACTATAGAACTAGGAGAAGAAATAAACAGAAATTCGGATAAGCAGTACTAGTTGGGTAAATCCTTGGCAACAGGGATTTCCCTGGTTGTAGGAAGATGGAGTAAAGTGTGAAAGGAGGTTGAGAAGCGGACAGGTCAGGCACCCCCGTCTTTTGCAACTCTTAGCGCCCACAGACGGCTGGTTGACGCTCCTGAACGTCAAGTCCATGTGAGAAAAGAGGTTGCCAACTATAGGAGAGGCGGGGTTGACGGGGGAAAATAGTCGACGTGGAAGGAGAAGAGGATAGGATGGGGAACAGATCTTTGAGTATACATTTAAGTTTATGTACACCAAGGAAGAAGGTAGTCACAAGGAGGGGAGACTCATTCACAGGGGAAGATGAGACGGAGGATTGACGGATATATTCCTAGAGATCAGTCATACGTCAAAAACTATAGTAAGAAATTCTGAAATATGACAAAGATCCTTCAATCAAAGAAGTGGTCTTCCTATGTAATAAATAATATTTTATTTGTTTAAACTGCAATCGGGAAATATATATTTGTATTTTAAGAAATACAAGAGAGAGAGAGAGAGAGAGAGAGAGAGAGAGAGAGAGAGAGAGAGAGAGAGAGAGAGAGAGAGAGAGAGACAGACAGACAGAGAGATAGTGCCTCTTGCATATATGAAAGGCTGACTCTCACAGGCTCGTGCAGGTGAAGATCTCGTCCATCACAATGTGCATCCCCCCAAGGTTTAAACACCACTGGTCTATATGATTAAACAAAAAAATATAAACAAAGATAGTAACATTTAATTAACAAAAGCATATAATCATATATTTACATGGAGTTCACATTTAACTATACACCAAAATCATCCCCACGCTTGTGTCTTGCAATAATGAAGTACAAGAGTTCCGTCCGTGCCAAAGCAAGAATATAAATTTTTTATTGTCTGATCTGGAGAAGGAGCAAAACACTGGTTGACATATAAAAACTAAAAAAAAAACCAAGAAACACTGTTAATATTTAGTCATCATGATGTAATTATAAAAAGAAACAATATTGGGTAAACTCACCAGGGAATCGCTTTGAGGTAAATTGAGATATTTACGTAAAAAAGAAATGACAAAAGATACTCTTTTGTGACCTTCTATGGCCCACTTCTTTTGCTTCATGATAGGAGCGTTTCCGGTTGCCCTCAACAAAACGTCAACTGGAAACAACAATTCATAAGAAACCTGGGCTACATATAAGAAAACACATATATTGTTAGTATTTGTAAAAAGAACAGTACTTAATCATTAATACCAAGTTGAGTTTCATTATCTAAACTCAGGAATGAGACTAAATATAGGAAGCATACAATCCTATCTTTATTTAGCAATCATTAATTCCATCCAATAAAAACAAGCAGTGTAAATTCTTTCAAAACCAAACTTTAGTTTTATTCAAAGTTAGTCAACAATAAAACATTAAAAGAAAAGCAAATTAATCTTCAAGATTATGATTTGAAATAAACAATTTACTGAAAATAAATTCAATAGTTCATAGAGCAACCAATTCAACTAAACATTCCAAAACCAATTTAAACTTATTAGGAAGAGGAATAATCAATTACTAGATATCTACTATTGCAATTAATGCAACAGAAAACACTCATTATACACTTTAATGCATACCTCATAACTAAGAAACCGACAACTACTACAGTTCATCCTAAACAGATGATTTATTCAAACAAATCCATTTTAAATAACAGAATTACGAAATATTACTTTTAGTTTTTTCAACTGAGACTGAAGGAGCACCTCCCTCTGGTTTGTCAGGTGATGCTGTTTTCTCACGATCAGCATCCTCCATTCGTATAATTTGATGTGGATATTAGTTTGAAAATTGATATATAACTTAGCCTTCTGAAAGGTAACATAACTTAAGCATTACCACCAATTCAGTGTTGCTCCCAAATTTTCAAGAGGCAGGTAAGGTTAAGCTTTCGTACTGTTATAGTTTTGGAGGCAATAGTTGATTTCTTGTTTATCCTTTCTTTTTAGTTATTTATTAATTCATGTGTTTACCTGATGAATATATTTCATTATTTTATAATATTTCTTGCTATTGATGTGAAAGTTTTTGGAGGTTGATGATTTGTTTACAGAACATAAAAAGTATTCTACATTTTTATCATCTTTAATTATAAACTTAAAGAATTTGATTGTAACTCTATATTTCAGACAACAATTGTTGAAAATGTCTTCTGGAACCCAGGATGAAAGTTGTTTAAATAGAATATCTTACTTACCCATTGATGAAATTCAAGTTAAACTTCCAGAAATTAATGTATCCTTTTTGAAATAGTTTATTTATTGTAGCAGCCCATATTTTTTTCATTTTGATCTTAATAAAGTTTAAATTCTGTATGAGTTTAAATATGTTTGCTTTTTTTTAGTAGTGATGGGACTATACCCAAATTTTTAACAATTCAGATACGAGTTTCAATACTGGATTAAAATTTCGATTCTGACAGGAGGCACGATTCCGATGGCTACAATGAATTTTAGACAATTATGCTTAATTTCAGACTCTGAAGCAGGTTTTAGAAAACAAATTCTTTATAGACAAAGTACATATATTAATCCTTTGTGAAGGTGCACAAATCATTTTATTATAAGAAAAGAAAATAAGACTTTGGCTTAGCAAGACTTTATGTAAGACTGAAGTAGGTTTTAAACAAATATCAATTGCATCCTGTCCCTATTTATTTTGTCACATAACAATTTTGCATCGAAAAAAATCATTCATCAATCCCTCAGCTCTCTCAAAAAAATATTAGAGTTGCAATTTTTTCTTCTGTAAATGCTCTGTACATCTTCCTTAGATATTATTTTATACTTCTGATATTAAGATTTATAGATTATACCGATACTTTAAATTGTCAAACAAAATTTTACCTTTTATTATTACCTGAAGTCAAAATTAAAGTTTCAAACATGCATGCAAATTCTAAATAATCATTTTCAGAATTGGATGTTCAATTCTGATGTCATACCCAGAAAAAATCCGATTCCGAGTACTCGTCACATTCCTAATTTTTAGATTATAATTTAATGCTGTAATGAGTTTGATGTGTCCTCATCAGTTATGGTAGGGCTAAAGAGATTGGGAAAATGAAGTTGGGATAGTGGTTTTGTTCAAATTGTAATTTTATTTACTAATTGAATGTTAATCCTTTCTTATAGAAATAAATGTACTTCTTTTAACGCCTTAAGTAACTTATATATAATTTAAATGAACTTTGCTTACGTTGTATGTATCATATTGTTTTGTGTAAATAGGTTAAGATATTATAAAAATGTTGTGTATCTAACAACAGTTCGAAATATTGAATTCCGTAAGTGTTCTTTTTATTCTTTTTTCTTTTCGTGCTTTGTGTAATTTAAAGTTTTATAGTCCTTGTGGACCGTTTCTTATATTTAGTATATATATATATATATATATATATATATATATATATATGAAATATGAACTACAAGGAAAACAATAGAAATAAATACTCTCAGGCCTTTCACTTTATATCATCAGATAGCAAACAGAGTAAACATCTTTTGCTTTGTTTCGTCTCTATTGACATAAACTGAAAAGCCTCAGTGCATTCATAATTTTACTTGTGGTTTTATACTTCATCCATTGCACCACGTGTTTATTGTGATTCTTCTTCATGTATTTATATAAATTTCAGTGTAGATGAAGAGCAACAGAGAAATTTAAAACACACACTTACAGTCTGTAATTTTCGGTTTGAACCGTCTTGAGGAGATATAAGAGAGAGAAACCAAATGCACTGGTACAGAGACGGTTGGAGAAGGTCTTTTCTGATTTCTTACTGTGGTTTGGACGTTGATTTCTATTTTACGTGTTTATTGTGAAATCTTTATATATATATATACTGATCAAACCCAATTGATCAGTTGGGTTTTTGACTCTGACGAAGACCGCTTGTTACGGTTGAAAGATCTGAGTCTTGCTTTCCCATTTTCTTATTGTGGTTTGATCATTGATTGTTATTTCACGTGTTTATGTGAAATCTTTTTATTTATATATATATCAGTGATCAAACCACAATATGAAATGGGAAAGATCTTAGTCTTGTTTTCCTATTTCATATTGTGGTTTGATCATTGATTGTTATTTCACGTGTTTATGTGAAATCTTTATATATATTACTTACTCTCAACCTTTATGGTATCATGTTAGAATATCGTATCCTATAGAACTAACTTATATTGTGCATACAACTTTTCCTTAAAGATCACCAGCGATTTATCGAGGTTGAGTGGTCTTCACCACAATTCTCGGATGTTCTTCAAGAAGTCTTCAAACACTTGGTGCTCAAGTTTGAAATTGATCTTGTTGAAGATATATTCTTGAAAGATGTTCTCAAAGCTACAAGGACAGTATTTACAAATGTAAGTTATTCTTTTTTCAATCAGTTTTGACTAGACTGCCTTCAGATAACTGAAAATAGTTGCCAGTTTAGCTCAGTGGCAAGTACCCTCCTCTGGACTGATAGGTCCGGAGTTCAATACCCACTCTTGCACTCGATTTATTCATGAGGGAGGTCAATAAATCTGAGAATGTCGTCCCTCGCCGTCAGTCCTTAGCCTGTACAAAGTCAGGTACTCGTTAAAGATCCCTACTATAAATACACTTGGTTTAGGCAAAATTTAGGACTCCTAATGTAGAATGTTCATTGTGTATCACAAAGGGTCTATATTCGGCCTATGTGTGCTCCCTTGTGGTACCGCCACTGCAACCTAACCTAACATCCTTCATTTGCTCTGAAGAATTGTTTGCAAAACTCTTCAGAGTATTATCATCATATACACGTGTATACAACATACTGATTGTCTTATTTATTTCAGTGTATGGAGAATATTGAAACATGCCTAGATGGATGTTCAGGAAGTGATTTCATCGAGGAAAACGAAGAAATACTGAAGCAAAATTTAAAGGTTTGCTTTCTCTAAATGTCTTTTCAAATGATGTTTTAAATTCATATTTTATTAAATATATATGTTAATATTGTTTTTTAAAGTATTGATGCTTTTTTTGTTGAAGAAGTAATAAACAAACATAAGAAATGCCACAATAAAGGCTAGACATACCAGTATAAAGATCAACATTAAAACCACAATAAGAAATAAAAAAAAAAGACTAAGAGTATTTTCTTAGTTTTTTCCGAGTTTTTACGGTAGTTTGGACGTTGATTTGATTTCACATGTTTCTTGTAGAACCTTGTTACCAGTTAAATATATCACTAGTTATTTACATGACAGATGCTAGGTTAGTGTTATAAAAATGTTATGCTACCACAGTGCGTCAGGTGGTGTTGTTAGTAAAAAAAATCAGCTCTTTTATCACTAAAGATAAAACTGAATTTTTGGAACAACCCTTTGATACGGTAGTTTTTTATGATTCCCCCTTTAACCGTCAAAGGCTTTGTTCAAGGCTGCAACATATAGATTGATTAGAGTATCTTTTTGACCAAATCCATCATATCATGGAATGCATCAGAGATTATGTTTTGATTGACGTTGATTTTTTACATGTAAGAATTTTATTGTTCTTACATTTCATATTAAGTTGTTAAATCATCATATCAAAACTTTTTTTAAACCTCTAAACATCAATTTTATTTCAGTCGATTCACTTAAAAAAATTTCTAAGTCAATCTAAATAAATGTAAACAAATCTGACAAGTATAGCGGGTGATTCATTAGTTCAGGATGAGTATTCAGTTTTTATAGGTGTATTGCTTTTTGCGGTATTGGAAATTTCACTAATTTTTTTTTATAAATTGCTAATTTTCCGCTTAATTTGTTGTCAAATTTTCATTGTTTTTTAATGAGCTGTTTAGCGTCAAAAAACATTTTTTGAAAACATAAAATGTACCTTATCGCCCTTTACAGTTACTGTAATTTTGAAAAAAATGATTTCAAAGCTCTATTGTTAGCTATAATTTTATTCTGATCCCTCAAATGGTATGGCTTGCATTGTCTCAGAAGCTTTCAGATTAAAATTTTTACATTTTATTAAAAAAAAATCTGAGGATTTATTCAGTTATTGCTTTTATTGCTTCTATGATAATGCCAAAATTTCAATATTCTAGGGTTGGTAGTTTACGATAAAAATAATGTCTAAAAACACATTTTGGTAAAAAAAAGTTATTTTCCCATCGTGCATAATTGCTACCAAACAATAGGGCAAATCTACACTAAGAGGCATATTTTTTTGTGAAATACTAATTTGATCCATCAAATATTGTGGACTGCAGCGTCCTCACAAAGATTTAAATGCTAAGTGCAAGAAATGCATTAACTGCATTATAGTGCACTATTGTATTAACTGAAATAAGTGTAATTGTTTTTGGAATTGTTGCAGTTCTATGACTTCCAATACTTGCATTTCAAAACATTCATTGTATGTATATTAAAATTTAATTAAAAACCAGATATATCATTTCAATTATTTCAATTTTTTTTTCAACCTTAAAATATTTAATATTTTAATGTTATTAATTATTATTTAATATTTTAATATTATTAATTATTATTAATATTTCAACATTAAAATATTTGATATTTTAATGTTATTTATTATTATTAATATTTCAACATTAAAATATTTGAGCATTGATTATTTCAAAATATTGAATTAGTGATAAAATTAATATTTCAAATATTAAAATATTTGAGCATTGAATATTTCAAAATATTCAATTAGTGATAAAATCTGGTGATACTTATAAATTACCTGGAGGCTTCTTTATGAACAAATGAAATTATCGGTTAACAGGATGATTTAACAAAATAAACAGCAAGATATAACTAAATACATAGTAAATATAAATATCAACAAGATGTGAATAAGAAAAAAGTAATATTTTATTATTTATAAATTGCAGGGGTGTAATTTTGTATAATAAAGAAATTTTCTTTTAGTTTTGATTTAATAACCGTCTTTTAATGAGTGGCCTTTTATCTCCGCTAACTGATAAGTACCATCTGGTTGTCTAAGTTCCATCAATCATATTGAAGAAGCTTTTGATAAGATGGCTTTGAAATCCAACCAGTCAGAACTTATAATATGAGTTTGTTGAGAGTGCCTAATCCCTGTGTGAGACCCCACGGGTTTCTTGTGATAACCTCTTTCAGTTTGCTCCTATCACGGAGTAATTAACACCCCTTAGATTCTATGAAAGCTAACATCAACCATGTTCAGTGATACCATTAGATTCTATGAAAGCTAACATCAGTCACGCTCAGTGTCACCTTTAGATTCTATGAAAACTACCATGAATGACGCTGGGTGGTACCCTTAGATTCTATGAAAGCTAACATCAGTTACGTTCAATGGCACCCCTTAGATTCTATGAAGGCTAACATCAGCCATGCTCAGTGGTATCCATGATTTTATGAAAGCTAACATCAGCCACGCTCAGTGGTACCCTTGGGTTCCATGAAAGCTAACATTAGTCAAGCTCAGTGTCACCTTTAGATTCTATGAAAACTACCATGAGTAACGCTGGGTAGTACCCTTAGATTCTATGAAAGCTAACATCAGTTACGTTCAATGGCACCCCTTAGATTCTATGAAAGCTAACATCAGTCACGCTCAGTGGCACACACCCATTCTTCTATGTTATAAAAGCCTGTTTACTGTTTGCTATATTGCAGACTGCACTTGACGTTCTAGATGCATACACTTCCCTGGTGCAAACCCTGATGTCCAATAGAGGCTGCATTGAAGCCAGTAAAATGTCCTCCGTGCCTAGTACCTTGATCGCTGTCGTTTATCAAACAGTCGTCCACTGTAAGCGAAGGTAAACATATTGTCATTTACTTTAGTGGTTTTCAATACATATAGTATGATTTAACGAGCATTTGATATTCCTATCTTGAATCATAACCCATTGAAAAACATCAACAAATAAATAACATTTTCCCGTAAACACGGCCAAATAAAGATCAACATCTATACCATTGTAAGGCACGAGCTTTGCAAGCATTTATGTGAGGTATTTTTCTCATGAATAGAATGAGGTGAAAAAACATTAAGTCTCCACGCAAAAGATTTTCTCCAACATCGGCGGGCGCGTTTTGAACACTTAGTATTCATAGTCAGGTTATATCTGCCTCAGTAAGGTGATGTAACCTGACGATGAACATTAAGTGTTGGAAACGCGTCGACGTTGAATAAAATGTGTGCAGAGATTTATTTTTCTTCTCTCTTAATCTACCCATTGTTTGCATTGTGAAGTGGGACCAAGACCTTTCGTCCGTTATAGTTGTGACTCTTCACCCAGGATCGTTACTTGGTCAAAAGAACTTAGTTCCCTTTCCTGACACATTACTGTCATTTATATGATGATATGACAATATACAAAACTGGAGTTACTTATAATACATACAATAGGAAAATATACTTTCAATCTGTAATGTCCTCCTTGTGATGATTATGTTTTTATATTGTATGAGCACCTCCAATTTGTTCCTCAACTTGTGTAGTCTATTTTATGTTGTTTGCCATCATTTGAAGGTTGTATGATTCTTGAACCAAGTATTTGTTAATTTCTAACACATATATTATTTATATATATATAAAAAAGATTTCACATAAACACGTGAAACAACAATCAATGATCAAACCACAATCAGAAATGGGAAAACAAGACTAAGATCTTTCAACCGTAACAAGCGTCTTCGTCAGAGTCAAAAACCCAACTATCAAAAACCATAAAATCAGTTGGGTTTTTGACTCTGACGAAGACCGCTTGTTACGGTTGAAAGATCTTAGTCTTGTTTTCCCATTTCTGATTGTGGTTTGATCATTGATATATATATATATATATATATAAAAAAACAAAACTATAGTTTATCGGGACTCGGTCAGTTCAGGTTCAAATTAAACTCTCATTGCCAACGATTCGGTTTTTATTTAAAACCTTTTACATAGGCCGACAAAAACAGAGAAAATATAAGAAATACAATCATTTAAAAATCAAACATACATAAAAGCGTAATTAGTTACAATTAAGAAATTATAATAGAAATTTTGACTATAGGTTAGTGAGAAAACTTACAGAAGTATAAATTTTGAAACAGAAAAACTAAGTATTACATTACAAATTATTTTACAAAGAAAAATAGTATGTGGATTTTAACAACAACTGTAGTCTGAATGAACACGGGACACTGAACTGAAATAACCAAGCAAGGTAACCAAATTTCACCAGACAACCAAAAAGACACTAACACAATATTTCATCTATCAACAATGTTTAACTTAACACACCCGAATAATTATTCGGAATATTGAATATTATTCGGGTGTGTTAAGTTAAACATTGTTGACAGATGAAATATTGTGTTAGTGTCTTTTTGGTTGTCTGGTGAAATTTGGTTACCTTGCTTGGTGATTTCAGTTCAGTGTCCCGTGTTCATTCAGACTACAGTTGTTGTTAAAATCCACATACTATTATTCTTTGTAAAATAATTTGTAATGTAATACTTAGTTTTTCTGTTTCAAAATTATACTTCTGCCTATGAAAAAGGTTTTAAATAAAGACCGAAACGTTGGCAATGAGATTATCTTGGGTGGATTTTAACAACAACTGTAATCTGAATCAACACGTGACACTGAACTGTACAGTTGACATTATATTTCTTTTTGTTAAACAATCTCTATGCTATTAGGGAAAACTGGAATATCGATTTCAACTAAACATATTAAGAATATACCTGTCAATTCACCTGAAATATCTTATTTAAAGTTTGTGCGAGCAATCTTATGATTCTGAAAAGTTTTGATCACCTTCAATGCCCTTCAGGTATGAAGAGAGACAAAAAATAGTTTTTAGCTAATTTGATTTGATTGATTCGAGGATTGTCTGGGATTTGACTGATTTCGCGATGAACTCTCAAGGAGTTGCCCGCACCTTCCCTAACAGAAAGCCTGCTATGAGTACTGAAAACCTCTTACCTTAGGTTAGGCTAGGTTGAATTGGATGTCTCAATTGATTGGTCCTTCTGTGGTAACACAATAAACATTCTACAGTGGAAGTTCTAAATTTTGCCTAGCTCAAGTGTATTTAGTGTAGGGATCTTTAACGAGTGCCTGACATCGTACAGGCTTAACGACCTCTCCGAGGGACGGTATGCTTAGATTTTTTTCACCTCCCGCATGAATAACTAGAAGCCCTGAAAGGTATGCAACCTTTACCTCATAGTTATTTTCATTTTACTTCAGTTGATCTGTTTATTTTTTTTTTCTTTTTTTAGCGAATGTTCCTACGGTGTTTTCTTCAACAATCTATCAGAAGTTCTTGCCCATCTATTCAGAAAAAGTTTTGAAGTTCAAACACAATTATTAAAACTTTTGGAAGATAAATTTACATTTAAATGTTTCTTAGAAGATGACTTAAGTTTATTAGTCGAAGGTAAGTGGTTTTGTTTCTCTTTTGTGATAACGTGTCTGCAATTGTTTTCTATCAATGCAATATAAACATGAAGTCATTTAGTGTCCACATCTTAATACTATAACTGGTTTGTGAAATTTACAATCAAGCACACTCTTTCTCTCCCTCTCTCCCTCTCTTCTTCTTCCTCAACCTCGTCTGTCTTCCAACACATCCCCCGTCTCTCCTTCAAAAAGCCCCGCAACTTAGGCAACCTTTTCTCCCATAGAACTGACCACACCCCCAGGCCTGTAGGTGATCGCGGAGGCACTCAACGATGTGGCCGACCCCGCTGCCTCACCTGCCCCATCATTAACCCTGAACCTCTCTTCTCAAATCTCAGCAATAGTTTTCAAGTCCCCCCCAACACCTCGTGCACCAGCACTAACTGCGTCTATCGCTTGGAATGTGTCCAGTGCGGTGCTTTCTATGTTGGCCTTTCCTCCAACATGCTTAGCATCCGCATGACTGGACACAGAGATTCAGTCAGACGACGCAGCAACCTGCCTGTTGCTATCCACGCGAATAGCCATGGCCTTACTTTTAATGACTGCTTCACAGTACAAATTCTCAAAATAGTTGCAAAAGATGAGAAAAGGTTAACTTTGAGAGCCTCTGAGGAGGCTCACATTTGGTTACTTAATGCCCGCTCCCCACCTGGCCTCAATCTCAAACGTTAGTTTTTTTTTTTTTTTTTTTTTTTTTTTTTTATTGCTATTTATATATATATTTTTTTCCCTCACTCTCTTTCTCCTCTTCCTCTTCGCCACTTCTGTCCTCCTTTCTACCTTTTCCCGACTTATACGGTACGCGTGTTCGCTCGTGGTGGAATGGTGTCGTTCACGGGGGATTAGCCTGCAGCGCCTCGAGCTACTACAACTGGTGACCGCCGCCTGGAGCCCCCAGTAGCCCTCTGCTTCTGCGAGTGGACGCACGTGCCTCTTCCTCTTCCCTTCTTCTTCCCTTCTTCTCCCTGACGACGAACTTCAGTTCGAAATATCGACCCAGTAAGTTTTCTCGCTTCTTCTATTTGTTGTCTTTTTTCATTTATATATATATATATATTCGTGTATACTGGCAGCAAGTTTTCTTTTAAACAAGTGTTAACAACACTTATATATATATATATATATATATATATATATATATATATGAGTAGCAGTTTGCTCAACGCGAGTACTTCGCGCTTCTTCCCGATGACGACGGATGTCGAAATATCGAAGTGAGTTCTGTAGTGTCTTTCTGTGTTCTTTTCTATGTGTTAAAGTTTATATCAAGTTCCGAAATTTCGTCCTTTTCATTGAAACTGTAAAGCTTATCACCTATATTCTTAGTCGACATGTTTTGAATGTACCACATTTATCAGGACAACTTCAGGATTCTTATATAATCTTGAAGTTGTTTTCCAACAGACCGACCCGGATTAGCCAGGTAGAAGGGCGAGTTCAACCACCCTACCTTAATCCACCAAAATGATCCCTGATTCACCTGCTAATTTGTCAGAATTTTGGCTATTGACATGTGGCAATTTTTCTAAAATATATAGGGATTCCAATATTCTGAGACGTTTCTCATGATTTAGGTGGGCAATAACTTTTGTGTTTTTTACCAGAGTTTCCCTGTCTATTCTTCTATTTTGAAATTTTTCATGTGATCCTTAGGTGCTTCAGTAGAAAGGTGCATCGTTAGGCGCCTAGAAAGGGTTACTGTGGACCCAATATATGAGGGATTTTAGAACTCCCAGTTTCCAGTAGGACAAGTAAACTCATATATATATATATGACTTTACCAATTCTCACTCTCTTCCACTCATCCTCTTTTTTTTCTCACTTGGTCTCAGATTTTACTTATCCGTTCACACTCTTTCCTTTCCACTAGCATCCTAGCTCACTCACTCTCTCTACTCTGTTAATCGCGCCCGTGCTCTTTATTCTTTCCGTTTAGTCTGTCATCCTCGCTTTCTGTCTCTTTCTCTCCCTCTTTGTTTCTCACCTGATCTCATATTATTACTCACCCCCTCCCTCTCTCTCTCTCTCTCTCTCTCTCCTCTCTCTGTTTTTTCTTTCCTTCTTGCTTACCTAAGGTATGTACCCGGTGTCTGCTCGACCTCCCTATTGAATTCCCCTGGTGGAATCCCAATAACCTTTTACGGACTCACAGACATACTTTCAAGATGATTGTTATTGCTAGATGCTAGATATACATCCTTCTTGGAGTGTGCTAATGACATGTATGTTTTTCTGTTTCAGTTTTAGATACTGTCAGTAAGATAGGAGAAATCGTCGTTGCTCTCGAAGTGAAAGCCATTCCTGACCAATGGAAAAGCTTTGCTAAACTCGCTTCCAAATACTCTTCGGAGTTGCGTCCTCGGCTGGACGTGGCTCGGCCTATCATTTGTCTCGCTGACTCTGTTCAGAGGGTTGTTCGCTCTGTCATTTCAAACAAGGTTACTGTAATAATATTATAATATTTACGAATATATTAGTTCTAATATTTAATTAGAAATGAGAATACTAGAAGAAAAATGGCTCAGACTTTCGATTATCTCAGTTATACGTCATCTACAGGAAAAAAAAGAAAAACGGCTCAGACTTTCGATTGAAAATCAGTATATACGTCATCTAGTAGAATAAAATGAAAATGCGGCTCAGAATATCTGATTATCTCACTTAATAAATTGTACATGACAGGAAAGAAACGTAAAATACGGAACTCAGACTTTCGAGTTATCTCCAACGTTTTGGCGGTTGTTCTCAGGAGAAGAAGTGAATTGACAGAAGGACGACAGTCAACTGAAGGACTCTCTGGTTTGAGGGATAAAGCTGCGCTGCTGCGAAGGAGAAAATAAAAATACGGACTCAGACTAGTTGAGATGATCTCAGCTATAAGTCATCTACAGGAAAAAAAGAAAGCGCTCAGATTTCGATTGAATATATATATATATATATATTAGTAATAAATGAAATACGACCCAAAAGATCTGATTACACTTAAAATAAACTGTACAGACAGAAAGAAACGTAACAATAGGAACCACTTTTCAGTATGTCCAACGTTTTGGCGGTTGTTCTCAGGAGAAGTGAATTGACAGAAGGACGACAGTCAACTGAAGGACTCTCTGGTTTGAGGGATAAAGCTGCGCTGCTGCGAAGGAGAAAATAAAAATAGGAACCAACTAGTTGAGATGAATAGAAATTTAAAAAAGAATAAAAAGAAAAGAAACAGATAATATAAAAAATATTAAAAAATAAAAAATGTTTAATAAAAAACAAACTTTAAGATTATAAAATAAAATAATAAAATCTTTATAAAAAAATATTATTTTATTTTATTTATTTTATCACCTTATAGTTAGTTTTTTTATCAGTTTGTTTTTTAATTCTATATTAGTAATAATAAATAATAAAAACCAGCCAAAATTATAATTTCACCAACAATCTATTAGTTAATAGATTAACTCAGAGCTCACCAAACTATGGCACACGGGACACACCCGGCCCGCCACATAATTTCATTGGGCCCGACAAACAAATCCCTGTGTGGTGGCCTTGAAAGAAATAATTATCGTACGACAGGCTTCGCTGAGTTATTCAAAGCTGGGGCTGCTGACTGGTGGCGCTAAGCCTCAGTCAGTTTCCCTCTCTCGTTATAATGTGAAGCACAGATACTCATTTTAATGAAATTTTGAAGTCAAAACGACAGTACCATTCGTCACACTAATTTGATTTCATAAAACTAAAGGCAAGAATCTATATAGTTTACTCTGATTTTTTCCAAAAGATATGTTTTAATTTTTCCATGTTTATACTCTAATCTTTGAGGAAATTAAATTACTGGCACTATTTTTTTTATTTATTCCTTCGGCCCGTATAAATGTGGGAAGTATATAATGCGACCCTTACATTGAAAAGTTTGGAGACCCCTGGATTATCTAATCAATCAAAACAGTTTATAATGATAATTTTTGCAAAAATGAAATAAAAATTATAAGAGAAAAAATTCTAGGATGGAGGTTGAGTCCAGGAGGCAATCTTGCAAAGCAAGTAACCTAACCTGACCTATTTCCACAAAGAGTATACACCAGACATTAGTTAAATAACCACCACTCATTAGTTAAATCAATGTTTTTTTTGTTTCAGAATATCGAAGAAAAATCTGTGCAAGTGCGTTACTTAAAACTTGGAAATTTTATTTTGAAGATTGTGATAAAACTGTGCGAGCTTTACAGGGATTATCTTGGCGACTGCCACAAGAAACTTCTGGAACTCCTTGTTAATCTATATGGGTAAGCCGGATTAACTTTATAAAAGTCGTTGAATTATTTTTATGTAAAATCTACCAACTTTCCCCGTACGCTTTCCTCCTATTTTCTCTTAATAATGGACGAGTTTCCATTATGGTTTAACTGTGAGGAAAACATATTATATAAAATGGTAGATTATTATAATAATATTATAAATGTTTTATCTTTATTTTGTTATACTTATTTATAGTAACTGAACTCTATTATATCTGTAGTTTCAAATTTTCGTTTACATTTTATTTGCATAAACTATGGAAAAAGGATTTTATATTGATAAATAAGAAGGAAAAATGTGTTTTAGAAATGATCAACAACTAAGCGATGACTGGCCGCTGTATCCTGAATTCCGTAGTTACCTTACTGTAGGCCTGTCGCCCTTACTGGCTCAGTTATTACCAGACCTACAGTTCTTGAAGGTAGGTATACTTTATACTATCCTCTTGTAGTCGATTTTGTGGCCCACTTATATCTACGCCAATACAAATTGTTGACGCTCAAATCTTAGAATATGATGATGTTATTGCTTGAGGGGCACCTGAGCACTTTCCAAGGAGCACCAGTTTTGAGATACAATGTTTTACAACATTATCGGGTTAATTTAAAATAATCCACGTTTAATTTATAATAGTCAAAGTTTAATTAAAAATAATGTAAATGTAATTTATTATAATCTAGTCTTAAATTAAAATTATCCAAGTTTAATGTAATATTGTTCAAATTTATATTTAAAACAGTTTGTCGATTTGAAAATACATATATATTATACTCAAGTTTAAATTAAAATTGGATTATTTTAAATTAAACCAAATAAGTTACTAAAATTTCACATAATTTGTATTTCATATATTGTGGTTAAAAACGTAGTTATGAAAATTTTTTGACATCTAGAATATACATTTAAATTTGTTTGAATGTCTACTTCATCTCTTTTCACGTCAAAGCAAAATTACAGTAGAAATTAAATTTTTAATGATAAAAATTGTGATAAATACTCATGGACCCCGGTTGAGAACTCCGGTTCTAGAGTAACCCAGAAGGGAATTGGTAACCGTTTGGATGTAATCAACTTTTTAATCAACTCAAACTTTTGTGATCCGGTTTACTCTTTTCCGCTTTTATACAAGGTGTACAGGGGCCATGGTTAAAAAAAAAGTTGAGTTTTCACTAGCAGCACAAAAAGCAAAAGGTCGAAAAATACGGACCAAACAGCTACAAGTGTTCTGACACAGCAGAAAACAGGTCAACTGCGGAACATCGGAGCGCGTCTGGCCCTTTCCGGATGAGTCTGAAGCTCCAGATTTTACCCGTTGCATCCGAAATCCGTTAAAGGGAGGTCCTTAGATCTCTTTAAGGTATCCCTTTTATGTATGGGTGCAATCATCCAGATTTGATTATGATCTCTGAAGTAATGCGATTTGTCGAGTGTTTACGAACACCTAGATATCATGAAAACTCTACAATTAATTTATTAAAAGTAGCTTCCAACAAACGCAAGTCTGATAAAATTTCCACCTTGCTTCACTTACTATAAATATGAACAGTTATGATATCGCTTTTGAAATATTCTGTGTATACTATATTATTGAATAGGTGGCCAGGGTAGCCCAGTGTCTTAGTGCTCTCCTCTAAACTGGTAGATCTGGGACTCTATACCAACTCTGGCCCTCGATTATTTCACGCGAAAGGTGAAAAAATCTGAGCATGTCGTCCCTCGGAGAGGACGATAAGCCGTCGATCTCCAGCCTGTACAATATCTCTTTAAAGGTTCTCTTTAATGATCCCTTAGAGTAAAAACACTTCAGTTAAGCAAAATGCAGGACTTCCAATAAAGAATCAGTCTTCATTCTGTGGTTTCAGAAAGGGATAATCTTGGACTGTGTGTTCCTTTGGGGGACTGCCACTGCAACCTGACCTAACTATATTGTTCTATATGAACCATGTTATGAAATTTGCTATATATTATTATGTGATATATATACTCGTATATATATATATATATATATATATGATCAAACCACAATAAGAAATGGGTTTTAAAACCCACAACTGAGTTGGGTTTTTGACTCTGACGAAGACCGCTTGTTACGGTTGAAAGATCTTAGTCTTGTTTTCCCATTTCTTATTGTGGTTTTATCATTGATTGTTGTTTCACGTGTTTATGTGAAATCTTTTTTTAAATATATATATATAACTTTAAATTACACAAAGCACGACACAGAAAAGAGAATACAAAGAAAAATTACAGAATTCAATATTTCGAACTGTTGTTCGTCATCAGGAGAGTAGACTAGTAGAGAGGACGAAGTGAGAGAGATCTCCCCACGTCGAAGAACGGCTACTCCAACTCTCTCTTTGACAATATTTTAAAACAATATCTCAATTCGAAACACATCAGTCAAACCGATAACCAAATAACAGGCATAACACATAACCTTTATTACGAAAATCAGTATTCGGAAGACCACAAAATAGACGAACGCGTACTCAAGGATATAATTAAGAAGAATATAAAATGCACCTCACCCGAGGATAAGGTCGCCTTAATAACCTATTATCGGAGCCCCACCATAAGCAGCCTAGTGATGAGAAATAGCAATAAGGTTAAAGATTCTCAACTGAAGGAGTCTAATCTCGTGTATGAATACACCTGTCAAATCGGGGACCGTGAGCCCTGCAACGATTCATACATTGGGATGACAACTACATCACTGTCGAGAAGACTTACCATGCACCTTTCTATAGGCGGTCCCAAGAAACATTCAGAGGACAAGCATAATACCAAAATAACTAGAGACCTACTCGTGAGTGGAACTAAAATAATTAGAAAAGAAAACAACTTCAATCGGCTGCAAATCGCAGAAGCAATAATAATTAAACAGAATAAACCTACAATAAATATTCAAACGGGTAGTAGTGAGAGAGTGCTTAAACTATATGCGCCTGATTGGATGAAAAAACCGTTAACTGTCAGTACCCCCACCCCACCATCCACCCCACCTCAGTCAGTTGCTCTTGTGAATCAGGCCGAAGAGCAGCTACTTCAAACTTCTACTATATAATGTGTTTTATTACCAACTCCAAAGACTAATAATTTTCCTCTTTGTTTAATTAATCACCCTGAAGATGACTGGAAGCCAGTCGAAACATGTCGGTTATAACTTAATTAACATTCTCCAACGTTTGGATGAAGGAAAGAAGAAGGTATTCAGAAACCTTGAAAAACTAGTGAAGAAAATGACATCAGCGAAATACGGTCAGCTGTTCAACGAAATATGCTTAAAAGAAGGACTGCTTCCAAATTTTACAAATATATATAATATATATATATATATATATATATATATATATATATATATATATATATTGTATGTTTTGTTATTGAGGGCTAGGTCAAATAAAAGAAAATAAACTCCTTCCTAAGCCGACGTTTCGATGTATTTGTACATCATCTTCAGGGCTAAAATTAGAGTAAGAACTATAATACATTTACCAAAACAATCTACAAATCACATAGAGAACTAACACAAATTTTTGAGACCAACAGATACATACAAAAGGTTATTTTATAATCAGAGTTGTTGAGTACACATCTATTTCAAAGTATCAGACAAAAGGAAATTAGTTTTACTTTGGAAAGTGTGCTACTGGTTATTTAAGTTACATGAGAATTAATTGGTTATAAGTACGAAAAACACTACTTTGTTATATTTATCTATCATTTTAACAAACAGGGAGGGTGAAAATATGAAGGTTACATAAAGAAAGGTTAGTTTATGACTTAAGGTTATCATCGAGAAGATGATGTACAAATACATCGAAACGTTGGCCTAGGAAGGAGTTTATTTTCTTTTATTTGACCTAGCCCTCAATAACAAAACATAGAATAGAATAGAATAGAAGAAGTCAAGAACAATTTTTTGAGATTATATATATATATATATATATATAAACTGGCAGCAGATCTTTATCCAAGCATATATTGTTAAATAGGTGAGTGAATTCTGCATTAAAATCTTTTTCAATAATTGCTCTTTTAATTATGTCTAGAATGTCCCTATGATATGTGTTATTTTCACTGCCTTCACATCATAGTAAAGTGGTTAGAAACAAAGAGCAATTACTGGAAAAGATTGTGAATGCAGAATTTCCTCTGTCTTTTTTCTTATTCCTTATTGTTGTTTGGACATTGATATATACTTATATGACATTGAATTTGTAGTCCAGTTAGACGTTTTAATTTTCTTTATATATATATATATATATATATACGAGTATATTAAATGGTCTTGCCCATAATACTAAAATTGGTGTAAGTTAATTAATGAGCAAGACGTGAATAAATTGAAGGCCAGAGTGGATATTGAACCTCGGACCTATTCAGTCCAAAGGCGAGCACGTTGCCACTGGGCTAACGTCCCTCCCTCCCTACTTTTCACTTTAAGAAAATAACTAATAGAGTGGATTCGTGAAGGTTTCTGTTTAAATCTGATGTTCCAGGAATACAGGTTGGCATGCGATGACTGCGTGTCTTTGACGCAAAACGCAAAGCTCGGAATGTACACGCTGACAGTCCAAGTTCTCCACAAACTCGTTTCCTCAACGTCAGTCATTAAAAATAGTTGGATGGACTGTGACATCTGCTCTAGTGTTATTTCAATCATAAGGGATTGTAAGTAGCCTTTTCCTTTTTTAAATATTTATGCTTTTTATATATTTTCATGCAATTCTTTAATCGAAATTGAAAACATTAAAAAAAAATCAATTTTAAAGTTAGTTTTTAAACAAAAAAAAATCCCTATTAATGCCCAAAAAGTCGATAGATTCGGTCGCTTTTACTGAAAGGCGCTTACAAATTATGTTTCTATTTCAGAGTAATGCATAGGCTTGCCGGTCCGACCATATATGTGGATTCTAATGTTACCCGGTCCTTTTTGTTATTTAATTACAGTCATTAAAAAGAAGCAAACCTCTAATCTTTCATCCATTATTCTAAGCAATTATCGTTGATTACATTGTCATTGTAATTAGTAGAATGTATTGCCCACATTATAATGAATCAACAAATTAAATTGATTGTTCACTATTTCTGATAATGAGTTGACTTGAAGTACAGTTGAGTGGAAACCGCTTCCTATTGCTTCCTTGTGAACTAACCCTTTGCTGTTTGCAGGCAGTGAAGCAGTACCTACCCCCATTAGACTGGATGACAAGGAGGGTTACGCTTGCCTTGTCAGTTCCCTCGCCATCCTCTTGATCTCTAAAATCGACTCCGATTCCAAATATGACAGACTTGAAAAACAGCTCTTCTCATCCCTTTTACAAGAAAATCTTTTTGTTATTATTTTTGTACAAGATCTGCTTTGCCTTTTGTCAAGGTAATTTGAATAATCCTTCAAACATATTTTATTTGTGATCTGTTCGTGGTTGTTCAGACTAGAGTTTTCCTCCTTAACCCCGAATATGAATATGTTTAGATTATTTGCTGTCATTTGAGGTGTGTTTCAATTTGTGACTCAAGTTGTCCATTAGTACCACATGTACCCGTAGTAGGGCTGTCATCGTTAAGTTATTCATTCTTTGTAGTAACAATAAGTGATTGCATGATGGTAACTGATAATGGGAACATAAAAGAATCCTTATCAAATAAGTTTAATGAAAAAGTTAGATGTTTCAAATTCTTGGTGACTTCTTTACGTTACATCTGTAGGAGAGTGGATGGACTGAACATTACCTAGTGCTCAAAATCCGGTGTCCTTTAATAAAACTTCTTTTCTGTCCAGGCTACCTCTTTAGTTTTCCTGTTACATTGTCATTGTTTAAAACTTCTTTAAGCAATGGAAACTGATACGAATGCAACTCAATCTTACTACGTTTAAAAAAACAGGTTTAAGGAGATCTCCTCGGAGCCTAAGTGTAATGAATCCTATATCATGGCATATATGGCTCGGTGTCGAGTTCAAACGTCCTGAGGGAGGGGAATGTACTTGTACCGACTCAGCCACAAAAGCACCAGCAATAAATTATGATAAGAATAATCATTTAATTTCACCAATCAAATGGTGGGACAGTATTCCCAGGGTCAGTTATTTCTTCTTGTTCACAGACTAACTAATGAAGCAGTGGTAGTTGGGTGGGTCAAATGGCTGCAGAAAGCTCAAGCTGTTCTTCCTGAACCATGGACAACCTCTCTCAAGTCTCTGACTAGCAGACTGCGAGGATTTCTGACAGTTAAAACGAAACTGAGTCTCTGTATAGACCAAGCTGATACGGGACCTTGCTTGGAGGAGCTCGCCTCGGAGCCGTCGTTGAGAAATTATTGCCAACTGGTAAAACTTTCGCTTTCATATCATATGTCGTAATGTTAACATAACGTTACAGTTAGGTTCAAGCCTCAATAACTTATTAAGACATATGTTATTTAAGGCTTTCGATTCAATGTCATATATCTTAATGTTTACCTCTAGGAGCCATCTATCTCTGAGAAGTTACTGCCAACTGATGAGGCTTTCACTTCACCACATGATCTATAGCTTAGCTTATAGGGTAGTTTTGAAAGCTCAGAATAATCACAACGTTGTCATAACGTTTATTCAAATTTAATACGTTCAAATTTACGTTTATTTGAAATTAGTAAATGTTGATTTACTACAATTGTTTACAATAGTGATATTTTCATATTTCATGTTTTTATTATTGCAGGTAAAGAAGATATCAATAGTGAATGGAGAAGGAGAGTACAAAGAGCAGGTCAGCTGGGATGACATTGTGATTCTATGGCAGTGCATTGGCCGTTGCAAGCCGAAGACAGTTGGGAAGGAGACAGCGTTGAAAGGACTTCTTTGGTGGACGACCCTGGTGCACAGAATGAGCGTGCTTACTGCGCATGTGGAAACGGACTCTGACGACTTCCCAGAGGTATCGACTTGACTTTTGTTCTAATACAGACAGCTTTCATGTAACTATACGCATATGCAAACCTTTTTATCGAAATCAATGCCTTATTAATAATATAAAAAACTATAAAATACAAAGTGTAGAACATTCAAACCAGTAGTTTCAGTAACGTAAGTAGCACTTTTAGGCTACTGTCGTATTTCTGGCGCTAGAGCAAATAGGTACATCAGTCTTACGCAGGATGTTCCTTGATTAGTCTGTCTTGGCTCGGGACATTGATTTCAAGGTAGTTTACATTTGTAATAAGGAACACAAAAACCCATTTATTATTTCCCGAGTAAACCTCGACGACGAGAAAGAATAGACCAGTGGTTTGCGTGCTCGTCTCTGGACTGGTAGATCCTGGTTTTGGTACCCATACTAGCTCTCGATTTATTCAGACGGGAGATGAAAAAAAATATCAGACGTCGTCTCTCAGGAGGGTCGTTAAACTGTCTGTCATGAGTCTGTAGTATGTCAGGCATGCGTTAAAAACCCCTAGTCTAAATACACTTGTGTTAGGCTAAATTTAGGACTCCCAAAGTAGAATGTTCATTATATGGTATCACAAAGGGCCAATGTTCGACCTGTATTTGTTTTACTGTGAGACTCACACTGTAACCTAACCTAGAAAGAACTTATAATCTGCTTTTGTGCAGTTTAGGTTGCAGTGGCAGTTCAACCAGGAACACACGTATGCCGAACATCGGCCGTTTGTGATACCACACATGAATATTCTAAATTGTGCTTAACTCAAGTATATTTAGAGTAGGGATCTTTAACAAGTAACTACCGTCGTACAACCTCGGGACTGACGGCTTAATATCTATTCCGAGCGACGGCTTGCTCAGATTTATTCACCTCCCGAGTGAATAAATCCAGGGCCAAAGTGGGTATTGAACGCCTGATCACCAGTCAAGAGGTGAGCACGTTATCACTGGGCTACCCTGGCTCCCCACACTTGTACAGACTGTCCACTAGGCTTTAACACTGGTGCTATCGGAGTGCCCTATTCAGAGTTCTCTACTTTTCATACAACACATAAGCTTTCTAGATAGTCCAATTCATTTTTAATCTTTAACTTACCAAAATTTTTTTTATGGATAATTCAATTCTGAATTGTCTACTTTTTCTGTTTCTTCAATTTTGTCAAGAGCAAAAATTTCGTCAAGGCTTCAATTCTCCTTTGACACTATCCATAGATTTTAAAAGGATGAATTAATCGCATTCGAGGTGTGATGAAAAATAAGGTTACTTTTTCAATTTCACGCGCTCTGTACTCTGTACTTCCAAAATTGTTGTTGTTGTTGTTGTGATGTTACACTATTAACGGTAATATGTTCACAGTTTTGACTATATAGCATGTGTTGTTTTTATGTGAGAGTCATAAAGGTTAGACTCGTGTTTACATGCTCGACGATTATTTGCTGTTGAAAAAATAATTACCTGTATAATAACTTATACCAATAAACATTTTTTTTTTCTCAAGTTGACTCACTGTACCCCACTGACAACATTTCAAGGGTTTTTGAACACTTAATGCCATTTATTACACAAAAATTAATACAAACTCTCTGCTCCATTATTTTTAACAGCCAAAAATCGTTGAGAGCGCAAAATACGGGACTAACCTTGTTAACCTCGTATAATCTCTAACATAAAAACAACACATGCTACGTAGACAAAACTTTGGCACTCATATGATCTTGATTAATAGTCCTTACTTTTTGATCAGATCTCGTATATCTGCTCTATCGAACAGACCCCCTTCTCTTCAAGATTCATTTTACTTGAAGAGATTCATTTACCGTGAACTTGATATTTCTGTTCCTCCCTGCCTGTCAACCGTTTATACATACACTGTATTCTACTCCAAGAAACAAATATTTAAATAGAAATTTTTTTGAAAATAAAAATATAATTTAAGCTGATTTTTAAATAGTGTCTATGACTTAAGTAATATAATTTTCAGTTCTTTCGACAGTTTTGTGTCTTTTCTCATAATATTTGAATAAAATATTTATTTTAATAAACTCTCTATGTTTATCAAATATTTTTGTAAACTACAGATTGAGAATGTCAACATTATGTCAGTTATGAATTATGATTAGTCATAATTATCTCATAAAGGCTTAATTAACTCATAATGCTTAATTATCTTCTAAAAGCTTCATAAACACAAATAATCTCATAATTTCATAGTTAACTCATAATTATCTCATAAAGGCTTAATTAACTACCTGTGTTTGATGAAAGTTTGTTTGGTTTTCAGGTGTTGCGAATAATCAGCGACTTGCTCGGTGATTGCGACTCATTCTGCAAATTAAGTTTCATTATACTAATTAGGTCTATGACTTGCAGGACTGTCTCCGAGTCAGTGTTACCTCTTTTATATCTTTATTTAAATCAAATTTTATCTCAGCTTTTAAATGACAGTGACCCGTTAGTTCTACAATTGAGTTTCGAATGTTTCTCACTTTTAACTAATTCACCGCGATTCAGCGATTTTATGAATGAATTAATAAATAATAATGACTCAATTAAACGATTGTATTCAGCTTATAGTTCTAAACAAATTATTCAATATGAAAATAATGGTTGTTTTCTTAATGAATGTTCTTTAGAATATGTTCATAAATGTGATAAAGTTAATTTAAATGAAGTTGAGTCAGATCGATTGATTCACAGAGATGATGTGTCGTGTGCAAAAAAATTAAAATTAGACGAAGAAATTGGTAATTTATTGTTAAAGAATCGAGACTTGTTAAAAACATTACAAGATGGCATCCGTGAGAATTGCTTGTCATCGAATGAGAAGGTTATTCTCAAACACCTGATTAAAGGTTATAGGGAACTGGAAAAGTATTTGTAAGATTTTAATCAATATTAAAAATGTGATTTATATTATTTTATTTTTATTAACCCGTTTTCATTAATTTCAAAACAAGGATGACTGATTCCTTTATTGGTTGTGATAACTTTTGGCCCACTCTTGGCATTTCTGTCAAGCGGAGATTGTTTGTTGTACACAACTAAACTTGGTGCTGGTTTATTTCGTCACTTCTAAATGTTGTATTTGTTTCCTTTTAACATGTTGATCAGTAGCACTGTCGTTGGTTTCTTTTTGGTTTTTGTTAAATATTCTATTTCAAGGTAGTCCGGTGGTCAAGGTGTGCTCGCCTCTGGACTTGTATATCCCTGATTCGAGTCGCTCTCTGTCTGGGAGGTGAAAAATCTGAGTACGTCTTCTGTTTGAACGGACGTTAAGCCTTCAGTCGTGTGAATATACGATGTCTGATGCTCGTTAAAGATGTCTACTGTAAATACATTTAAGTTAGGGAAAGTATAGGACTCCCAATGTAGAATGTTCGTGGCGTGGTATCACAAAGGGCCAGTGCTCAGACTATGTGTCTTCCCTCGTGAGACTGCCAATGAAACCTAACCTAATTTATTGTAGAAACCTACTTATTGTTTTGACCATATCAGCATCTGTTTGAGGAACACAACTGGATCACACAATGAGTAGTTAAAAGTTATTTGTAGGTCTTAAGACGAAGTTCCACTGTATTTTCATTACCTTAAAACTCCGCAAGTTAATGTTATAAAGTTTCAACAATAATATCAAAAAAATAAGCTATTAAATACTATTTTTTAAGAAAAAAATTAAAAACTTTGAAAATAGAGAAATCAGATTAGTATTTAGTAGCCTCAGTTTGTCAGTTAAAAGGAGAAAAACTTAATAGTATAGTTGTTGGGTGAGCTCAGTAGAAATTTTCTCTCTTCTGAACAGGCGAGGATGTTGCCACTGGTACAGGGTTCAGTATCCACTCTATCCCTGGTATTACCCACATGGGAAGTGAATAAGTAAATCTGAGCACATCGTCTTTGGAGAGGACGTGAGCTGTCTGTCGGTCCTGAACCTGTATTACGCCAGGTACACGTTAAATATAAAGTACTCTCAAATACACTTGAGTGAGGGAAAATTAAGGACTCCAAATGTATATCAATCTTATTATGTGCTATCGCAATGGGTCTGCGTATGTATATTCCCTTGAGGGACTGCCACTACAACGTAACTAAATAGTTGTTCGTTTAGTAAATAAAACTAGAACATAACAACTAGCAGACTTTATGTTCATCGAAAACTGAAACATCAAGCGTTTCACTTAAAAACTTCATCGAAACAGTCATTGCACTAAGGCTTCATTGATTGGAGATTGCAAATTCTAAACCTTGTCTATCCAAGCGAAACAGAGTACCGCTTGTCCGTGGTCAACGCTATTATTATTATTACGATTATTTTTGTGTACACTCATCCTAGGCCAGGGTGGATGGTAAGTAAAAAAAAAAGAATTACCTCGATTACATTGCTCTGTAATTTAATAAGGAATATCAATTAAAATTTCAGGTAAAATCGCACTTTTTTCGGTATGCCACACAAAACATACAGTAAGTTTTATGATAAGACAGGAAAAGAAACATTGAATATCCCACACTCAATGCGCTTGGAATACTTATTGTTCATTGCCAGGTTACATCATCTTACTGGGGCACATGCAACCTTACTAATCCTCACTAATCATGAGTTAATATCACACAATAACTGCTTCTTAGTAAGTTTTATTTCAAGTTTCACAAAAATTCATTGTATTGTATTGCATTGAAGCGTCAACAGTATCAATACAATAAGAAAATGTTTACAAAAAGGAACGACGCAGGGATGAACTTTTGTGATTAATTTACTTACGTTCATAATGTATAAATAAAAGTTCATTATGAGTAAAACAAACTTTTGTTATTACAAGAGTTGACTGTAATCTATGTATGTAAAGTACAAAGTTTCTCTGTCTGTCCGCTAGTGAAACAAAACATTTAGATATACAAAAACATATGGATCTCATATAACTTTATTCGGGGGAACTAACTATTTTTTTGACTTTCATCAGGGTCCTTTTTTGGGATCTACCGCCCGGACGATTTGCTAGTTCTTTATAATGATGGTTACATGTATAACAATAATTTAAACACATGGTTCAATTATGTAATTTTATAGAAAACATTTATAATGAGTTTTGGACAGAAAAAGTTCCCTATGGTTTTTTTAAAGTTCCTCCTTTAATAGTTCCAACATTTCTTTTATTTATGATCATCCAATAAAAAGCTGCAGTATCCAAATGGATTTGATACTGCTGTTACTACCTGCACAAAACAGGTAAGATTTGCTATTTCTTTTCTGTATATAAAATAATTTGTCTCACTGCTATGCATTTCAAAATAAATCTTGCGAAATTTTACATGTTAATCAAAGTTGACTCTGTGAAGGTTTTAGGCAATTCTATGAGCCATTTCAGTAAAGAAAAAATACTTGTTTGTCTTTACTAACTGTTCGTTTACATTGTGGTATCACTTGCCAGTCAATGGAAATAATCAGGTCAAATAAAAAATAATCAGGAAAGTTTTTATTTATATAACACATATTTTTCTTGCTTTCATTTATCTTCTAAATATTCAAAAGCTAATGTCAAAGGTATAAACAGCAAAAAGAAGGACTCTTGAATAATTCTTAAAGAAAATAAAAGACATTTGAAATGAAAAAAACGATATAGTGAGAAATAAATGAGACTATCAGTTAATATTGTCAAGATATCGAGTAACAGGGCTTCAGAATTTCTCTTCGTAGTAGGAGCTGTCTGACTAGAAGATAAGAACTACAGAGCAATAACCAGCAAACTGGAAATAACTGTCGACAACTGAAATATCCATATAAATTACTTAAAACAGATCATCAAAACACTAAGCGTAAGGCGTAATTGATTTATTATTGCAGTTATAAATTATCCGCGCAAACATCCCTAATTTTGATTATTACAATGCATTATTTGAAATTATGTTCCATAATATAAACGATAATAAAAAAATATAGGGACGTCAATAGTTTTTGAACTAGTTTCTTTTAGAAGTCAACAATGCTGGAAAGAAAAGCTAGGAGTAACCTTTGTAACAGTGAATATAACCTCCGTTCTGATGTGATATTGTGCTAGATAGCTGTAAGCTGTTCTGTGAAATGAATTCGACAGTTCTTATAGCCAACAGAAAAACTTGTACATTATTTCTTTTTAGTAGAAATATAGTGAGTAGATAGATGAGTATTTGGTTGTTTTCGGAACTGCCATAATTTATATACTTCTATGTACGTCTTTTTTTTAGTTTCGGAGGAAAATCTCTACACAGTTATGCACTTCAGAAGATGCAACACGATTTCGGAAATCCTTATTAGGATATCCAAAGAGGGACCGGTTGTTTACTAGTTCCAATTTGTTACGGTTTGCTAGTACCGCAGTACCAGTTAGTGATAATGTAGTTAAAGAAAGCTTGGTAAATGCTTCAAAAAGCACTGAAGCACAGAGTCAGATAGTCGATGACATCCCTGAACCACCAGTACCTCTGCCAGAAGTGGATGTCACCCAGGTGAAGACAAACGTTTTATAAGAAATGTCATCTTTGGTTGATTCGCGGGAATAGTATGTCTTTTAAATTAAGATGTATAGTTTTCATTATTTCAATTAAATGGAAAAACAAAGTATGGTTCCTAAAGTATATTTTTTTTTATTGATTAGTGAAGTATATCAACTTACTTTCACTAATCCTTTATCATTTAAAAAACATTGCCGGTTGTGGTCCAAAATATTTATTTGCAACGTATATAAGGTTATAAGTTTTTGTTTGACCTCTGAACAGTTGTAGTATTACTTGATGTATGATTCCTTCTCCTTAGGAGTTATCATTTCCTAAATCACAATGCGAGGATGTATTTTATAATTATTTAACATCGTTAATTAATTTTAAAATGTGAAAAAGAGAAAAATTCTATTATGTTGGTCTGGTTTTAGTAGTACTGCCTAATTCAAGTAAGTCTACTTTGTAAAGATTACAGAATAAGATTTTATTTCATCAACAAACTTATAAAGTAGGAATAGACTTCAGCCATCCTGTTTGCTTCATTAGTTTTAATCATTTGAACTATAAGGGTAAGGTTTAACAATCAACACAAAGTGTTAATTAACTCTCATGTACTGTTACATAAATATTATTATTATTATATACGTAATATTGTGGTGGAGTGATCCTAAACCGCATTACCATTCTGTATATTTATTATAAATTGCATACGTCAAGGAATTATATTATCTACGTCAAGTTATATTGTAGTGTTAAGAAAAATAGTTTAAAAGTTTTACATTTTATAGTAGAACTGACCTTTCCAATGCTATTATTAATTACACAGTCATTGCAAAGTTTCAATATTCAAGAAATAGTAGTTTAGGATGAAAAAAAGAGGTGCTCAGAAATACATTTTGTCTCAAAAAACCGACTTTTCTATGATAGAACATTGCCCCCAGAAATAATTGTGCCAAAAAAATTGGGCACTTTTGCACTATGAGCTCAAATGTGATTTTGATCCATCAAAACAGTGTGGATTGCAGCTTACCCTCAAACTTTTGGATTCACACGCATGCATACCGATATAATGAAAAAAACGCCAAAAAAGGAGTTAAACATGTAAATCCGTCAAAATTTCGTAATCGATTTTTTTCATGAGCATTATACTAACAGTAAAGTAGTACTAATATATATATATAAAGATTTCACATAAACACGTGAAATAGTAATCAATGATCAAACCACAATATCAAATGGGAAAATAAGACTAAGATCTTTCAACCGTAACAAGCGGTCTTCGTCAGAAATAATAATTTATTTTTCTTTATAAGGTTAAATTTAATAGATCAAATATTATAAACATTAGTAACGGTCTCTTCAAACTTAATACTTTCGTTACGAGGGCAATAGCCTCTTCTAAGAGGGTTGACAGCTAGCGGATAGTTTTTTACTCTTTCTTACTGTACTCCTTTGTTTCCCCAAACATCCTTTTCTGGACATTAGTTCTTTCCTGCACTTTCACCCTTTTAAAATACTACTCTTCCCTCCCACTCTTCTCAACATCTCAGCAGCTGTTTTCTACATCTAGTGTTTCAGTTGGATTTTTGACTGTGACGAAGACCGCTTGTTACGGTTGAAAGATCTTAGTCTTGTTTTCCCAACGCTTTTTCTTTATCGAGGTTTGGTCCAGCGTCAAACATTAAAACACCTTTATGCCAACGTTCTTTTATATTTGTAGACATCTTCAGAAGTACATCCGCGCAAATTTCTTTATTGAAGCAGCCCTGAAGATGTCTACAAATATATAAGAGACCTTGACTTAGTGGTGTTTTACTGTTTTATCTGGACCAAACCTCAATAAACAGAAATAGTGTTGAATATATGTGGTCGAGATAAGAAAACATTATATGTATATTTGTCTTTCTCTCTATCCTCTTTGTCACTCCTCTTCTCTCTCATTCTCCATCCTACTCTTACTTACTATATATTCCCTCTAAACCCCCTATCTCTCTCTCTTTGGCTTCTCACTCCACATGACTAGTAATTAGTGTAATGGTTTGACTTCTGACCTGTTTTCCATTAGAGTCTCAGCAATTCGACTCAAGCTGATATGCTTATTAATGTGCAGAACCTCATAACCACCTGAGTAACATAATTATTTTACTTTTCAACTCCTAGCCAGATTCATGAGCCAGCTCTAGAACTATATTCTCCCGATATATTTCAATTAGTCTTGTTTCTTCTATTTTATTTGCGATGTCTTTTGCCCTTAGATTGCTGGAGCAGATCAGACCTTTGAGAGCATGGGCCTTGGTGGTTGGGGTCCTGTTGGTATAATACAGAATTGCTTTGAGTTCCTTCATATAACCTGTGATTTACCATGGTGGGGTTCCATCATGATAGGTTAGTTGTTCTTATATTTTAGTACTTACAGAACACGTATAGTTCAAACATTTTTTTCTTTTTTAGAGGGCTGGGGGCCTGGCAAAGTCAGCCCTCAGACGTTGATTCCTCGAGGGAATATTGTATCTCCCATTCATTCTACATTGGGGAGTACTAGATTTTGAAGTGTATTTTCAGATGAGGGATCTTTAACGAGTACCTGACATGATAAAGACTAAGGAACCGACTGCTTAACGTCTTCTCCGAGGTATGACGTGATAAGATTTATTCTCCTTCCATGTGATTAAATCGAGGGCCGGAGTGGGTATTGAACCCCGGACCTGCCAGTCCCGAGGTGAGCGTTGCCACTGAGCTATCCTAGCCCTCAATGTTTAAAAACTTTAAACTTAGTTTTGTTTAAAGTTTATGTGTATTTAAAGGTTTTTATAAAGTTTAACTGAAATTATGACAAGGAATTTCCACAAATAAAGTAACAACTAGCTATAGAGTTATTTGGTCATGTTTGTCTCTCGGAGGTGATGTTAAACCGTCGGTCCCGAGCCTGTTCAATGTCAGATTCTCTTAAAGATCCCTACTCTAAATACGCCTCAGTAGGCAAAATGTAGAACTCCCAATGTAGAAATTTCATTGTATTAAACATTGTAGTGGTATTACAAAGCTAATCTTTAATCTATTAGTGTCTCTCATGGACGATCACTGCAGCCTAACTTAACATATATATATATATTAAAACGATTACAAGAAAAGAACACGTAGAAACAACACACAACTGACTTTAATATTCGACCTCGTCGTAATCAGGAGAAAAAGAAGATGAGTCCTGCTCGGCTGGCAAACAACAACTAATTCCTTTATATATGTATATATATTCTTCTATTTCAAGTTTTTCACGAACTTTGATTTGTTTTCGCTTTTTTCTTAATCTGTGAATATTAGAGTTTTATGACATTTAATAATTCGCAAACTTAAAGCAAAAAAAAGGGTTATATTAGTTGGCTAATACCTTTTTAGTCAGGGCAGTGTCCGATTCCTGATATACGGTGACTATGTGTGACTATGCATGTATGTATACATGCATAGTAAGTGTGGAGTCATTTTGAATTTCTAAAGATTAGAGTTATAACATTTTTTATAAAAGGCCGAGAATAGGCCAGGTTAGCCGAGTGGGTCCGTGCTCGCCTCTGGCCTGGTAGACACGGGGGTTTGATACGCACTTTGGCTCTTGATTTATTCACGCAGGAGGGGAATAATTCTGACCATGTTGTCCTTCGGAGAGGACGCTAAGCTGTCGGTCTCTTAGCCTTCACGATGTCAGGTACTTATTAAATATCCCTACTCTAACTATACTTGTGTTACACAATAATTTAAGGCTCCAATGTAGAATGTTGATTGTGCGGTATCACAAAGGGGCTATGTCTGTTGTCTCTTGGGACTGTCACTGTAACCTACCTAACCTTCCATGTCATGTCAAGAGCTATAGTCTATTTCAAAGACTGCAGGTAGCTTAGTAAAAGTCTTTAGTAATATACTGGGGGTTAAGCCAGTATATTATTTTTCTTTAAAATAAAAATTTTCTTTATTTTTCTTTAAAATAAAAGAAGTTTTTTTTTTATTTTAACTAAGCGTTTTAAACAGTTCGTGCTAATCATCGGGTATACTTCCAATAGGAGCAGTGGAGGACAGTCAACTGTTGAAGTGGGACTCTCTGCTCTTATTAAAAATATATCTGATTATGAACACGAAGTATTTGAAAGGCGTAGTAAAAATAAAAAAATGTTTTGTGTGGAGACTTTGAACTTCATTTTACTCCCAATATGAGTAAATACCACACAACTACTGATTGGCTACTAATGAGTTTAGTAATAATATTTCTTTTGGACTTTTGCCGTATTTCTTAATCATTCAACGTGAATGCATGAGTATAGCGTTTTTTTTTTTGTTTTCAGGTACTGTGGTTGTAAGAACTCTTATATTCCCGTTGGTTATAATCGCCCAAAGGAATGCCGCCACCATGAATAACAATCTGCCCAAGATACAGGTGTTGCAGATGAAGATGTCTGACGCTAGAGAGCGAGGAGATCGACTTGACAGTCAGTTCATATTCTTGTAGTAGAGTTGACCCAAAAGACTAAACTGTCGTCATCGTAAAATCAGTAATACAATCATCGAAAAACAGCTGTGTACGAGGTGTCAACAAAAACTAAGGTGACTTTTTGAATTTCGCTCGCTCTGTACTTTCTAATTTCAAAATTTTTTTTGTTCTTTTGGTACATTCCTCACAATCATGTGTTCATAGTTTTGGTTTTGACTATATACTCGTCGCGTGTGTTATTTTTATGTGAGAGGCGTAAAGGTTATACTCGTGTTTGTGTTCACGGCGATTTTTTGCTGTTGAAAATAATAAAGCAGAGAATTTCTATGAAGTTTTGTGTAAGAAGCGGTATTATATTAAGTACTCAAAATCTCTCAAAATGTTGATAGTGGTGTGCGGTGAGTCAAGTTGTGCCAAAAAAAATATGTTTTTAGGCAGTATAAGTTATTCCATAGGTAATTATTTTTTCAACAGGGAAAATTCGACGACCACGCAAACACGAATCTAATCTTTATGCCTCTCACATAAAGACAAGACATTCTATGTATCCAAAACTGTAACATGATCGTGACGAGTGTACCAGTACTATTTTATTTTTAAATTATCATTTATAGAGCGCTAAAATTCAAAAAGTGTCCTTACTTTTTGATCACACCTCTTATGTTCGCCTGATATTAATGTCTTATTAACTCCGTAACCACTTGATAGGACTGCTTGGAAATTACCATATTGACCTTTTAATAAAGATCGCATGGGTTAGGACAACTTTGATCAAGTTCAGGGAGGGACAGAAGACTTCCCATAACAATTTAAATTTGTCTAATTTTGGTGGCATTTAAACCATATATATTGCATGATGTATAAGATATATTTCCAAAATTTCATGTCTTATTTGTTAAATGTAACGGACGGAAAGAAAAGAGGGGGGGGGGGACAGAATGCAAACTATGCTCCAAACTTGTTGAAACATAAACGGAGTATACTATGTACTTATCAAGAGGGCGTCACATACTAATCTCCTTTTGAGGGGTCAAGGAGAGAAGACGAAAAGGTGTTACAAGTGAGGTCGACTTTGTAGAAATTGAACCTCACAATTGATGGGAAGATGGGAGTGGTTGTTAACGGATGCTCTGTGATTGTTCGTGTGGAGACTTAATGGATGCTTGGTCTACGTAGAACGAATCACATTTGGTACACTCCAAATGTAAACACAGTTTACGGAGGTACAGGAGAAGTCTGTCCTTTCTAATTGGATAGTGTGTGTTATGGGAGGGAGCTGTGAAATTTTCCCATAGCCATGCATACCTATAGCCACGGACTCCCCTTTAGTGAATGCTTCAGGTTGCAGATTCTGCGACAAATCCCCTCTAAATGCAAAAAATGTCAACCTACGAGCTTCTGAAGAAGCTTATATTTGGTTACTAAATGCACATAGTGCACCTAGCCTTAATCTAAAGAGGTAATGCTTTATTTAATTAGTTCCTTGACCTTGAATTTACGTTTTATGTCATTTTTTATTCTCTAATACACTTTTAATCTTTTATTATTTAATTATTTTTTTATTATTGAATCATTTCATGTATTTAATATTATTATTTGTGTTATCAATATCATTTAATGTATTATTAATGTTATGTTAATAATGTATTATTAATATCAAATGGTTAGAGATTTTTTATTTATTTTTTATATTTTTTTCTCTTTTTTGATTTTTCTATTTTTATTTCTTTATCTTAGTTTCCAATTTTATTATTAATTTAATGTGTATATTTTTTATTATTTTGTATTAATATATTTTTATTCTGATATTTTGGCTTTTATTTTAAATTATTATTTATACAACTTTAGTTTTAACTTATAATTTATTCTTAATATTTTCATTATTATTATTTAAGTATTTAATATTTACATTCCTGGATATTCTTTAGTTTCAGTTATTATCTTTATTATAATTTTTTTTAAGTTTTTTTGCTTGTATTTCCTCACTTTCTTTAGTTTCACTTGCTGTTTCTTAGCTCTTTACTTATACCTAGTTTATTTTTCTTACTTGACTTGAACCGTCATCAGGAGAGAAGAGTTAGGGATACCAAGCTAACATGCGAAGTGAAGCTGTCTTACTTTCTTTTCCCAACCACTATAATTGATAATAAAGTAATTCTATTTTTAGTTATACTATGTCATTTCCAGCTGCCAGGCATGCGCAGGAACTTATGGCATTCATGAATTCAAAAGGAATCAACCCTTTTAAAAACATGCTTGTGCCCTTATGTCAGGTAAGGCCCTCCAGATAATTGTTTATTATTTATATTTGAACCATTATTAAAAGATGTGACTGTGTTTCAAATACCTTTAATAATCTCTATTTTCTTTTCAACTCACTTGTAAATTTAATATGTTTCCATAAGGTTTAAATTATTCTTAACTTTATTACAAATCAGTTATTTATTTATGAACTATTCTTGACTTATTTGTTTACAAGATAATAGAATGTGTGTAAGATATTTTTGAAAAGTTCTGGTTATCAGTCATTTAGTGCTAAATGTGTTTTCACAGAATCGTATATTACCTCAATTAAAAATTGAGGCACACACTCTCGATCATTTGGGCCTACTCAAACCTGAGTAAGGAACCACTACCACCACGAGTCTATCCGCTTGATGAAACATGAGTGATGTCCTGAAATGAAGATACTCTCTCTTTCCCTCCCTCTCTCTCTGGTTATCTCCCGCTCTTACTTGAAATGAATTGCTTTCAGGCTCCCCTGTTCATCTCCTTCTTTGTTGGCCTTCGCCAGATGGCCACTGTACCCATTGAAAGCATGAAGACTGGAGGTCTGTTCTGGTTTGTTGATCTTACAGTACCTGACCAGTTTTACCTCTTACCTATCATCACGAGTGCCACCCTGGCTATTACCATTGAGGTTTGTCTGTTTTTACAAGTTATCAATCATACAACACTATCTATAATGTTATAATATTTTTTTGAAACTGAATGTTTATTTACTTCAAGTTCAAAATCGAAAAGCTGTAAAACGCAAGAGTAAAGAAGTACACTAAGTCACTCAAATTTTCGGAAAAACCCTCTTCAGAATAAATGAGAGAGAGTGACTAACTACGCGTAAACGCAACTGCAGGTAACCCGTTCTCCTGAAGACAGATTTCCCGAAAATTTGGATTAGTAAGTGTGTTTCTGTACACTGTGTCTTACTCTTTTTCGATCAGGAACTTATATTTGTCCAGTTTGGATCGTCTTTCGATTTTAAACCATTATTCACTTCATTACTTTAGGCTTGCATATTGACACTTGCTGTTCTTCATTGAGGTACCGAGGTACTGAGGGTAATAACTCATCAAAAGATTGACTGCTAAATTCAATGTATTCTACATGAGTAAAAAACAAACGTTTCGTTCATGTTTTACCATCCTCAAAGTTTAACTAAATTGTTGTAATAAACCTACTTACTGGTTTGGCCAGGTTAAGGTTGCAGTGACAGTTTCACACATAGAAAGGGTACACACATAGTCCGAACATTGACCCTTTGTGATACAACACAATTAACATTCTACGTTGGGAGTTCTAAATTTTCCCTAACTCAAGTGTATTTAGAATAGGGAATCCTTAACGAGTACCTGACATCGTGCAGACTAAGGAACCGATGTTTTAACGTCTTCTCTGAGAGGCAACGTGCAAAGATTTATTCACCTCCCACGTGAATAAATCGAGGTTTAGAGTGGCTATGTGATCAAACCACAATATGAAAATGGGAAAACAAGACTAAGATCTTTCAACCATTTTTCCTATTTTCATATTGTGGTTTGATCATTGATTGTTATGTGAATATTGTTTTTTCTATGTTATGTGAAATCTTTTTATCGATACATGTGTATACAAAACTAAAGTTTATCAGGACTCGGTCTGTCTTCAGGTTCAAATTAAACTCTCATTGTCATCGTTTCGGTTTTATTTAAAACCTTTTTCATAGGCAAAAGTATAAAATTTTGAAACAGAAAACTAAGTATTACATTACAAATTATTTTACAATGAAAAAATAGTGTGTGGATTTCAACAACAACTGTCTAGTTTTAATGAACACGTGACACTCAACTGTCACCTTCAGTGTCACGTGTTCATTCAAACTAGACAGTTGTTGTTGAAATCCACACACTATTTGTTTCTTTGTAAAATAATTTGTAATGTAATACTTAGTTTTCTGTTTCAAAATTTCATACTTCTGCCTATGAAAAAGGTTTTAAATAAAAACCGAACCGTTGGCAATGAGAGTTTAATTTGAACCTGAAGAACTGACAGAGTCCTGATAAACTTTATTTTTGTTTCTATTCCGTGGTAGATACTTTTATCGATATACATATTTATAGATAAGCGGCAAAACAACTTTTTACAGTAACAACTCTTTCTGCAACTAAATGCAGTCAAAACTGAAAAGAAGAATAACTGCATCTTACATGCTGAATAGGAAAAGCTCAAACTTTGCTAGCTACCTACAAACGACAGCAGAGGACTAGGGGTAACCCAGTGGCTTGTATGCTCACTTCTGCCTGGTAGATCCGGGGTTTGATGCCCACTCTGGCCCTTTATTTATTCACGCGGGAAGTGAAAAAAATCTGAACAAGTCGTTACTCGGAGAGGACGTTAAGCCATCTGGCCTAAGCCAGTACGATGTGAGGTACTCGTTAAAGATCCCTACTACTCCAAATACACTTGATTCAAACAAACTGTAGGACTCCCAATGTAAAATGTTTATTATGTGCTATCGCAAAGGATTAACCTATGAGTTTTCGCGTGTGGGATGGCCACTGAAACCTAACCTAATCTACTTACAATAGAACAAACTAACCACTTGTGTTTACCTCACATAGGTGACGTTCACTTGCAAACAGTACTATCAACGAACTCCTCAAGTCTCTTAAAACTTTAAACTACTAAGACTACTCTCTAAGTTTTCTAAGACTGAGACGAAGCATGTATTTCCTTACCGCAGTGCTTCTATTTACACTTCACTTCATTTCCCTGGAGACTTCCTTCTTGATAGATCTTAAACCCCAAAGAGTAAAAAACCAAATCGCTTTGATCCTGTTTGACCATCCTCAAGGTAAAACAAAATAGAAAATTATCATAAATGAACCTTCTAACTATATAGGTTAGATTAAGCCTAGGTTGCAATGGCAGTCTCACAAGACTTACTAAAGTCATTTAAGCCTTGTTGTTCTGATTGTACTACACTTTGTTATCAGGTTGGTACTGATGCAGCCAGGCTCAATTCTGCCAACCTCGGAATGTTGAAATATGTGTTTCGAGCCATGCCTATTGTTATATTCCCTTTCACCATTAACTTCTGTAATGTGAGTATGATTTTATATCATTTCATTATTCGCTTGATGTGCGTATAGATAGTGCAGAATTACTTGCAAATTATTTTCAGTATTACAGTAGTTTATTCCATTAATTAATTAGTAAGATCAACCTACCATTAATTAATTATTAAATCGAATTAATAGTTGAATAATACTAAATCCCTATAATTGGAAACTAAAAACGAACCGACTGTAACATACTTGCTTTTGTCTCCTTTTATTCTTTTCGAAGGACACTCGTTTGTTGTCATCGATTTTAATTATGGCTAAGAACGTTACAAGGTTGATCCCATAATCGGCAACGAAGTTTAGTATTTTCCGTGTTATCTCTATTATCAACATTACGAAGTCACTTTATGGACACAAACATTATGAAGATTCTATGAAGTGGGTCTAACACCTCATACGATATTAATGACAGAGGATTTCTGAAGAAACTTGTTTATTTATCACCTTTAAAACTTTTTGAATGTAATAACAGCATTTTAATGATCTCTGGTAACTTATTAATCCATAACTAATCTATTTCACATTTGACAAATGACTAAGTCATTTCACGACTAATTACCGATTAGTCATGGATTCAAATTTCATTCAATTATCTGTGTGTGTTATAGAGACAGAAATAAAATTGGAAGGTTATACCGAAACTTGTATATGAACGATTCGGGTTTCGTTAGCATTAAAAAGAGTTTAAAACACCGAGATATTTGATACTCGATGTTTATATCATATTTATGGTAAACAGGTTTTTCTTTTGTTACTTTGTTATGAAAATCATCTTATTTTCTGTTATAACCAATAACAAAGATTATTTTTAAACTAATACTGTTTTCTTTTGTTGCAGGCCATTCTAGTTTACTGGGTTTCAACTAATTTTATCTCACTTATTCAAGTTAGCCTATTAAGGATACCTAAAGTTAGAGAGTTTTTTAAAATTGAAAAATTAATAATACACGACAAGGAAACCCTACCGATCAAAGAAAAAGGCTTTAAAAAAGGATTTCAAGATTGTAAGTAGCACTTAAGTCGTTGTTGTTATAAACAAGTTTTGTCTAATTTCATATCGTTTACACATTTATATGTAGGTTTATTTTGCTTTAACTTCCGAGCACACACACACACACACACACACACACACACACACACAGACACATACTCAATAACTCATGTATCTCATGGTGAGATAAGTACTTCACTTATTATAATTACTTATCATGTACTTCACTCACTTATAGGGTGAAAGATGCGGTGTTTTTTTCTGAGAGGACTTTAAGCCCTTATCCTGTACGATGTTACGTTCTCGTTAAAGATCCCCTACTCCAAATACATTTGAGTTAGGCAAAATTTAGGTTCCCAGCGTAGAACCAATCTTCTTTGTGTTACATTACAAAGAGCCAATGTTCGACCTATGTGAGTCCCTTGTGGGACTGCCACTGCAACCTCACCTAGTCCTTGTTCTGTTACCTTGAAAGCTTTAAGCTGTCGTTCGACCACTTGACTAAATATAACAGTATGAATTAAAACCTGAACACCATGGATTGCAGTATCTACTGGTTAGAGGTTGCAATAGCATCCCACGGAGAACACACATAAGTCGAACATTGGCCTCTTTCTCATACAACACAATGAACATTCGATATTGGGAGTCCTAAATATTACCTAACTCAAGTGTATCTTTTATAGTAGTACCTGACAGTGGACGGCTTAAAATTCTTTCCAAGGGATGATGTCAAATTTTTTCACCTACCGGTGGTTATATAACAATCCAGAGGCGAGCACACAAGCCACTGGGCTACCCTTGCACCTTCAGCACTGCTTAATAGGATAGTATCTAAACCCAGAACTAAATGTTGTATGTCAGCTACTCGTCAAGATGGGCAATGTCCGAAGCTACGATTTCCAACCACGAGTAGTATCTAAGATAAGACTGTCTCCTCATATACCTGCACTATGAACTCCGTGATACTAACAATGTAATAAATCATTTCTAATAGTTATGGGTTTAATTATAACTACTAGTGTAATAGCGTTTCATTTAAGGGATATAATATTATCTTAAATAATTTTAGAAGTGTGTTTATATGATGAGAAGTGTGTTTGTGTTGAAGATAATTTTAGATAATGTGTTGGGAAAAAAGTTTTCTAAATTCAAGGTTGCATGAATCTGTTATTGAGGGAACTAGATTTCTTGGAATACACTTCTTTATTTTTACTCACAATGCATCAATAGGATTTCTTTACTAATTCATATATTATACAAAAATTTTATACAATATCATTTATTTTTCTGGTGGTTGGAAATTGGATGGGTTTCACTAATATAGGTCGTTGGTTTGCGGGTTTTAATGCCCTGCGGTTTAAGTACAGTGGCTTACTCGCTCGCCTATGGATTAATAGATCCGGAATTCCTTACCCAATTTGACCCTCGATATATTTGCGCAGAAGGTGAAAAAAAGTCTGAGCAAGTCGTCCCTTGGAGAGGACGCTAAGCTGTCGGTCCTCAGTTCTAAGTTCTAAGTCAGGTACTCGTTAAAGATCCATTAATCTAAATATAATTGAGTTAGATTAATCCATAACTAATCTATTTCACATTTGACAAATGACTAAGTCATTTCATGACTAATTACCGATTAGTCATGGATTCAAGTTTCATTCAATTATCTGTGTGTGTTATAAAATTGGAAGGTTATACCGAAACTTGTATATGATCGACGATTTGGGTTTCCTTAGCATTAAAAAGAGTTTAAAACACCGAAATATTTGATACTCGATGTTTGTATCATATTTATGGTAAACAAGGTTTCTTTTGTTACTTTGTTATGAAAATCATCTTATTTTGTAAAATGTAAAATGATGTAAAATGTCCATTGTGTTGTATTACAAAGAGCCAATGTTTAGCTTATATGTATTCTCTTGTGAGATTGCCACTGAATTCTAACCTACTTCATTTGACAAGGTTGGTCAGGTGGGTGGGGAAAAGAAGAAAAGAACTGCATCAGACACACACACACACACACGTCTATTTATATAGAGATGATTTACTCCTATTTGAATTTAAAAAATTGCAAAATTTATATCAATGTTAAAGAAATTCTTTATTCCTCTAGCCTGGACTAACATGAAGCTGAGCAAAGAACTGGAAGAGAGGGAGAGAGTGGACCAAATGGCCTTCATGAGGGCAGGTCGAGGAGCTGTGCCGAAGACGTACAAGTACGACCCGACCAAGGTGGCGCCTATTAGTGCGAAGAAGAAAGACAATTAGCTGACTCACCACCTGTATATAAACTGTTGTTTTTGTTTTTGTAAATAAATGTAATGTTTGTTTTTAGAGTTTGCTATTAAGTGGGGTTGGTGGCTGTTTTTTTGTGCTTTTAAAGATGGTAAAACCGTTATACATGTCCCACGTTTAGCGTTGAAATGTCATTCATGGACTGGAATGAAATTCTGCGAGAAATGACTGAATGGATGTATGGATACGTCTTCCCAGTATCCATGCAGACAGCCCACTTATTCAGATTATTTTCTTCTGTGTCAACTTGTGGAAAAGGTGGTTCCATGGTTTTGGTTTTATTCTCATTGATTCAGATCATGTTGGTAGCTTTTTAAGCCGATTTAATTCAGGTGGCTGTGTACGTAGTTAAGCTTTGTGGTCATCCTGAAGATGGTTGCAGTTTTTCCTGGATAGGGGGCTAGGTTAGCTCGGTGACAACGTGCTCGCCTCTGAACTGGTAGGTCTGAGATTCGATACCAACTATGGGGCCCTCGATTTATTCACACGGGAAATGAATAAATCTGAACACGTCGTCCCTCTGAGAGAGCGTTAAACCATCGGTTCCGAGACTAAAAATAATCGTTAAAGATCCCTATTTTAAATACACTTGAGTTAAGCAAAATTGAGGAGACTTCCGATGTGGAATCAGTCTTCTTTGTGTGGCATCACAAATTGCCAATGTTCGGCCTATATGTGTTTCCTTGTGAGGGTCTGCCACTGCAACCCAACCTAACCTTTCCTGGATTTTTCCATAAAATCACTGGTTCCCAACTGCAGCTATTCACACATGAGTTCGATGGGTTTTTTCAATGTCTTCCTCAGCTTGACGATCTTTCGGCTTGAGAAAGGGAGAAATACTGACTCGGAACCCATCAACCATGGAGCAACTTCAACTTACATTACCAAGGCGTCACCCATCCAAGTACTAACCACGCCCAATATTGTATAACTTCGTTTATCTAGTGTAACCAGTGTATTCAGCATAGCTGTTGACAGTGTAGCTTGTATTTGAGTAGGAGACAAGAAGCATTGGTGTGCTCCTATTGCATCGTTCCTTTGACAACCTATGAGTGTCTTGAACGCTGTGGGTGTATCTACTACCAACAGAACTCATCTGTGTTCACAATCTTTCCAAGCATAAATGATCATATATATTTTTATCGCCAAAGGTATAAACTTCACTGTTTTGAACAAAGAGAAAAACTGTTTCTTTTCCCATGCCCACACTTAGGGCTGAGCCATTCTTAAGGTCTTCTGCATCCATTAACTCAAATTCACATAATAGGCATTCAGGGAGATGATCAAACTTAAACAACCTTATAACAGAGTACAGTAAGCAGGAAAATGCTAACATTTGCTTAGAGTGAATTTAATTTTTATGATTTTTGACAAACAGAAACAAATGTGATTTACACAAGCGAATAATAAAATTCCAGATATAATAATTTTACAGAAGATCAAAATGTAAAATATAATTGAAAATTGAAAACATTCTTTGAAAATAATCAATAAAATTATCCTTCATATAAAACAGAGATGGTAGATTGTTTAAAACATTGTAAGATATTCTTATATAAAAAAATAAATAAAATGGTTTATATTGATATAGTTTACGGACCATTGATTCTTAAAATTCAAATTTATGTTTCTTGAGGATTTAGTTCAAAGAATTAACTGCTGATTATAAACCGACATTTCGCCGAAAATTGTTGGACATTTTCAAGGCTTTATCTGAAGAAAAACCTCGAAAATGCCGAACAATTTGCGGAGAAACATCAGCTTATAATCACGTTAGGGTGGTTAATTCTTTGGACCAAATCCTCAAGAAACCTATTTTGAATTTCAAAACTCGGGAGTGGCCTACACTCAACTTTACCATAACTAAAAAATATAAAACCTCTTGGATATAATGTCCCATTTAGGCATAATATAAATGTCTAAATGGGAGATGTTTATTAGTCTTTTATTCCTGGAGGTATAGTATAGTATAGATAGTGATTGAACCAGCTATCAATAGATGTGCTTATTTCTGTATATCACACAATTGATACTTATAATATCATCTGTATTACGACAGCTAATAACACTTTTATAAGTAAATCAAATGGAAGATTTCGCATTACAAATTAATCTCCTACAGAAGAAAATGGCTTTTGTTCCCATAGCGAGTGGATCTGTTACATTAATAACGTTTTTTCAAATTTTTGGATATTCAATATTACTCAAAGATAGTAAGATTCATAAACACAAGAAAGTCTAAATCTAATACTAAGTTTTCTTCAAGAGTGGAACATACAGATTGATTAGAGCATTATGTTGGTATAAACCTAGATTTGGGTGAAGTGGGTCAGTTTCCCAGGGACCTGTTGCTAGGTAACCAACAGGCATTTCCGGGCCCCCCTCAATCAGCCCTTCCTTTTCGCACTCTCTACGTCACATTGTTGCTCCCTACACAAACATAACCTTTCCTGTCCCTAACCTACCCTATTATTTCAATTCTTGACCCTGCACAAAGCGTAGACAATTAGCTGTCACTCAGGTCACCCAATAGTGCCTTTGGTCATTAAATATTGCAAATCAGTTATACATTTCACCACATATAGTAACACTTTCAAGGACATAGCATATAATAATTAAAATAAATATAACCAACTATAATCATATTCAGCATTAATTTTTAATTAATTAATGACTTCTTAAAAGTTAATTAATGTTGCCCTGGATGTAAGTCGAGTATTATTAAAGATCATGCGTTAGGAAGGTACATTTCATTCTTTATTCTTCATAACTTCTGTGTCAAACAATAGAAATTATATGTTTGATTATTTTTTTACATGAAAGAATTTTATTCTTCTTACAATCTATATTAAGTTATTAAATCATTTCATTTTTTTTTCATTAAACCTCTTACACATCAATTTTGTTTCAGATGTTTACTGAAAAAATTTCTAAGTCATTATATACGATGCAAATAAATGTAAACAAATCCGACAAGTATAGCAGGTGATCCTATAGTCTAGGATCAATATTCAGTTTCTATAGGTTTTATTGCTGTTTGCCGTTATTGAAATTTCATGATTTTTTTTCTTTTGTTCATTTTATCAATGATTTTGGATTCCCCTATATTGGATAAAGAGATAGGACTGTACAACAGCGATATAAAGTACACACTCATAATTTAATTAGAGATAAAATAAGTGAAAGACATTTTTAAAACAATAAAAAGATAGTTTTTCAATAAAATGTAACAATCTTGATTTATGATTGAATGTTAAAGCTTTTGGGGAGATAGAAATCATTATGTTGTAAACCAGTTTGATACTTTTTTACTTATAGCAAAATTGTATTATCCACTCCAGATTTGTTACAAATAAAAGGAAAACCATATAATGCCAGTAAAACAAATTTACTCTTATCAAAGTATAAATTGGGTGTAATAGATTTGTAAGATAGTTGAATTCAATACGACTTAAGACTCATAGGTCTGTCTCTATTTAATAGATAAATAATTATTATTAAACCAGAATTTAATCCCTTCATTTAGAGCTAATTAGAGATATACCTTAATAGTTGTCATTATTAGTGTAATATTACTCCTCCAGTATCTAAGCTCATGATTATTCGAAGTAAGTTGACACCTAACGAAAAATATATGTCTATTGAATCACCAAAAATGTTTTTGGTGTTTCAAATAAAAAAGCTCGATGGGTCAGGTAATGACTTCTCACTTCGATAAAATCTCAATTTGATCGGAATAACTTGTCTGATTGTTGTAGATCAACGATTTGAAAGTTGTTATTATTCTAACAAAATGTTTACAGCTACAACAAAAAGGAATGAAATAATTAAATTGATTCCATTATTTTGAATACTTTACTAGAGTGTATTTTATAACTTAATAACAATAGTTTAATTAAAATAAAACAAAAACTCAGTTGTCTGTCAACGAGTTTGATATTATGTTTGCTTACAGTAAAGTTTAGTGTAGGTAGACTATTATAGTTTTATAATTCTTAAAAAAAGCCAAAAAAAACCAGTTTTTGCATCATGACAGTCGAGTTTTCTTTTTTAATGACTGTTATTGTCCGTACATTAACTGTTTGAAATATCAAAATATTTGTCATTAAACCCTAAAAGTCAATTACCATTGACTACATTTTGTTAAAAACAAGATTTTGTCAATGCAAACAAATCCGACATGTACATCAGGTATTCGAGTTTTCAGGTTTTATACTCGTAGCTTAATTACTCTTTGGAGTTATTGAAATTTTTTTTTTAAATAACTTAATTTTTAATTTTTTGGACAAAGTTTCATCTTTCTATAGTTTGCCGTTAGTTAACGTTAAAAAATATTTTTTGAAATCATAAAATGTACGATAAGACACATTTCCGTCCTTGTAATATCGATAAAAATATATTTAGCTTATCTTTTCAAAATAAAGAAATGTTGTTACTATCTGTCCAGTGATTTGACTTCTGTGGCACCTAAAAATTGTAAGAATGAATCATACGGTAAGAAATTCACAATTTATAGGGAAAATTACATTTTCGGTTATTGAAAAAGTCTGGTATTTTTTTTTTGTTAATGCTATTTTCATTTCTATAACAATTCCAGTTTCAACACTCTAGAATTAGTTATTTAGTAAAAAAAAGGTCTAAAAACGCATTTCAGATAAGAAAGGTACTTCCAGATTATTCAATACTGCTCCAAAACAACAAAGCACATTCTACGCAATAAGGCCCTTCAAACGGTGTGGCCTCTAGCGAGTCCACAAAGTTTTGGCTACACACCCACCCACTTACGTAACATTGACATTGTCAATAAAACATCAGAAAAGGACTTTAGGGACAAGTAAGCCCGTTAAAATCTTGAGGTCAGTTTTTTATTGTTACTATGCTCATAGTCAAGTAATAAAACAGATGAGTTTGATTGACTAGACATTTCTTTTGATATTAGGTTCGTTACAGTAAAGTAAAGTGTAGACTAGATCAAATTATATAGCGCTAAAAATATGAATGTTCGTAATGCTTATGTGATATTATACACTAAATTTTTCGTTTTATAATTGTGAGAAAAGTGAAAAACTGTTTTCACATATTGTACTATAGAGTACCACTATCATTATTTGGTTTTGCTCAAAAGCTATACAGTCTTATCATAACCATAACTATTTGTTTGCCAAATTTCATATCTGAGGACACGTAGCGTGGTCACCAACTTTTTACAAACATTCCCTCCAGCATACATTCAGAGATGGTATGCATTCAGAATGGTAAAATGCATTCAAAGGACTAAAAACATTTCAATACTTAGAAATCTTCAAAAAAACTCATCTTGACTGCTAAATTTCACTTACAGTAGTTTATATATTATGTTTAAATTGATTATAAATAGATGAAATAAATTAAATCATTTCTGGAAGTAATATGAAAAAAGTTTTATATTTTGAAATTAAACGATAATTATTGTTTTTAATTTGTTATAGTTGTAAAAATATGAAATTTATTTTAAGTCAATGGCGTTATCAACTTATATAAACTTAGAAAATATAGAAGTAAATGTTTATACTAAACTTCATATTCGACTTTACTTACTTTATTTATAAGGAAAACACATAAATACCATTTGCTTTTTGAATAAAACAGCAGGAGATTGTTTTATACAATTTCTTCTTGAAATACTATGAGACATTTATTTGCTCTCAGAATAATTAAGACGCAATTAAGATATAGTGGGGGTAGAAGGGATGTAAGCGACTTTTGGACTCTGTAGTTGAGAGGTTGGCAAACTTCGGCCCGTTAGTTCTTCAACTTATAACCCATAGACGCCAGCTTATATGTTTTAATGAGCATGTTTTTCTGTTTTTTACCTTTTTTGATTAAAAGCAGCACTAACGTTAAACGGATTTAATCGTGCTTTTGTATAATTAAAATACCATCTTAAGTTAAACTGTCGAAGAGGTTCCTCGCTATATATACCTTGTAAACTTTGTGAAAACATTGATCCTAAAAACACTGAAATTAATGTATATGAGTACTTTGATTTAAGTTACCTATGAGGTATGAAATGAAATGTGAATACTCTCTAGACCCTTGTAAACAATGATACAACTAGTTTCTCGAGTCATTTGAAAAAGAGAATATTGTCATTAAACTCCCTGAAAGTTAATTTTGCAAAGTTAAATACCACATTCGTCATTGTGACAAGGAGGTGTGATTTTTCAGGATAGTAGAAAGAAGAACACCTGACTGAATAACAATGCAGAGTCCTGTTTTAGATGGAAGTAACACCAAACAAATATTTTTCAAAAACTGCAAAACTAGGATTAATAATTCTATGAGATTAATGGAAAGGATATTGGGTACATGAACTTTTTTCGAATATCTAACAGTGAATCATTCAAAGAAAACAAAACTGGCTTTCTTACTAAAACTATCAAAGGATCTTGGTCTTGTAAGGAATTTAAAACTAAATTACATTTAATGTTCTTTATTTTTTTACTTTTATTCAAAACTAGGTTAAAATATGAAAAATAAAGATGGTGTCTGTGGGTTGAGATCCGTCTTTCACTCTGTTTTAAAGTCAATATGGATCGTGAGCCAAAAACTTTGCCCACCTCTGCTATAGTTGGATACATGTTTTAACAAGTCAGTTGACTTCGGGCATCGCCAGACAGAACAGAACAAAGTTACGTCTCATCTTACTAAGGTAATACCTATTTGTTTATAAATTTGCATGTCCTATGATATTATTTTTCATCATTTTCTTTATATGTACTTTCACATGCATTGTACACAATAACTGTATTAAAAGTTAACGGAAGTTGCTTTACTTCTTCTTGATCTATCAATATCAAACAACCAACTGTTGGTTCAAGTAAATTTTCAGTAAAAGTTAGAATTTATAAATCTAATATAATTTTTTTACAATAAAATAAAATCCATTACAATGAAATTAACAATACATAATTAAATTTCTTAATCTAGGTATTTTATATAATTTTACTAAGCTATTTTAATGAACCGGTTTACATCCTCCACATATTTTATGCTACTTTTCAACTACTAACTAATCATAGATTCACATCTATTATTTGTGATTTTTAACATTCTGCAAAAGGCGTCTGAAATTTACTTATTTAGGGTATAGATCTTTAAACACGCTGGTGTTTTATTATCAACAATTTACCTAGTAAACAAAAGAAATACTAGATATTATTAACGGTGACATTTTTTAAAAAAATGTTTTTAATTTTCTAGTTTAATGTTTGATATAAAACCTTTAAGCCTGCCTTCATTTATCGTTCTCAATATATTGACTCCAGTTTATACAATTAGAATTATTCAAAAATACATTAAATGTTTTTAGATGTACTGAAAATGTATATGTGTTCCTACACAATATAAAACAGAATTATGAGAATTTAAAGAAGCTCTTGCAATTATTGAATCATCATTGTTAAAACATACTAAAAGTAAAGGTACAATGTTTTTTCAATGGTAACTTTTGAAAGTATGATATGAATATAAACTGTTTCATTAGTTATGATTTGGACTCAATCATTGAATTGTAATTGTGAAAATGAAACACTTTCAATTCCTGAGATTATCATGAAGTATGACATCTTTGTGCAAGTCCTTTATGCTTAAGTGATGTAACATATTTTTATCTAAACAAAATGATAATAGACTTATTAAAGCCGTCTTATTTTAAACTATTTCGCTTTCAAAACAATTAAAATCACTGAAATTTAGTCTTTTACAGGATTATGAAAGACTGAAGTATTAGACAGTATTTCATAGTATAATACAGTATTGGTACAGTACTAAAAAGACTCAACATTTCACTTACCTTGTGTAGACTTATTTGAATTATATACCTAAACCATATGTAAAAAAATCGGACGTTTTTACACTGATGATAATGGTAATAAGAATAATTAAATTGGCAGTCTTTTCTTTTACGATACTGATATACCGGTTGTAATTTCTGTATTGAAAGTATCTATAGTAAATTTCAGGGGAATCGGAATATTTTAGAATTAACAAAAAAATACAAATGAATATAATTTATACTAATGCATAAAAAGTTATCTATCAACTTATGGTATTCGTATTAATTTAAAAAGAATAATTTCTAATAATTCTACCAAGTACAGTTCTTAATTTCACTAATGGAAAGAAGTTCAAGCGAATGAATCATCATAATATCTTAATGTAACAAAAATAATATACAATCATTCGTAAGAATGCCTGCATCTTAAATTTAAATATTGAATGTTAAATTCTAAATAAATTGCAAATGCCCATTTTAAACTTGTATGGTTTTTTTTTTAAATTTTCGTTGCTTTGATAACTTCAGAACAAATAAATGTTTTAAGTGAAAATTATAGAAAATAAAGTTATAATCATTTCTTTTCTGTAAAGTTTATAAAATACTTTAACATGAATATTTAGCATGTATAATACATATTTTCTCACTTATAACTCGTACAGATTTAGACGTAGACACCATCTAAGGATCACTCACGTAGATGCCAATATGTAATAAACGTTAGTGCAAAAACACAGAGAATACAGCCGGTTAAAACTTTCAGTTTCTTGATTTCTCATTAGTGCACTAGGGATGATGCTTTTGAAAACTTGTTTTATTTAATTTCACTAATCCAATATTCTTTCCTCATTATTTTCTCTTGTTTTAACTAATTGGAATATAATTAATATTTTAATATGTATTTTCCTGTCTTTTGTTAATACCCTAACCTACGTACAAAATCTGGAGTGGCCTAAACTCAACTTTACTATAAATAAGAAAATATCAAACTGGTTAACAATATAACGATTTTTCTCTCCTCAAAAGGTTTCACATTCAATCATAGATAAAAATTTTTTACATTTTTAAAAAAAAATTTGAAAATTTCTAATTTTTACAGAAATGGTTTGGTTGTCAGGAAGTTTGATATAGTGTTTACTTATAGTAGAGTGTAAGCTACTGCAGATTTCTTTGTTTTCTTATATTTGTCCTTGAGCATAATACAAATTTCAGGTGTTATGAGGTTCAAACGAAATTTCTTTAGGAGTACGGGGAGAAAATTTTGTTTCAGCCTCCGGACAACTTTGTTCTATACAACCGTATAGAATGCAAAATGTTAAAATAAACAAAAGTCAATTGATTGACTAATTGATTGATTGGCTAATAAAGAGATTATTAAACACGAAGAAAAATACATTGAAATAGAATTAACAAAAATATGTGTAAAATCTCAGTAAAAGGAAGAGATTGCAATAAGATCTCTTTGTGAGCTACACTATCTAGCTATACCCACTATGACTGTGTTTAGTTGTCGGACAACGCTGTAACTGTGTTTTTTACTTCCAATGCCCATGCATCCTGGATATGTTCTCAGTCCATAGTGCTGTACTACGGACAGAGAGTGCATCTATTTCTTATTTATATTAAAATTATAGTAATCCGTCTTACCTCGTACCCTGCTGCTGAAGTTCTTAGACCGGTTTCGGGCGTCACCCATCTTCAACAAGAACTGATCAACAAGAACTAGTTGATCAGTTCTTGTTGAAGATGGGTGACGCCCGAAACCGGTCTAAGAACTTCAGCAGCAGGGTACGAGGTAAGACGGATTACTATAATTTTAATATTAATGATACTAACCTCTGTGGTAATGAAAAAATGCATGAATATTTCTTATTTGTCACCGTTGTTGGTTGTGAGGAAGTCATTTTACTGGTTTGAATCAACATCTGAATTTTACCTTACTGTAATAGTAACGGGGCCAGGGTAGCCCAATAGTTTGCTTGCTCGACTCTGGACTGGTAAATTCAGCGTTCTGGCCATCGATTTATCCATGCGAGAGCTGAAAAAAAATCGGAACATGTCGTCCCTAGGAGAGAGCGTTCAGCCATTATTCCCGAGCTGGTACTTTTTTGAGGTACTCGTTAAAGATCCCTACTCCAAATATTCTTGAATTAGGCAAAAAATGCAGGGGTCTCAATGTAGAATGTTGATTGTGTGGAATCACAAAAGACCAATGTTCGGCCTACGAGTGTTTCATTGTGGGTCTGCTTCTGCAACCTAACCTACCATTGCAAATGAGTTGATTCACCATTGTGGGAGCAGCCATCTTTAATCTGTCTAAAAGGGTTATTTTAAGTTACCACTCACTTCAAACGAGTTGATTTAAATATAAAACTTGTCATTTCATTGAATGACTTGCGCTTGCAAGCACCTGGCGGGATACTATAGAAATGCCCAGGACTAATAAACGGTAGCAAATAAATATTTAATCATCAAAACATTAACGAAATACAATTTAAACAGATCTTATTAATTGAAGACCGTAGACAGGCACCAATTGATTTTCTGAATGAGAGCTTTGTTTTCCAAAGCTGCAGCTACCCTTTCTTTGTCTGCCAACTGTTTATTGATGGCCTTCTCAGAGCTATGACTGCCTGGGTATATAGTCACCTTCACCTGTAAACCAACACAGTTATTTCTTATTCAACAATAACAGAAACTCACTGCTAATAATATACAGATCAAACTCAGGTTATTCAATCACTAAATGATTAATATGAACACAAGTCAGTCTGAAACTCACTAAACATTTAAGTAAATTTAGTAGTACTGATAGGGTACTGGCCAATTGAAGGCGTAATGTTACGAATATCATTGATCAGTTAACAATAAACATTGAACAGGTAAACCATGGAATCATTATTACGGGATCCTTCTAGTTGTTTGCAATAGAATGGAGTCATTAGGCGATCTCCCCAAGGTAGGTTATGTTAGTTTGTAGAGGCAGTCCTACAAGGGAACACACATTGGCCCTTTGTGATACAAAAAAATGAAAATTGAGTCTACATTGGGAGTCCTAAATTTTGCTTTAACTCAAGTGTATTTAGAGTAGGGGAACTTTAACGATTACTTGACATCGTACACGGTAAGGGACCGACGGCTTGGCGTCCTCTCTGAGGAACGACGTGCTCAGATTTATTCACCTTCCGCGTGAATAAATCGAGGGCCAGAGTCGATATTGAACCCAGGACCGATCAGTCCAGAGGCGAGCATGCAAGCCACATTTACCTTAAACCATTGAGGCAAAGTCCTTATTAGTTGAACACTAATTGCAATCCCGATGAGTGTTGCTATACTGCTATAAAAGGTATTATTTGGGTAAACCATACTTTAACTGAACTGTTATCATTGTCAACCTGGCAGGATATATTGCAAACAATGCACTAATGTATCCTCCATCTTAATAGAAACATCGAAAAATAACGTATAAATTTAATAGACCTATGATTTTAAATGTAGTCAAAATTTCTTTATAACTTCATTAATACTTTTATTAAGTTTATTCTTACAATCCAATCTTTGTAACAAAAGATGACAAAATAATTGCCTGCTCTGGACGGGTTTGGATGCGAGTCACTTACCGACTACCACACCCTGTGGTACACCACAGAAGATGTACAGAGTCCTTACGTACCAAGGGTGGCGATAGGATAAGAAGGTCGCTTCCAACATCATCAAAAGAGAGCCTGTACGTCGGTCCCGAGCCTGTACAGTGTCAGGTACTCGTAAAAGATGTCCTAATCTAAAACTTGAGTTAGGCAAAATTTAGGACTCCGAATGTAGAATCAATGTGAGATGCAATATTCCCTCAAGGAAATAAAGTAACTCTATAAATTAATTAGGATTCACAACTATATAAAGTTATTAAGAATTATAACTAAATTAAATATAGCAAACGATAGAAACAGCCAGGATGTTTTTATGTACGAAGAATGCTGAAAATCCTGAAAAACACCTATAAATACTGAAATACTCCTTCTGTATTGAAATGAAGAATACAACTTTTTCAGGTTTATTTAAAATAATCCGTTAACCCACATTACTCAAGCTTATTAACAGACCAAATATAATATTTAATGAAGAACTAGGTATAATTAATTCCTTCACTGTAAAAACAATAACAATGGTTATTGTTCACAAAGTGACTTTCTTATTGTCATTTTAAGAATCACTCTGTCCTACATATATCGATGTTAATTTTTCAAATAGTATTAGTATATATTTTTATGGAACATTTTACTCCTTTATTTTTTAATTGTGATCTTAATAATAAGTACAGTTACAAATATATATGTAACAGTAGCAAGTCCTTTATACACCTTTTTTGGATTAATTTAAAATAATTCAAATTTAATTTCAACATCAGAGTAATATATATGTATTTTAAAGTTGACAAACAATTTTGAATATTAATTTTAACAATATCAAATTAAACGTGGGTAATTTTAATTTAAGCTTGGATTATTATAAATTAAACTTGAATTATTTTAAACTAACCCAAAAAATTGTAGATAATTGGGTTTAAATAATGACTGATAATATACCTTGAACCTTTGAGGCAAAGTCCTTATTAGTTGAACTCTAATTGCCAACCCGATCAGTGTTGCCATACTGCAATGAGGTATTGTAGGGGTAAACAATACTTCAACTGAATTGTTATCATTATCAACCTGGATAATACAAAAAATATTTATTCAAGACCTCGTATAAATTAGAATCAGAAATTCTGCGAGTTGGTAATTACTAGAATATTTTGAAGCTCCAGCACGTTAAGCTGTTCCAAAGTCAGAGGATGTTCTGGATCATTGATGTTCCTTATTAAATCTGAAATGATGATTAATCAACGTCAATTTATTACAAAAACATTTAATATATTAAAGGAGAATTAAATAAAGGCCCAATTCAATCCTCATTGGGATTGTAAATCCCATTTAGTAAAAAGTACTAATAAAGCACATTTATTAGTGCTTTTTCAAATAGGATATCTTTTTCCTATAGTTTTCATGTATAGGAATCTTCTTCTTTGCCAAAATGAAAATACTATGAAAAAAAACACCAATCTCCATTTCTTAAGTTGTTCTTAAAACGATTTTACAGTTCTTCCCTAAATTAAAGTATTGGCTTATCCACTATAATTAAATGTTTGTACAAATATCTAAGTGAAGGTAATTTGCAGGTCAACTGGAATATTTTCTCTTCCATTAAACAATGTTTATTTAACAGTACACTGATACATTATTCAACAACTATTTAAGTTGATATTATGTTGTACATCGTTAAAATATTCCATTCCAATATAACCAATTTTTCTTAAACCTTTTTCATTTATTTATAGAGAGTAATTATGAAATAAATATTTATTTTTAACACAAAATATCTTTACAGATATTTCTAGCAACATTTCCGGGACTGTTTTAACTTTTAGAAGAAATTCATTAGGGTTGTACCCAATTGATTATTCCTCAATAGGTAAACGAGATATTAAGGCATTGATAAAACGAATCTTTAACTAACAAAATTATATAATATTTATTGGTTTCAGGTCCACACTAGACAAATTAATAAATTATTTTCACTGTTTTGTACCGATTTTACATAATGATTGAGATTTTTGGCTTAATGTTAAAAAAATTAACTTCTTTTATAACTACTGTTAAGAAATTTAAAATAAAAATATGATAAAAACCAAAAACTTCTCTGGCGTCAAATTCATCCAAGATATCTTCATTTTGTTCTTCTTCTGTAATTGCACGGTCTTGGCATTTTTCATAAATTGTGGGACTAATATTTTCTAAAGTTGTCATCTTTCTAAATAACTAGCAAACTTATTAAATTCAAAACAAGTAAACTGATAACCTTCCTCATTGATAAGGAGGTAATGATATTGGGTGAATTCATACTTGTAACAATCATTAACAAACGTAAATTCTCTAAAAAGATATAATTAAAATAAAATCTGTGTTGATAAGGTAATTATGTTAATAATAAAAGAAATCTAATGAAATATCAGACTTACAAACCTATTTCTTTTTGATGCTTTTTTTTTTTTAGAAAACGTTTCCTTTTAAAAGATTTGTTTATCATAAAATATCGTGATCGTGAAAGAGTAGATTTCAAGATTTTGGCGAATTTAGATTTGAATCCAATTTTGATATTTTCACTTTGCTGTTAGTAACATTCATAATATATAGGTAAAAATATGTCGGCATGATTTCGACTAGTCAAGGAGTAAGTGTTATCAATCCGAAGATTTTGTGACCATTCTATGTCATACCATTTGACAGAAAATTTACATTTTATTAACCAAGGATAACAGTTCTTATCCTTAATGATAAAGAAACCGAATCCACCCCTAGAAAAATTTCTGTCTGTCGGTTTGTCCACAAAATTTTGTCACAAGTAAACTCAGCCACCCTGAGACATAGCGGGCTTAAACTTTGACACTACATTTGTGTATGTCTAACATAAAATATAGGCTCTGAATGGATTGAAAATTCAGTTTAGAAGTGAAGTTATGAACTTTTAAGTTGTCTTTGGCTAACTTCACAGAGATGTTTATTTTGAAAATATACAGGTGGAGCAAGTAGGTATTGTTAGTTGATTTTAATTTCATTTGCTTATATGAATATATTGCGTATTTGAGCTTATTGACAAGGTGTGTCCCAGAGTTTAAGATGTAGTATCTATTCAGATGTTCTTGAGAGGAGTGGAAGAGGAGAGAGGTATTTTAAAGGGTGTAAAGTGTAGGAAGGAACAATAGTCCAGAGGGAGATGTTAGGGTAAACAAAGGAGTAAGGTAAACTTCATATAACTTAAACCAGGCGTGGGGTACCTGCGGCCTTATGAATCGTGAAATATGGCCTTCTGCGGTTTGTTGAGAAAAATATTTCAAATTATAAAGAATTATAATCGTGGTAATACAGACAAAAAATTCTGGCATTTTGGAAGAAGCGTCTTAATCAATCATTACTTGAAACTTTTAGGAAATCATTTTCCTGAGTTAACAAAGGTTATAAACGAAGGCAGTGAGGACATTACTGAGTCTTTTGAAAGTTTTAGAAGCACTGATCGAGTAGTACAGTGATGGATTCAAGGATTTTACAATATAACTATTATATAAGAATTTGCTTATCCATTCGTGGTGGCTTTTTGAGAAAGTGGACTGTGTTGAAATGACCTTTACTCTAAGAAAGGTAACCCACCCTTGACTAAAACTGTTGAGGTATAAAGCGTGTTTATATTATGTCATATTGCATATATATATATCTTTACTTTAAGTGTACTACCTCATGTGGTCGTATGTTTAAACGGTCTTGCATGTTATATATATTTAGGTCATACAGTACAATTGTTCTGTCTCATGTTGCATATATGGTGGTGGGTGGGGTACAATGTAGTTCGCCTCCGCGTGGGGTACCCTGGGTGATGCCAAATGAACTACATGTCTACGTCTAAAATCATGCCACAGTCAAGGCAAAGACGCAACGGCCCTTTTCAGGGCTACAACAACAACAACAGCAACAGGCAACAATAACAACAACAACAATGATGACGCCCTCATCAGGCGGAATAATTATCGAGTATTCATTATATTGGAAGCTGGGGCAACACAGAATTGACCCAATTCTACCAAAATGACAACTGTTCGATAACGCTATCATGAGAAGCTGAAATGATTATTGGAATTAAGAAAGATATACTTAGACAATTTAAAATATTACATGACTGGACTACCCGTGACCCTTTGTGTCACTCAGAAATTATAGCAATAGTTATTAAAATAAATTCATTGAACATGACTGACAGAAATAACTTTAATTGTTATTTCTTGTTGTTAAGACAGATTCTTATATGGCCCAAGCTTTTGACATAGTATTCTTAACATGATTATAAACAGTAAATATATTTAGCAAAATAAAAATCATTTAAAAGCAAAAAAAATCATTTATATTATGACATAAATAAATAAACCATCAATTCAAGTTAAATATACAATCAAATATATTCGATTGTAAATCAAATATATTTAAAACAAACAAAACCTGCAAATTGAAATATTCAATTTTTTTACCCAACATAAAATAACATTAACGAAAGGAATGTGTCTTTATAATATTACCTTAGAACATTCGTATTTTATCTGACAGTTGTGTTCAGGTTTGTTTCTAAAAATTTTCATTTTTAAGTTCTAATGTAGTAGTTTATTATATATTTGTTACATTTATTTATAATACATTTTCACTACTGTCATCGGCGTGCACGCAAGCAACTGGCTACCCTGGAGCCATGCCTTTACCTTATTACTATTGTTTATATTATTCAAATTTTAAATTTAAAATTTTTTTTGTTTAACTTATTTTTAATATATTTGTGTTATTGTCATTAGAGAGCACGCAAGCCAGTGGGCTACTCTGGTTCCATGTCTTTAGTTTAGTACCAGTGTTTATACTACACAAATATTAAATTAAAAAAAATTTGTTACATTTATATATAATACATTTTCACTACTGTCATCGACGACCACGCAAGACACTTGCTACCCTGGCTCCAATTTTGGCAATTTTCATCGTATAGTGGTAATTTTCTTTTATTTAACATAATTAAGTAATAAATAATATATATTTAATTTCAGGTCTCTATCTCCACGGAAAATGGGTGAACAAACAAACAAACTCATGAACTTTATATATAGAGATATTATGGACTAAACGACGAGATGGAAGCAATACAAGCAGTGGGTTAGTAATAGTCATTTCCGTATTATTAGAGTTTATAACCCACGAAATAAGAAATATAAATACCATTATATTACAGTGCCTTAGTTTCCTCTAAGAGTTCTATTTGAGTATTTCTAAGAAAGTCATCATTGAGTCTACTTTCTAGGGGCCAGGGTAGCTCAGTGGTTGAGGCACTCGCCTCTGAACTAGATAGGCCCACCCTGGCTCTCGATTTATTCGCCTTGGAGCTGAATAAATCTGAGCACTTCCTCCCTCGAAGAGAATGATAAACCGTCGGTCCCGAGCCTGTACAATGTCAAATACAGTAGAACCAGTTTGTACGAGTGCCTCCTTGTACAAGCAATACTCTTTACCTGCGGCCACTTGTAAGAATTTTTGTCTCTTATGACGAGTAAAAATCCGCAGTACGAGTTTTTACGAGGTCTTAAGAACCGTCTTCCTCACACCTAGATGGTCTCCGTTTTAAGTTTAGTATGTTAATATAATATGATTATTTCTTGCATGCATTTATTGTTCAAGTAATATTATTCAATATCATTTGTAATATATTTTTTTATAGAATGCTGATTGGTTGTATAATAATATCACAGAATTTCTGCATCATTGATTTCAAGTTTGTTACAACTGATAAAACGTATTTAGACGCAACAAAAGAGGTGATTATCTATAAATTTGATAATACCTTAGCAGAGAGTTTGATATTACATTTACTTATAGTAAAGTTGAGTGTAGTCCACTCCATAATATTTTTTTTTTATCTTGAGGACAAATATTTAAAATAGGTATTGATATAATTTGTCAATATAATTGTGAGAGGTGTGGGGAAATGTGCGAAGTTATCTGTAGGCTCAAAAGTTCACGTTTGTGGTTACTTGATGGGCTTAAAAAAAAAAGTAATAGTTCCTTAAGTTTGAGTGTTATTTTCTGTTGATTGTTGACCTTATTTCTGTTAGTGACCTTATTTAAAAAAAGCCGGAGATAAGATTACAGTATCTTCGTTGACATTTTGTATTATCAGACGTCGAGGTGACTTAGCTTGCATTCGGTATTAGCCTCGCTGTCGTGTGTTCACATCTTATTTTGACTATAGCCCCAAACTCATCAAGTAGTGTTACCGATTTGTTTTTCTTTTTATAAGCAAATATTCTTTTTGAAAGTGCTTAGACGATTTGGTAACATTTAAGAAGTAATATTTGTTGGAAAGTTATATTTTTGTTTAAGTTTTTACCTATGGTATTATTGGCTGATTGCTATTATGTAATTCATCCTTTGGATTCCTTCAGTTCTTTAGTGTTGTTCTTAAGTCCGGAGCAGTGTGAAGAACCTGTAGACACCATCTATTAGACAAGAAGTACAACACATTTCGTTCAGAGTGCAAATGTAGGTAAATATTGGCAAAACATATCAAATAAACTTGTTATCTATAGTTCCCGGAGAAGAATAATCAACAGTAAAATTAAAAATAAAATCTTTTGATAACTATTTCTGCGGAAATTGTTAGAAATTGAATTTCCTCCACCAATCGGTCCAATAACATGTATGTTGGTTTGGTATAAATAAATTTTATAAACTCCGTTTGTATGTATATGTCTAGAAATGAGCTTCAATTAGTAATTTGTTTACTAATTAGTAATTACTAATTAGCTTAAAATTAGTATCCAGTTTGTAATATAGAACGTAAGAGACTATTCCGCATATTTCAATATTACCCAAAGGTAATATGATTCATAAACACCATGGAATTTACATGTGATATTAAGTTTTGTTCAAGGGAGTAATATATAGATTGGTTAGAGCATTTCGTGAGACAAATCAATCATACCATGGAAAACATCAGAAATTATATGTTTGGTTGGCGTTGATATTTTAAATGTAAGAATTTGTTTTCTTCTTACATATATTAAGATGTTTCAATTTTTTTTATTAAATCTCTAAACATCACTTTTATTTCAGTCGATAACTGAAAAAAATGTTTAACTCAATGCTAACAATGTAAATAAATGAAAACAAATCTGACAAGTATAGCAGGTGATCCGTAAGTCCAGGATGGAAAATAGAGTTTTTATAAATTTATTGCTGTTTGCGGTAATTAAAATTTCACAATTTTTTTATAAATTATTAATTTTTTGTCCAATTTTTGAGCAAAATTTCATTGTTCTTGAAAAAGCTGATTAGCGTCAAAAAAAAAAATCTGAAAACATAAAATTGACCTAACTCACCCCCCATCCCATCCACGCATAATTCCCTATTGTTGTGTATAATAGAAAACATAAACCTTTTCCCGGGTAGCGGTCCTCTGCCCCTGGGTCTCTTCCAGCGAAGGCCACCTACGTCTCTTATACCAGTGCTCACGCCACTCTAGGGGTGTATCTCGCTCTGATCTCGTCGTCTCCGATGTGCTTTCATCTCCTGATCTCCCGTCTTCGCCTACCCCACGGCTTCTCTCGCCGAGTCGCCTTGACTTCCATGGGTTCGTCTCTTGGAGCTTGCCTGTACGGTTTTGTCTTCGGTCTCTCCCTATCGTAATTGTTCCTTCTATCTCGAGGCCTCTCTTCAAAACGCCTCCATGGCTCGAACTTCTCCTGTCTTCTCTCTTCATTTGCCCTTGTTCTGGGTAACTTCTATTGTGCCCTCCGCCGGGTTACCAAAGTCCATTCTCCTTCCATCTTTCCTTTGTATGCGGCCCACTTTTCTCATGATCCATCTCTTCTTCAGGAATTCTCACTCGCTCTGGGGCCACCCTGAGGAGAATCTCACTAGCGATCTCTTCGTATATTTTCGCTCTCCATGTAGCCATTGTTGGGGAGCAAAATTTCGCTCTTGGGGACCTGTGCACTTTTCATTCACTTTCATATTTTGCTTCCTTGTTGCATCCCCCAATCTATGCCTTCCACAGAATCTGTTGCATCCCCCAATCCCCTATCTCCAATGCCCCTAAGATATTGAGAGCGCTGCGCGCTACTTTAAAGGAATATTTCAAAACCTGTTTGCACGGCGATGAAACGAAGAATGCGATTTATTGTCTCGCAAAAGTATTTATAGAGCAAGAAATGTTGATAAAGACTTCTCTATACTCTGATCCCACCGTGTCTCGCAGGCGGACGTTACTTATATATATATATATAATTTTATATATATTATATATATATATATATATATACATTTTTATATATATATATATATATATATATATATATACACTTAAAATAAACTGTGGTACATAAACTGAAACATAACAAAGACTCACTTTTCAGTATTTCGACCGTAATGACAGTCAACAGGAGTTGTCAACAGTTTATTTTAAGGATAATATATATGTTTCGGAGTCTAAATACGCAATCAGATCCCTGATTCCATTACCAAAGTTACATTAAGAGCTTCTGAGGAGGCATACATATGCCTGCTTGTCGCTGGATCTTCCCCTGGACTTAACCGTTAATTTGTTTTTTTAATAATTTACATATATTTTCTTTATTATTATTTTATTCATATTTTATTTTTTTACGTTATTATATTATTATATTTGATTAATTATGATTTCTTATTCGTTTTCTACTTCTTAATTTGGCTCTTCTTTCCTTCCCCTTCCTTCTCGTTTGGTGGTTGTAGTGGGGGTACTGACTAACGGTTGTACTGTTGCTGATCGTGTTCAGCAACATCTACCTTCTTGTAGGAATGTTCGTCTCCTGATGACGGCGATAGTCGAAATATAGAAGTGAGCTACTCCTTTGTCTATCTCTGTGCTATCTTCTTTATATATATATATATATATATATCTGCGTGTGTGTATGTGTGTTTGTGTGTTACATATAATCGAACAACCATTCAACTTTTGGATAATTTGTATAAAATCCATAGATGAATTTCTCTTTACTTATCAAGCCATGTCTGTGCTAGGTTATGCAAAGATTATCCCTCCTTGAATTCAACGGGTGTCATGACTCAGCTTTCCCCAAGCTTAATTACATGCCTTTTAAATCGATTTAAGTAGAAGACAATACTTAGGTGACTTAAATACCTAATGACGTCATGGTAGGAACGTGTGATTCCTTATCATTGAACCTTAACAAGGTTGTATCAATTATTGAAGTCAATATTAACGATTCGTAGATATTTATTTTTCATATAGTTGTTAAAATTTGGGAAATACTTATAATTGTCGTAGCATTTAAACACGCACCTGTATAAACACGCACACACCACACACACACATACACACACACACACACACACACACACACACACACACACACATATATATATATATATATATATTTGGGGAACAGTCCTTCATTTATACATGTGAGATTAAATTTTCTGCCCACTTTTATCTTAATTAGTTTTCTGGATTTCTTTTCCAATTCTCGAAGTCTTACTTTCTTTTCTTTAGGAACTAGGTGTAATAACTCACCATATGTTTTGTTGTCCATTTTTTCCACAAAACATATGGTGAGTTATTACACCTAGTTCCTAAAGAAATGAAAGTGAGACTTCGAGAATTGGAAAAGAAATCCAGAAAACTAATTAAGACAAAAGTGGGCAGAAAATTTAATCTCACATATATATATATATATATATATATATATATATATATAATATATATATATAATAATATATATATAAACTAGAATTTAAAAAAGAACACATAGAAAGGAAACCACTGAACTCACTACTATATTTCGATGTCCTCGTCTTCAGGAAAAGAAGTGAATCGCTCCAAGGCTGATAACAAGTCAAGTTAACAAAGGCTGATAATATATATATATATAGTTCAATATACATAAAGAAACGTAGAGAAATTAAAAACACACACTTACAGTCTCTAATTTTCGGTTGAACCGTCTTCAGGAGAGAAGAAAGGGGTGCGTGTTTAAATGCCACGACAATTATAAGTATTTCCCAAATTTTAACAACTATATGAAAAATAAATATCTACGAATCGTTAATATTGACTTCAATAATTGATACAACCTTGTTAAGGTAGGAACACACACACACATATATATATATAAAGATTTCACATAAACACGTAAAATAACAATCAATGATCAAACCACAACATGAAATGGAAAAATTGACTAAGATCTTTCAACCGTAAAAACCGGTCTTCGTCAGAGTCAGTTACGGTTGAAAGATCTTAGTCTTGTTTTCCCATTTCATATTGTGGTTTGATCATTGATATATATATATATATATATCTTTAAATTTACGCAAAAACCGACTCAAAAAAAGGAATAAAAAGCACACTTACAAAATTTTCAATATTTTGAACTGTTGTTCGTGGTCAGGAGTAAACTAGAAGAGAGGACGAAGTGAGAGAGATCTCCCCACGTCGAAGGATGTAGCGCGTATATATATATATATATATATATATATGAGCTCAAAAACGAAGAAAAGCAACACACAGAGAAAGAGACACACTTACAAACTCAAATTTTCGGATGATCCGTCTTCAGGAGAAAAGACAATGGGCGACCAAGCACGCCGGAAACACAACTGAAGACGGAAATCCGAAAATTTGATTTGTGTTTCCGGCGTGCTTGGTCACCCATTCTCTTTTCTCCTGAAGTCTGATCATCTGAAAATTTGAGTTTGTAAGTGTGTCTCTTTCTCTGTGTGTTGCTTTTCTTCGTTTTTGAGCTGATATGCGTCCAGTTTGGATCGTTTTTTTCGAAGTTTGAAAAAGTTGCTGATAACAACTTTAAAAAAAAAAAAAAAATCAACGATTGAGGTTAAGCCCAGGAGCCGATCTACCGCCCAGAAGACTAATAAGTGCTTCTTCTGAAGCTCTCAGAGTAACTTTCGAATTAGTCTGATCAATCTGCCTCAGGACCTGTACACGGAAACAGTCATTAAAACATATATATATATATAATATAATATATATATATATATATACATATATATATACATTCGTGAGTGTTAGTCCTTTTTCTTGTGTTCTCTAGCTGTAACTTTAATTATATATATATATATATATATGTGTGTGTGTGTGTGTGTATGTGTATGTGTTGAAATCTAAGAAGAGTAACGCACAGAGTAAAGAAACACACTTACTAATTCAAATTTTCTGAGAAAAGATAAACGGAGACCAAGCACGCCGAGATGCAACGGCAGGTATTCAAAATCTACCGTTGGTTACCTGCCCATGTGTTTCCGGTGTAACTTTACCCTGGTCACCCTTTCTCTTTTCTCCTGAAGAGGGATCCTCCGATAATTTGAGTTAATAAGTGTACTTCTTTACTTTGTGTGTTGCTGCAGTCTCACATGAACACACAGTAAAAGCCGCTTCAGTGCATAGTCAACGTTTTTTTATTTCCTTTTTTTTTAAAAAAAAAGAAATTGTATCAAATCATTTGTTATAAGAGTAGTTTGAACTACTTTTAAGGACATTTTGATTCAGTGACGTCAAATGTGATTTCATTGAGTTTTGTAAACTTTTTTTGCACAATATCCAAAAATACCAGTAAACAAAGTTATACACTCCATCTGGCTTGTGTTGCCTGATAAGTAGCCCATTATCCCAAATGAAAGCGATTACCTTTCACACGGATCTTATCGACTGCTGATTGTATGTCCAGCCTTGGACTTATCAAATATCATGCTTTCTTCGCCTTGAACATATAGGGCGCTATCTATCTAAAAAGTGACGTCGCACATACAGTCACACATGGCTCTTGCTTCAACAAGTCAGTGGCCCGTCGCAGGTCGTACTATACCCTAGGTCATTCTACAAAACAGGTCAGAATTCCTTTTTTTTTTTGGTCATTTGTTGGCTTTTGTCAGTCATTACAGATCTTTGTCATGGGGGGAAATAAAAAAGCCCTCTCTAGGGATTACCTCAATCACTATTAAACGAAAACAAATGCTCATATATACATTTATGTAACAAGATTTTACAATAAACACGTGAAAAAAAATAAATGTCCAAACCACAGTAAGAAATCTTACTAATATTTTTCAACCCAAGCAAGTGGTTTTCGATAAAGCCTAACTGATACTTAGTAGTATCAGTCTGACTTTGATGAAGACTACTTGTTTTAGGTTTAAAAATTTATATAATATATATAAACCAATTAAAAAGAAGATAGCACACAGATATACACAGGAATAACTTGACTTCTTTACATCAAGAGGAGAAGGGTCCCGCAGGAAGGCAGAGTGAGTCGCCGCTCTGTTGGAGACCCAACCGTATATATATTTATATATATGATGAAACCACAATATGAAATGGGAAAACAAGACCAAGATCTTTCAACCGTAACAAGCGGTCTTCGTCAGAGTAAAAAACCCAACTGAAACACTAGATGAAAAAAACATCTGGTGAGGGGTTGAGAAGAGTGGGAGGGAAGAGTGGTATTTTAAAAGGGTGAAAGTGCAGGAAAGGATAAATGTCCAAAATGGGATGTATAGTAACATAGGAGTACAGTAAGAAAGTGTAAAAAACTATCCGCTAGCTGTCAACACTCTTACAAGAGGCTATTGACCTCGCAACGAAAGTATCAAGTTTGAAGAGACAGTTACTAATGTGTATAATATTTGATAATTCCGTTTATAAAATTCCCTCTGGATCTAGAACAAATAGACTTGTTTGTGTCCATCTTTCAGGAGGCTTACCATGCAGCTGACTTCAGGAGCCCCTAAAGAGCACTTTCATGAGGTTCATAAAATGAAAATATGCAGAGAAACCTTAGTTAGCAGCACAAAAATAATATAGTTAATGGGTTAGTACCACTGAGGTTAGTAATATTAGAATAGTTAGTAATACAAAAGCTCCGAGCTTTTCTGAGAATTTACGAGGTATGACGGACAGTATTATTACTAATTCTAACAAAAATAATAGCCAGAGAGAATGACCATAAAAGGCTAAGAATACTAGAAGCGCTTTACTTCCTAGAGAAATGTCCAAGCATTAATGAACAGAGAGAGACAATTTTAGTAACCAGCTGCGCTTGTTCCGAAATCTTATACAAGCCAAAAACAAAGGAAGAGAAGAAATTGAAGGAAGAATTAGTACAGAACCATACCAAGACACACCAAAGTATACGAGTCCTGAGGTGAGCACGCGAGCTACTGGGCTACCCTGGCCTCAAATGCTAGAGAAACTTCTTTTGAAAGCTTTCTGTGATTGCTTGTACCAATCCTTGGATACAGAAACTTAAGAAATATGTATGTTTATAGTGATGGGATTGACCATGTTGGTATTTAAATAATTTTAGTTAAAAAACACACTTTGAGACACGTGTGATAATTTAGTAGAAGAAGCAGCCAAAGTTTTGTCGCAGTTTTCAATTAGTGGCAGTTATTTCAAGAGGTAATCTGACACGGTTACAATGATCTGATAAATGCATGACAAATAAAGTTTGATCGATTTAATGCATTAGATCCATTATACTTGAGATTAAAGAAACCTGATCACCCAAAGATAACGTCACAAGAAAATCAAGTCTCAAATGATAAGATTAAACCTTTCGCGCTTTCTCGATCACTTGAAACACTCTTAACACATGTGATTTAAACAGGGCTTGCCAGTCTTCCTTTTCTTGTAGACTCCCTACACTGTATTATTCATATTATTTTAATATCCACTTACTAATTTAATTTGTTCCGGCAAAGACTTCGTATATCGAAATGGTCGTATGTATGTACAGATTAATTTTCCCATAAGAATACGTTATAATTTGAAATTCTGTTCTACAACCCAAAAACCTACTATAAATCCTTAAAAAGTACTGAATAAATATTGGTTTCAAACCACACTAAGAAATCAGAAAAATGACTAAGATATTTCAAATCTCAACTGTCACAACTCAGTTTGTGGTTTAGACGTTGATTTTTGTTTATTGTGATTGTGTTTATTGTGATTAAATATGAGTGTAAATATCAACTACATATTCATATAAATAGAAGTCAGTTAAATTAGACGGATTTAGAATAAATAAATTATAAATAAAGTATTGAACATCACCTTACCTTAGAGACTGGTGGATAAAGATCGGAGGAGACGGAGGGTGTGGATGTAGAGGAGGATACCATGAGACGTGGAGCGTACAGTAACTTACACTCTAATTAACACTAAATAACTTAGCTTATTTATTTTCTTGATTTAAATTTTATATTTCACTTAACATAAAACGAAACATAGCTTACTACGTTTGTACAGAGAGTTTTTTAAGTAAATCGACTGAAATAAAATTGATGTTTAGAAGTTTACTGAGAAATTTGAAATGATTTTATGACTTAATATAAGATGTAAGAAGAATAAAATTGTTACATGTAGAAAATTAGCTCAAATCAAACAATATCTAATGTTTCCCTTTAGATGATTTGTCTAATAAAACGCTCCTTGATATCTACATGTTGAATAAAACTTAATATTATATGTAAATCTTCTTGAGTTTTTGAATCATATTAATTGACGTTTGAGGAATGGGCTCTTTCGTTCTCTATTAGAAAACGGATACTAATTATAAGCTAATTCTACATCGCTCAAGATGTTTGATATTATGTTTGCTTATTGTAAAGTTGAGTGTAGGCCACTCGATATTTTTGGCTGCTGACTAAGAAAACTGTTGCTTATAAGTTTGTCACAAAGTCAACAGTTCGATGATAATCATCAGGTAATGAGTTGTTTTCCCTCTAGAGTGCAGAGCTGGTTACCATGGCAGAGAACTGCTACTGTCGCCTTTTCTACTTCCTTCTCGCCCTTGGAGCTGTCACGATGATTCTGCTCTTCAGCGGAGAGCCAGAGCTTGTCGTTCGGCCAGCAGACAAGACTATTACGCAAGTCTTGATCGTCAGTTCTTCCAAACAGATTGGATTTCTGCTTTAAAAGGGGTTACAGTTTTGTAGACACCTTCAGGGCTACGTCAATACAGAAGTTAATAATAGCAACACGCAAAAAATATATGTTACATTATTTATATGAATATATATTCATATTTCACTTTTTCGATGAAAATACGATCCGAAATGGACAAATACAGTTCAATGTACAAAAAGAAACATAGACAAATTAAAAACACACACTTACAGTCTCTAATTTTCGGTTTAACCGCCTTCAGGAGAGATAAGAGAGGGTAAAACCAAGCGCACTGGTACAGAGACGGTTGGAGACCAACCTTGGTTGGTTTCTCTATACCAGTGCGCTTGGTTTTTCCCTCTGTTATCTCTCCTGAAGACGGTTCAACCGAAAATTAGAGACTGTAAGTGTGTGTTTTTAATTTCTCTATGTCTCTTTATGTACATTGAACTATATATTCATATTGATGCAGCCCTAAAGATGTTTACAAATGTAGACGAAACGTTGGCTTAAAGGTGTTTTACTGTTTGACACTGGACCATACCTCAATAAAGAAGAAAAATAGTGTTGAATATCCTGGTTCAAATAAGAAAGCATGAAAATATATTTATTATACGTATCCTTTTTTCATAATAGGAAACTATTATGAGAAATTAAAGATCTGTTACTATAAAATCATTTGTCTTTATTGTAATGCATTCCCAAATGGCTTTATAAAACTTTCTAAAATTTATTAGTTCAGGTTGACTTTGGAAGGTTATAGGTAGGTTAAAATGGTAATGCCAGAATGGAGATAGAACGGTTTTCTGTTTGCATCTGGTGCGTCTTTACATTCTGATCTCCATCTTTCGTCATTGAAAGTTCCTTACCATTAATGATTATGAAGAAATTTATTTAAATTATACATGTATGTTTATTTTTATGTATCTTCCAAATATTTAATATGTAGTTATTTTATTGAAGTTTAAATGATGGCTCTTAAAATATATTGGAAAATTTTCAGTCTCAAGTTTATTAAGAACTCTGAAGATAGAGAAAAGGGACTAGCAGTTAGAAGTGTGATGGTATCATGTTACAGAGCTTCAGAAATTCTTTTCTTGGTGGGAACTGCCCCACTAGTAGAGAAGAACCACAGAACTACTAGCAAACTTCAAATACACGCCGTAAACTAAACATTTTATTTACAAACCCCATCATTAAATGATTCAGTCTGTAATGCGTGACTGATTTCACAGTGCAAGTCGTAAAACTTATCTACTCGTCTGAACCCCGAGTACAATGACTAGCGTGTTAATAAACTGGGACACATGAGCTGCCTGTATGTTTCAGCTCTATTATACATACATTTCTGCAGGCATGACATCATTCGTTCAACTTGAGAACACCTACTTCTCCCAATAAACTTCATCTCTGATTCTATAATTAATTTACGATTTTATGTTCAACTTTTTTAAATATATGTTAAATTTTATAAACAGCAGGTATACCTCGACTTATGTCGTTTCGAGTTAAGCATCTTCGATTATACGTCGGTTTTAAAAAAAATAAAAATTAAAATGCATGGAAAAATAAAACAGAAGTGAAAATAAAGTTTACATCAGGTATTCAATTTTATGTTTGTCAGCTGCAAATATTGGAATCATAATATCACTAGAAAACCATATAATCACATGAAATCATATTACTGTACTATAAATAAAAACAAAAGCTCATAAAATAATGTTATTGTACAATATTTTTTTCCTAACCTTATTATTGCAATAATGATAGCTTCAAAGAAGGCTTTCATTTTGTGTTATAATAGCAAACCACATTTATAACAAAGCATTCCCGATGTACAGTAAACATGAAATTGTAGGCTATTCATAACCTTTATCATTCACACCATGCAGTATTAAGAGTGAAATTTATTTGTTTGTAAACTTATAAAACATTCTTATTAGCTTTATATTTTTGAAATTTGCTTTATGAATAAAGTATTCTACAGAACTAGGAAAGGTTTGTTTTCGGTTTAACCTAGACTAGCTGATTCGACTCAAGTCGGCTCTCCTGATCCCAATCAACGACGTTAGATGAGGTATACCTGTATATTTCTCTGACTAGACTGTTTTCATATTTTTGTCATTTTTTTTAAATAATAAACTAGTTTGTTTCATTTGTTATAACTGGAGTGCTTGTTTGTTCTTAGTTCTTCAAGCACGGTCACCGTAGCCCTATAGCGACGTTTCCCACAGATGATAAGAAATACAACAACACCAAGTACTGGCCTCATGGTCCAGGTTACCTGACCATGGTAAGCATGAGTTGCATTTATTTCAGCATTGTCATTCCATTATATTCATCTCCTAATTATACCTAAAGCCCAGCTGCCTCATGCATAGCTTTTTAGAGACCCCCACAAATAAAAAAATCTGGAGTGGCCTACACTCTACTTTACTATAAGTAACTCAATGTCAAATTTCTTGAGTATATAAAACATAACGTATCATTTAAGCATAACATAAATATCTAAATGGGATATAATTATTAGCATTGCATTCGTGAGGTAGTACAGATAGTGATTGAAGGACATATCAATTTATAAGCTTATTTTTGTACATCACAAATAATTTATTATTTGCAAATAATTTCATTAGTATAACTACAGCAGTAATATCATTTTTGAAAAACCAATGTGAACATTTCTTGAAACGAAATATTATCCTACAAGAGAACATGGCTATTGTTCAAATAGCCAGTAGATTTCTTACATCGTTTACTTAACATCCTTCTACATTGAATATTAATGTAAAATTTTCAAATTTAAAACAGTAAAATACCCTTTTTTTCTCTGAAAAACATCTTAAACAGCGAAGAAAATGTTGTTTTAAGGTGATTTGTTAATTAAAGATATACGATAATTACAGTTATTAATCTCTAAACGAAAGATTTATATTTTGAATTATCTTTTACATTTTTGGTTTTTAACAGAATTATTATACTGGGAATTTTATGGCTTCTTAGTATTTAATAAGATCATTTTCCTTCCCCTTTGTCAAATAACATATATACGAATTTTTTTTTAATGAGTGTTATCATTTACCTGCACAATATTATTCCTCTTACATCTCTTATAAGTCAATAATATATTTTCATTTTTACATTAGAAACATCAATTTTATCTCAGTGGATTCGCTCAAAAAATTTCTAAGTCAATGTAAACAATGTAAAAAAATACAAAAAATTCGACAAGTATAGCAGGTGATCTCTTAGTCTAGAATAAACAAACAGTTTTTATATCGTTATTGCTCTTTCCCGTAATTGAAACTTCATGAATTTTTTTTTGTGAATTGCTAATTTTTTGTTCCATTTTTGGTCAAATTTTCATAATTTTTTAACGAGCCGTTTAGCGTCAAAAAAACATTTTCTGAAAACACAAATCGTACTCTAACGCCCCTTTAGCGAATGTAATTTTAGAAAAAAATATTTCAACTCATTGTCCATATAATGTTTCTATTTATAGGCATAGTTTCATTCTTGTCCGTCAAACAGTATGGCTTGTATCGCTCTCACAAGGTTTGAGATTGATTTATAAGTCAAAATTTGTACATTTTATTGAAAAAAAAATATTTACTGTTGATATAAAATTTTGAATATATTTTTCGTTTGTTCCATTTGTAACCTCAAAGATAATGTCAAAATCTCAAAACTCTAGGGTTAGTAGTTTAGGAGAAATAAATGTTTTAAAAAAAACGGTTTTTGGCAAAAAAAGTGACTTTCCCATCATGCATAATTCTTCCCAAACAATAGGGATCTTCGTCTAAATGGGGCCCATTTTTGTGTAAAATATCAACTTGATCCATCAAAGATTCTGGACCGTAGCGTGGTAACAAGCAATGCTAACACACGCACCCACCCACGCACCCACCCACCCACTTTAAAATATATCTGCTCCGTCCTTCGACGTGGGGAGATCTCTCTCACTTTGTCCTCTCTTCTAGTCTACTCCTGATGATGAACAACAGTTCAAAATATTGAGAATTTTGTAAGTGTTCTTTTTATTCTTTTTTCTGTGTCGTGCTTTAGTAATTTAAATATTTATATATATATATACTTAAATAAACTGTGACACATAGACAAAACACATAACAAAGACTCACTTTTCAATATTCTGACCGTAATGGCGGTCATCCTCAGGAGAAGAAGTGAATTGACGGAGGGACGGCAGTCAACTCATATATCAATGATCAAACCACAATAAGAAAAGGGAAAACAAGACTAAGATCTTTCAACCGTAACAAGCGGTCTTTTCAAAAACCCTACTGCTGGGTTTTTGAAAAGACCGCTTCTATGCAGAGATATAACATTTTGAAACAGACAAACCTAAGCATTACAATAGACATTTTGTAACATCAATAATAAGTTGAGTTTATTTTGGGTTTCGAGTAAAAAATCAAGTGAAACGTGTTTATTCAAACTAGACAGTTGTTGAAATTCTGAAATTTTTTCTATACAAAAGATTTCTAATGGAATACTTAAGTTAGTTCACCCACCCTTATTGGTGCTATTATAGTATGCTATATACTATTTACAAACAGTAGTATAATTTTGACAGGGCATATTGTATGTGTTACTTCTTTTAATTTTGTAAACTTTGATTATGTTTTGAATGAGTTATAAAATTTTTGTGTAATGAATTGTGAATAATTTTCAATAAATATAACCCAAAAAACTGTTTATTATTTCTGATAGATACTATAATGGTTGGTAGATAGCATACTATAGTAGACAATCAAAGCAGATAGCATACAATAGTAGACAATCAAAGGTAAAGCATACTATAATAGCACCGAGTAAAAGAGGAGCAATGGGAGTGGTGGATAAGTTGTTTTGTTCCAAATAAAAAAGTAAAAAGTAGTCATTGCTGAAGTCTCGTTGGTTGCTGCAAGGTATTTCGTAAAACAAATAAACTGAGCAACTATCTTATTGACTTTAGTAGTTTGTTCAAACATAGTAAACTGTCTGGGTGAGATAAACCTGCGAGGCAAATAGTCCAGCTCCGATTACGTCATGATATATATAATCTGATATATCACGTCGAATGAAAGGTCCGTTAGGACAATAAACTCGTTAACACAAAGAAAATAATACAGAAAATCACAATAAAACTCACTTCAATATCTCGATATCATTTGTAATTAGCAAGAAGTGCGATGTATAGTACGTGCGTCGAGAAGAAATTTTTATTTTAAGTTTGCGTATATTATTTTTTTCATTATTTTTTATTGATTCTTATTGTTTTTACTTTTTATTTTTATACTTTTCACTGTTTTAATTAAAATTGTTTATTATATTATTTATCTTCTTTTTTAAATAAATATTAAACGAGGTTCAACGAGTTTTTCTGGAGGCCAGTTGCTTCTCGATGCATGTACATCGTACTTCTTCTAGATGACGACTGATGTCGAAATATTGAAGTGAGTTTTTTAGTGATTTTCTTTGTGACAACGAAGATATCTTTATATATATCTTTATATATATATAGTTCAATATAAACAAAGAAACATAGAGAAATCAAAAGAACACACTTACAGTCTCTAATTTTCGGTTTGAACCGTCTTCAGGAGAGATAAGAGAGGGAAACCAAGCGCACTGGTTCAGAGACGGTTGGAGACGGTCTCCAACCGTCTCTGAACCAGTGCGCTTGGTTTCCCTCTCTTATCTCTCCTGAAGACGGTTCAAACCGAAAATTAGAGACTGTAAGTGTGTTCTTTTGATTTCTCTATGTTTCTTTGTTTATATTGAACTATATTTGTCCGTTTTGGATCGTATTTTCAACGAAAAAATTGTTTATATATATATATATATATATGTATCAAAGTTCAAACCAGAATAAGAAATGAGAAAAAAGAGACTAAATGCCAACTCTGACGGATTTGACGCTGACGAAAATCGCTTGTTACGGTTGAAAGATTTATTATTACTTTACTATAAGTAAAGTATAGTGATCGTGAAAAAATTCGATCTCGAGATTTTGACGGAATTACATGTTTTGAGGTACCAGAAGTCGTTTTATGACGTTTTTACGATGATGTCTGTGTGTGTGTGGGTGGTGGGTGGGTGGGTGGGTGGGTGCGTGTGTTAGCATTGCTTGTTACCACGCTACGGTCCAGAATCTTTGATGGATCAAGTTGATATTTTACACAAAAATGGGCCCCATTTAGACGAAGATCCCTATTGTTTGGGAAGAATTATGCATGATGGGAAAGTCACTTTTTTTGCCAAAAACCGTTTTTTTTTAAACATTTATTTCTCCTAAACTAATAACCCTAGAGTTTTGAAATTTTGACATTATCTTTGAAGTTACAAATGCAACAAACGAAAAATATATTCAGAATTTTAAAACTACGGGAAATATTTTTTTTTCAATAAAATGTAAAAATGTTGACTTATAATTCAATCTCAAACCTTGTGAGAGCGATACAAGCCATACTGTTTGACGGACAAGAATGAAACTATGCCTATAAATAGAACATTATATGGAAAATGAGTTGAAATATTTTTTTTTTTAAATTACTTTCGCTAAAGGGGCGTTACAGTACGATTTGTGTTTTCAGAAAATGTTTTTTTGACGCTAAACGGCTCGTTAAAAAATTATGAAAATTTGACCAAAAATGGAACAAAAAATTAGCAATTCACAAAAAAAAATTCATGAAGTTTCAATTACGGGAAAGAGCAATAACGATATAAAAACTGTTTGTTTATTCTAGACTAAGAGATCACCTGCTATACTTGTCGAATTTTTTGTATTTTTTTACATTGTTTACATTGACTTAGAAATTTTTTGAGCGAATCCACTGAGATAAAATTGATGTTTCTAATGTAAAAATGAAAATATATTATTGACTTATAAGAGATGTAAGAGGAATAATATTGTGCAGGTAAATGATAACACTCATTAAAAAAAAATTCGTATATATGTTATTTGACAAAGGGGAAGGAAAATGATCTTATTAAATACTAAGAAGCCATAAAATTCCCAGTATAATAATTCTGTTAAAAACCAAAAATGTAAAAGATAATTCATAATTGAAATCTTTCGTTTAGAGATTATCTTTCTTTTGATTATCTTTTCGATAATAACTGTAATTATCGTACATCTTTAATTAACAAATCACCTTAAAACAACATTTTCTTCGCTGTTTAAGAAGTTTTTCAGAGAAAAAAAGAGTATTTTACTGTTTCAAATTTGAAAATTTTACATTAATATTCAATGTAGAAGGATGTCAAGTAAACGATGTAAGAAATCTACTGGCTATTTGAACAATAGTCATGTTCTGTACTATCTGTACTACCTCAGGAATGACAGGCTAATAATTATATCCCATTTAGATGTTTACGTTATGCTTAAATGAGACGTTATGTTTTATATACTCAAGAAATTTGACATTAAGTTACTTATAGTAAAGTAGAGTGTAGGCCACTCCAGATTTTTTTTTCTTATTTGTTATTGTGGTTTGAACGTTGATTGTTATTTCACGTGTTTATTGTGAAATGGTGTTATATATATATATATATAAGCAATTTAAACCACAATGGAAAAAGGAAAACAATAGAAATAAATGCTCTGAGGCCTTTCAATTTATGCCATTAGAGAGCAAATTGCGCTCTCTTTTTCAATTGTGGTTTAAACTTCATATATATCCTACTGATTTCTAACTGAATCAATTGAAATTTGACGAACTATTTGTTAGTCTTTTTTCTCATTTCTTATTGTGGTTTGGAAGTTGATTGTTATTTCACGTGTTTATTTTGAAATCTTGTTATATATATATAGGTGTATTATGTAATCAAGATTCCGTCAATTTTCTATACTTAAAATCAAACTCTCGTTGCCGACGTTTCGTTATTTCTAAACCTTTGTCATAAGCAGAAGTAGAAATTGATGAAATAGAAATTTTTATTATATAAAGGAGCTAAGAATGTTGACTGGAGAAAGGGTCGGCCTAGACTGATTAGTTATAATGTTGTGTTAGAGAGGGATGAAGGCGATGCACAAGCTTGGCGTTAAGCTGGGATTACGTTACCACAGGCTGATCCCCAAGGGCTACGACCCGAGCAGAGTGCATGCCGAGTCGACCTCTGCGGTGAGGACCCAGCAGAGTGCGCAGCTCGTCCTGGCCGGCATGTTTCCCCCGCAGCCGAGGGACAAGTGGAGTAGTGAGCTGCTGTGGCAGCCCATTCCTGTCTGGACTTCACGAGTCCCCTATGTCAAGGTGACTTCTCTTACAACTTAACCATAATTGAAACTTCATGATTTTTTTTTATGAATTGCTAATTTTTCGTTCCATTTTTGGTCAAATTTTCATTATTTTTTTTTAATGAGCCGTTTAGCGTCAAAAAAACATTTTCTGAAAACAGAAATCGTACTGTAACGCCCCTTTAGCGAATGTAATTTTGAAAAACAATATTTCAACTCATTCTCCACATAATGTTCTATTTTTAGGCATAGTTTCATTTTGATCCGTCAAACAGTATGGTTTGCATCACTCTCACAAGGTTTGAGATTGAATTATAATTCAAAAATTTTTAAATTTTATTGAAAAAAAATATTTCCCGTTGTTTTAAATTTCTGAATATATTTTTCGTTTGTTCCATTTGTAACCTCAAAGATAATGTCAAAATTTCAAAACTCTAGGGTTATCAGTTTAGGAGAAATAAATGTTTTCTAAAAAACGGTTTTTGGCAAAAAAAGTGACTTTCCCATCATGCATAATTCTTCCCAAACAATAGGGTTCTTCTTCCCTATGGGGCGCATTTTTGTGTAAAATATCAACTTGATCCATCAAAGATTCGGGACCGTAGCGTGGTAACAAGCAATGCTAACACACTCACCCACCCACCCACCCACACACACACACACACACACACACACAGACATCATCGTAAAAACCTCATATAACGACTTCTGGGACCTCAAAACATGTAATTCCGTCAAAATCTCGAGATCGAATTTTTTCACGATTACTATACTTTACTTGTAGTAAAGTAAAAATAAATAACGCAACAGTTCAGGTTTCGGGTTACTTACATTTAAGGGCTTATTATATTTCCCTTTTTTATAATTCATTTTGAGCTAAATGTTTTTAACAGCTAAATTAGTCAATACATGCTGGGGACTGACTGACTGGTCTGCCATTGAGTTTTAACATTTCAATATACCTTTATGAATCATAGCTATGCAAGTACTTATTGTGTGGTATTTAGTCATGATTAGAGAGGAAAAGAAACAGTAGTCTTCCCATATTCACAAAAAGGATTTAATCACACAACGGTATTTATATGACGCGGCAGGTATTATATTGAACATAAACGGTACACCATGACTGATCTAAACCAGAGAAAACCAATCCATGAAACTGAACAGCCTTTATTATATTCTTAATTCTAAATTTAGGGCTACTAGGGATCTATTCATTTAGGCATAAATAAGAAAGAAGTAAAACATATGAATTGTTAGCCTTTATGATTGACAGGTGAAGGACGCTTGGTCAGTGTGTCCCCGGTTTGACCAAGAGTACCACAGATTGACGACAGACAGTATTATCAACTTTACCCAAATCGACGACCCCATGATCGAATTCCTCGAACAAAAGAGCGGTCTGCGCATGATCGACCCATGCGCTTTCCATTATCTCATGGATCCTTTTAGTTGTCAGGTAAAATACAACCATTTTTTGTTTTGTTTTATATAATTTATACCAATATATCTTATGAGTCTCTTGTGTTGTATGGAATCCCTGAGAATGACCTTAGCTTATTACATGTTAGATATTCAAGATTTCTGTGAGCCATCTCTTTCAGAGAAAATAAAGGAATCAAATCGTTGTGAAATCACTAGAAAGTGCCAAAAACTAAATCAGATCGTCAAAATTATGTAGAATATACGAGTATTAAATATTTTTTTGGTATATTCTATATATGTGTTAGAGTGTATTAGAGACATTGTTGAATTATCAATCACTTCTCTACCGTAGTACTGTCTATTCACAAGAAAACAACAAAGCAATATATATATAACGCTGGACCGTTTCTTTTAATTGTGTTATATATATATAATATATATATATATACTTCCATTTCCACCTTCCATTTCCTATCGCAAACCTGCTAATCTTCAATCTATCTTCTCTCACATCTCTTCTCCTAAGCCTCCAAAAACTGCTGGTGGTATGGTTCAATGTGGACGTCGTGGATGTCTTACTTGTCCTATCATCAATCCTGTTCCTTCCTTTACCTCTGTCCATAGTAAACGCACCTACCCTATCTCTCACAAGACCTCTTGTACCTCTGGTATCTGCGTTTACCGTTTGGATTGCACCCAGTGTGATTCTTTTTATGTGGGTTTGGCTTCCACCAAGCTAAGCCTGCGTATGAATAATCACAGGTCATCCGTTGGCAAACGCAGTGACCTTCCCGTTGCTACTCATGCCAGTTCTCACGGACTCAGTTTTAATGACTGTTTCCGTGTACAGGTCATGAGGCAGATTGATCAGACTAATTCGAAAGTTACTCTGAGAGCTTCAGAAGAAGCACTTATTAGTCTTCTGGGCGGTAGATCGGCTCCTGGGCTGAACCTCAATCGGTGATTTTTTTTTTTTTTTTTTTAAAGTTGTTATCAGCTTTTAATTTTATTTTAGTTAAATGTTTTCTGTTTTTAATTTTTATTTGGCTTTTATTTCTTTATCTTCCCTGTCTACCTTTCTCCGAAAGTTGGCTACACTGTTTGAGTGCTTCAGTTCGAACGCCAAGTCAGTCGTTATCAGCCTTTGGAGCGATTCACTTCTTTTCCTGAAGACGAGGACATCGAAATATAGTAGTGAGTTCAGTGGTTTCCTTTCTATGTGTTCTTTTTTAAATTCTAGTTTATTTTATATATATATATATATATATATATATATATATATATATACGAGGTGTTTAAATAAAGTAGTGAGACTGGCAACGTCGCTTTCGATCTGGCAACGCTGGAGACGCGTGGCCTTGAGTAGCGTCAGGTGCACGTGTGATGCGCCTCCAGTATGAATCTGAACTCGCCACAGTCATTTGTTTGTCCGTAGCGTTGGTTTTCGTGAAATGGTTTTTTCTTGAGCGTTTTAAAACTGAGTGACCTCAAAGTTGAGCAGCGGTGTGCAATCAAATTTTGCTTCAGACTTGGACATAATGCAACCGAAACTTTTGAAAAACTTCAGGAGGCCTATGGAGAACGTGTTTTATCAAGGGCACAGGTTTTTCGGTGGTTTAAGGAATTTTCAGAAGGAAGAGAGTCGATTGAAGATGAACCACGAAGCGGAAGGCCTTCAAGTGCAAACACCGATGAAAATGTCAACAGAGTACGGAACCTTGTGCGTTCAGATCGACGCTTGACAGTCAGAATGATCGGGGAACAGTTGAATTTGAATCACACCTCCGTTCATCACATTTTGACCACGATGTGTTGCATCACGACAACGCGCCTTGTCACACTGCCATCTCAATAAACGAGTTTTTGGCCAGTAAAAACATTCCTGTTGCTCCTCAGCCTCCTTATTCACCAGACTTGAGTCCTTGTGACTTTTTCCTCTTCCCGAGATTGAAAAATCACCTCAAGGGAACTCATTTCGGGACACTACAAAACATACAAACTGCTGTAACCGACCAGCTGAAGGCCATTCCAGAATCCGAGTTCCAGCAATGCTACAATGATTGGAAGGACCGTCTCCAGCGCTGTGTGGCTTCCGAAGGGAACTATTTTGAAGGTGACAATATCACATTGTAATTATATTTGAATAGAAAATTTAAAAAAAAATCAGTCTCACTACTTTATTTACACACCTCGTATATATATATGTATATATATACAATTAAAAGAAACGGTCCAGCGGACTTTTTTTAAACTAAAATAAATTCAAAACGAAGGAAACACACAGAAAAACACAGACATAACTCACATCGATATTTCGACCATCGTCGTCATCATATATATATATATATATAATACACAATTAAAAGAAACGGTCCAGCGGACTTTTTTAAATAAAAGTTATATAAATATTGATGAAAGTATCGACCATGGAATTTGAACCTGAAGAACTGACCGAGTCCCGATAAACTTTAGTTTTGTATATATATATATATATAATCTAGGAGGTCTCAGAGCTTATTTTTTTCTTCATTCTGATTCTTCCTACGACATTTTGTCTCATATACATATCTTAGGTGTTGCTGGTCTGAATACTTCCTACTGTCGTAGGAAGAATCAGAATGAAGAAAAAAATAAGCTCTGAGACCTCCTAGATTATATAAAGAAGAGTAAATAAATAAATAAATATATATATAAACTAGAAATTTCAAAGAACATACAGAAAAGAAATCACTGAACTCACTACTATATTTCGATGTCCTCGTCGTCAGGAATCGCTCCAAAGGCTGATAACGACTACATATATATATATTCAAAGTCGACTTGTAAGGATAATAAGCTATCAGCCATCTTATAATAATTGTGACACCATGAGTCCTGGTGGTCTATTGGCATGGATATGACCTTAGCACTGTACTACTCTGGTGTTTACATGATGTATTGACTGATGGAGTGTTTTTAAGTCATTGACCTTCCCACAGCTTTAGTATATAATTGTAAAATAAAGATTTACTAGTGGACGATTTACATGGAATGACCTTACCATCCTAGTAGAATTTGAATTTGTGTACTTGATGGTTAATGACTTTTTCCATGTTACTACTTTTGTATAGAGTTTTTCTAGGGTTAAGTCGGTTATCTAGTTACGTATCCTGAAAATGTTGGCCAGGTTAGTCGAGTGGTAATGTACTCGTCTCTGAACTGGTTGGTCCGGGGTTCAATACCTACTCTCGTCCTCGATGTATTCACGTGGTAGGTGAATAATCTGAGCATGGCGTTCCTTGGAGACGACGTAAAGCCGTCGCTCCCGAAACTGTAAGATGTCAGTTACACCTTAAAGAATCCTACCCTAAGTACACTTGACTAAAGCAAACTTTAGGTCTCCCAATCTAATGACGTTTCAATCTTGTTTGTCTGGTACTAGAAAGATTCAATGTTCGGCCTATGTGTGTTCCCTTGTGGGACTGCCATTGCAAACTGACCTAAGCTATCTTGTTAATGTTATTGCCGCCTTATTACTTGAGGAATGGTTGGTAAATAAAATTGTTTGCAGCTAGTTTTTAAGCCAATGACCTTACTTATACCTCACTACTTTACTCACGTTGTTCATCCTATGTATTACAGGTGTTCGAGGGTTATCTTGTACCTGGTTGGGCGCGCGGTTTGTACCCGCACAAGATGACCAAGTACCATGACGAGTGCTACAAAATACAAGCCTTCAAGTCGTCCCTCCAACTCCAGCTGGGCGCTTGTCAGTACTCAACATCTTTTACTCAGTATCTTAGACTCTAATCAACTTTAAATAACTTTTATCAAACTTGTGTTTATTTTAATTTAATAGGATGGAAAAAATATGCAATATAGCAGCCATATGCTTTGAAATCTTAGCTTCAGAAGTGAGGCAATGTCCTCCATAGGAACCAGCTCAGTATCTATAGTGAACATCTACTCTGGACATGATTTAGTCTGTCCTACACAGAGGGGGTCTCTGTGTTAGGCTGTCTGCTTCATACAACCTGTTTGAACAGAAGGACAAGGGGCTTCCATTCATTTAGCCTCTTGGATTTCCTAAGAAATGGATCAGCAGAAGCAATTAAACGTCAATACGTCAAACTTCACTTAACAAATCTGTTTTCATTTTACATGGAACCTTTGTTTGTTGCAGCTCCTTGGCTATCGGAAATACAACATCAAATCTGGGAAGCCGTTTTAAACAAAAGCGATTCGACTGATGTTCGACTCTACTCAGGCGACGACTTCATCGTGTCCTATATCCTCACCGCCTTTGGCTTCCAGTTCTTCATTCCCAAACCTGGCGCCTGCATCGCTCTTGAGCTTCATCATAGCACTCATAACGACTATTTCATCGAGGTTTGTTTCTGCATACTCATTATGCGGTGTAACATGGCGACATTAGGGTTGCAGTTACGTAATATAAATCGTCATTACAACGGTGATTTATAATTTAAATTTTAAATCTAACTGATATCATGGACAAGTCATGTATCAAAGTAAAATTGATAACAAATACGTATACATGCTGACAAGCAATGCATTAGTGGACAAATGCCCGAAGGTTTTTCTCTTCACTCTATTAAAGATTAAGTGAAGATATAAACAAACAATATAACCATTGGGATATAACCAGGGGACCAGGCTAGCCCAGTGGTGACGTGTTGCCTCTGGACTGGTAGATACGTTGTTCAATACCCCCTAGAATATGGTTATTGACCATAAAGTACTCAAATTCTAATAGTACTAGCACAGAAAGGTTATTACCATGCAAATAGTCCACTAGTAAAATATTTATTTCAAAATTGCATACTAAAGCTCTAGTAAGGTGAATGACCTAAAACACTCCAGTTAACACATCATGTAAACACGAGAGTAGTACGGTCCTAAGGTCATATCCATGCAAACACTCCATCAGTTGATAGTTTATGAAACATTATAAAGTAAGACGGTCTGTCCTAGGGGACAAGGCCAGCTTAACGGCAAGTTGCTAATCTCTGGACTGGTGGGTCCTGCGGACACTCGATTTATTCCGTGGGAGGTGAATAAATCTGAGCATGTCGGAGAGGATGTCAGGCCGTCGGTCCCTCAGCCTAGGCCTATACGATGTCAGGTTTTTATTTAAAATCCCTACTCTAAATAGACTTGAGTTGGGTTAAATTTAGGACTCTCAATATAGAATGTTCATTGTACGACAAAGAACTATCATTTCGTTTATGTATGTCTCTGGTAGAGTGGCCTCGGAAGCCTAACCTAACCTTCGGATATAGTCAAGAAAGCGAAGGTTATGAATCAGCTGTTAACCTCAATTTCGAATAAAAATTCGTCTTGTTATACGAAAATTTCATTGAGATACGATGTACGATGAAGCATTGCATACTGATCGCAATGACATGAGTTGAAGTGAAGAAGGTCAAGGTGAAAATATAAAAAATGAAAAAGATCAGAAAATTAAAAACAAATCTGGTGTTAGGCAGTTTTTATCTGAAGATATCACTGTAGTAGAAATATAATTAAAGTAATATAAACAGAAAAGTAAAAAATATGATAGAAGTTCTGAAGTTTTTTTTGTATTTTTGATAGTTCGTCTACAATTTCATGTATTTAGAAGTAATTATGGTTCGGGCTTTCCTTTAACTATTTGTTTTTGTAACGGAAATCGGCTGGACACCGATTGGTGGAACTCCGTAACTACATTTAACCTTTATTACGACAGAAGGTTTTGTGACCATTTATAGCCGTCTTTGGGTGTTTGTGGGGATTACTATTAGGGAGAGATTTTGAGCAAGTGGGTTGGATGAGTTGAGAGTTTACTGTGGAATAGTTTGTAGCGGTCTTTTGCATAGTCGCGAACTTTAAGATCTTGGTGAATTACTATATTTGGAACGTAAAATGGGATATGTGAGAGTTTTCTGAGTATGATACAAGTTCTTAAGTTAAAAGAAATTATGAACAAAACTTATACAAAGTTAAAAATGTAATTTTCTTTTCAATTCATAATTGTGATTAAAGTTTAAAGTAAGTTGTGGATGTGTGTTCGCACAGTACGTAGTGTACGTTTTGTAGTCAGGAAACATTTGTCTCCCTCCTCCTCTGTACCTCTACCACCATACCCTCCCGTTCAGCCACCCAGTCGCTTGAATCTAAAGAAAATGACTTTACGTATTATTATTATTATTTAATTTTATCATTTATCTATGCTTATTAAAATTATAATATGTACGAGTATGACAATTATATTGTGTATTTTGTGGTGGGTATTGGGGGCTTGGAAGGAATTAGCCTCTTTACATGTAGTTAGCAGTGTTGACCGATGTGTTGTTTGTGTAGTTCCACTACTACGAGGACGACACTGTTGTCGACCCCTACCTGATGGACCTCCCTGGCTGTCGTAACCCCTGCCTTTTGAATGACTTTACTAACTTCATTCGGGGCTTTGTGCCTGAGGATTACGAAGCAGCTTGTCAACCTCAACACTAGACTGACGCCATCGTAATGATTTGACCTGGAATCTACTTTTAAATCAAGCTAGTGATGAAGATATCTTCATAATCATGAGGGCTTGTGAGCGAGTCAGATGTCTTCAAAAAGTACTGCGCCGACTGGATACATCTCCTAGCCTTCTAGCCATTTTCATCATATTTATGATTTAAACACCAATGGACTAGCAAACAAAATAATAATGTGTATAAAGAAATTTAAAACTGTTGTTAAATAGATTTAAATCAAATACAAAAAATCTAGAGTGGCCTACACTCAACTTTACTATAAGTAAATATAATATCAAATTTCTTGGGTATATAATGTCCCATTTAAACACAAATGTCTAAATGGGGGATTAGTCTTTCATTCCTGAAGGTAGTACAGATAGTGATTGAACCAGTTATCAATATATGTGCTTATTTCTGTAAATCACACAATTGGCACATATAATATTACCTCTATTACTACAGCTAATAACACTTTTGTAAAGACGAAATGCAGATTTCGCGTTTTGAAATAATCTCTTATAGGATAAAATGGATCTTCTTCCTACAGCCAGTGGATCTAGTTAATGACCATCTGTAACAATACATCGCCAATGGATCTGTTAGATTTAATGACGGTTATCTGACCCCCTTCTACATTGAAGATTTAAGCCAAAGCTTTCCCTTAAAGACTTCAAATTATCCCTATTTAGTCTGAAAAATGTCAGTGTCGCCGAACCACCGAAAAATCAGCTTAAAAATTAGTATCCGTTTGGTCATATAAAATTAAGGAGTCTGTTCCTCTTAATTGAATATTAACCAAAGTTAATAATATATATATATACTTTTTTGATGAAAATACGATCCAAAATGGACAAATACAGTTCAATTGAACTTTATATATATATATATATACTTTATCGTTGGAAATACGATCCAAAACGGACAAATATAGTTCAATATAGACAAGGAAACATAGAGAAATCAAAAGAACACACTTGCAGTCTCTAATTTTCGGTTTGAACCGTCTTCAGGAGAGATAAGAGAGGGAAACCAAGAGCACTAGTTCAGAGACGGTACCGTCTCTGTAATGTGTAAAACACATTCTATAATTTAGTTATGGTTAGTCCTTAATATATATTATTAGTTGTTGGACTGTGTTATTGCCTCCAGTAAGTCCCTGGGAAATTTATTATCTTTTTTTGCCTTTGTAGCACAGAAAAGTGATTAGAAAAAAGAACAACTGCTGAAAAAAATCGTGAATGCAGAATCTGCTCCGCTATTTAACAATATATATATATATAAATGGATGTATAAAAATTTCACATAAACACGTGAAATAATCAATGATCAAACCACAATATGAAATGGGAAAACAAGACTAAGATCTTTCAACCGTAACAAAACCCAACTGAAGTTGGGTTTTTGACTCTGACGAAGGCCGCTTGTTACGGTTGAAAGATCTTAGTCTTGTTTTCCCATTTCATATTGTGGTTTGATCATTGATATATATATATATATATATATATATTCCCCCTCCACCTCCTCCGTCTTCCGAAAACCCCCTCGCCTGTCCTTCAGAAAGCCTCCCAATTTAGGAAACCTGTTTTCCCACAGATCCCTTGAAACTCCTGGGATTGGGGTGGTGCGTGCTGGTATGGAGAAATGCGGCCGTCGCCTCTGCCTTACCTGTCCTTTAGTTAACCCTTCACCTTTCTTCTCCTCACCAACCAACTCTTCCCGCGTCCCACCTAACACCTCCTGCTCATCCAGGAATTGCGTCTACCGACTGAACTGTAGACAATGTGGAGCATTCTACATTGGTATGACTTCTACCAAGCTCAATGAGCGTTTGATCAACCATAGAGCTTCGGTCGGTCAGCGCAAACAGCTTCCTGTAGCTATCCATGCCAACAGCCAAACCTTTCTTTTAATGACTGCTTTTCTGTTCAAATCATTAAGCTAGTGACCACTGATGACCGTAGTTTGACATTAAGAGCGTCTGAGGAGGCCCACATATGGTTATTGGGGGCCCGATCAGATCCCGGTTTAAATCAGAAGCGTTAACTTTTATTTGTTTTTCCTTTTATTTTTAACTTATATATTCATATTCATATAATATATATATTTTTTTATTTATTATTATTATATATATATATATTTTTTTTTCCTTTTTTTTCCCTTTTTTTATTATATATATATTTTTTTTTTCATTTTATTTATTTATTTTTTATTTTATTTTTTTTTTTTATTATTTCCTTTTTTATAATTTTTAATTTATAATTTTTAATTTTATAATTTTATCTATTGTTTTTGCTTTCTCCGTTCTCCGACGTTTAGTGCCTAGCTCCTTTTTTACGCTAGTGCTGCTCTCTTCGGTTGACTCTTTATTTCTTCATTCGCGCTCCGTTCTTCGACGTGGGGAGATCTCTCTCACTTCGTCCTCTCTACTAGTCTACTCTCCTGATGACGAACAACAGTTCGAAATATTGAATTCTGTAAGTTTTCTTTGTATTCTCTTTTCTGTGTCGTGCTTTGTGTAATTTAAATATATATATATATATTGATATTGATACAGCTTCTCGACCACTGATATTTCAGTGGTTTATCTGTTTGGTTTATCAGTTTTTTATCCACTGAAATGATCTGTTTGATAATTCTCGTGTTTCCTGTTAGGTCCTCTCGAGTCAGCTCTGTATTGTGTGTGTACAAGGTATGCTTTTTTATGGCTCCACTTTGCAGGTGAATTGTTAAGCGTCTTGATAATGTCTTGATAAATGACTACAATAGACTACAGATCCACGAGGCAATAGAAATAATGAAGAACAACACGGCAATAAACAGGCAACAAACTGGAACTACGAGGACACTTCGACTACTCGGAGTCCACACACAAACCTTAGACTAGAAGCAGTACCAATAAAACTGAAATGAATATATATATATATATGTTTTATAACTGTAAAAGATGAAACAGATTCAATATAAATAAGACAGGTTTTATTGAAAAAGTCGTGGAGGTGTCTGTCTCCTTTTCGGTCTTGTTGAAGGCTGACGTTTCGAGTTTCGAGGACCTCGCTTTAGTTATTCATCGCTAAAAAAAAATCATAGATTACTTAGAGATATCAAAAAATGAAATAATTTCTTATTACTATAACAATAATTGAAAATTTTTATAGTACCCCACCTTAGTAAACTGGGGAAAGTTTTGAAAATTACGTCAATAAGTATGTAAAATTACCACTCTTACGACAGTTTATATACGAGTATATATACTTTTTTGATAAAATACAATCTAGAAGGGACAAATAAAGTTCAATGTAGATAAAGAAACATAGAGACGTTCTCTAATTGTTAGTTTGAACAGTCCTCAGGAGTGATTAGAGAGGAAGCCAAGCGCACTGGTATACAGGAGTTTGGAGATCAACAATGTCACAGAGAATAAGATATGCAAGAAACAATTTAATATTAAGTATAGGATAGGAAATAAAAGAATAAGAATAAATGAAAGAAAAACATAGGGATAAACAAGATATTACACAAAAAAACTTGATCCTCTCTAACTTATTCTCTTCTAGAAGATTAAAACACAAAGAAAACAATGAAAAGACTTTAAAGGAAACAAGAAAGCAGTTAATAACGCAAATATAACAGCACAAAAGGTTATTGAGTTTGTTTCAGTTCACGCACTCAAACACTTTCTGTTGGTCTACAACCATCTCTGTACCAGTACACCTGGTTTCCCTGTCTCATCACTCCTGAAGAGGGTTCAAACCACAAGAAGAAATGGGAAGAAAACACTAAGATCTTTCAACCGTCACAAGTGGTCTTTGTCTGAGACCAAACCAAACTGATCAAGGGTCTTGTGTTCGACTCAAAACAAGACCGCTTCTTTTGGTTGAATGAGTTTGGTGTATTTTCTAATGTCTTATGGACGATGGTTTTTGATTCACGTGTTTATTGTGAAATCTTGTTATATATATATATATATATATATATATATATATAAACTAGAATTTAAAAAGAACACATAGAAATGAAATCACTGAACTCACTACTATATTTCGATGTCCTCGTCTTCAGGAAAAGAAGTGAATCGCTCCAAAGGCTGATAACAACTCATATATATATACATATAAATATTGATAAAAGTATCGACCGTAGAATAGAAGCAAAACTAAAATTTATCGGGACTCGGTCAGTTCTTCAGGTTCAAATTAAACTCTCATTGCCAACGTTTCGGTTTAAAAACCGAAATTTCTGCCAAGGCAGAAGTATAAATTTTGAAACAGAAAAACTAAGTATTACATTACAAATTATTTTACAAAGAAAATGAGTCTGTGGATTTTAACAACAACTGAAGTCTGAATGAACACGTGACACTGAACTGAAATAACAAGCAAGGTTATTTGAACCTTGACTTCAGTTGTTGTTAAAATCCACAGACTCATTTTCTTTGTAAAATAATTTGTAATGTAATACTTAGTTTTTCTGTTTCAAAATGTATACTTCTGCCTATGAAAAAGGTTTTAAATAAAAACCGAAACGTTGGCAATGAGAGTTTAATTTGAACCTGAGGACTGACCGAGTCCTGATAAATTTTAGTTTTGTATATATATATATATATATATATATAGTCCAGTTATACCGTTGACCTTTCAACTCTTTTATTCTAACCGCTTGTTTCTTGTTCATTATTGACCTTTGACCTTCTCTTTATATTAACCTGTACTATCCTTTTAATCTATTTATAGCAATGACTAAGCATGAGTCATCGATTTTAATTTAACATGTCACTTGGCCAACTACAAATTTGAGTCTGTAAGTGTATTTCCTTCTACTTTGCTTGTTGCTCTTTGTTAATCTCGAACTCGTATATATATATATATATATATATATATTTTTTTGATAAGCCAAAAATTCCAGTAAAGTTCACTCTTTTCAAATCCCCCTCTTTGTTGTGGGGGGGGGGGGGGGGAGGGATGTTGATTAGACAAACTGACGAGGACCAAGCACACTTACCACAACCGAATACAACAGATATATATGTATATAGTTATATAATAATGACATTTAAATCACAATGGATAAAGAAAACAATAGAGATAAATGCTCTGAGGCCTTTTAATATATGTCATCAGAGAAGCAAACAAAGTAAAAACTGAGAAGCTGTTTTTATAAAAGTAATACTTTTATGTCAAAAATGACATATATTGAATGGCCTCAGAGCATTTATCTCTACTGTTTTCCTTTTTCCAGTGTGGTTTAAACTTCATTGATTGCATCATGTGTTTAATTATTGTGATTTTTCTGCATATATATAATAATAGGTAAAAAACAGACCTTTGAATCCAAACACTATCAGTGGTCATCAAACAATGTCAAAATGGTCTCCAGTTGTGCATCACTGATATCTTCATCTTCATGGACTGCTTCATCTTCATAGTAGTAGTAATAGTATTCATCACCGTAATCTTCTTCATATGAGTCTTCAGATGTAGCATTTGTTTCAAATGCCTGGTAGGCGAGAAATCCCAATAAAAAGACCCACTTCAACATCTCTTAACCAAGAAAGGACTCGAGAAATCCCTGTAATATAGCTAAAGGTAAGAGATTGTAACAAAAAAAAACATTAATATGAAAATCTGTCATATATGTTGAATCGATATGGCAGACACGCAAGAAAATTCACGAGGGATTTATTACGGATTTGTATGGTGATCGGTTGAATAACACCTGAAATATTAACAATATGCATATATTTTAACCAATACCAATTTCATACATATTACCATTTACTTATTTCCATATATATATATATATATATATATATATATATAATAAACACACAAGATCTCAGATAAACACGTGAAATAACAATCAATGGTCAAACCAGAATATGAAATGGGAAAAGAAGACTAAGATTTTTCAAGCGTAACAAGTGGTCTTCGGTTGGGTTTTTGACTCTGACGAAGGCCGCTTGTTACGGTTGAAAGATCTTAGTCTTTTTTTTCCCATTTCATATTGTGGTTTGATCATTGAGATATATATAACGGGAAAGAGTAGGCTAATGACTATGCACTGTCCTCTGAACTGGTAGATCCGGGGTTCATTATCCACTCTAGCTCTCGATAAAAATTATTCATTATTCATTATTCCCGTGATAAAATCTAAACACGTCGTCCGTCGGAGAGGATGCTAAACCTTCGGTCTCTTACCCTGTGCGATGTCAGGTACTCGACTCTTAGAAAGTCCATTAGTTTGAAATATTTAAATTGAGTTATGCAATCATACCTAGATTTACGAACGTACCAGCATACGAATATCTCGATATACGACGTAAATTTCAAACTAAATTCCTCTCCATGTAATAAGATTTGCTCAAGATACGATTTATACGATGAAGCGTTGCATAGTGACCGTAATAAAATGAGTGAAAGTGAAGTAAAAAAATAACCTGAAATCAGTGAGAGTGAAGGTGAAAAAAGCATTCTCTCTCTCTCTCTCTCTCTCTCTCTCTCTCTCTCTCTCTCTCTCTCTCTCTCTCTCTGCAAAAACGAAGTATGCTAGAGAGTTTCGTTTTAAGTTAAGTGAAGCATAAAATTTAAAACAAGTAAAATAAATAACCTACGTTACCTAGTGTAGGTTAGAGTGTAAGTTACAGTACCCTCCACGTCCCATTGTATCCTCTTCTACCTTACATTCCTCCGTCTCCTCGGACTTTATGCGCCAGTCTCTAACGTAAGGTGATGATAATGCTTTACTTCTTATTTATTTATAACTTATGTGATTTGGATAACATGTATGTGTATTGTTATTTATACCCATATATATGCGATATTTGTTAAGGATTTATCGTAGGTTTTTTAGAACAGATTAATAGAGTTATAAGTATTCTTATAGGAACATTAGTCCCGACATTCGACCATCTCAATATACGATGGTCCCTGAATGAATTAAATTTATGAGTCAAGGCAGTGGCTTTGTAACTATTTTTGACACTCGTAAGATTTGACAGTTTGTAACCCCCTCACCCGCTGGCTATTGATACTCCGTTAACTTTCAATATCCCAGAAAGTCTTAAATAGACTTATTGGCATGGAATTACAATCAAGGATGTAATTTTAGACTGTTCTTATTAGTCCCAGACCTTCATCTTATTACAGTACTCGTATACATATACAGTCATCATCAAAGAAAACCAATGATTTTTCAAAAAAAAAAAAAAAGTATAATTCAAATTATAAAAAAAAATATTAAATCAACTAGCTACGCAACCAAATATAATAAACTTTCAACTTCATTAAAAAAAATTTTTGAGAAATTTAAAATAAATTTATTTTTTTTTTTGCAAATATTGCAGTTGAAAAAATCGTTTAAAAACAGTATTACACATATAAAACATAACAACAATATAGACATAAAAACTGATTTCCGTATAAAATTTCAGATTTTTTGTTAGCTATTTGTAATTTTTTTTATTTTATATTTTTACTCACTCAAAATGCCGCCCGGGGTGGACTCCCCCCCCCCCCCCCCCCACAAGGCCACTGAGTCAAGGTACCAATGTACGTCATCATGGCAATGTTTTTTTCATAACATTTCATTTATAGCAACATTTCTTTACTTTAGTTCATTAATAGTTCAGTTTTAGTTGATATTAAAATTTTGATGTGCCCATTCATCTTGTCACTCTAATACATGACCAAAACTATCGATACAATACATCATGAAATACTTGATTTGTTATTATACTAACTTACCTATTAAAATGGCTTGTAATAGGTATCAATTAAAATAAAACATTTCGATTTGGGGCGCTACATACCTGTCTGCCGAGAGCTGATGCGATGTAGTGTCAACACTGAAATGACATCATTTATACACCAACACTGAATGAAGTTTCAATGAACGCTAATTGATTCAATTCCTTGCTTACACACAATTTACTTTTCTCTTTTGTGCGTTCATCAAACAAAGTCAAACACAATCTGTTTTGGTGAAAACATTTTTCAATGTTTTCCTAGCTAAAAATAAACAATAATTAGCTTGTTAACAGTAATGCTGATAAATTACTAGTAATTAAGATCCATTGTTTGTAATTATCAATTATTAAAGGGTTCCATTTCAAAGTAGCATACTATTTCAATAATGACACATAATTAAGTCAAATTGTCCTGAATTGAAATTACAATTATTTTTACCAATGAATTTGATCTCGCCTTACTATATTTATTATTACAAAATCCATTAATGACCTGCTGGCTTTATCAATGACTGACCCGCTCCTCGTAATACTAGTTACTACACTTCTGCTGGTACGACGTCATGTTGTGACGTCACAATATATTATTCTCAATAGATCCTAATAAAATATTAGTACATAATTCATTTGTATGATTCAGAGCAAAAAAGAAATACGTACTTTTGATATATTTTATTTTTTTTTTAATTTTTTTTTTATTGGGCGACATCACTGGGTTGAACCGGACAACACGGGCTGGACTCTGTTTCCAAAGGCGTACAGCCCAGCTGAGCGAGGAATTCTATGAGCGTCCTCGTCGGTCTGCCGGAGAGCCCGGCCTTGAGGTAGCTGGGAGTCTTGCCGTCTGCCACGTTAATGTTGTAAGTATCAAGGTGGATCCAGTCGGTCTTTTCTCTGATGAACTCCTTAAGAAAGGCAGCCGTACAGCAGGGTTCACCACAGTTTTTCTCAGGCTCAGCAATATCTGCTCTCGAGTCGTTGGTGATGGCTTCTGTAAAATGTTCCCAGACAGGTAGCCTCCAAACCTTGTCGCCTGTATGAATCGCCGCTATCCTCATCAGATCGTAAAGGGAGTCATTGTTTGAAAACACTGCACAGCTTTCCGACGCGAAGATATCCGTCAAGCTCTTCGTCATTGTTGCAATGTTGGTGATAAAGCGGGGATTGAGTAATTCTGCGTAGGAGAGTGCGTCAGCTAAACACAACCTTCCGTCAAAGTCTCTTTCTTCCACAACTATTGTTTTCCCATTTCTTGCTCTCAAGATATCACCAGGCTTAAGGGCACAAGTGCCAGGCATGTTCTCATAAAGAGGTATCAGAGCTTTGACGTTTATTGGAATCTGAAGTTTGGAAATGGCCCGGCAAGTGGCAACAACACATGCAGCGCTTCCCATATCACCTCTCATGTACTTTAAATCGGTACAGTTTTTTAAACATAACCCACCACTGTCAAATGTGGCTCCTTTTCCAATCAAAACAACAGGAGCAATGTCTCCTTCACAGCCGTAGTAGCTGATCTCAAGGAATATAGGTGATTCGCAGGACCCTTTCGCCGCCGCTAGAAAAGCTTCCATCTTCATCATGCGAGCCCAGCCTTTGACCTTAACGTCAACATTGACCCCTGCTTTGCTCAATATCTCGACTGATGTCTGAGCGAAAAGCGATGGAGTCAGCAGATTGGACGGAGTCTCGCTGAGCTGGCGAGCTAAGTTCTGCGCCGATGCTTTTTCAAGTCCTATCTGCCAAGCGGTAAAGCTGCAATCATCAAACAAATCCAGTTTAGGAATCACTTTCGGCTTTTTTTTGAGTTCTTGATAAAGCCAAAGGCTGAGGCTTGCTCCTTCTGCGGCTGATTCAGCATGTCCAAAGCTTTCTACAGAGATCTTGCCAAGGTTGTCTTTTAGCAGTGCTTGGCAGCCGGCAGCTGAAGCGATTCTTATAGCTTCTTTACTTTCATCTATGCTTTCCTCTTCATTATAACCGACGCATTCATCTCCGAGACCAGCAACGGCCACCGAATTGAACTCCTCCACTAGTCCATAAAAAACCTTTGTCTCACCTTTCTGCAAAGCCCTTCCGCTAAGCTTCAACAAATCAAGTAACTTTCCTTCGATGGCGTTATTAAACTTTTCAGCTGTCTTGGTCAACTTCATATTCTTTTGAGAGACATCATCCGAATATGAGAAGACGCCCAGAACGAGTCCAGCTCCTGACGGCTCCCCACTACAAGTTATCATCCTGACGCCTTTCAACCAGAAAGGTTTCAACTTTTCAATCAATCTTACAGCCATTTCGATGTCCGACCCTTTATCGAATAATTAAAAAGAAAAAAAATCCTTTTTTTCGCCCAAAATTTTGGGAAAACCATTTGTTTATAAACAATCATGGCAAGTTTCAGTGATGTATTTCTCACAGGTGACAGCTGAAAGTCCTACCAAACAATTCATTTTAAATTTGGCTTCATTTATTTATAACCTGTGTTATTTTCTATTCTCACTAAAATATTAATTCTAATGATCTTTTAATACTAATTTAAAATTGTGTTTTTTTTATTAGTTTGAAATTATTTTTATTTCAGAATCGTAATTGAAAATAAGCATTTCGGTTTATCACTAATCAGCTGTTTTGTGTTATGACAAGTTATGCAGTTATTATAATTTTACGTATTTCATGTCTTTTTTCCATTTTTTTTTGTTACAAGAACTATATCTCTCCTAAAGAAATGAAGAAAGCCCATCTCGTATACTTTCGTCCCTTGGGAAGGACGTCAAGCTGTTTTGATTTATTCATTCGCCTTTTGGCTATAACATGAGAAAGCAGACTAGGTTGCTGTCTTTTAACGTGGACTCTTTTAGCTACGTCACGAGAACCCAAACGCCTTCTCAACAATGAGAAGAAACAAGACAGTCCTCGTGAAGTGTCCAAGGTTGACCAGAAGACGTTAAGCTGTCGGTCCCGAGCCTGTACGATGTCAACATTCGTTTAAATATACCACTACTTTAAGTTTAGGCATAGAACTCTCAACATAGAATATTGATTGTGTGTTACCACAAAGGGTCAATCTTCAGTCTCTGTGTTCTCTCTTGGGATGGCCACTTCAGCCTAACCTAACGTAGCCGCCTAACTAGAGAATGTCAGGCTACTCATTTCTGATTCAGTTGGTTCATTAACTAACCTCCTGAGAATCATATTACCGAGGACTCCCAACAACACCTGCATCATTCTTTAGAATTAGCAATTCTTTGTTAATAAAAGATTTATTTGTATAAAAAATTTTCGACACCAACGGCTTAACATTACTTACAGTTCGAGCATTCGAACTGTATACTATTTAGTCCTCACAATAGTGTTTTACATTAAAAAAAGCCCAGAGAAAAAAGACAATATATTTTCATGAACAGGAATTATTGATTAAAAATAGTTTACCTACCAAAGTAGGTTAGGTTAGGTAACAGTGCCGAAGATTAGCCCTTTATGATACCACACAATGATCATTCTACATTAGGAGTCCTAATTTTGCTTAAATCAAGTGTTTTGAGAGTAGGGGTTCCTTAAGGGATACCTGACATCGTACAGTCTCGGGATTGACGGCTTAACGTCCTCTCCCTCCCGATGTGCCTTCACCTTGTCGTGGTGGGGGGGCTTAACACGCCTGGATGGCGTGAACTAAGAAAGGCACAACCTGGGCGAGTTGCTAGGCTTGGCCGACGTGTGGGGGTGGCTCGTTCGCGGGCTGGCGGTCTACCCCCTATTGTTCCCATTCACTGCGGTGGCACAACAGCTTTTCCCGCCACCTTAGAGTTCCTGGTCTTGGGCTGGTGTCCGCGCACTGGATCCCAAGCTTTCTTTTCTTCTTCCGGCTTGCCTCTGTCTTTTTTAAGTCACTTCTCCCGCCACCAGCAAAATCTTGCAAGTATGTTTGCTCACCAGGTGTAAGACTATATTCTGCGGCGGAAATATTGAAAGGCTAGTTGCGGCGGACTTTCGTCTCTGACCTCTTTCATTACTTACCTATTCTTTCCTATATCCTAACTCCCTATTAACTGTTACTCTTGTTTTTCCCTTTTCATGTTTGCCCATGTAATTCTAGATGATCTCTTTCATCAAGTAACCATCAGTCTCCTGGATACTACCTGGCTTAAGTTTTATACTTTTTGTTGATGTAGTTTGTGAAAGCCCGGCTCCGCGAGGTCCACCTTGGGCACTTCACGAGTACTGTCTCGTTTTGCCTTAGTCGTAAGGGAATGGTTTCTGGTGACAAGGAAAAAGGGCTCCACGTATAAAAACTTCAATTTGAACCTATTCGGCTTTATCGTATTATGGCGGAAAGGCCAAGGCGCATTCAAAACAGTTTAACGTCCTCTCCTAGGGACAATGCTCCACCTCCCGAATATTAAACCGAGGGCCAGACTGGGTATCGAACCCCGGATCTACCAGTTCAGACGCGAGCACGTTGCCACTGAGCTAACCTGGCCCCTTTAGAAGTTTCAATAGTATGCACTGAGATGTGTTGGTTTTCCAGAAGGTTTTTAACAAATGATCTTTTATTTTTATAATTAATATTAAAACCGACTTACTTTTTAGTTTTTAATTATATATCAAAGACAAGAACCACACCAACAAACTCAATTCAATATTTCGTTATCCTTCATCATCAGGAGAATTTTATCCTGTGTTTGACTATTAGTTCATCTGGTCAGTTTCATTACCAGAAAGTAGAGCCAGGGTAGCCTAGTGGCAATGCGCTTGCCTTTGGACTGTTAGATCTGGAGTTCAATACCCACTCTGACTCTCGATTTATTCACGAAACAGGAGAAAAAAATTGAGTATGCTGTCCCTCGGGGAGGACGATAAGCTCTCGGTCCCAAGCCTGTACGATGTCAGGTTTTACGACCAAACGTTTTAGTTACGTTTCAAATGGAAGTTACAAATGAATGTACGTTTATTGTACGTAAATTGTTACTGTATGTTGTAGTAATGCATACTGTTCACTTATTATAAAAATAATATTATAAAATAGTAACATAAGTGTAATTTCAAATAAGTAAATTAAATTCAAGCAAAATACTTGTATTTGCAATTTCAATTAAACGAGTTTTATTAATTTAGTTAATTTTGGCAGCGGTACTCGAATTAAATTCAAATTCACACACATGAACCCTTCCTTTTATAATTTTAAAATTTAATTAATTTGTTTTTACTTTTTTCTATTACAATTTTTAATGTAAAATCGAAAAAAACATGTAACTAATGAATGTAAGTCGAGAACTGTTTGTAATAGTTAAATTCTCTCCAAATTGTCTTAAAAAATTTAAGGAATAGACTTGCGTTAGGCAAAATTATAGAACTCCCAATAGAGAATGGTCATTTTGTGTGGTATCACAAAGGTCTTCTGTTTAGCCTGAGTGTGTTTCTTGTACGACTGTTACTGCACTACTAACCTTATCACCACAAAAACTGCATATTTTGATTTTGTCATTAATTTTTTTTACAGTTTATTTGTTAAATATAGACATTAATAGGGCAAGTAAGTTGCATACAATACACATACGAGGTGTGTAAATAAAGTAGTGAGACTGATTTTTTTTAAATTTTCTATTCAAATATAATTACAATGTGATATTGTCACCTTCAAAATAGTTCCCTTCGGAAGCCACACAGCGCTGGAGACGGTCCTTCCAATCATTGTAGCATTGCTGGAACTCGGATTCTGGAATGGCCTTCAGCTGGTCGGTTACAGCAGTTTGTATGTTTTGTAGTGTCCCGAAATGAGTTCCCTTGAGGTGATTTTTCAATCTCGGGAAGAGGAAAAAGTCACAAGGACTCAAGTCTGGTGAATAAGGAGGCTGAGGAGCAACAGGAATGTTTTTACTGGCCAAAAACTCGTTTATTGAGATGGCAGTGTGACAGGGCGCGTTGTCGTGATGCTTCGTGGTTCATCTTCAATCGACTCTCTTCCTTCTGAAAATTCCTTAAACCACCGAAAAACCTGTGCCCTTGATAAAACACGTTCTCCATAGGCCTCCTGAAGTTTTTCAAAAGTTTCGGTTGCATTATGTCCAAGTCTGAAGCAAAATTTGATTGCACACCGCTGCTCAACTTTGAGGTCACTCATTTTTAAAACGCTCAAGAAAAAACCATTTCACGAAAACCAACGCTACGGACAAACAAATGACTGTGGCGAGTTCAGATTCATACTGGAGGCGCATCACACGTGCACCTGACGCTACTCAAGGCCACGCGTCTCCAGCGTTGCCAGATCGAAAGCGACGTTGCCAGTCTCACTACTTTATTTACACACCTCGTATATTTATAGTAGAGTTAGTCAACAAAAATAATCTAGGAATTATAAAAAAAACGAAGGAAAAAACAAATTTATTTCCAAAATAATCAAACATTCATAATGAAATAGTACATAGTTAAGTCGTAATCTACATGGGACTGTCTATACAATACTGAATAATTTACAAATATGACTATATATATATTTTTGTTTTAAAAAAAAAAACATTCTATAGGGAGGCTAAACTTTGATCCTGTGCCTGGTGAGTTAATCTATCTATAGACTATAGAGGAGAGAATCTACAGAGTTAGAGAAATGTTTATAAAATAAATTGCGACTAATGTAGTTTTAAAAAACAGAAAAAGAAAACATTTTTTATTGTACATCAATTATAAGTGCAGAGTGAATAATAACAAATCGAATATCTATTGGACTTAACTGCAGTACTAACATGTTAACCGTAGGAGGCATTTGTAGAAGGAGACCTAAAATAGTGTTTGTTTACTGTGAAAAAATACAGATGAAACAAGCGGATGTCAATTATCTACTGTACAAACTGGAGTTTAAGTTGAATGTCTTTAGTTTGGTCTGAAACATCTACATGTAATAGATAATAGTAATAATATTACTTGCGGGACTCATAGAAATGCTACGATCTATAAGATGCTTGGGTCAATGTTATATTACACAGAGAATTACAGTTGCTTTGTATATGAATACAATACGATGTTACTGAAATCTAAAACAACAGGGGTTGAAGGAAGTGGTCAACATATGCAGGCAGTCGCTCTGTGAGGCAAACCACAACTGGAGACAATAGGTCTTCCAGGTGGGAGATGAATCGGCCATTGAGAAAGGTTTGAGAATCTTAGGAAGGAGATAAAAGACTGGACATCAGGGAGTGGAAGGTATCAGAGTGTCAATGTCATCCGGTGAGAGACCCTCAAGGTGGACACTGTCATTAAGCAGCGATTTAAGGTTGGAAAGGAATAAGGAAGATGGATCAGCAGGAAGTAATTAATAAAAGGTGGAGTCAGAGTTGCCTCATGGCTTCACGGTTGTATACACGACGGTCTATGAGAACACCCCCAGAACCCTTATCAATAAGGGATTGGGGTTACATTGTTGCGAAAAACAGGATCAGAGACTTTACAAAATATACCTTTGTAGTGAACATGAAGCGGAAAGTGGAAGAGGTTCTTCAGAGGAGAAGGGTTTGAATTTGGAGATGGATGGGTATAATTTTGAGTCTATTGGCAAGTGAACTGTATTTATATATACCTTTCTTCTTGGAATTTGGTCAGGGTTAATTATTTGAAATCGCCTATTTGCAACGTTTCGTCTTTATTTTAAGACATCCATTCATTCATCAAATTCATCATAAAAGTGTGATGTAAATAAGATAAATGTCCATTGCTTTTGGGTTCTAGCCCAGAGGATGTCATAAAACAAAAACGAAACGTTGGCAAAGAGGTGATTTCAAATAATTAACCCTGACCAAATATTCCGGAAGAAGAAAAGTATTTATTAGTAATTGTGGCCAAGAAAACAATACCGTGATATATATATGGTATATATATATATATATTTCATTGAACAACTGACCGTATTTCACTGATGTCATTTTCTTCACCGGTTTTTCAAAGTTTCTGAATACCTTCTTCTTTCCTTCATCCAAACGATGGAGAATGTTAATTAAGTGGGTACCGACATGTTTCGACTGGCTTCCAGTCATCTTCAGAGTAATTAAAAAGAGAAAATGAGTCTTTAGAGATGGTATTAAGACACAGTTTACAGTAATCGTTTAAAGTAAGGACCAAGAGCTACTTTAAATGATTACTGTAAACTGTGTCTTAATACCATCTCTCATTAAGACTCATTTTCTCTTTTTAATTACCCTGAAGATGGCTGGAAGCCAGTCGAAACATGTCGGTACCCACTTAATTAACATTCTCCATCGTTTGGATGAAGGAAAAAAGAAGGTATTCAGAAACTTTGAAAAACTGGTGAAGAAAATAACATCAGCGAAATACAGTCAGTTGTTCAATGAAATATGCTTAAATGAAGGACTGCTCCCAAATTTTACAAATATATATATATGAACGGTGAAAAAACGATCGGAAACGGACAACTAAAGTTCAAAATAGACAATGAAACATAGATAAATCACAATGTAATAAATTGAGATCTATGTATATCTTTTTAATTTATTTATGTTTCTTTGTCTATATTAAGTTTGCATACGTATATTGTTTGGTACTCTCTAAGATTATAGTTTATTTCAAATTAATAATTCGGAGCGTTAATTTAGTAAATTTATGATCAAGGTGTGATTTAATTTTTAAAATTTATTATGTCATATCTAACAATGTTTTGAACTTGCTTGTAAAATAACAAATGCCTCCAAAGGTTAATAAAAAAAAAACAAATTTCAATATGAAACAAACATTTGTGAAATTAAAAATCATACAAACTTTTCAAGAAAAAAAAAATGGTTTAGACAAATTTTGTTATGACATGAAATGACCTAAATAATTTTGGAAGAGTAATGGACGGTTGGAAATACTTTAATTAAGTATTCAAAATTAAAAAAAAAAATGTTATTGCATTCAATGATACATTAAATCTAATCGAACAATGTAATATGCATTAATACAATGTCATTCCCCTGTATCACAGAATATCACAGAGGAATTAAAATTAATTTTAATGTAACAGACTTCTTTAATACTGCATTAGCTTTTTTTTTTCCTTTTCTTTAAAAGTTACAATTAATTATAAGGGTAATTATTTTTAACAAGAGATCATTTAAACTTATTCCATGAAGATGATTTGGCAAAGGAACTACAAATTAGACAAATGATACAAATTTTTATAATTTTTTAAAGTTTAAATTTTAACTTCAATTATTTTTTTTTTAAAAAAAGAAAAAAAGGGTTAACAGTTTCTAAGGTTTGGTGTTTATTGATTTGGAAATTTAAAGATCTCACATAATAGTAAATTTATTAATATGTTACAAAAATTATGTTTAATAACTACCTTAAATTAATTACAAGCTACTTTCCAAATTGATATAAAATGAATGATGATTCATTCATTTTGAGAAGAAGAATGAGTTTGTTATTTTAATCGCATAAATGAAGTCCCAATAATTGATATAATTGAGCCATTTCATAAACACGTGCTCAAGTTACAGTCATGTCCTCAACTGTCATCTGGCGTTTTCAATTAGTTTTGTCATTGATTCCAGTAAATTATTTTCAAAATGGCCTTAACTAGGAGGTAATATTTAACAAATATTTGCAAATTTGATTAACATAAGCAACAATTGAATTACACAGCCATCTAATTGCTATAAACTGACTTTATTATGATAATACTAATACTAACGGTATCCAATAAATGATCACTTATAATCAAATCACTAACAATAACTGGTTTACAAATTAACAACTAGAAAATAAATTCATTAAAACTTATTCTAATTGTAAATTATTGCTTGACATGTACAACTTCCATTTATTAGTATTTCCTTAAAAATAGTTTTGTTTTGGTTTTAACAAATTCATGATAACAGACATTGAAGGTTATTTCTCAAGTAGGTTATTTCTATACGTTTAAGCTTTTATGTTTCAAATATGGAGCAAAAATATGACGTTATAAATATTCCAAATTGTTATATTTATTCAATCTTAGTTATAAAAAAGGAGGTAATATTTTTATTACGATACTGTGATCAATAAGTATTTTTAGACATTAATAAAAACTTTTGTGAGGAGATGTAACAGTTAGACTTGCTTATAGGAGCAAACTAAAAGAAAATAATTCAAAAGTCTTAAATTACAGATAATTATGATGATAAAATTAATACAGAAATAAAACCCTAAATTGTATTAAACTAATCTAAAATATTGGTAACAATCAGGAAGAATATATTGTCATAATATTGAAAGATAAAAAGTCAAAACAATGAAATGCTCTACTTCTTCCATACAGACTGCTATACGTAAAGAAATCAAATAAAAAAAAACAAATTAAGGGAATCTATTTAAAAAGAAATATGAAACAAAATGAAATGTGGAAAATTAATAACAGTTTGGGAAAAAACGGTAACAGGTATAAGAAATAAGGTAGGCAGTATTAAATAAAAATAATTTATTAAATCAAACAACAAAATAAAAGAATAATATTTCGTGTATTAAATTAATATATTGATGACTCAATTATAGAGTCATTGAGGTGACTAGTGAGGTATAAAGTAACATTATTACATATAAAATAGGTAACTAAAATGGAGAATATATGCTCGCCAAATAATATGCACAAATTAAGGACGAGAGTAAATGCGCTTTCAAACCAGCAATGAAATAGTCTTTGTCAACATTTTTGTTTCAGTTCCTTTTAGTGGTTTACATATATAAAGGTAATCCGATTCAAAATGACATTCTCTAAAGCCAAATTACAAAGAGAACATTCATAGATAAAAACTCACTACTATATTTCGACTTCTGTCATCATCAGGAGAAGAATTCAACAAATAAAAGTCACTATTTTGATAAAAACAAGTGTCGAAACATAAAACGTCGAAAGAAAACTTCAGAAATAAAAAATTACAAAAAAGTCAACAAAACTAACAAAATATAATAAACAAATATGGTTTTTTTCAATAATTTGAAAGTAAAAAATGAGATTAAAAGAAGAATTTCACCTACATATTGTAATTAATGTAACGCATTGTTGTAAGGAATAAATATATTAACTGACAATAGAAACAAACAAGAATAACGCTATGAGGTTTTATTTCTGCATTGCATTTTATATTTTGATTTTGTTACATTTTATTCTAAATATTCTATAAAAAATGTAATTCCTATTTACAGAATACTTTGATTAAATAAAAGTATTGAATTAAGACTACTTTGTAGTTATTAATAAGGTTTTTTAATGCCCACTTTTTAAGTTGAGAGTCATTTGGTTTGAACGAAGGATGAGACGGTACTTCTCAGAATCTAATTAATTTTCTTAGTAGACAGAAATACCAATACCATCAGTTTTTATAATGACAATGCAAGCATTGGAAACATAATTACATTATTGCATTTGACAACCATCTTTAAATGCACAACCTATGTAAATATATTCAACAATATATTAAGTATGAATGAATAGAAAAAAATTCACTATAAAAGAATTATTATAACACACTATTATTGCTAAATATTAATGAACGAGCCTTATTAGTTAAAGTACGCTAAGAAAAAATAAATATAAATTACTTTCCTTGTAAAAAATGGAAAACAACTTTGAACTATTTTTCATTTTTGTGCTTAAACATTTTAAAAATAAACTTCCAGAATAACATTAAATGATTTGTACGTATATGTTCCACTCATCAAGGGACAGGAGAATAATTTATTAAATTAAAAAAAATGGAACTAGCAAATAATGAGTTCATCATTATTTTAGAATGACTTTCCTTTCAAAAAAGCAAGATTTGAATAACAAAAGGTTTTCATAAAAATTTATATGAAATTAAACATTACATATGAAATTATTTTTTTTTTGTCAAATTTGTTAGTTATTAATTAAAGCTTATATTAGTTAATTCATAAATGTTTCAAATTGTTATTAAAATCTTGTAGATTTAATTAATAAATTATTAAATATATTAAAATAGATTAATAGAATGGAAAGTTTTTTTTCTCGAAAATTCGTTAGGCCAGGACAGAAGTATTTCATGTGACAAGATAATTAAAGCATGGTTGGTTACATACTGGTAAGGTTTTGCAAAAGAAATAGATTTGGATCGGTGATTCTTTTATATTGACATGATGCCATGCAATGATGGTGGCGTATAACGCTATGCGCCATTAATTAGTAATTTAGGAGTGTTATTACATAATCCTCCCTCTCCCTCCCAATTACCAATGATAACATGTGTTTTTTTTATTTCAGGGTTGAAGAATCGAAGCCCTAAAGCAGTAAATTGAAGAAGTCGATAAAAGGAAGTACTACTCCTAATTATTTTATTTAATATATTAAGAACCTTTGAACGTATGTTAGAAATATTTAATATAGTAATCCAATGTTTTCTTATTACCAGTACATATTTTCAATACTATTTTTCTTCCTTTATCGAGGTTTGGTCTAGTGTCAATATTTATATCTACATGTCAATGATCAAACCACAAAATGAAAAGGGAAAAAAAGCTAAGATCTTTCAACCATAACAAGCGGTCTTCGTCAGAGTCAGTTGGGTTTTTGACTCTGATAAAGACCTCTTGTTACGGTTGAAAGATCTTAGCCTTTTTTCCCTTTTCATTTTGCGGTTTGATCATTGATTGTTATTTCACGTCTTTATGTGAAATCTTGTTTAATATATATATATTTAATGTTACTGTAATTATTTTCTGTATTGATATAGCTCTGAAGATGTCTACATATATAGACGAAACGTTGGCTTAAAGGTGTTTAACTGTTTAAGGCGTTTAAAGGATGAAACCTCTATAAAAAAAGAAAAAACTATTACATATATAAAATTCAATGTTTTCTTTTTTCGACCACATATATTCAACACTATTTCCTTTCTTTATCTATGTTTACCTATATATATGGTTTTTCCTTATATATATATATATATATATATATATATTAGTAATACAGAGGTTGATAGTAGCACTAGAGAACAATAAAACACTCGTAGGTTAACGCCCTCAGTCGACCGTTTTCTGACTGAATCCATAATCGAGAGTAAAATCTATAAGGTTATTTTGATTTTCTTCGAGTTTCATCTCATTTTGTTATACAGCATGTCATTATTCTTTTATCTTTATTTCTTAGGCAGATTATTCTAGTTGTCATTGTTCGCACTCATCTCTGTCATTGTCTTCTGACGATGAGATTCGTCTGTCTCATCATCTAGTAAATAAATCTAAGTAAGGAATAAAAAAGAAAAGAAGATTAAAATGAAGTTATTTAAGAAGATAAAATAGAAATCTCTTTCTATGGTATTACACTGGGACGGAAGGTCATTTTCTTTTAAACAGTCAAGTTTGGTCTGCGTAGTCATATAATGAAGAGGTCACTGACCAATTAAAAAGGTCACTGATCAATAAGCCTTTTATGGTAGACCTATATATGTAGTTGTACGATAGAAAGGTCATTGATCAAGTAAACAGGTCACTAATAGACCTTTTATGATAGACCTGTATAGTAATACGATGAAAAGGTAATTGATCGAGAAGCAGGTCACTAATAGACCTTTTTATGATAGACCCATATAGCTATACGATGAAGAAATCATTATCTAAATCCGGATAGATAATAAAACTATATATAGTTTTATATATAGGAATATATACTCGTAGACCGTATAGTCCTACAATGAAGAGGTCATGACCAAGCAAATACGATACTGATAGTATGAGTATTGTACGATGAAGAAACCATTAACGAAGTCCACCAATGGGACCTTTATGCCAAACCTGCATAATTTTACAATGAATAGTTCATTGAAAATAAATAGGTCTTTAAGCCTGACATATATAGACGTTAGAAGGAGAGGTCAATGTGCGAGTAAATAGTTCAATGGACCCTTTTTGCTAATACTGAAGAAAGTACGGTTGGGACGTCATTAATATCTACGAGACATTAGGGAATATGTCCATGAGAGAAGATATAAATATATGGTAAAACCAAAATAACCCTACGTGTACTCCTATATGTACTCTTCCATGACTACTATAATAGGTATACTATAATATACTGTAGGTGTAGTATAGTTAACTGTACGTGAAGATGGAAAGTCCAAGGCCAACGGAGCAAGGAAGACTGCTAAAGCAAGGTGGGTGATTTATTTTTCAAATAATCTAATATGTCTATGGAGTGCTTTATGTTGTGATGGCAATAAAGGGCTTCATTGATATAAGCAGAGAAGACAAAGGGCGAGTGAATGATACGACAAAGCAGCTCAGTTAGAAGGGAAGGAGTGTTCAGACATAAGAGGACCTGAGTCTAGACGTGGGTGGGGGCCGCCTGGGACGACAGCAGGGGAGTGGTTGCAGTTGACATCCTGACGATCTCCGAGGCCGGCTGTCCGCCTCCGGCCCTCTGCTAAGAACTGCCTAGGCCGCCAGGCCCGGTGGCAGCGTCCCCATCGTCTTTCTCCTTTTCGTTCAGCCAGTTGTAGAGGGGGAATTCGAGGAAGAGCAGGCATTTGAGGCCGCGAGGGACTTCGAGGTAGAAGGCAGGCGGAAGTGGGATGAGTGGAGATGTTGACTTCTTATATAGTCGGTAGTCCTTGATACTGGAATGAAATTACATTAGTCAAGCGACCTGCTGTCTCTCAGCTCACATGCATACATAGGTGTTAGGATCTAACTAAATCTATTCAGTTTTAGGATTACCATAGTGTCTATAAGGATTTGGTCGTCCCCCAATGGGATACCCATTTCCCTGGGTCCCGGGCTCACTTCTAGAGTGAGTACCACTAATAAAGTCCACCAAGTTCAGTTCATGGATACTGCTTCTCACACAGCGACACCCTTCAACCACAAGGGAGTCTTCTCTTCCTTGGTGACGGGACATGTGGAATTCCGCATGGGGAATCCCACCCCCCGTGGTACCGGCGATATTTTAAGAGTTCTCGGGTAGAACCCCGGCCCTAAGGTCCTACTGAGTCTGCTTTGACTACCGATTAGGTCGGTAGCCACAAATCCTTCCGACTGTTAGCCAGGCAACGCAATCAGCTTAACCTGTTGCCCACACTCGTGACGAGGACGCCAACGGATAGTCACATAGGAATCAGGGGGTCTGCCTCCCTATAAGGAAAACCCTCCATTGGGAGGGGCCCTTGATATCAAAGTGAAAGCTGACATACACGTATATCAATACAAACCTATGCAGAAAGAAAACAGAAAGAAAATACGGTCTACTCGTATTGCAATCGAGCGGGTGTGTTTTTATGTTTACCCACGGCCACTATGTTTTAGCTCAGAGTGGTCGACTCTTGAGAGAACATATGCCCTTTGCATTTGCATTTGCAAATGATACTTTTGCCCTTTGTGATACTACAAAATAAACATTACGATCGTTATTGGGACCACTGACCTCCCTGCAGCCAAATCAGGTTCAATAAGACTTCTGGGACCTCTTAAAACACTATGAGTACCACGAGGGCGGTGGTCTTAAGTTGTCCCTCATGCCTCGTCGTTGGTGTTGGACTCGAGGTGGCTGACGTTTCTCTCCCAGAAAGGTCAGACTATCTAAGGAGTTGCTGTGTAAGAAGCAATATCATCTCGGGAACTTGGCCACATAACAACAAGAGGGAACTAGATCTTCGATCCTTACAATTCATAACGTTCATGAGACGTTCTCTCTAAGACGTTTAGGTCAGTAACTCTGCTTTTTTTGATTTTTATTTTTATAAGTAGAATATTTCTACATAAAAGTGAGCGGAAAGTGGAATTACCCATGGCAGTAATACTACAAAATTCAGGCATCCCCAGTTCAGGCATTTATACTAATTAAGTTTATATATAAATATCAAGAATTATATTACGTAAAAACAGCACAAAACTCACTTCAATGTTTCGAACTCGTCGTCAACAGGAAAAGAGGAGAAGGAGAAGAAGAAGATGAGATCTGCTTGGCTGGCAAACACCAACTCATGTGCGTTTGTAGTTACTCCTCTTCTTCTGATGACGACGAGGCCGAAATATTGAAGTGAATTGTGTGCTTTTTTTACATGTTCTTTTCTTGCAATCATTTGATATAATGTCCTAACGGACTGTTCCATGTTTTGAATCATATATATATACTGAATTAGGGTATCCCAATGTAAGGACTACAGAGAGTTTATTGATTAGCATTATTGTGGCACAACAGGTCTCTAATCTACAAATGTATATGACAGTACTGACTGTTTGAACTTGAGGTCACTGGATCTTTCAAGCAGTGGAATGCCTGAGACAAAGAGCAAAATAAACGTCGTGAAGAGAGGACTTAGAACGGCAAACCATTCGAATCCCTTGAGAACATTACAAGAAATGACGAAAATACCCCACCAGAGGAGGATTTCTCCGAAATAGTTTGGATGACGTGAAAACTTCCATAAACCTGAAACAGAGAAGATTTCATGTAGCAACAAGTCAACGCCACTGGCGTAAAAGAAAGACTGTCCACATCGGGAATCCTGAACACAATATTAGGCCAAGGTAGCCCAGTGGCTTGCGTGCTTATCTCTGAACTGGTAGGTCCGGGGTTTAATACCCACTCTGGCCCTCGATTTATTCACGCGGGAGATGATTAAACCTGAACTCGTCGTCCCTCTGCGAGGACGTTAAGCCGTCGGTCCTGAGCCTTTACGATATCAGGTACTCGTTAAAGATACCTACTCAAAATACACTTGAGATAGGGTAAAATTTAGGACTACCAATGTAGAATCATTGTGTGACCATGAGGAACACACCTCAATCTTCACCTATATGTTAGCTTCGGTTAAGCTGAAGTGCAAGTGAGAGAACACACATAGACCTAATATTAGCCCTTTGTGACAACCCCACAATGGACATTCTACATTGGCAAACGTTAATTTGCCTAACACAAGTGTATTTAGAGTAGATGATCTTTAACGAGTACCTAGCACCGTACAGACTAAGGGACAGACGGCTTAACATCCTCTCCGAGAGACGACATGATTAGATTTATTCACCTCCCATGTGAATATAAAAGAGGGCCAGAGTGGGTATTGAACCCAGGATCTATCAATGTAGTGGCGAACACTAGCCACTGGGCTACTCTGGTCCCTTTACATGGATACTTGAAGATGGAGGCAGCAAGTGGATGACCATACCGTCATTGCACCATTTCCCCTTGTTTGCAGGGTCAGACTTAAAGTTGAACTTCTGCGCATCGGCGTAGGTTTCAATGATGAGACCGACAAGGAACATGGTGGTGCCAGCTGTATCCAAAGGAGTCATGGTGCGAGGAGCATGGTTAAGGATGGAGTTATGAGGGGCATTGGTGATGATGACTGGCAAACTGACGACAAACACCCAGACGGCCTGCAACAAGAACCAGCAGCGTTTAATACAAAAGCCAGGCTGTGAATACATGAAAAGGCACACATCACACGCCATTTACTCAAAAAAACAGAACTCAAACCCTCTAAACACTTTAAAATCCTCCTCAAATCATGATTAGAGAGCAAAAGAACACTAAGTCTATCCATAGAGAAAAAGGGAATCTGATCACACAGCGTTTTTCGAACACTTAGTGTTCTAGTAGGCTTACATCTAACCCAGTAAGGTGATTTGACTAATTCAACATCATAACATCAACATGTTAGATCACCTTACTGATGCAGACGTAACCTGACGATGGACACTAAGTGTTTAAAACTCGTTCGATTAATTTTTTTTTGTTTTGGGTATTTGAAAGAGTTATTGATTCTTTTCCTCGCTAATTATGAGTAAATACCACAGAGTAACTGCTTGCATAGGTCGTGTCAAATTATTTACGGAGACAGTATCTTCTACTAATAAAAATATATTTAACATCAATCCGTATTTTTTCTTCTGTAAATATCACAATAAACTAAAAGAAAAATTAAATTTACCTGAAATGTCCAGAACACTGCAAATCTGATAATGTTATTTCTCTTATCATCGAAACGGGCATCTCTTCCAATTTTGAGAATACGGTAGAAAAGGTAGCCAGATAATCTCAGGCCCCACAAGCAGATGAAGCCAGTTATCATCAGTTGTCTATTATCGTAAGACTGGAAACAGAACAAGGAATTATTTTGTTAAACATTTAAAAACTAATGGAACAACATAAGATTGGGTACTCAGATACTATCTGGGAGCCACATTTTTAAAACACTGCTTGTCACACTGTCAATAACTTGAAAAGATAGGGAACATTCTAAATTAAATTCCACGTTTTTAGGGCTGTTATTGCCTCTAACAATGGGTAAACAATTTTGAAATTTTTATCACTGCGCACTAATTTTAGGTAGACACCTTAAACAAAATTTAAATATTCTAAAATCAGTGGTTTTGAAACAAAAAAATCTGATTCACAATATGTACTTTAATGAACCTTTCCTTTCAAGATTTCTTACCTCCACCATATATATTCTATACTATTTTTCTTTATCGATTTTTTGGTCGGTCCAACGTCAAAAAATTCTCAAGAAAATATATCTTTTATATACATATATAAAGAAAAATTGTGTAAATATATGTGATCGAGGTAGGCAAATTTTTTATGTATATGTAAATAAGATTCAAAGTAAACAAACAAAACATAAATTAAAAACACACACTTACAGTCTCTTTTTTTCGGCCTCAACATCATTACGAGAGAAAAGAGAGGGAAACCAAGTGTACTGATCTCTGCACTAGAGATAAGATCCTAAGCGGGCCCAAAAGTCAATTATTACGGTCGGGTCTGCCCGGGCCCAGACTCCTCTCTCGTTAACTACTTTTTAATAAATACATATTTACATATTATGTATACCAACACGATGTATGGATATTAAACTAAGGAATATTAGTTATAAAATAAATAATTTAGATAAAACAGATAGAGTTTTGCTTGGCTGGTGGAAAATAAACTCCAATATATACCCGGGTCGGGCTTTTATACCCGCGGGCCTGGGTCAGGTCAGACTGGATTTTTTTAGGGCCGATTTTACCTCTACTCTGTGCTACTCTCCTGATGATGGTTCAAACCGAAAATTAGATACTGAAATGTGTGTTTTGGATTTATCTATATAGAGAACTTTAGCTGTCAATTTGGGATCGTTTTTTCATCGTTAAAGTATCTATATATATATATACAAAGAAACATAGAGAAATCAAAAGAACACACTTACAGTCTCTAATTTTCGGTTTGAACCGTCTTCAGGAGAGATAAGAGAGGGAAAAGTAAAACTGAGAATACAAATAATTATTATTTGTATTCTCGGTTTTATTTTATTCCATCATAGCTTAGTCCGTACTTTTATTTATGTATCAATTTCTCTGTTCGTCCCTCAATTTTTTCAAATTAATCTTATATTTATTTATTGTTTTCATATTCCCCTAATTTAATGTAATTATAATTTGATTCCTGTCTACCTTATTTTCTGTGACCGGGCGCGCATGCGGCAACACTGTTGCTCTCCATCCGTCTCTGAACCAGTGCGCTTGGTTTCCCTCTCTTATCTCTCCTGAAGACGGTTCAAACCAAAAATTAGAGACTGTAAGTGTGTTCTTTTGATTTCTTTATGTTTCTCTGTCTATATTGAACTATATTTGTCCGTTTTGGATCGTATTTCCAACGAAAAAGTATTAATTAATTAACATATATTTGTTTATTGTGGTATTTAATTCATATATTATATCAACAGTTATTGTTGATTATTAATTTATATATATATATAATATATATATATATATATATAAAGATTACACATAAACACGTGAAATAACAATCAATGATCAAACCAAAATATGAAATGGGAAAACAAGACTAACATCTTTCAACCGTAACTAGCGTTCTATGTCAGAGTCAAAAACCCAACCCAGTTGGGTTGAAAGATCTAGTCTTGCTTTCCCATTTCATATTGTGGTTTGATCATTCATATATATATACTTTCACACACTTTTCTTTCTTCTTCTCCTTTCCTGAAGACTGTAAGAAAGCTGAAATGATCGAGATCATAATTTTGTGTTATCTAGTTGTAACTTCAATTATATATGTATACATATTTAATAATATATCAACCGTTTGATAGAATAGGTGTATTATGCAATAGGGATTCGGTCAATTTTCTAGGTTCAAAATCAAACACTAGTTGCTGACGTTTCAGTTTTATTTTAAATAAAGCCGTATACTGACGGCCAGGTTAGATCAGTGGTTAACGTACTCGCCACTTAGATAAATCTGAGTCCGTCATTCCTGGGAGAGGACGTTAAGCCGTCGGTCCTGAGCCTGTACGATGCCAGGTACTCGTTAAACATCCCTACTCGAAATTCACTTGAGTTAGGCAAAATTTAGTAGTAATGAAGAATCTGTAGGATCACCGAACAAACAAAAAGCCGGTGATAACGACTGACGTTATCACCCACTAGGGGATCGGTTTATACAATAATTCAATTATACGGTTTAAGCCGTATATTATTCAATATTATAAAATAAAACCGAACTTCGGCAACAAGAGTTTGATTTTGAACCTTTTGGTAGTGTCCTAGTTTTTCGTTTGCTCTTTGTCTCAAATACACTCAACTTACATAAAAGCTGTTCTTCATTCCTTACCGATCAATTAACCAACTAAATAATGGTAAGAACAAGTGTTATTGTCATGAGTAATGGATTTCAAAAATAAAATATATTGTCTAATTATGATTACTATTGTTTTTAACTATTAATTAGAACAGGCTAATTACCAGTAAATTGTTAAAACTACTCGCTTTAGTTAGGTCCAATTATGCTTTTGTTTAATTATCATTACTGTTGTTTTTAACTAATAATTAAAACAAGCCTATTAGGTCCAATTACAAATCTGTAGTCAACTCAATTAGTGAATAAGCAATAATTGTCAAATACTTCAGACAACTAGAACCAAATAGGGCAAATAAACATTCACATTTATATAGTACATTAACAAAATATAAATTTACTTCAACTTACCGGTTTAAATTGTTCTTGGCCAAGAAAAAATGTGAGAAGGGCAATTATAATGAAGTTTGTTCCACCAGCGAAATCAGTAACTTTATCAAATTGAAAATAAGCAGCAATACAGAAAAAAATAAACTGCATTGTAACAGTTACAATGGCACTGATGGCCAAATGAGTTCCATCTAATATATGGACAACCATTTTCGGTAATTTCAATAGCCAATGATAGAAACTGTTTAAATAGCCAGCTTTTAAATAACCACTAAATAATGTTTGAGAATGACGGATTGATTCTTCACTTTTAAGAGAATTTAGAGGCAGCAAAGTAAATAGTGCTTTTGATGGATATACACTTCTATTAAACAGTTTATACACTATAGGCCACAACAAACTACTAAATACGACCATAAAAGTTTTGGAATGCAAACTACGTAATATAAAAAAGATAATTCTTTTTTTTTTTAAATAAGAAACCTTGAACTACCACTTATACCTTTTAGCTTACATAATGCGCACCCATCATTTATACTGATAAGGGAATTGATAAGGATAAGAAGCTTCCAAAAACCTTACTTATAACAAATAAACCTAATTTAGTGATATTATTAAGTAGTGGAATTAAATGAATGAGCATCATTTATAACGCAATAGTTCAATTTTTTTGGTAATCATTAATTAACAATCTATGAAGTGAACCAAGACTGTTTCCTTCCCACTACAAAGAGTATTTGGTGTCAGGTTATAAATATTTACACATATTTAGTACTATTTTCATGAAGAAATATAGGATATAGGTTAACATGTTAGTTTCATTAGTTTTACGAACTGTTTCTAGGACAAATAGCTCAGCATATATATACAAAAATATCTGTCAGTTTAATGGATATAAGAAATTATCGAAGTTCAGCTTTAACTCGATTCGATCGTTTTGTGATTTTGGTGCAAATGAACCATATAGCAATAAATACAGAGTGATTGATAATATATCGAATGATTATAAAGTAATTTATAGAAATACAACAGATAGTTTGATGTTGTATACACAATGGACAGCCATTTTATGTGGATCCACTTTACCAGTAATCTCACTTTACATTTATTTTATACAAGGATATCAGCAATATCCTGTTTCAATTGGTTCTGTAACCTTAGCAAAAAGTCCTTTTGACTATTTGGTTTTCTATGCTGGATTGATCTTTTTCATTACACAAGTCCTTGTTGTTACTTCACAACTTCCTTTGAGAATTTATCGTAGTAAAAATAATTTTATTATAGTTTCAAGATCTTGGCTGCCATGGAGAAATAATAAAATTTGTCTTACTTCTGGCCAATTGAAGAAAGTTGAAAATAGTTATTTACCGTGGAGTGAAGCGATCTATCAAGTGAATGATAAAAGAGTGCTGATTTTAGAAGATTATTTTGAAAAACCGATTGATTTTGATGACATGCTTGAAGAGGAGGCCAAAAAACGTAGGCAAGAAGAAGAAGAATAAAAGTGTTGTAGAAAATAAAGTTTTACTTATGTAACTAGGTTAGTATGTTTTACTGATTCAACTGATTATTATGTAAACTTGATGGTATAAGCGTTGTTATACCTGCATTGACGTCGATACAGTGTCTCCAGCTTTCAGTATCCCTGGTTGGTTCACTTGACCTCTCTGCTATAAGGATCTGCATATCTTCCAAGTTTGCCCTAAGTTTTTAATGGTTTGAATCTTGCATTTCACGTCATACCTCTTCTTAATTTTCATGGTTTATCCCATATTTCTGTTATTCTTGAAGCAATCCTACTTTATTATTCTTTTCTTTATTATCATATTTTTATACACTTTGAGAGGTATTATTAAATTTTCTTGCTTCCTTAAATAGTTAGCTCACTCCAAGTGTTGCTCTGTGAAAAATTGTTAACTATCATAATGAGATTTCATAATCTATAAACCAAACTCAAAAAAGATTAGAAAACCAACGCTTTTTGAGTTTGGCTTATTTAGTTCTCAGGGACCGTTTTGCTTTTTAAATATGAATATATTTATTGGAGACGTTAAGTCATGAAGTGTCCATACCACTCTAAATGTCATACCGAATTTACCTGGTATGCTGCTGTCTGTATCGTTCGACCTGTTTTGGATGCTGTCCCATCTTCAAAAAATCTTACGTGAAACACTCAAAAGGGCTTTTGTTTACCTTATTATAAATATTTATTTGAATAAATCACGATTATTCAACTATCAAAGTGTAGCTTACTCCGTGTGTACCTCTGTCCATCCATATATATGAAATTATTGGTGCTACTACAGCCTGATTCCTGTCCTTATTTTCTATTCTACCTCAATATGGGGGATTTCCCTCTACTACAGGGTGGTTCCTTCCAAACCACCAAAATAAGCAAACAGCAAAATTCTTTGCTTACTACTATTACTTCTAATTGCTTACTTGTTCCTCATATTGGGGGGATTTCAAGAATTACATTTCCACACAAAAAAAAGTGTAATTTGAAACTAACAACGTGTTTGGAACTCTTAGTGATCTTCTGGTTAACATCTAAAAAATCTAGGCTATATATTTGTGAGCTTTAAGAACATCACAGTGTATTATTTGAAATTTAATGTGAATGTTGGCTTGCACTGTTGAGGTTTTTAACAAGAGAATTAGTATTGTTCGAAACGCGTTGTTAGTTTCATATTAAACTTTTTTTGTGAGAGACGTAATTCTTAAAGCTCCCAATATGAGTAAACACCACACTGTAACAGATTGCACAAGTAATGAACTACTTGTTACTACTATTGCTATTACTTCTAATATTTGTGTTATTAACCATAAAGAGTGTTTTAATGAAATACAATAGTCGTTACCTTAGTATATTTGTTCCGGTTGAAGCCATCAATTGGGATGTCAAGTCTTTTCACTGTGATAATTAACATTATGCTAAATTTTGGTATATCGACATCCGAAGTTAATTCTGATTGTTTAAAATTAATGTTTGTTTTATAGAATAGAATAAAATAGTGTCAAGAAGTAAGTTTTATCTAACCTCCTTTCGTAGATATCACACGATAGTAGAACGTTGGTAGAATTCACACTGTAGTAGATCTCTGTTAGGAATAACGCTATATTAGCATCAAATTGTTTGATTGTTTACTGTTTCGAAATAGTTTTGTTTTCTTCATGAATTGTGTATGTTTAATTCAGGTTAACTCTTGGAAGGTTTAAGGTTTTCTTGAGATTGATTATAGGTCGAAAGAGCAATGTCAGAGTGTTTATACACTTTTTTGCCTGTAATCCTGTTTTTTTTTTACATTTTCATGCTCACCTGTCTGTCGATGAAAACTATTCGTATTATATTATTAATATAATATTATGATACTAATTGAGGATAAGATCCAAAATTTAGAAATTCTTATTTGTTTCGCAAAAATTTGTTCGACATTCTCAAGGCTAAAAAAAAATTATTAGAAAAATTAGGTCAACTATAAATAAATCCTGAAAATAAATAAAGAAAACAATAACACAATAAACAAGAACACAAACTATACAATAATAAAAAATAAACAAACGTAGGAAAAAATAAAAATGTACAAATCCTATTGTCCTGTTTGTTTATTTTTGCTTATTTGTATTGCTGCCTATTGTGTTTTATGTTTTTCTTTCTCTTGAATATTTCGGAGGTATCCGAAATGCGGAGTTATTTTGCAGTATTACTAATCTTTTAAATTGTTTAGCTCTAATAAAAGTAATTCTGTTAGTAACACATCTGTCCATAGAAACAATAAAACCGTTCTTTTTTAGTTTTCTTTTACTTTGTGTTTGTTGCTTATTGTGTTTTTGTTTTCTGTCAAGTTGATGTTCTGTGGAGGTATTTGTTTTCTGAGTTTGTTTATAGTAGTACAATTTTTTTTTCAATAAATCGGTTTTAGCCTGGAGAGTGTCGAACAAATTTTAGCGAAACGTCTAGACCTAATCCTCAAGAACCAAATTAATATTTGAAGAATCAGTGTTCTAGAAGCCATATCTATGTTAATATTATAGACATTTAAAGGATGACTTTCACAAAATAAAATATATTTTCAAAATTTATTCTAATCGAACTAAAATATATAGGTATACATTTAAAATTGAACTCTGAAGGTAAAGAAATGCTACTAGTTATTAATAGTGTGTTGTCAACTAAAAGAGCTTCAAAAATGCTCTTCGTGGTAGGAACTGTCCAACTAGTGCAGAAGTCCTGGTCACTTTTTAGGGTGTTACTCCAATAGAATTTGTAGACAAATGAATTGACCCCCATACTTGTAAGTGCTCTGGTGGACAAACCAATTTACTTATAAAATTCATAGATAATAAATTAACAAAATATATATTTTGGTAAAATGTTCAGTTGTTAATTTCATCTATCATAATAAACAAAGTCTGTCTTTTTGGCATGGAAATAGCACAAAGAAAAAACTTAGGAATCACATTTAGAAACAGACATAAAACACTGTTATTATTCGCGAGTAAAACTAATGACCATGGAATTTCAAATTTATACAATAAGAAAAGAAAACTTTATTGAATCTACTATTATGGGGTATAAATGTTTATCCTTTCTGGCATAAGAATAATGATGACAGTATTGGAAAGTTTAAAATGTTGACATTAGATTGAAATCTTTAATATTTCAATTTTGTAGGAGGGATTTTTGATGTTACTCCTACTAGGATTCTGTTCAGGATTCAACTGGTTTTTGTTTTTTGTTTTTAGATTCACAAGGATAGAATGACCTTATTCACAAAGCTAGTTGTTGTGAAAGGTAGCAGCATTTTGGTTGTTCCTATATGTGCAGTTTTATAAGTCTAAGAGGTTTTGACTTCCAGAAACTTGAGAGATATCCTTGCTTTCAAATTCCATTTTTGTTTCATTGTTGAAACGAAGACCAGTAAGATCTTCTTTCAGGCAATTCAGTCTGCTTACTTTTGAAGGGATTTACTACCCAGCTGACAGTATGTGATTCAAATATTGAAAATAGTCACATGACGTATTTCTCAGTTCGGTCGGGTGACTTCTGACCGACTCCTTTATGTCACTAAGACTATTGGCAGTCTTCCAAAGTCTGTCCCACTTTATTGGAATTTACTTTCTGGTTTCAATACTAAAGCTTTGATACAAATACTGACTTTTATCATTTGCTTAAAGGAGATTGACTTTCTTTCCTTGGAATTCCCTTATTCAGTTCATTTACATGCCTAAAAAAGTCAACTAATTATGCAAGAAGAGCTAGCCAGGTTTGTTTTTGATAATTTCGAGTTTTGTTTTAGGAGCACAGACTCTAGTTGTCTAACTTTCCCTCACTTATCACATCCACGTCCGTAGCTCCTTCATTACTCCTCCAAAACCAAAGTTTCTAATTTACCTCATTTGGGGTAATTTACCCCTATTCCCCTACCACTGAACTAGAGGTTAAATACTACAGATATTTTCATGACATGTAGAAAACTAAAACATCCAGTCATTGTACTTAAAAAACTCATCTTAGAAGCATTCAGTGAGACTTAACGATTCCAATTAATAAAAGTTATTTATCCTAGTAAAGCCGGGGTAAAACTAACAAAATATAAAGATATAAACATATTTAAGTTTTGTTATCCAGTTATCAGTTACTTGGAAGTATAAATGTACTTCATTACAAATTATTACAAAATATTTTGCGGTTCTATTAGTCATTTAATATTTATTTGTTTTCGTGTATTCCTAAACTTGATGCTTGTGATCCTTCAACAGTTTTAAATAGAATTCTTTTATAAGTTTTGTTGATTCGTGACCAATAGCCTCACATGTCTCTTGTGTTAGCGTACAGGTCAGCATTGTTACAGTGACAGGATTCAGTTAAAAGGTGCAGGCGAGTATCTGTTTTTCTTGCATTCTACGTTTGGCAGAATCTGACACAAATTCAACAAATAAATCAAAGGAAAAAAATCAAAATAGAATTAATGCCGAAAAAAGCATTTCTTAGCATCTAACATAGCTTAAGGCAACTCCTTTGTCTATTATCATAGTCACTTAGAATGCATTGTGGACCTACTAAGTTCTTTATTTTGTTTATGCCAAACCTCCGGTTATAAATCCTGTAAGTTTATTATTCACTGAAACTATCCCTTTTCCAGTATTATTAGTACTAAATCGTAAATCTTGTTCGCTTCCTAATTTACATCAAACTTATTGAGAAGTATCTTTGATTGTTTGTGTCCTTGAAGAGAATCATCTGTGTTCCCTATCCTCTTTCCTAAGGAATGCTTGTATAGTGTGTTGCCTTATACCACAATATGGTTCTGGACCAATATGCTGTTTCCGAGTACCTTCCCTTGCAAGTTCATCTGCTCGTTCATTTCCTTCTATTCCTGCATGTCCTGGCATCCAGTGGAGAGAGATCCTGTTCCTCATACCCAGGAGATTGAGTTTATTTTTGAAGTTCAGTTGAAAGGAGTAAGAGAGGTTATCTAAAGGTTACCTAGCGGTCAACTGCAGAAACATTGGACTGTTTGGCGTCTATCCGATCTGAAGCTCTCCAGATTTCGTCCCGTTGCATCCGAAATTCGTTAAAGGGAGGTCCATAGAACCGAAGTGTGAGGTATGAGAACTCATTTTCTTCTCCTTCTCCTGATGATGACGAGGTCGACATATTTGAAGTGAGTTATGTGTTGTTCTACTTGTTCTTTTCTTGTAATCGTTTGATTGTTGTCCTAACGTACTCTTTCATGTATTTTATTACTATAAAGGAATAGAAATACCAAATAAAAATTAATTGTATATTTAAATAAAAAAAAATATGGAATAAAGTTAAATTAAGGAGTCGCATATTGGAAATAAAAAGCTCTTGTTACGTGGAAGGTGAGCATTAACTACTGCTACTGTCCTCCTCAATGTATGTTATGTGTACAACCTCTTTCTTTTTGTACCAGAATCCTTCCCTGTCAACAGCAGAGCATTCATAGTAGCTATGTCAAGAAAAAAAAAAGTTTTGTAACTTAAATTACTAGTACAGTGGTACCTTGAACTTACAAACGTACCGACATACGAATATTTCAATATATGACTTAAATATTCAGCCAAACTTCGTCTCGAATACAAAGATTTGCTCGAGATACGATATACGATGAAGCATCGCATACTGATGGTAATGAAACGAGTGGAAGTGAAGCAAAGAACAAAAAAGAGAAGACTAAAATGAGTGAGTCAAGGTGAAAACTAGAAAGAAATGTAGAAAAAAGAAACAAACATGATCTCTCTGCACAGGAGTAATCAGCTAGGCTTTGTTTCACGTTAACTGAATCATAAGATTTTAAAACAAGAACAATAAATAAGTTACGTGGGCTTTTGATTTGCTTCATTTCCAGTTCGTTCATAAGTAGAGGTACACTGTCATTATAAAGCTATATACTAGTCCATTATATATTGTTCAAAGCTTATACAGTAGACTCTCGCATATTCGCGTCGCCCCACACTCAAGGGTTTGGCTTTCTTTCAAATTGTAGAAAATTTCTGAGCCATTTTTAGCAGAAAAACATAAATAAATTTAAAAAAAAAATAAATAATGAAAATTAATATTTTTATTTATATTCACTGTTTGTAGCATATTTCATGATTTTGTCCTTTCAAATTTCTCTGTTCTCTATCAATTGATCACCGTACACACGGAGAATGACTTTACATGGGTAACGACGGTATCTAATGCCAGTAAGGATATGAGTACTCAACTTACATTCTTTTCGTTGCTAGTAATGAATGTTATCACACTGCAACATTAACATATTGTATTACTGTACTGATGAGTCTTTAATTTGTGTTTCATGAACATATTTTAGCGAATATAATATCATACTGAGAAGTTTTAAAACTGCCTTGTATATTCACGGATTGCCGGGATAGGGGAGGGGTAGACAGAGGAGTAACAAGGGGGTCTGGGTGCCACGTGCCAGGGGGCGGCATTTTAAAGGGGTAAAAATAGAAAAGAGAAAACAAAATAATAAAAAGCTAAAAAAAATATGTAATATCATACCAAAATGAGTTTAAAGTGGTAATTGTTTTTATGTTTTATTTGTGTAATACTGTTTTTAAACTTACGAAAATACAGTTGAAAAACTGTCATATTTGCAAAATAAAAATAAATTTATTTCAAATTTTTCAAAATTATTTTTTAATGGGGGTTAAAAATGTATTATATTTATTCTCATAGCCAGTTAATTTAAACTTTTTTTTTTATTTGAATTACACGTTTTTGTTTTGAAAAATCTTTGATTTTCTTTGATGACGACTGCATATATGAACCACTACTGTAATAACATGTAAGTCTGGGACCAATGACAGCAGGCTAATCAGATCCTTGATTGTAATTCAATGAAAATAAATATCGTCAAGACGTGCTGGAGTCATGAATGTTTAACGACTTTTTAAAACGTATTATTAACGACCAGGGGGGGATCGTAACCCCCGCGAATAACAAGCGTCTACTGTACATATTAATACTGACCCTTTGATAAACGTGAAAATAAGCTCAAGGACTAGCCACACGCACAACAAGATAAGAAGGACATCAGAGGCATACGAACAGATGTTCAGCAAGTTTGTGGCAACACTGGCCTCATCTGCAAAAAACAACATTTATGACTTAAGTCCTATGGAATTCACACAATACTGCCTAGTATACAATCAGTATTAAAAAAACAAAATAACAACCTTTTTCAGGAGTAAACACAAAAACACCATAAGTGTAGAGCAATTGTCTGGTGAAAAACGAAGCAGGTTTCACATAACAACTATAAAATCCTTCAATTTCCGTTCTCTTTGTATAATTGGTTATTGTTAAATTTGTTTGGTATTCGTCGAATGAGGTGGTTACTTTAACTCCTCTGAAACATTACAACTTTGTTATTAGCACATCGATTACTTAATTATGTTAGGCTAGGTTATAGTGTACTTGGTATCATGAAAGGAGGTGTGATGAAAAAGTAAGGACACTTTTTTAATTTCACGCGCTCTATACTAAATTTCAATTTTTTTTTTGTGTTGGTTCATTCGTGAAGAGCATATGTTCACAGTTTTGAACATATGACTATGTAGTATATGACTATACAGCATGTGATGTGTTGTTTTTATCTGAAAGGCTAGGTGAGGTAGACGCGTGTTTGCCTTTTCGGCGATTTTTTACTGTTTGAAAATAGTGGAGACGAAAGTTTGTATTAATTTTTGTGTGAAAAATGGTATAAGTGCTCAAAAACTCTTGAAATGTTGACCGAAGAGAAAGTGAGTGAATTTGAGCAAAAAAAAAACCCCTTTTTATAAGTGATTTTGTTTTATTGTTTAAACCGATCACATAGCGAGTTAAAAAAACGTCAGCCCTTTATGGTCTTTTTGTTTGATTGGGGATTCTTAGGAATTAGGACATTGGGGGCTTAAATTTTGCCTAACTCAAGTGCATTTAGAGTAGGGATTGTTTAATGAGTGGCAGACATCGTACCGGCGGCTTAACGTCCTCTACAAAGGACTACGTACTCAGACTTATTCACCTCCCACGTGAATAAGTCGTGGGCCAGAGTTGATATTGAACCCCGGACCTACCAGTCCTGAGGCGACTGGGCTACCACTGAAGCGACTGAACCACTGGGCTATCCTAGCCCTCCTTAATTTGATACAACCTCATTATTCCATACTCATGTTCGGTAATAATTAAGTTAGGATTAACGATCATTTCATTTTGCAATTACATATTAGATACACCAGTTTCACTGTATTGACACATCATTTTTTTTTTTGCTACTCCAGTGGTTTTTAGAAGGCATTTCATAGAAATAATGAAGATGGAATAGTGAAGATACTTTGAAAAGTTGAAGTTGTATACAGTCTGGTCATTCTTGATCCAGACAGGTTCAAAGACAGACAGATCTTCATCCACTAGGCTCTCTGCTCGATTGTTAAGCCCATACACACAGGTCAAGTGGAGCGGTTGCCCCAGACGAATATTCACTTCTTCATAGTGGCCTGTCAACCAAACAGCCGCATTAGTTTTTAAAACTTTTAATATTCTTATATCAAAACACACTAATCTACTCGTAAAAAAATGTTTGTATGAAAGTAACGCGTTTCGAACACATTGAGTGCATGGTGGCTCAGTGACTTGCGTACTCGCCTCTGGACTGATAGCTCCGATGTTCGGTCTCACTGTTGCTCTCGAATTATTCACGCCTGAGGTGAACTAGTCTGAACACGTTGTCCCTCAGAGAGGATATTAAGCCTGTTTAGGTATTACGATGTGTTCCAAAGCTTGACAGCCATTCTACACATAGTAATAAAACATGCTGGTGCCTTTTTTATGTGAAAGCTCGGTTCTCGAGGGACGGAGGCACAATACCTAACCAAAGATACGGTTAGGTATACAATACCTAACCAAAGATACGGTTAGGTATACAATACGACCAAAGTCGAGCTTCCACGACGCTACATCAATCTAATGAAATAAAAACAAAGTAACAGTCATCTAACGGTGATTCACTGCACAGTAAAGCATGACATTACGCCTTCTGTCAGAGCCTGTACGATATCGGGTACATGAGGAACATCCTCTAAATACGCTTGAGTTCGGGCAAAATGTAGAACTCCCAAATCTAGAAATGTTCATTGCATGATATCTTTGCCCAATGTATGTTCTCTGTTAGCCACTACATCCTAACATAACCCAGTGCTTTTCAAATAGTGGGTAGAACGTGGGGATAGATAAGATCATAGAACAGGCTAGAGAAATAGTTATAATGAATTCTAAAAACTGTTTTTATACCCTAGAACCTCTTATAGGTCAGTTAAGTTGACTGATCAACCCATTAGGTTAGGTTACAGCGTCCGTTCCACAAGGGAACACACATGTGTCAAAGATGGTCCTCTGCCACCCCCTCCCCTATCAACCTCCCCCCCCCTCGGGGGACATCGAAACTTCATACCTTTCGGACACCGCCCCTTCCCCTTATACATGTAGATTATTAATGTCTTAAGGTACCCCTAATATAGTAAATTTATGATTAATTAGTAAAATGGTTTAAACGTTCATAATAATGTTTAGGCACCAGGAGCTGATTTAACTCCTGAAGATAGTCATTGTCTGAAACAGGTTTAAAGATCCATCATGATAAGGTGAGATTGTATGTTTGATTGTTGATTTAAATGTGGCGAGGTTTGATGCAAAGAGATGGTATATGTTCCCTACGAGGGTGTGATGTAGTCCTGCTGGAGAAGTATGTTTGGTTGGTCTGGCTGGAGTTCTCCTCAGAAGACAGTTGATCTAGGTCGACTGGTTTGTCATCAACACGGATACCGCCCAACACACCTGTTACAGCGTCGAAAGCTTGCTTCTTGGGCTTCAACGTCAGGTTCTGTAACGAAAAGACAAATTAGTCCATCTCGTAAGTCTATCCATAAAAGAGGTTTGTCAAGGAAAAGAATACGTTTCAGGTCTTAGTGTTCTACTTCAAGTTATATCATCTTATCTGGAAAAAAGGTTTTGAATAGCAAAGTGGCTTTGATACCAATTGTAAGCTATTGAAACCCTTTTTTCCTTACCATCCAGTGTTAAAAGAAAAATTTATTTTTTGTAGGTTTATAATAGATTTTTATTAGCCATATATTATTGAAAATTGCTTTTATGTATAAAGTAATGTACAGAACAAGGAAAGGTTATTTTCGGTTTAGCCTAGAAATCAGTTGACCTAAGCTATAATATGAATCAATTCACCAAAAGATTTTTTTTATTGATTTACATTCGGTGTTGACTGAAACGATAGAAACTCTTGGCATACTTTGTAAATAGAGAGGAAGAGACATACAGACACATGCACACACACACACCGGGAAGGGGGGGGGGAAGAGAAAAAGATAGAGGAAAGGAGAGTGAGACAAAAGCAGATAGACACATAGAGAAAGAGAGTGAGAGAGTATCTGATCTATAAGTATTGAGTATAAACAAAGAGGTTTCAATACCTGGACTTGTTGTGTGTTGTTGCCGATGAAGAAGACATCATCGCAAATCCTTTGCGAGTACTTCATCTCATCAGAAAGGCTGACCTTGGTCGGAGTAGCTCCATTAGCCGACAGGCTCAAGTCGTTTTCCTCAAAGTGTATTTTGATGACCATCCACTTGTTAATGTTTATGTCGACGACTTGGATGACTTGGAAGTAGTCGGCGTTGTAGAAGATCTCAGCGCTTACTTGACTGCTGTCCAAGCTGATCACCATTAGGTTCTGATTGACTTGGTCTTGCATCACCAGTACGCTGCCTGATAGTATATCTGGTTTCACAAACACCTCAACCTAACAAAGGTCATGCAGGTGTATCATTAGCTCGCTGCATTCACACTTATATACTAACGGTAGGCTAGGTTGCATTGGTAGAGTTCATCATGATAATAAAACAAATCAAAGTCTAATCCGAGAGACTAAGAAGGGCAGGGTAGCCCAGTGGCCTGCATGCTCTTCTCTGAACTGGTAGATCTGGAGTTCAATGCCTACTTTGGTCTCTATTTATACATGCGGAAAGTGAAAACGAATCTGAGAACGTCGTGGTCGTTGATTCCACAGCTCTATATTTTTCTTCAACCAAGTTTGTAATAGTGGGAGGGAGGAGGGGATATCTTTGACCAATAGTTGAAATTCTACAGGCCTAAGTCCTCTCAAAGCAACGAAGAGTTCGGATATTTTCAACACCCAAGAATTGAGAGCTAGAGTGAGAATCGAATCCGTTCACTCAGCCCAGAGGCAAGAAAGCAACTGAGCTACTCTGACCCCATTAAAAACGACTATGACCATGTTTTTTTCCTACATATTTTCACATAACCATATTAATAGTTAACGTACAATCTATCTAACTGGCAGGCTATAACCTACTGTCCAGTTGGCTTGATCCTGAGGACATGGAACGAAGTAGAGCTCATTCAAGTAGAGAAACGTCTCCTCGATTTCAGCATAGTCAAATCCGACGTTGTATAGGAAAGGTCTGGGTTTACCAGTCGAGTTGACCTGCAAAATAAAAAACTAATGCAATAAACTAGCTCTCCTATCTCGTTATCATCAATTAATACAGAGTCCTTGTTTTGAGGAAGGGGGAAATAGTTAGGTTAAAGTGGTTGTCTGACGATAGAACACACAAATGCAAAGCTTGGCTCTTTGTAATACGACAGAATGAATATTCTATATTGGGTGTCTCTAATTTTGCTTAACTCAAGTGTATTTAGAGTAGGGATCTTTAACGAGTACCTGACATCGTACTGGCTCGAGCGTCCTCTCCGAGGGACGACATGCTCAGACTTTATTCACTTACCACTGTAAATAAATGGAGGGCCAGATTGGGTATCGAATCCCAGGTCTACCAATCTATAGGCAAGCACGTACGAGTAAGTCACTAGGCTACCCTGGTCCCTAAAGAAGGCAATGCAAATATCTATTATTTAAATGAAATTGCTTCAGAATTATATCTTCAAGGAAATTCCCATTAACTGACCGTAGAGTACTAAACTGTAAAGAACGAGAACGGAAAGATATGAAAACGTATTATATCACCATTCTGACATCACGACTTCTATATACGATATTCTAATGATAATTTTACAGCAATTAGTGTCATGTGACTCCTGAACTACCTAAGGGTAATTATAATATTTAATAAGCGATACGGTTGGGTAAGTCATTACTGATAATTAGTAATTACCGATTAGTCATGGATTCAAGTTTCATTCAATTAAAATTATTTCTTCATTTCTAAAAATATTGCTTTAGATATCTCCAAAATCATACTGTTTTCATGTGAATGTTACTAAAGGGAGTAACACTGTCCGAAATTCCCGACTGTCTGAAGCATCCAATTTTACTGAAATTCGGAAGTTGCCATGGTTGAGAAAAAAAATGTTGGATATTTCACAAACAACACAGAAAAGAGGACCAAAAAGGTCAAAAAACATGGACCAAACAGCTACACGTCAAACAGCTGTTACCAAAGTGATAATAGATTATCTGGCGGTCAACTGCGGAACATTGGACCACATCTGGCCGATCCAAACGAGTCTGAAATCCTGGTTTTGTCCGTTTCGTCTGAAATCTGTTAAAGGGAGGATTCACATATAAAGAAATTGTAATTAATCAATAATACTATAATTTTACAGAGATCTCCTAAGGTAAGGTAGTGTAAAAAAAATAAAATAAAAAACAATACAGAAGTTAGTAGGAGTCTACTGGTAGAGTGAGTGAGACATACTAATTTAGTTACCATGTTGAGTAGGCCACTGTGAAGCGTAAGTGGGATAAAGTTGATGATGACATCTTCGATTTCGCCCATGAAGCCTTCACCCACAATGACAGGATAGTCGGGAAAGGGGCTCCAGAGTGGCGTGTTGAAGGGAGCCTGGTGGTGTTGGGCGGAGTCGTCCACTCGGATGATGGCACTCGTGGGCGACGCTTCGACCAGGATCGTGTGCCACATGTCCAGCTAAAAATAATAATAATAGTTCCCTCTACAAGTTTATCCAGAAGAACAGATATGTCATCAACAAAATTTTATAAGTTATATAAATATAAGATAGCTATAAATTACTGGATGTTTGAGAATTGAATTCTGGAATTTTAACTGATAAAACATTGATCATTAAATTTGTACTAAGGGTTCAAAAACGAACACTAGACGAGTAAATCAAGATAATGCAATAGAGAGCAGTAAGCAATCTGACTTGGAGTTCTTTCCATGTGATGATAGAGACACAAGATGTTTCAATCTGGATATGAAGCTCGACTCTTGAGGCCACCAAAGACAGCGCTATATGGTCGCCTTTGAGTAAAGGGTCTCGCGTCTTCCTCACCAGGAATCCCGAAGGGCCTGTCGGCTTGAACTTGACAAGCATGTGAAACAGCTTTGTTGCTTCTCCCTGCCCTGTATAGCCGAGAACGCCATCTCCCGAAAAAACTGCTACCTCATGAAACACTTCTGAAACACACACCTTTATTTAGCCCATACTTACAGCAAAGTCATGCTAATTATTCCGTACCCATTTTAGTTGTAAACGAGCAATATTACTATAAAATCAGCTTTGTTCATTATATAGCCCACGCAATTAGTTTTCAACTTCAGTTTTGTTAAAATAAGTCATGCTCATTTGTTGTTCGGCACCCATTTTAGTTATGAGCCAGCCATATTGCCATAAAACAGCTTTATTCATTTATTTAGCCCTCACTTACAAGCTTTCAACTTCAGTTTTGAAGAAGCCAAGTTATGTTCTTTCGGTACCTATTTTATGTATGAGCGAGCCATATTACAACAAACCAGCTTTGTTAATTTATTTAGCTTTTAGTTTTTTTTAATATAAAGTTTATTATATGATTATTAGTTTTATACAGTCTCTGAAATAACCAAATCAAATTGAGAATGTAATAACTACTTTGTCTTCAGTACACGAATTGATGAAACATCGGATTACATATCTTATTACTAATCATTTCCTTTAATAGTTTGGTGTCAAGTAATCTTATTTAATAAGTGCATCAAATTATAAAAATTAGCCATCGTTATTTACCTGAAAACTGAATCAATGATTAGATATTTAAAATGATTGACAAAATCAATTTATGTGCATTTAAGAAACCATTCATTATATTGTCAAATGACGATGATATAAGTTTGCTTATTGCAAAGTTCAGTGTAGACCACTCCAGATGTGTTTCTTTACAGCTATTAACATACAAGCAAAGCCATAAAGCTGGTAATACGAAATGGTCGTAGGCACCTTTTTAATGTGTAAATGAACCATAGTCCTGTCCCTTGTAAACCTCTTTAAGGGTGAAAAATGATTGAAATGAGTAGTCATTTAAATTAATTAGGTTAATTTAAAGGAAATAAGTAATATATTATATGGGTGAATTTAAAGGAAAGCAGGGATACCTGGACAAGGATTTAGAAAGCAAGGTTCTACAAGCGTCCTGATGCCAGTGCAGTAATGAAAGTCCAGGGAGGGAGGAGGCCTGCTGCAGGTCCTACGACGAGAGCGCTTGCCCAGGCCACAGTCAGCGCTGCACTCCGACCAGCTACCCCAGTCTGACCAGCCTCCAGGCACTGAAACAGAGCTACTTGTGTGCACATCACGTGTACCCAGAATCAACTACATCAGAGATGCACTCCGACCAGCTACCCCAGTCTGACCAGCCTCCAGGCACTGAAACAGAGCTACTTGTGTGCACATCACGTGTACCCAGAATTAACTTCGTCAGAGATGCACTCCCACCAGCTAACCCAGTCTGACCAACCTCCAGGCACTGAAACAGAGCTACTTGTGTGCACATCACGTGAACCCAGAATTAACTTCGTCGGAGATGCACTCCCACCAGCTAACCCAGTCTGACCAACCTCCAGGCACTGAAACAGAGCTACTTGTGTGCACATCACATGTACCCCAGAATTAACTTCGTCAGGAGATGCACTCCACCAGCTAACCCGTCTGACCAACCTCCAGGCACTGAAACAGAGCTACTTGTGTGCACATCACATGTACCCAGAATCAACTACATCAGAGATGCACTCCGACCAGCTACCCCAGTCTGACCAACCTCCAGGCACTGAAACAGAGCTACTTGTGTGCACATAACATGTACCCAGAATTAACTTCGTCGGAGATGCACTCCCACCAGCTAACCCGGTCTGACCAACCTCCAGGCACTGAAACAGAGCTACTTGTGTGCACATAACATGTACCCAGAATTAACTTCGTCGGAGATGCACTCCCACCAGCTAACCCGGTCTGACCAACCTCCAGGCACTGAAACAGACCTACTTGTGTGCACAACACGTGTACCCAGAATCAACTTGATTATGTCGTAACTACACTCCGACCACTCTGACCATCCTCCAGGCACTGAAACAGAGCTATTTGTGTGCACATCACGTGTACCCAGAATCGACTTGATTATGTCGTAACTACACTCCGACCACTCTGGCCATCCTCCAGGCACTGAATCAGAGCTATTTGTGTGCACATCACGTGTACCCAGAATCAACTTGATTATGTCGTAACTACACTCCGACCACTCTGACCATCCTCCAGGCACTGAAACAGAGCTATTTGTGTGCACATCACGTGTACCCAGAATCGACTTGATTATGTCGTAACTACACTCCGACCACTCTGACCAACCTCCAGGCACTGAAACAGAGCTACTTGTGTGCACATCACGTGTACCCAGAATTAACTTCGTCAGAGATGCACTCCCACCAGCTACCCCAGTCATACCAACCTCCAGGCACTGAAACAGAGCTACTTGTGTGCACATCACGTGTACCCAGAATCAACTTGATTATGTCGTAACTACACTCCGACCACTCTGACCATCCTCCAGGCACTGAAACAGAGCTATTTGTGTGCACATCACGTGTACCCAGAATCGACTTGATTATGTCGTAACTACACTCCGACCACTCTGGCCATCCTCCAGGCACTGAATCAGAGCTATTTGTGTGCACATCACGTGTACCCAGAATCAACTTGATTATGTCGTAACTACACTCCGACCACTCTGACCATCCTCCAGGCACTGAAACAGAGCTATTTGTGTGCACATCACGTGTACCCAGAATCGACTTGATTATGTCGTAACTACACTCCGACCACTCTGACCAACCTCCAGGCACTGAAACAGAGCTACTTGTGTGCACATCACGTGTACCCAGAATTAACTTCGTCAGAGATGCACTCCCACCAGCTACCCCAGTCATACCAACCTCCAGGCACTGAAACAGAGCTACTTGTGTGCACATCACGTGTACCCAGAATCAACTTGATTATGTCGTAACTACACTCCGACCACTCTGACCAACCTCCAGGCACTGAATCAGAGCTATTTGTGTGCACATCACGTGTACCCAGAATCAACTTGATTATGTCGTAACTACACTCCGACCAGTTACCTCACTCAGACCAACCTCCAGGCACTGAAACAGAGCTACTTGTGTGCACATCACGTGTACCCAGAATTAACTTCGTCAGAGATGCACTCCCACCAGCTACCCCAGTCATACCAACCTCCAGGCACTGAAACAGAGCTACTTGTGTGCACATCACGTGTACCCAGAATCAACTTGATTATGTCGTAACTACACTCCGACCACTCTGACTAACCTCCAGGCACTGAAACAGAGCTACTTGTGTGCACATCACGTGTACGCAGAATCGACTTGATTATGTCGTAACTACACTCCGAGTACTCTGACCAACCTCCAGGCACTGAAACAGAGCTACTTGTGTGCACATCACGTGTACCCAGAATCGACTTGATTATGTCGTAACTACACTCCGACCACTCTGACCAACCTCCAGGCACTGAAACAGAGCTACTTTTATGCACATCACGTATACCCAGAATCAACTTGATTATGTCGTAACTACACTCCGACCAGTTACCTCACTCAGACCAACCTCCAGGCACTGAAACAGAGCTGCTTGTGTGCACATCACGTGTACCCAGAATCGACTTGATTATGTCGTAACTACACTCCGACCACTCTGACCAACCTCCAGGCACTGAAACAGAGCTACTTGTATGCACATCACGTATACCCAGAATCAACTTGATTATGTCGTAACTACACTCCGACCAGTTACCCCAGTCTGACCAACCTCCAGGCACTGAAACAGAGCTACTTGTGTGCGTATCACATGTACACAGAATCGACTTGATCATCTGACATAAAATCTATGTTCAGCTGAGGGATCAAGGGTTGGTCCATAATCAGTATATAAAAATTCTTATTTATGGATTTAATTGTATTTAAAATATATGTATATGAAACTAGTATGTGCACCACCGTTTTTAAGGGAATTTTACGTAATGATGAGCGGATTTAATGATATTATAGATGATAGATCATTTTTATATATAATCTTTGAAGCAGGTAATAAGGTTCTGATTATTGTCTTCAATTCAATAACAATAGTGGAATATTTATAGAAAGTGGAATAGAAATGTTTGAAAGCTGTGAAAGATGCATGTTTCTTCTATGATGTGTGTACCTGGGCAGTCGGCTAGGATGCATGGCTTGACCTGTTCAAAAGGCCCGAGGCAGGTTCTCGGAAGGTGCTCACTCGGAGTTTCGTCCAAGTTTTGACCGCTGATCGCCTCCATCTTGGGCAGCAACTCGACAAGTTGCATGAGCGATTCAGGAAGCGATACATTGCTTGGAGGTTGTTTCGAAGGAGGCGTGACTTTGGTGATGAAGTCGTCTGTAGATCTTGATGTTGGCAAGCTGACATGGTCATCAGTGATATCTTCCCATATCTCTAAAACATCATCTTCATCTTCAGCTAAACACTCAATGGTTACATCATTATCGGGTTGTTCGCATTCCGTAGTTGTCAGGATAACAGGTACTGTCACGCTAGTCGGCTTCTTGAATGTTGTCAGATGTGTGACTGACGTGCTGGTCGGTAGTGACAAAGTCGTTCTCTTTAGTTCTGGCGTAGTCCACTTGATGGTAGGCGCTGCCTCCTCCGGGTCGTGAGAACATGTTCTTCTTCTATAGCTCAGCCCTGGACCGCAAGTCTCAGTGCACTCGCCCCAAGGCCCCCACGACTGCCACACTCCTCCTGCAAACATAAGCACAGGATAGATTAGCTTAGGTTGGACTGTTTGTCCCACGATAAAACACCCATTGTCCAAATATTGGCTCTTTGATATACCCCAAAATGTACATTCTATATTGGGAATCCAAAATTTTACCTAACTTAAAATACAGTATTTACAGTATTAGTTACCTGTATTTAGAGTACAGGTCTTTGATGAGTGCCAGTCATCGTGCAGGCATGAGGCCGACGGCTTAACGTCTTCCCCTAGTGCGCTCCGGGACTCAGATGATTTCGGAGTGGTTAAAGGGGCTGCACGTTAATATGTACCGTCCTAGTTTTATTTGGTGGTATGCACGAGGCCTTTGACGTTAGAGAGAGAGGGTCAGAGGGAGAGTGAGAGAGGGATACACTCTCACACGCACACCACATACACACACACACTCACACACGCACATTTTGACTCATAAAGTTAAAACAGGCTTAACAACTTCTCCGAAAGACTTCGTGTCATAAATAGAGTGCCAAAGTGGATATCGAACCCAAGAGCTACCAGACCAGAAGCGATCACGTAAGCCATTGGGCTACTCTGGCCCCTAAGAATAATACAATAATTAGAGTATTATAACATATATGACTTATAACAAAATGAAAACAAAATGTATTTGGAATAGGCAAGTTTTCTAGCTTGAAAAAAAAAACTTTGAAACTTTCGATATTTCGAATTTATTTCAATCCTCCTCTTGAGTTGTCCTTCAATTCTATAAGAAATAGGTATAACGATTCTATCAGAAATTATACAAATATATAATATGTAAATCAACAGAAGAGGGTTTTGGACATATAAGATACGGTGGTACCTGACTTGCGAATTTTATTCGTTCGGGGACTGACTTGGCATATCGAAATGGTCGTATATCAAGACTAATTTTCTCGTAAGATTGCATAAAAATTTGTTTATCTGTTTCACAGCCTAAAAACCAAAGATAAATTCTTAAAAATATTGTTGTAGATAATAGATTTAAAACAAATAAATTATGAATAAATAAGAAATAAAGCATAGAACATGACGTTATGTTAAAGGTCGGAGGAGAGGTAGGATGTGAAGGTAGAGGAGGATACGATGAGACGTGGAGCGTACAGTAACTTACACTCTAACTTACACTGTGTAATAGAGCTTATTTATGTTCTTGTTTTAAATTGTATGCTTCACTTAGTGTAAAAGTAACCTTAGTTTACTTCGCATGTACAGAGAGAGAATAGTTTTTTCGTTTTTTTTTCTCACTTTTCCTTCCTATTTTCACTTTGACCTTCTTCGCTTCCACTCGTTTTATTATGATCACTATGCGACGCTTTATCATACTTCACATCTCAAGCAAAAATGTTTGTATAAGGAGACGGAAAATTGCATTATATATCGAAATATTCGTACGTTGTATGACTTACGTCTGGAAGTCGAGGTACCACTTAATTAGTATTCATTAACGATAAAAGTAAAGAATGCATAGAAAAACTAGGGGCCAGGTTAGCTGAGTGGTTAACGTATTGCCCTCTGAACTGGCAAGTCCGGAGTTCGATACCCTCCTCGCCCTTGATTTATTCACACGGGAGGTGAATAAATCTGAGCACGTCGTCCCTCGGAGAAGGACGTTAAACCGTCTGTCCTGAGCCTGTACGATGTCAGGTACTCGTTAAAGATCCCTACTACAAATACACTTGGTTTAGGCAAAATTTAGAACTCATTTTAGAATCAACGGGTAAAGTGGTTCGCCCATTACTAAAATTGGTGCCAAATAATAAATGAACCACAATTTCCACCTCTAGAACAGCACTAAAAAGTGATATGTTATAGTGTGGGCGTTGGATAACAAACAAACAAGAATGTAAAGAAACTGAATTTGAAATCAGAGTCAATTGGAAAACTGAAGCCATTTCCGGAAACGTCATATATTCTTGAAGTCTAGTATAAAATAAAATATTACCCCACCCACAGTTACGACTGTATTATGCACTCCTAAATTACTGAGATTGAATCTGTTTTGAGACTGTTAAAGGTACCTTGTGCCTGAGCACATTTAACACCGACGCAAGCCTCGGTGGTGCACATGTCACCGGGGCAGGAAGTGCCTGAAGGAGCTGGAGGATTATCACAGCGTCGGCATCTCATGCGTAGCCCTTTGCCGCACAGGGCACTGCAACTGCCCCAGTGCCCCCATTCGCTCCACGCTCCAGCAACTGAAAAAAGAAGGAAAAAAGAACTCGCATGGCTTGAGTGATAAGATGAGGTGAGGAGAAGGGACAGAGAGAGAGTGAGAGAGGACGGAAACGAGAGAGACAGAATAAGGCTCACTACTCTGTCTCTCTCCTTCACATTTCTCTCTCTCTCTATCCTTCACATCTTTTTCTTCTGTCTGCTTCAGACTCTACTCTCTCTACCTCTCTCTATCTTCTTTACACCCTTCACCCTCTCACTCTCTCTATCCTTCACACCGTTTTCTGTCTCTCTATTCTCTATCTCACTCAAACCCTTTCCATCTGTCTCTTTCATTCCCTCCTCTTTACTCTTACATCCTAACAAATCAATATCAGGAGTTGGTATAACAATATTGTACAAGTTAATTGAGCCGCAAAGCAAGCTCACCTGGGCATCCTAGGTCATATTTTACACAGTGCAGAGCTGTCCAGTAGAGTTCCTGTAACATTATTCAACAATTAATAATCTTTAATGTTATTGATGCTTAATCCGTTCATTTCATTGAGGTATCTGCAAATAACAGCATTTCATTGATCAAAAAGTTCTCACTTGATGGCACAATGAAGCCAGCAGTAGTTGCGTGCTTCAAAATAAAAGGTTAGAGGTTCAAATCTTATCATAAAATAAATTTTATGTGTGGCTGATTGGAAATCTTGTACTCAATAACCCTCAGAGGGGATGTAAATCTGTCATTGGTACTCATTATCTACTCTAAATTATTTAAGAAAACCAACCTTTACTAGCAGGACTCGCAGAAATATCACGACCTGCCTGAGAAAGGCGGCAAGTCTGATTTTAAATCCCAACTGTATTAGCAAGTTATTCTTCTGTGTTTTGTTTGCCTACTTTTATCTAGCATTCATAAACCTTTGCTTTGGATTATTAAGAGTTGTTACTAATTGTTTTTATATTAATTAACTCATAATAAATGATTATAAAGCCTTTCTGGAGATAAAATACTGTATGCGCCTCGAGAATAATGAGCTGTTATTCCCTCGCGTAGTACCGAGGGAATAACCATTAATTCCGATTAATCACCATTAATCCCTCGGCTACGCTAGTAATTTAGTAGCTTTGATTCCTTTAGCGTTTCCTCAGTAATCAACTAAATCACTCCGGAAGTCATAGACCCCATTATTCCCAACGTACACAAATATATTTATTTTAAAAATATACAGGTATTTTTAGGTGCCTGATACTCTAGCAAGTAGGTATTGTTTGTTGATATACCTGAGTAGGTAGCCAGGCGCAGTTCAAAAGACATTCAAATCTTAGATTTTAAGTTAGACGTACACAAATCTCTGTCAAAGTATCAATTCGTTATGGTTTATGGTGGCTGGATTAACTTATTACAAAATTTAGCGGACAAACAGACAGACATTTTTCTAAGGGTTGCTTTGGTTTCTCTAATGTATAAAACGCAAAGACATGATGAAATGAGCCAATTCTAAGCAATGTACAGACAAAACCTTCCTTTTATTTGTATAGATTACGGTTCTTTTATGTATAGATACCATATACTGTTGAAAAAAAATCTAGCAAGATTTTTAGAAAGCAGGTAATTACTTTAATTGAATGAAACTTGAATCCATGACTAATCGGTAATTACTAATTATCAGTAATGACCTGCCCAACCGTATCGCTTACTAAGTATTGATTTTACCTTATCAGATAAAGCGTCACACATGTAGGCACAAGTTTGTTAATATATAGATTTCTTCCGATGGAGCATGGACCCAGCTTGCTTGAGTCTGCTAGCAAGTTTCACCTCTGATGCTAATTCCTCAAGGAGATAATGATTCCACATTGAGAATCCCAATCTTTTTCTAACTCAAGTGTATTTAGATCAGGGATCTTTAAGGAGTAACTGACATTGTCACAGGCTCGGGACCGACGGCTTAATGAGGGACATTGGATTCAGAATCCCCACCCACTGAGTGAAGGAATATCGAAGACCAGAGAGAGAATCGAACCTGGATCGGCTGGGTCCACCAGTCCATAGGCGAGCACGCAGCCACTGATCTGTGCTATACCGGACACATACACATACATACAGCCATCCCAGTGACAGATAAGTTAATAAACATGTGTAACTGAGTACTGCTCGAGAGTGCGGTTGACCAGTGGAAAGGAACACTCTGCCAGCAAGCATCTTTCTGTCAAAGCCGGATATTGCTCGTGTACTTCCTTCACCAAGTCCAGCTGAGACATGCGCACTTCATCGTCCTTGACCAACTCTTCATATTCATATGGCAAACAGCCTGAAAACAAAGGTTTAGATAGGCCATTTTAACTTTTTTATAATAAAGTGTCAAAAATATAAAAACTGACTGTCTAAAAGGCTTTTCTTTCTCATTCTTTTATGTAATAGACTACTTATTTATTGTAATGTTACGTATAAAGTATTGGAGAGAGTGTGTGTGAGTTACATTTACCTATGAAGTGACACTGCCTGCTCTCCAGCGCTACACCATGGCATTTGGCTCCATTGACAGATGGCGGTGGGTTGTCACACTGCCGTTGTCTAGTGCGCACTCCAGAACGCCCACAAGGGCCCTGGCATGCTGACCAAGGGCCCCAAGGTCCCCAGGACCCGTCCACAGGACAGTCTGACTCTTGTCCAAGGGCACAGCGTAGTCTTAAAGTCCATTCTTCTTTAGCACCACCTAAATGGCTTTTATATTAAATTACAAAGTTTCTTGGCAAAAGTGGTGTAGAAGGTGTGAGTCTTCTGACCACAAAATGGTCAAACATCAAGGAACAAATAGTGAATAAGTGTATAGCTGGATACCCAACCAAATACATTACAGTAGTATTTAATATTTTCAAAATAATTTCAGATAATTTTTGGAAATAAAAAAAATCTCTCGTCCATTTTTCCTGTCTTTGAAATGACGCTAACAACATTCCCTACAGTCACCAGCGACAAAGTAATATATAGAGCGATACACTGAAATATCCAAACGGCCCCCAAAACGTTATTCATGTATAAAAAAAAAAGAAAAAAGAAAAACTTGCAAGAACTATGAGGAATAATCAGTGACATAAACCATCATGTAGTCATTGAGTGAGTACAGGTGCTAACAGTATAAAAAATAAAATGGATGACAAAGAGAGTGGAAACAATAATTGGACAGTATGTAGTTTGTATGTTAAATGGTGCTGTGTAATTTTAGCTGTTAGAATCGTAACATTCGATAAAAAAAAATATCGAAGTCAGCCCTTAACCTGTACGATATGAAGTACTCCTTAAATATCACAAAATTTAGAACATTCAATCAACCCGGGAATTATATCCCACATTTAAAGTTTACTATGTATCCTATAAGTATGTAGCAGTATTTACTCATAGTAAATATTACTAAATGTAAACTTTTTTTAAAACAAAAATTATTTAAATATTAAAACAGTTTTTCATTTTGGTTTTTGTCAAATAAATCTTTCCTTTTATTCAAAACAAAGAAACATTTTAAATTTTGTCGTAATGATCCTTAACAAATATTTAAATTCATCGTATCACTTACCTGCAACGGTAATTTTACCATTGAAAATGACTTGAATTCCTAGAAATAGATTTGAAACTACTAGAATAAATATTTGAATCTTGGACATATTGCTATCAAATAATTTCACTTCTACTTGTTATTGTTCTAAACATGACTTTTATATCAATTATTTAATTAATTGTTAAATTCTTTTGTGTTTATATGATTCCAGAAAGCGACTTTTCTAAAGATATATTGCTTTGATACCTTAGGGTAGATATAAATTTTTCGTGGATAAATGATGAATAATTTTCACTATTAAATATTTCAAAATGATACATGTTTCAATAATTTATCCTTAAATTTCAATATATATTTTTTTCAGAACGATTTATGTGAAAGTTTGTAGGGAAATGATATTTGAAGTGAGGATGTAATAATAATAATAACACTTTTTTTTAAATTTTATAATTAAAAAAATAAGAGCTTTTTAAAGCTCTCGATGATTCGCGATTTTTTGAGAATTTATATTTAATGAATTTTTAATATTGGTTTGTTGATATACAATGAAATAATATTAACAATTCCTTGTAAACGAATATAGTGAATTGAAAACTGTGTAGCTAATTTTACTGGCAACACTGCTCGGCTAGCAAAGTTCAGGTCGAAAAGGTTTGTCAGCTGATACAATTTTCTATAGTTAGTATTAGCCACCCTTTATTTGTATCAAGGGAGAAATGGTGCTTAGAAACATTATTTCACCTGCAATCAGAGCTGCAGTCATACAATCAAATAGAGGTAATCTATTTTTTTCTATAATTTTACGTGTGATACTTAATTGTATACTAATATTCCGGGTCTCTTAGGCCTTCCCTCGGCACTATCTGGAGCCACGAGAAATGCCTCTTCTTATGAATCCCATGGCCCAGTAACAACAATGGATGATTTACCTGTTCCTAATGGTTCTTGGGAAACTGATAATAGCGCAAGAAATTCCAAGTATAATATGCATTTGGCAGCTGGGGTGGCCTTCACAATCCTAACTTTGATAGTCGTAAGCCTCCTTTTTAATATGATTTGAACTTAAAAAACAAATAGAATGAAGAGTGTTGTGATATAGTTATTTTGTATAAATATTAAATAGAAAGAAATGGTTACTAATTATCGTATATTTAAATGCATTTAGTTTATTAAAAAGTTTGGTTTCTTAAAAAAACTATTGCTTGTTTATCTCATTCATTGTCTTTTTCAGGCAAAGTCATCAGGACTAGTCTATTTGAATTACTCACCTCCTCCCTACCCTAAGGATAAATAGACAATAACATGCACACATAGATGGCATAGTCAAGAAAAGGATGTATCAGTAAATCATGATCCTCGTTTAAATTTATAAGTTATTCTATTATTAAATAAAGTTTCAATGTTATCTAGTTGTTTTTATTTTTCAAACAAACTGTAACAAAATTCATACAGTATGAATTTTAAAACTACATTTTCAACAGTCTATTGAAATTGTTCGGTGAATAATTCACTTCACTTCGATTAAATAAGTAATAAAGAGGTATTATTTTAAAGTTGTGCAGTTTCATTCCATCATTTTTCGTTAGTTTCCAAAAACAAAAATAACTAAAGTCAACCAATTTATAGTTCAATAATGGTCCATTTTTGTACAAATCTAATGTTCAAATTAACGAATACATCCATTCTCTAACATAAAGTGTTTTAATATTATATGATTTAATATCATGCATGTAAAATATATAATTATAGGACTTCATCGATTGAAGTTTAATGAAATGTTGAACTATACCGTTTCATTTTCCAGTGCCTACATTTATAGGCTTCAATGCTGTTATAGGCGCGGAAAGTGTGTTTCATTTATTTGACACCAATTGTTGTAATAGGTGAGTTGCCTGGTTGATTCTGCATTGGGTATCCTAAATTTTGCCTAACTCAAGTGTGTCTAGAGTAGGGTTCTTTAACGGCTACTTGATATCGTACAGGCTTGGGATTGATATCAAAATGAGTGGGAAAGTCCATTCATCTCGAGACTACCATGTCAAAAACTCGTTAAAGATTCCTACTCTAAATAGACTTAAGTTAGGCAAAATTTATGATTTATATTAGAAATGAGTAAAACCGACATACCTCGTAAGAAGGTCCTGGAGTTGGAGCGCTTTCGGACGTTGTCCATCTTCGATCTCAAAAAACCTACTGAGCTATCATATAGGGGGTTGGTTATTTGTTAAATCCACTGCTATCCTGACTTAACAGATAACCAACCAACCCCCTATATGACAGCTCAGTAGGTTTGTAGGTAGAAGAGTACCTACTTGAGGGTGATAGCACAGCGTGTGATTCCGGTCATGGCGGGTAAAATGCCGATTCGTCAGCTATGACGGATCTTTATAATAACGTGAATCCTCATTGTAGAGTAAGAAGCTAATAAAATAGTCTCCACATTTACATGCTTAACAGTCGAAACGCGTTGTTTAGACTATGAACTTGTATATGTGGAAACTATTTTATTAGCTTTTACCCTACAATAAGTGAATACCAAAATAATAACTGGTTGCACTGCCTTAAGACACACACACACATGAAACCTATATTCGTTGTCAATGTGACTTAATTGCTGTCTAAGCATAAAATTGTAGTCATGTTTTATCTGGAAACTATTAACCTTCTGACCTCATTCTGTCAACCTCCTGACTTCTCTATGCAATTTATTTTCTTCTTATGCAAACATTTTTTCTAAAGCCTTGTTTATCAATTATTTTCTTGCAATTTTTTATAAACATTTTGTACTTCATCGGAACCACCGTTTATATGAAAACCTTGCATTTGTGCTTTTTAACTGTATTAAATGTCAGTAGGTTAGGTTAGGGTGCACTGACAGTCATACGAGAGAAGACATAGGCCGAACATTAGCTCTTTATGACTAGATAATGAATATTCTATTGTATTGGGAATCCTAAATTTTGCCTAACATGACCCTAGTGGGGCCATGCAGCTATACAACAGGTTGCATCGGCTTCCACGTGGTTCTTCGAACCGGGGGCTACGAGGGCCACTGACCCTACCTGCAGCTGAGCAGGTTCATTAGGACCATTGGTCCGGAGTTTGATCCGAAACTCTTAAAATAAGTCGGTACTACAGGCGGCGGGGGCCCATAGAGGTTCTCTCTCCATCCCGCCAACTGAGGTTGGACTCGTAGTAGCTGTTGGTTCTCACCCAGGTTGGGTAGACCGTTGTGGTCGCTGTGTGAGAATCAATAAGTTCTTTCAAAATATTGTAACCTAATCTTGTTTTTGTAGACCTGAAGTGGTGTAAAAATTCATCTAAACGTTGGCATTGTCCATTGTCCGGTTATAGGTGTAGTAACTCCCATATGATTTACTAGCAAACGTACCCGTCTTTGACGGAATCAAAAATTCTATTATACTTGGTATTCCAAAATATCAATAATAGTATTATACTAATACTACAATTAGAAGTTATAGAATAGTAGAAAATACCATTATTAGTACAGTGCTAAAAAAAAAGCCTCTGTATACAAAGATTAGATTTTAAGTTAGACATACACAAATCTACAATCAATGTTTCAGCTTTATATGTCTTATGGTAGCAATATTTTGTGGACAAACCGACAGACAGAAATTATTCTAAGGGTACATGTGGCTACTCTGAAGTATGAAACGTAAAGAAAACTTGAAATGAGTTAGTTCTAATTAACGTGCTCCCAGTCAAAAGCTAGCACGCAAGCCACTGGGCTACTCTGGTTCCATACCTTACTTTATTACCAGTGTTTATATTACGCAAATATTAAATTAAAAAAAAATATTTTTGTTGTGTTTATTTATAATACATTTGCACTACTGTCATCGGCGAGCAAGCAAGCTACTGGCAACCCTGGCTAGATCCCTTTACTTTATTACCATCTTTTATATTATCCACATTTTAAATTCAAATAAATATTTGTTTGTTACATTTATTTATAATACATTTGCACTACTGTCATCGGCGATCACGCAAGCCACTGGGCTACTCTGGTCCCATACCTTACATTATTACCAGTGTATTTATTAAGCAAATATTAAATTAAAAAAAAGTTGACAGTTATATATAATACATAGCAAACGTACCCGTCTTTGACGGAATCAGAAGTTCCTGTTTTGATTTATTGCCGTGTGCCTATTGCCTTTCGGCTATACCACGGAGGAATCAGAAGTTCCGTCATTTTTGGTATTTCAAAATGTCATTAGAAATTATAGAATAGTAGAAAATACCATTATTACTACAGTGTTAAACAAATGCCTCCAGCTTATACACTACATTAGCTGTCTGTCCTTCAGGTTCATGGTAGAAGAAAGAGTTGAAACCTCTGACCGTTGAGCATGTAAACTACATTTGACCATGTGAGAAAAACTTGGTTTTGCTACCTTGTATTCCTGCGTTAGATGAAGTCTCCCTTTGCGACTTAGTTAACGTCATTGCGAAATAGACTCTGACCCGACTTTGCAATCATTTCAACGTAAACAGACAGTGGCTCGGAATCAATGGTATGTGAAGTATACACACAGACTCCCCAATACCACATCCAGTTATTATGTCCGCCTCTATGGCATATCTGTGTAGAGCACGAACTCAGAGTCGTGTCCCGTTGCACAGTTTTGGGGCACTCATGTTTCGTAACATGAAATTTGTTACTGCTACTAAATTGTAGCATGATTGGTGCTCTACTTTAAGTTTTTACTCATGAGCAGGCAGTCCAGGAGAAATAAATTCAGAGTCAAGAAATTCAATTAGATAATGAACTGCTTCTTCGTCACTAATCCAATCTCTTTACTGACTTGTAAGTTCTTTTCTCGGCTTCATATAGCGTAAGAACTTGTTTGTTGATTTTTCCTCCCTGTTCATATTAAGAGTTGAGAATTGCTCGTTTACAAAACATTTATTCTCAATAGATAGTACATCCTTAACTCTGTGAAACACCATTTCAATGATGTCAAATACGCAATATATTCATATGCTCAATTGAAATTAAAATCAACTAACAATACCTACTTGCCACACCTGTGTATTTTCAAAACAAACTTGTCTGTGAAGTTAGGAAAATACAGCTAAAAGCCCCATAACTTCGCTTCTGTACTGAATTAATAATCTATTTAGAGCCCATATTTTAAGTTAGGCACACACAAATCCAGTGTCAATGTTTCAGCTCGCTATGTCTTATGGTGGCTGAGTTTACTTGTGACAAACATTTTTGCGTTAAACGTCCATAACTTCACTTCTACGTTTGAATTTCCAATCAATTCATAGCCTATATTTTAAGTTAGACCTACACAAATCTACTGTAAAAGTTTCAGCTTTATATGTCTTATGGTAGCTGAGTTTACCTGTGACAAAGTTTTGCGGACAAACCGACAGAAATTTTTCTAAGGGTGGATTCGGTTTCTCCAATGTATGAAACATAAAGAAAACTTGAAATGAGTCAGTTCTAAGCAATGTACAGACAAAATCATTATTTTATTTATAAAGATTATCCATTTCCATAACATCTTTATTGATTCCAGCGTTAGTAATGGATATCATATGGCGTGTTACTGCACCTAGTTCCCGTACAATGAAAAGGACTAATGAGAGAACTGGAAAAGGAGCACAGAAAATTGATCAGAAAAATATAGGCACACAATTTAATGGTATATATATATATATATATATATATATATATATATAATATATACGAGTATATATATTATATATATAATATACAAAAACAAAGTTTGTCGGGACTCAGTCAGTTCTTCAGGTTCAAATTAAACTCTCAATGCCAACGTTTCGGTTTTTATTTAAAACCTTTTTATAGGCTCATGTCACATCCATATGTCCTATATCCTCATAGAAACCCATAATTATTCTCCCAAAATATAGAAATATTGATAAAAGTATCGATTAAAAGCTTATGAAAAAGGTTTTAAATAAAAACCGAAACGTTGGCATTGGGAGTTTAATTTGAACCTGAAGAACTGACCGAGTCCTGATAAACTTTAGTTTTGTTTCCATTCCACGGCCCATACTTTTATCTATCTATCTATATATATTATATATATATATATATATATATAACGTTTGTTTTCCTTTGTGGATCATTTCCCTGTTCATAATATATATATATATAAGTTATATATATGTAATTAATGTAGGAAAAGTGTTTATCAATTACTATAAAAATCAGATGCCTGTCGGTGGGTCAGTCAGTAAGTAGAGTCCGTAAGAGGTAGAAAATCTGAAAGGGGAGGGGTCATAGATCTTTCATATTTTCCCGTTCGTTTTGGTATGTATCGTAAGAATTAGTCTAATCGTTCATGTCTAATAAACAAAACTGTTAATGTCGTATAAGGATTTTCAGTATTGACTGAGTGTGATAATTAATAATAGCGTTACTTATTAACGTCTCTATGGGACTTTATCGAATCCTTAGAAATATGAAGAATTGGCGTTTGCCACATACATTTCAACATTAAGCTGACAGAGATGAAAGGTTCTTACTCAGCTTTGCTTTGTATTATTTGTTGTTCATACGTTTTTGTTACGTTCCGAACGAATGAATGTAAGTTAGAAATGAACGTAAGTTTTTCTGTATGTTCTATTATGTATACCGTTCATACTATACTATACATTCGTTAATTCAATTACCACACAAATTCACGCCCATAAACACATTCTTTTATAATTTTGTTTTAATTAATTTTTTTTATATTAAAATTTTGAATGAAAAAACTTAAAGCGATAACTGTCAATATACAATCAAAATAAGTAAATAACTTGGGCGGGAAGGTTAATATAAAACTATAAACATAAAATACTATGTTTATTCTTTATAGTATAATATATTAAAAGAATAGAATAAATAGTAAACTATTATAGAATATTTGGTTTTGTAACAAATTTACTATATACAGAATGGATTGAAAAGAAACGGGGTTACGATGGAATAACATAAATGATATCACAGCTAAAAAGGGTCACGACTTCAACATCAATGCGATCTGGCGATTTCAGAAAAGAACTTGAGAATATCCTGAATGGAAAAGTCGAGTGATATCATGGCACCAGGATAGCATTTCTGGACGAGATCTTCGATATATTTGTATTGCTGGATAAATTCTTCTTGCATTGCTCTCCAAACAACCTAAGATATGATAATATTTTATTAAAAATAGGGAAAACTAGGCACGTAAAAGACATTTGGCAACATTGATAGTTATAGTTAGGTTAGGGGTAGTAATGGAGTGACTAAACGCCTCTAACATTCAACTCCGACTTTCGGCCTTCACGAGGCTACCCTGTTAACCTGCTATTGTGCAGGGACAAAAGAAAGAGGAGGAGAAGATGATCAGGGGCTGGGCCTGACTATCGTGGTTCACATCTTTCCTAATCCCCAAATCCCCTCCTTTTATCTCAGACCCAATCTAAGGTATCATGCGTCCGTGCATGAAAGATGGATGATACAGGGGTTACTGTATTATGAACGGAGCCTCAAGAGTACCAGACGACCCCCTTGAGTAAATAGCCTTACTCCGGTATGCGGTGCTCTTCTGGAGCGGACAAAATATCACCGATAGAGATACAGGGATTTTCCCCCTGTATGATACTAAGAAGAAGGAAGTCCGAAGAGCATTCTTCAGAAGCGCAGAGAGTCCAAAAGCGCTAACTAGTGGGATCCAACCTCCCACAAGTGCATCTAAGGACCCAAAGAAACCCTCCCGATGAAGGAGAAAGGAAGTCGCTTTTTCCCGAAACGTAGGGAGAAGAAACACCATTGCACCTGCTGACTGGATGTAAGGCAACTTAGTTGCACGGTAGGTGCTTCGGGACACTCAACAAAACCATAGAAAAACTTTTACCGCTGAACCAGCAAAAGTGCTGAGCTTCTTGGAGGCGTTGAAGCTAACTGCTGGGGTACTTTAGTACAGAAGAGGTACTTTTTTTTTTATTAAGATGCAGTGCTACAGTCACCCACAAATAATAATAATGCAGTTATATTATAGTAACATAAGGTTGTTCTAAGTTCTTTTTCAGTAAAAAATTGATAATAAAAAAATAAACAAGTTCTATTCTTTTCAAAGTGGAGATTTTAAGCTGACTTTTTTTAATATTTTGACCTATTTTTATAGTATCTAATTTTGGTTCAGCAAAAACCCAACACTATAAACTAAAAGGATATGATCTATATACACTTATTTGTCCTTCAAGGAAAATGAACAAAATGGAGGTTTACACAATAACTAAAACAAAATTCACCATATTCTGTTACCATTCGCAGAAAATTGCTTGTCTTCTTTTTTCTTATTTTTTTTTATCATGATCTACCGTCGGTAATTAATATACGGGGTATTTAAAGAGAATGACCCGACTTCATGAGTATTCTAAAAAGAAAAGGCAACAGAGAATTCAGTTGATACTGTGATTTACTTGCATGAGTTCTATTGCCAGGTTAGGTATGGACTGACAGGTATCGTGTTCTTGTTTTTGTGCTCAAGATTGGATATTTTGAATCTTGTTAAACAAGCAAAATATTTCGTATGGTAGTCGGGAAATCTAATGTTTATCAATTCGAAAAGAAGGCGTCAGTCTGTCGGTTTCGATCCTTAACTCTGTCCGTTTTAAAACAACCTTTACGGGTTAAATTAAAATACTCCAAGTTTAATTTAAAATAAGTACGGCTAATCCACATTAATCAAGCTTATTAACAGACCAAATAGAATTTAATGAAAAACTTTATACGAATTACTTCCTTCAGTATTGTAATAACAATGGTTTACTGTGACCTCCATATTTTCAATTTTCCTTGGTGATTTTAGGGAACACTTTATTCTACATATACCCATTTTAATTTGTAGGTGGCAACAGAATATATTTTTAAGAAACATTTTATTCCCTATTTTTTAGGGGCTAAAAAAATAACTCTATATATATATATATATATATATATATATATATATTTTCGTTGAACAGCTGACCGTATTTCGCTGATGTCATTTTCTTCACTAGTTTTTCAAGGTTTCTGAATACCTTCTTCTTTCCTTCATCCAAACGTTGGAGAATGTTAATTAAGTTATAACCGACATGTTTCGACTGGCTTCCAGTCATCTTCAGGGTGATTAATTAAACAAAGAGGAAAATTATTAGTCTTTGGAGTTGGTATTAAAACACATTATATAGTAGAAGTTTGAAGTAGCTGCTCTTCGGCCTGATTCGCAAGGGCAACTGACTGAGGTGGGGTGGATGGTGGGGTGGGGGTACTGACAGTTAACGGTTTTTTCATCCAATCAGGCGCATATAGTTTAAGCACTCTCTCACTACTACCGTTTGAATATTTATTGTAGGTTTATTCTGTTTAATTATTATTGCTTCTGCGATTTGCAGCCGATTGAAGTTGTTTTCTTTTCTAATTATTTTAGTTCCACTCACGAGTAGGTCTCTAGTTATTTTGGTATTATGCTTGTCCTCTGAATGTTTCTTGGGACCGCCTATAGAAAGGTGCATGGTAAGTCTTCTCGACAGTGATGTAGTTGTCATCCCAATGTATGAATCGTTGCAGGGCTCACGGTCCCCGATTTGACAGGTGTATTCATACACGAGATTAGACTCCTTCAGTTGAGAATCTTTAACCTTATTGCTATTTCTCATCACTAGGCTGCTTATGGTGGGGCTCCGATAATAGGTTATTAAGGCGACCTTATCCTCGGGTGAGGTGCATTTTATATTCTTCTTAATTATATCCTTGAGTACGCGTTCGTCTATTTTGTGGTCTTCCGAATACTGATTTTCGTAATAAAGGTTATGTGTTATGCCTGTTATTTGGTTATCGGTTTGACTGATGTGTTTCGAATTGAGATATTGTTTTAAAATATTGTCAAAGAGAGAGTTGGAGTAGCCGTTGTTAATGAGGGATTGTTTTGTAAACTCGATGTCCTTCTGAAATAGTTTCCAATTTGCTGTTGTTTTATAGACTCTATGTATCAAGGCTTTTATTGTTGAGTTCTTGTATTGTTGTGGGCATTCACTGTTAGCATTAAGATAAGGTGCAGAGTTTGTGGACTTCTTGTGAATTGATGTAGTAAGTTTTCGGTTATGGTAATCTATCTTTACGTCGAGGAAGTTGAGTTTATTATTGACAGCAATCTCTGAGGTGAATTTGAGACCGGACTCGTCTTCAAAAATCTCTTTAAGCCTGTTGAGTTCATTCTGATCTTTTACTACAACGAAACAGTCATCAACGTATCGGCAGTAGATAGTGGGTCTTGTCCCGAGTTTATTCATAATCTGGTTCTCCATGTGACACATATAGAAGTTGGCAAAGGTTACCCCCAGTGGTGAGCCCATGGCAACACCATATATATTAAATATATATATATATATATTTAAAAATAGTTCAATATAAACAAAGAAACAGAGAGAAATCAAAAGAACACACTTACAGTCTCTAATTTTCGGTTTGAACCGTCTTCAGGAGAGATAAGAGAGGGAAACCAAGCGCACTGGTTCAGAGACGGTTGGAGACCAACAGTGTTGCCGCATGCGCGCCCGTTCACAGAAAATAAGGTAGACAGGAATCAATTTATAATTACATTAAATTAATGGAATATGAAAACAATAAATAAATAAAAGAAAAAATTGAAAAAAATAAGGGAAATTGATACATATTAACGAACAGAGAAATTGATACATAAACAAAAGTACTGACTAAGCTATGATAGAATAAAATAAAACTAAGAATACAAATAATAATAATAAATGAAATAATTTATTAAAAAATTGGTGATAAAATATGAAAAGGCAAGGAACTTTTAAACATTATCGCTTTAGATTAAGGTCAGGTGCACTGCGCGCACTTAATAGCCAAATATGGGCTTCTTCGGAGGTTTATTTTTTAATAAATTATTTCATTTATTATTATTATTTGTATTCTTAGTTTTATTTTATTCTATCATAGCTTAGTCAGTACTTTTGTTTATGTATCAATTTCTCTGTTCGTTAATATGTATCAATTTCCCTTATTTTTTTCAATTTTTTCTTTTATTTATTTATTGTTTTCATATTCCATTAATTTAATGTAATTATAAATTGATTCCTGTCTACCTTATTTTCTGTGAATGGGCGCGCATGCGGCAACACTGTTGGTCTCCAACCGTCCAACCAGTGCGCTTGGTTTCCCTCTCTTGTCTCTCCTGAAGACGGTTCAAACCGAAAATTAGAGACTGTAAGTGTGTTCTTTTGATTTCTCTCTGTTTCTTTGTTTATATTGAACTATATTTGTCCGTTTTGGATCGTATTTCCAACGAAAAAAAGTATATATTTAAAAAGAATATCCGCACTGTTATTGACAAATTGTTTCTTAAGTTTCTCGAGCATCCGAAAATATTTTTTGAGTTCAAGATTGTTAATGACACGACTGACTTATGACGGGTACGAACGGGAACCGAATCCTCGGATACCACCTGTAACAAGGGTACTTAATATTCTTGCTTGTATCGTGAGACGTATAGTTAATCATAAAACTAAAACCTAAAAATACAACTAAGGCTTCTACGTACTCAATATTCCCTAGGAATAAAAACTTACAATCTAAACACTTATTAATAACATTCGTTAGAACAACATAACTTATAAAAATGAAAAGTCGATGGTAAAACCATGAGACTCTAGCAAGGCCTTTGACATCATTTAACCACATATGGACAAAAAAACTCAGTTTTCTTAATGATACCTGCAGTAAGTTTTCCTCCTCGCAGAGATGTTTTTCAACTTTCCTGTACAGATTATCCAGTCCTTTCTTAACCTCTTTGGCTGGATATTCTTTAATAACTTTCCTAAGTTCTTGTTTACTGAAGGCCATTTGATAACTTATTTCAGATTCTTTAACACCTTGTCCTACTTTCGCTTGAACCCCTTCGAAAAATAACTGTAAAACAATAACAAATTTAAAATTAAATGGTATTTCTAAAGTATAAACAAACAAGAAAATTGAACAGTCGTTACATTTAGTTTTTCCAAAGGCCTTCCAAAGTATCTCGTTACATATGCTTTTAATGCTTCGTTATACCTTAGTTTAGCTTCTTTTCTATATTGATCCAAAACAGATATTTTCAACTGAGATAATAAATCGTAAAGATGATGAAAGTTTTCTAAAATAAAAAAAATTAATTTAATATTGCATCAAAATTAGAAATATTAGTCCACTCTATGGGACTTCAAAAAAGTCAATATTTTGCTTAACAATAGCAAATTAAATTTTTTTAAAACACGTAAGTCCTTTCTTTCTTTTTTTTTTAAAAATTAACAAATTTCGAGCATCAAGCTTTCTTTTTGTTGCCCGAAAATTTGATTTTGTAAGTGTGTTTCTTTACTCTTTGTGTTACTTTTCTACGATTTTGAACTCGTGTTTATATATCAACCAAAAAACGAAGAAGAGCAACACACAGAGAAAGAGACACACTTACAAACTTAAATTTTCGGATGATCCATCTTCAAGAGAAAAGAGAATGGGAGAACGGCCGTTGTGTTTCCGGCGTACTTGGTCGCCCATTCTCTTTTCTCTTGAAGACGGTTCAAACCGAAAATTAGTGACTGTAACTGTGTGCTTTTAATTTCTCTATGTTTCTTTTTCTACATTGAACTATATTTGTCCGTTTCGGATCGTATTTCCAACGAAAAGTGTATATATATATATATATTTGAAACACAAATCAAATTTTTTTATTCCCCGAGGAACTGAGAAGAGCCTGTAGGACATTAGAGAAACTCTCAAAAAAGGTAACCAAGCATGATATTGGCATAAAAATTTGTAGAAACTTCTTTGCAAGAAGGATTGCTAACCAACCTTCGACTATAATAATATATATATATTATATTATATTTAATATATGTAAATATAATAAAAATAAATATTAGTGAAGGTTGGTAGCAATCCTTCTTGCAAACAAGTTTCTACAAATTTTATGCCAATATCATGCTTGGTTACCTTTTTTGAGAGTTTCTCTAATGTCCTACAGGCTCTTCTCAGTTCCTCGGGGAATAAAAAAATTTGATTTGTTTTGATTTTTTTATTCCCGGAGGAACTGAGTAGAGCCTGTAGAAGATACGTTTCGGATCGTATTTCCAATGAAAAGTGTATATATGTCCAGTATTTATATTTTAATGAGATTTAGTCTGGTAACATACTGGACCCAACCTCGAGAAAATGGAAATATTGTAGAATATGTGTGGTTGAGATAAGCTACGTATATATATATAAACTAAATTCTCAGAAAGAAACCAGTTATTGCTCTTGAAAATGGACAACGTCCGAAACCGTTTCAAGCACCAAACACAAGCATGATTTAAACCTGCAACTAACTTTTGTGGCACTATAATATAATTATAATTATAATTCAATGCACTCGTATCACAACAAACATGTAGCCCAACGTACCCATTTTAACAACTTCTGGCGGAGTTTTAGGATGGTCTGAAGCAATGGTGGGAAGAGCTTCGAACATGGCTGACATGATCTTAGCATACCATTTGTCAAGATCAGACCGACGATCAGTGTCTTTGAAGATAATTTCAGATGCTTTAGCAAATTCCTACAAGATGCAAAACCAATTTATTATTATTATTATTATTTTTTGGCTTCAAGTCATTATAAAATACATACATATTAATAAACAAACCTCAAAATTAGATACAAAAGGTAGAATGCCACATTTTGATTTCCTGTTTCCTCGACAATCGTGTATTGATTGGACTTGGAGTTGCATAAAGCTATCGTAATTCCGTTTAACTCGAACAAGAACAGATCCAAAACTTTTGCTAAGAAATGAACCGGCATCTTGAGCTGTTAATACATGGACACTCAGCTGAACCAGACAGCACATACGTAATCTGCAATGGACAAAACATGAAGCACAGCAACATGACTTTAAACTCTATAATGTTGAACAAACAAATGCAATAAAACACCATGAAACAAACAACGACCATCGAAAACCCCCACAGCCTTTATTCTGGCTTATAATAATTTAGTACAGGGGTTCTCAACGTGGTACACATGGACCCTCTAAAGGTCTACAGAAGGTCAGACAGAGTCCACAAGAAAAAAATTGTAATATCGGGTCAATAACAAATCTATAAGCATATATCATAACGACGTTTATATCAATAAAGTCGCGGCCTGACTTTCAGAATATTCAAATATTAGAAACTAAACATCAGGCGCAATCAATGTTCTCATTATTTTGTCAAAAATATATCAATATTTTAAAATATTATATTAGTCTTTTTTATGTTCTATGAAATTCAATTTTTTTTAATTTACGAATTTATTATATACTATTACAAAGGTATAAAGTTTTAAAAATATTGTTATATATTTGTATTTGAAATTCACGTTACTAATATAATGGAATTATTTCATTGTTGGATTTTTTAGGGGGCCATGTTAACTCAGTGGCAACATACTCGTATCGTATGGTAGATACACCTTTTCATCCTTTTATTAATATTAACATTTATAATATTAACAGTTGGCCAGCTCCTTTTGCAGTTGAACCCTGTTAGCAGGAAGTTAGTTCATTGTCTGAATCTCTCAGTCTGAGAAAATCTCAGTATAACTACCAATACTTTCGTTAAAGAGACGTACATGCCATCGATTTTTTCAAAGTAGGAGATGAAGTTGACCAGCTCGGTTCAATGCTCCCAAATATAACAGACATCATTTTCCTAACTTCTTCATTGATGTATTTCTGATTGTTAGGTTTTTGGTTTTGATCAGGATCGTCGATTTTAACAGTAGGGCATCCATCAAGGGTTGTTTGAGTGTTCTAGAATAAGAGAAAGTCAGTGGATTTGGAGTTGCGAATCATGCATGGTAGGAAGGAGGAGCAAAGCATACCTTTGGCGTTGACTCTAAAGAGTCTAAATGGAAAAAGGTAAGACAAAACTGTTGTTCAGAAAGGCAGGCTGGTTCCAACTGGCCTAAAACTTTGTCTAGAACTTGACTGAAGCGAGTCCTAACGGAGACGTCTGTGTCTGGCCACTGGTCTCGCTCGACACCCACCAGAGCCAGCCCAGAGTCGGCACCGCCTCCACTGCCCCCGCCGCCGCCTCGCCCACTGCGCATGTCCTCTCGAGAGCCGCCCACATTCGCTGCAACCACACACACATTAGCTCCACGGGTCAACTCTCCAGTAGTACATGAAACAACTTCATAATCAGGTATACACTCATAGTCCAAGTATAAACCTTATATCATAATTGTATATTTGTTGGTTACTTATTGCATTATGTATTTACTTTAGGGCCTCTTACTGATCTTTAAGTCCTATAGCTAACCTTTAGACACTGTTGCTGGGCTTTAAGTAACAATGGTCAGACTGATTTAATGTTTTTAAGGATCTTTATATTTGTTTATAAAAACAAAAACCATTCTATATATATTCATAGCATATATAGTTATTTGAAAACTAAACCATTTTCTAAACAAAAAAAATAGGAAAAGAAAAATAACCAAAATGAAGTTACCTGATGGTCCAAGCACTTGCTGTTTGGCTACCTCTAGGAAGTTCCTAATGTCTCTCTCATAGAGTTTGCCGATTGTGTCAGTATATACTTTAGTCAGACCTGAATACGCCTTTCGATCCATGGCCTAAAACAAACAATACTTCATACTGACTGATAGAAAGTTGCTTCTAAGAAAACAAATTAAACATTTGAAAGAACCATGCCTTAGATGTTACAATTAACATTCGCATGACTTTAAAAGTAAATAAGTTATCATAAACACAATAGGAAATGAATCTGCAATGAATTCTGTAAAAGAAACACGGATATTTCTATAGTCAGAGTAGGGCTCACCAGCCATATTTTGTGAACTCTTTTAAGTATGTTCTTTCTGTGAATTCAGTTTATTTCGTTAATGAAATCTTTTTATTTAATTGCTTATATGAAAAATTGAACTTTTAAATAAAACATACATTTTATTTTTAACTATATCCAATTAACTTAACAAATATAACATTTTTTTTGAATATCTTATACCATAAAGACAAAGAGAATAAGTTTCTAGGGAAAAGAATTTTGGTGAAAAAAAAGGTAGTTTGATTCAAGTCACATTTGCTTAAATGGAGTATCGCGAAGCCTTCTGCTAGAGTGAGAGCTACTAGCTTCATCATAAAACTTGTTATAAGTAGAAGAGTGATATTAATAAAACGACAAGTGATAAAATGGATGGATATGTTTGGCTTTATTGGTTCACATACAATCAGATCAATGAGGGGCTTACCTAATGTAAGAAGGAATGATAGTAGTATAGTAGTGATGAGCATTAGACTGACCTTTATCCAGTGCATGAGGTCAGTATATATAGCCAAGTCTCGGTGGATGGAGAGATGCCTAGGCAGGTTTAGTTCAATGGCTCCAGAACTGTGCTGCGGTGCAACACTCAACTCACCCGGGTCATTTCCCTAAACAGTCATATAAAGTTTGCAACATAAGAAAAAAAAATCTTCGCTTTGAATGATTTAAACTATTATAAAAATACTGCACACCAAATGGACGAACAAATTGTTTAGATGTCTCGATATGATATGAGAAAACTTTGTTTTCCATTTATCAAATCTCTTTCTTTGATCTTGAACAGATGACAGTTGAACAAGTGCCGGGTGTATTTCGGTGTTCATAACAGCGTGAAGGGCATTTGCTGCTTCGACAGCGGCCCTCAACCCTTCGGCTGAGGTCAGCTCTGCGTCTACCAAGGCTTCTTGATGCTTGCTGCTTAGCTCCAGTTCATGCTGAAACAACAACAACATATCATTATTGTTGGTACCATCAAGATTGTTCATATGCCTTTAGTTACTTCACCGGTTTCCCATCTCCGACATATACATAATATACAGATTCAATAAATAAAAAAATCCTCTACTTACAATAACTTTTTCCAATTCAGCAAACAATTTGTTATTGTTTTTGTTGGCTATTTCAATCAACATGTTCTTCTCCTCCATCTTTTCCATTGTGTTCCTCACGTGACACAGCACATCTTCATAAGCGCTTATCTGGTTTTCTACTTTCTCTACTTCCATTATAGCAATGTCTAGTTGGTCCATCAAAGAGGATATTTTCTGTTCCGATGCTATAACATTTTGAACGTTTTCCTAAAAACAATAGAAACGATTTTATATAAAATTAGACGCAATATATTTATAGGAACCTGAGGGATCTGGTTATTTCCAAAGTCCTTACTGATATTGTGCTTTTACCTTTAGTACTAGTACTTTTAGTACCACTAGTAACCTTTAGTACTGTTCTAGAGGTGGAGACTCTGGCTAATTTTTGTGTGTGCACCAATTCCAGTTATAAATTATTTCTATTGCCGGGTTGACATGAACATTCTACATTTTCATTATATCGGCAGTTCTACATTTTACCCCACTTAAAATCTTATTTATCTTCAGGTTAGGTGCAGTGGTAAGGTAGTCCCACAAGACTAAACATTGGTCCTTTGTCATACCACGCAATGAAGATTGATTCTACTATGGGAGTCCTACACTTTGCCTCATTCAAGTATCTTTATATTAGGGATATTTTATGAGTACCTGGCATCATACAGGATGATATTTTTTCTCCTTGTGCATGAAATAAATCGAGGACCACAGTGGGTATTGAACCAAGGATCTACAAGTCCAGAAGCGAGCACGCAAGCTATTGGGCTACCCTGACCCCCTATAAGACTGGTTTAGTTTAATCAATTCATTGTGTTTTAATTATTGTTATTAGTTTTTGAATTTGATAGGTCTGAAGCTATTTGAACTCTTATTAGAAGATCACTAATATTTCGATATAATGTTGTTGCTATTTCTAACGTTCTTACTGACAGGCTGCTTTTATTAGATGAAGAATACTTCTAATAGTGGAAAGTGTGGTTCATTTGTGTTTGTGCACCCTTCCTAGTTATAAACTAATCTTACAAACTACTCCTTATAATGTCATGAGTCACACTACAGGGTTGATACTATATCAGCCGTTCTATGTTTTACCTTAGTCAAAAGTCTATATCACCTTTTTATCTATCTTTAACTAGATAGACTAATCTATCTGTCTGTAAAGTTTGCACCATGAGTACGACCTATGGAATGAATGTATTGCTCAATAATTACGTATTTAAGGAAGTTTGGTTGCAGTGGCAGTCCCACGAGAGAACACGAAAAGGCTAAAGATTAGCCCTTAAGGAGCCCTAACCCAAGTGTAACTACCATAGGGATCTTTAATGAGTCCTGACAAAGTACCCCTTAACGTCTTCTCTTAGAGGCGACGTGTTCAGATTTAGTCACCTCCCGCGTGAATATCGCGCAATAAACATTCTACATTGGCAATCCTAAATTCTGCCCTAACTCAAATGTATCTACAACAATAGGTATCTTTAACGAGTACCTGACACTTTACGTTGTCTCCGAAAGATGACATGTGTCATTTATTTACCTCTTGCATTAATAAATCGAGGACCAGAGTGGGTATTGAACCCCGTATCTACCAGTTCAGAGATGAGCACGTTACCACTGGGCTAAGCTGGCTCCTTTATCTATCTCAATTATTTAGTTCAATTTAGTTGCACTCTGCTACTCTCAAATTATTAGTATACCCTAGTGACCGTCATTATCCCAGCTTATTGTTTATGAAAGATCTACTGGAATATTTCGATATAATGTTGTTGCTATTTCTAAGCGTGTCTTACCTGGGCTGCTTTTGAAATGAAGAATATTGCTAATAGGGAGAGTGGGTTCATTTGGTTTTTCATCGGCCACTGAGTTATAAACTAATCTTACAAACTACTTCTTATAAGTCATGAGTCTGACACTGTGTTGATACTATATCAGCCGTTCTGATGTTTTACCTTAGTGCAAGAACTTATATCACCTTTGATCTATCTTTAACTAGATGAGGACTAAAATGACTTCCTTGTCTGTACGAATGTTATGAGCGCAATGAGTCACCCTCATGGAATGTAAATGTACAGTACAATGGAATTACGTATTAAGGAAAGTTTGATGGTGCAGCACAGAGTAACCAAAAGGCTTGTTAGCCCTTATAGAATGTAGCCCTAAATTTTGCCCACATGAACCCAGGGTGATAGGATCTTTAAGAGTCCTGACAAAGTAACGCCTTCCCTCTTAGAGGCGACGTGTTCAGATTTAGTCACCTCCCGCGTGAATATCGCGCAATAAACATTCTACATTGGCAATCCTAAATTCTGCCCTAACTCAAATGTGGCTTTAATAAGTTTATAAAGGACACATCTCCACCTCTAACGATGATTGTCGAAATACATAAGTGAGTTATGCCTGTGTGTATCTTTGTTGCTTTTGTTTTATTTTTTATCTCAACTCCTATAGACCGTTTTTATTTTATATATCTTTGTATTTATATAAAGTATGCTACCATTCTTCATCTATCTTATTGAACAAATTTTTTCAACTGTTCATGTAAACCAAAAGACAACTATAAATAAAAATATCCTATCTCTTTCTTTTCAGATTTGACTGTAATCTTATACTAATTTGATAGTCTAGTTCTGTGAATTGTAAACCATGATTTGCTTTCACCCCCACTCTCTTCTTATCACAAATACCTTAAAGTTAGATTGTTGCTACATGAACTCATTTCCTGTCATCCATACCTGTTTCCTACCTTCTACAAAACAAACTCGGTATGTCTCCTCTTACTTTTTCTTATTTCAGTTTTGTATTTTATTTTCAAGTTATTACAATATTATTTTTGTTAGTTTTGATTTACAGTCATACCTCGGTTCTCGATGTTCCAGAAGCCCGTTTGTAAAACTAAATCGAGTAAATTCCAAAAAAAGTGTTTTTTCATTAAAAAATAATGTAAATAATTTTCATCTGTTCCTCAACTTATTTAAAAAAAATTAACATTCATTTAAAACAAAATATTTTAAGGATATCAGCTTATATTTAGAATGGTGGCTGAAGATAACGTCATTAAAAGAGTTCAAAGTTCTTCTGACTCCGGTTTTTGTCTGGGTGGTAGAGAACCGACAAAGTTTTGGAGTTCGTTCAACTTGGACGAATAAACATCATCGTATTTTCGCAACTTTCGACAACCGAAGGGAAAAAATTTGTAATTTGTTTCTTCCAATTCCGAACTGTACGAGTTTTGAATCATTTGAGAACCTAGATATGATTGTATATTGTTGTTAAACCATGTTTAAACGAACCAAACATGCCGTTTTGTGAATAGTGTTTTATCTATGATTGACAAGAATGTATAAATACCAAACAATAACCTAACTGGACAGCTATACGAATAAACAGTCAATATATAAGAACAGGCAGTTTCATTTGCTACAATACGATATGATTTATACATGAAAAGTCAACGAACAGCATTAACCAATTTAAGATGATCATTTTTAATGAGTTAATTAACCAACCACTATCAGGATACTGCAGTATGAATAATTTTGTGCCATATATATTATACTATTTTATAATATGTTATACTATTTTATTTACATTAACAATGTACACATATAATCGAACGATTAAAAGAAAGGAACACTGAGAAACAACAAAAAAACAACTTATTTCAATATTTCGACCTTGTCCTCATCAGGAGAAGTTGAATAAACAGTAAACTTATTAGCTAGCCAGTTGTTGCTGTTTGCCAGTCGAGAAAAGCTCAACTTCTTCTTCACCTCCTGATGGCAAGGTCGAAGTATTCAAGTGAGTTTTTATGTTCCTCCGCGTTCTTACCACTGTCTTATTGAAACGTTTGCTGTCCTTTATATATATATATATATATATATATATATTGTGTAATATATATATTTATATATATAAAGGCTTCTTTAGGTCTTGGAAATAAACTTCTCGGTTGAGATTTAACTCGGACGAAGACCGCTTGTTACGGTCGAAAGATCTTAGTCTTTTTTCTGATTTCCTACTTTAGTTTGAACGTTGAATTTTATTTCACGTATTTATTGTGAATATTGTTATACGTATGAAAGTACTGCGATCAAGTCCAAATCAAAATCGAGTTTTCAACGGAGGTACACATTTTAACGAAACCTGAGGATAGTAAACGTTGTTTATTTGGTTTGTGTATGTGTGTCAGTGTTTGTGCGGATCAGATAGCAGGATACCCAAAAAACAAGAGTTATTATTATTACTCAATTATATTAAACTGACTTTCTTCTTTTGAAGGAGGGACTGAGGATCTGCTATGAACCAACACCTCTGACACTTTTTTCTCAAGAGAATATTTGCATCTATTTAATGATTCCATATTGAAAATCTTAATTTCTGCCTAACTCAATATATTTAGGAGGGCGTTAAGTCGTCAGTCTCGAGCCTGTACTATTTAAAGATAATCAAAATACACTTGAGTAAGGCAAAATTTAGGACTCCCAATGTATCAATCTGGTAACGTCGTTCGCTGATTACTGAACTGTGTGTCCATTAATGAAAGGCTCCAAGTGTGACCATAGGGAAACAAGCAATTATTCTTTGTTTGGAGGTCAGATGGTTTCACAAAGTAGCACATGTACTATCTGACTGTAACTATTGAGTTAAGGACCTTATTACGTCTAGGATGGGTTAATCCTGTACCAATGGCACACTAGGACTACACGTGTCATCAGACTTTCACTAATGGGCTAAGTACTCAACCTGTCTAGGATAGATAGATCCTGTGCTAGTGACACACTGGGACCACAAAGGGTCACACGTGTCATCAGACTTTCACTAATGGGCTAAGGACTCAACCTGTCTAGGATAGATAGATCCTGTGCTAGTGACACACTGGGACCACAAAGGGTCACACGTGTCATCAGACTTTCACTAATGGACTAAGGACTCAACCTGTCTAGGATAGATAGATCCTGTGCTAGTGACACACTGGGACCACAAAGGGTCACACGTGTCATCAGACTTTCACTAATGGGCTAAGGACTCAACCTGTCTAGGATAGATAGATCCTGTGCTAGTGACACACTGGGACCACAAAGGGTCACACGTGTCATCAGACTTTCACTAATGGACTAAGGACTCAACCTGGCTAGCATTGATAGATCCTGTGCCAGTGGCACAAGTGCCATTAGACTTCCACCAATAGGTTAAGGCCTAATCCCGACTAGGATGGATAGATCCTGTGCCAGTGGCACACTGGGACCACAAAGGGTCACACGTGTCATCAGACTTTCACTAATGGACTAAGGACTCAAACTGTCTAGAATAGATAGATCCCGTACCCGTGGCACAAGTACCACTGGACTTTCACTAATAGGTTAAGGCCTATCCCCGATTAGGATGGATAGATCCTGTGCCAGTGCCACACACTGGGCCCACAAAGGGTCACACGTGCCATCAGACTTTCACTAATGGGCAAAGGACTTACCCCGTCTAGGATGGACAAATCCTGTGCGAGTGTCACCATAAAAGCTTCTGCATTACTGATAGCATAGCCACATTGTTCCATCAACTGTTCCAAATCAAACTCCTCCCGTTCACTGAGAGCCTGATAGTCTTCAAATTCTCGAGGCTCAACTCCTTCCATATTGCTACCTTTAAATTCAACAACAATGGTTTAATTATTTGTCACAATTGCTTAAATATCACAATAAATAGTAAACTTACCAATTAGAGTTCTTTGGTTTTCAGGAACAACATCCACTTCAATTGCTGTCCACTCGGATGGAACATTTTTAAATGTAGGTTTGTCTTTCAAATACTGGCAGCATTGCTAAAAAAAAAACAAAACAAAAAACAAACCCAGTGAATACTGTGTATTTATTTAATAGTGAAAGACTTTTGTTAAAGCATATTACAAATATAGACTTACTTTTAATTCATTAAATAATATTAAAATTAAACTCTCTTAAGTCTCCACAGAAAATCACTTGACTTCGTCAGGAGGCTATTAATTTATCGTATTTCTTACTTCAATTTCGAAAGTCATTTCTTTAAAACTGTAAAATTAATTAATAGGTGGCTATTTGGTCAATCATGCAACCAAAGCACGCCTATCAATCTGCCAGATAAGATTAAATAAATGTAAAAAAAAGTAAAAACAGTTGTTTTGAAACTGTTGTTTATATAAACAAAAATTTATATAGTAGGAAACATTCCAATCGGGTAGGTTACATACTATAAAGGTTTCAATTTGTTTTTCACATTAGCAATTAAATTAAATTTCACATCAAAATTAAATATTAGAAGGTGAAGTAAATTATTCATTAAACAATGACTTTGATTTTATGATTAATAAAGAAAAAATATGTAACACGCAATGACTCTAAATTTTTTTCTGCACTAATCTTTAAAAGGATGTATCAAGAAGTTGGATATTTCAAATTACTCCATCAATAACAAGAAGGAATATGAAGAGGTACGAATTAAACTACGAATACATGAAAAGTACAGGAAGAAGAAAAATTCAACAATACTGGGTCATATTTTTAATCAAATATACTTAAAAAATCTACTTGTATACTTCTACTAAGCTAAAAGATGCATATATTAAAAACAAACAAAACGTTTCTGTCATAATTAAAGGTGATACCTTCCACAAAACAACAACAAAACTTTGCCTCTCTTGAGGGTTTTCTGCATACCATTTGTAAATTTTATCAAACGTCAGATCAAATTCGTTGGTTTCCTAAAAAAATAAATGCGACAATTACAACTTTCATTGTTTTTCAAAAACTTTTAGGAGAATTAGATAAATAGGACTGAGACAGTTTACAAAGCAAATGAAATAGTTACAATCACAGTATATATTATATATAAACTAAACAAAAAAAAATTATATTTACAATTGGTTTTACTTACAATAGAGCTCGTTTTCCCGTCAACTAATTGAAGACTACTAAGTGGCCAACAATTTTTCTTTTTAAATATGCCTTTTTCATTTTTTTTAACCTGAAAGAAAATAAAAAGAATGTATGAGGGAAGGAGGAATGTAAAAATGGTGAAAGTTAAGCCCAAAAATAAATATTACACACATTCGTAATGAAAAATTACTTCTGAGGGAAAAGTTTTTAAAGTTTTAAGAGGAAATAAACATTTGACAGAAGGCTATTCAAAGATCTCCAAACAGCAAGTAGTTCACCTTCTCTATCAGTTATTGTTTGTTCAATCAGTTGATACAATTGACTAAATGGCACACGATTTCTGAGAAATGAAACCTATTTTTTTTTGAAGGTAGCCCTTAATTTGGCCATTTCAAAGTCTCTGATAATACCTTGTTATTTATTTCAAAATTAAATTAATATAACTAAGGGAATTTTGATATTAATAGTTTAATGAAATGCACCTGATAAATGTTCACGATTATTGGAGCCTCCCTAGTGATTGAAACACATAAAAAACTGCTCTTCTTCTTTTTCATTTGTTTATATACATTGACAAAAGCAAGGAGACGTTCATCGCTTGGCTGAAAGACATCCTTTTGAAGAGCATGTCTTATGGCAGCCATTATTTTACGAATACGAGTAAAAATATAAATTCGCTCGAACTAATAACTTAGTGTATAAGCGTTGATGTTTATAACCTAACATTACCTCCTCCAAGTGAAATTGTTAGATTGTGGCAGGTTTTGTTATTATATTTTATTTAAATAATATTGGGAATATGGACCTTTTGTGCAAAGGTCTGCAATATTATCCTTTTTATTCCTTTATTATTTATAAGTCATGCAAAATTTATTAGTTTATTCAGAAGACTTAGTTTATTCATATATGCTCCGAGTAAAGTTCGTTTATGTTTTTATTGATGTGTTTTTCATTTAGAGCATAGTACAATAATGTGTGCAATTAAAACTCACCTCATTTCATAGATGCATAACTTAAATAGTAATGTATTAATGCTCTTACAGGCAATATGTAGGAGCTACGATAGTGCTTAACAAAGGACTTCTAGTAAAACAAAAAATCAACCTTCCATATACTGAGGAGACTTCGCCTTACCTATAACTCTTACAATGATTTCAAGGTATAACCTTAAATTACAACTTTTATTCATTCTATATTCATGTATTCTGTTTAACTCTTCTGCTTACTTTTGTAAAATCTAGAAAAACCTTTTTTTGTAAACAATTTTGGAGTATACTTATTTGTATGAAGAAAATGAGTACAATCTAATGTGCATTTAATTTTCTTGTTTAGATTATGCTATGTAATTCTAATTAATTTTTGGTGTTTCTTTAATTAATTGCAATTATCGTTGTCATGACTTAACGAATTTAATAAGATGCATACTGGATACACTAATTCAGTATGTATCTTAATTTTATACTCTAAACTAATGGGAGATACTTATATCTGAGTTTTAGAGTTGTTTACATTATGTTTATTCTGTATTACAAATTATTATTACTACATCTAATAGTACTAATGTTTTACCTATTTGTAGTTGTAATTATTAGTGGAGTTTCAGTGCAAATTGTTTATGATACGAATCTTTTTGCTTATAGTAAAGTTGAAAGAGTGTAGAGTGAAACTTGAGCGTTAGAATTTCATATTATTGTTATGAAGGAGCCTATTAACAGTTCTGGCTGTCAACGCCACTTAGTAATTCAGTCAAATAAATTGGGACATCACAAGAAATCCTGTATAAGGGATTCAAACACACCCACCTTCTATACTCAAAGAAGGAAACCTAACCGACCAAATTATAAGACATTTGTCAGTTTTCAATTGAAACTCTCAGTTGTTGACGTTTTATGTAAAACATTTTTGATAGGAAAATAATGGGAAACATAAAGTCATGCATAAACAACAAATATGTGAAGAGCGTTTTATAAAAATCTGTAGTGGCCTACACTCAACATTACACTAATCGTGATTGTAGTAACAAACTCGTTGATAATGAGTTGAGTTTGTTTTTATTTAAATATGACTATAGTGTAGTTGCATAGGGCCAGGTTAACCGAGTGCTTCAGGTGTGTTTTGTGATTGTTTAATGCTAGACGAAATCTAGATAATGATGTAGAATATATGTCGTCGAGATGGAAAAAACTTTTTAATAAGAGTCATACGTATCTTTCAAAAAAAAAAGAAAAAAAAATTTTTCTGAAGGATGTTTTGACTTATAACTAGATTAGGGGGGCCATGTTAACCCAGTGGCAACGTGCCCGGCTTTGCACTGTTAGGTCCGGGGTTCAATACCCACTATGGCTCTCGATTTATTCACGCCATCAGTTCTTTTAATGTCAGGTACTCGTTAAAGATTACAACTCTACATAGGCTCGAGCTAGGCGAAAATTAAGACTTCCAATGTAGAATCAACATTACTAGTATAGGAGGCTTGCCCATTACTAAAATGGATGCCAAACAATAAATGAGTCATACTTTCCTCCCTTAGGTGTCTGTCCCCGAATCATTACGATTGCCAGGTACTCGTTAAAGATCCACTACTCTAAATTACACTTAGTTAGGCCAAATATAGGACTTCCAATGTAAAATTGTTCATTTTTTGACCAATGTGTGGCCTATGTGTATGTCCTTATGTGACTGCCACTGCAACTTAACCTATAGTGCAGACTTAATATCAAACGCTTGCTAAATATTAAGAAAATATAGTTGATCATTAATGATTTCATTTGTTTAATGTAACTATATCCATTTGATTTATATCCAGATCGTTATCCTTTGTCGATCTTTCAACAATTTGGAGAGGATGCTGCATTTAATCAAAGGTAGTGCCATCTATCACTTCTCATGATGACATTTTCATCTACCTATCCTTCTGTATAGTATACAGAATAGGATTGGTTATTTAAGTATCTAGTAGGTCATCTAGAAATAATCTCCACAGTCGTGGCGATGAGACCCCTCCCTTGGGAAAACATTTTTGATAGGAAAATAATGGGAAACATAAAGTCATGCATAAACAACAAATATGTGAAGAGCGTTTTATAAAAGTCTGTAGTGGCCTACACTCAACATGCAATGTTGATAGATACAATCACAGTTCTATCTGTCGTAGAGCCAACACTCTCACCAATTATTCTTGCGCTAGCTTATTGTAATCCGTTATATACATAGTTCCTGGATTAATACATATATGTATTAGTGCTAATTTAATAAATTCGAGAAATGATGTCAAAATTCTTTTAAATATACATGAAGCAGTCTAGAGTGATTCCTTTAATAATTAAAGAACATTCTCTTTGGTTAACAATTTTTAAACTGATTCCGTTGATTAGCTCTTTTGGCAATGTGGCTTATGAGGATGTTTATTTACTAATAACTTACCTTCTTATTACAGCTGAAATGTAATAGTATAGTATACTTTAACTAGAAGTAATGTGTAGTAATCATGAAAACAATTCTATCTGAATATTTTGATGGATTTACCCGTTTTTGAGCTCCCTAAACCATTTGTAATGTTTTTCCGGTGATGACTGTTTATATGTGACCGGGTCTCTCTGTATCTATAATTTTTGTTGTCATTCTACAAATCATACCGTTTGATGGATCAAATTTATAGTTTACAAGAAAATGGGTCTTATAGTGTAGTATGTGCCCTATTGTTTTGAGACAGTATTTCATAATGGAAAAGTCATTTTTATGACCAAAATGTGTTTTTTAAATAACATTTATTTTCCTTAACTACTAACTAGAAACTTGGCGATTGTTATAGACTGATAATAACATTAACAGAAAAAAACTTGAGAAATTTTCATAAGTCGGTTTTGGCATATAAATGTAAAATTATTGATGTGATTGATTCTAAAAGTTTCCGAGAGGACTAGCTAAATACCTTTTATTTCATGGTGTTATTTAGATGTGAATCTACAACTTTAGCTTTATAGGATCTCCTCTTTGGAATCAGCTTGCTGCAGTGAGTCACTTTGTGTGTTTTACTAAGCCATTGTCGCTTGAAGAAGCAATTTTCAGATATTTGTTTTTCATTTGGTCTATAAGAAAATAATCAAAAACGTCGTTGTGAGCTTTTATTTGGTACCACCTTACTTTGTCTAGGTTGGTTGAGGTGAGGTGTGAGTAATAACTGCGTCATTATTCACACACACACACCACACTACATCTACTTGTATTTAGATATGAATGTTCAACACTATTTTTCTTTATCGAAGTTTAGTCTCAAACAGTAAAACACCTCCAAGCCAACGTGTTGTCCATATTTGTAAACATCTTCAGGGCTATATCAATACAAAAATTAATTATAGTATCATGAAATATATATAAATATTACACATAAACACGTGAAATAACGATCAATGATCAAACCACAATATGAAATGGGAAGACTAAGATCTTTCAACCAGTTGGGTTTTTGACTCCGATGAACCGCTTGTTACGGTTGAAAGATCTTAGTTTTGTTTTCCCATTTCATATTTTGGTTTGATCATATATATATATATATATATATATAAGTTACAGTATTTATATGATTTTTTTCATGTGACCGTAATAAATTTTGCATTCTTGTTGCCCTGAAGATGTATACTAAATGTTGACGAAACGTTGGCTATGGTGTTATACTGCTTGACGCTGGACCAAATATCAATAAAGAAAAATAGTGTTGATTATATGGGGTCCATATAAGAAAACATTGTTTATGAGTGTTTTAATATTCGTTTTTTTTTAATTTCGACTTTTTTTAAGTATTGTTGAAAAGAAAAAAATGGAAATTCCTTTGGATAAAACAGTATTCAGATAATGTATATATTTCTTCAGATACTGTAGAAAAGTTATTTCTTTGGATAAAACAGTAGTAGGTTAGGTTGCAGTGGTAGTCCCACAAGTGATCATTGGCCCTTTGTAACATCACACATTGAAGATTGATTCTATAGTGGGAGTCCTAAATTTTGCCTAACTCAAGTGTATTTAGAGATCAAGTAGGGATCTTTAACGAGTACCTGACATCGTACAGGTTCGGGATCGACAGTTTAAACTTCCTTCTCCGAGAGACGAATGCTCAGATTATTCACCTCCTTCATGAATAAATCGAGGACCAGGTGGGGATCGAACCCCGGTCCTATCAGTTCAGACTCGAGCACGTTAACCACTGAGCTAACCTGGTCTCTCGGATAAAACAGTATCTTTTAAACTAAGCCATTAATTTGTGTAAACTCTGTAGTAAATTGCAAACTATATTGTTAAATTTTTTATAATCTAGTAGATGTTAATTTGAAGTGTGAACCGAAATTCAAGATAATTAATATTGTTTTAAATACTGTTTTATGTAAAGAAAGTTCCCTGCATTATTTTGACATTTACTGTTTAGTACAGTCTTGAAAATGTCGAAAAATACTGACGGAATGGTAAATTATTAAAATGAATTTTTTTCATGCTATTGTAATTAGTTTTTGTCTTGAAGTAGCCCTGAAGATGTCTACTAATATAGACGAAACGTTGATTTAGTGGTGTTTGAGCTGGAGTGCTTGATAAAGAAAATAGTGTTAAATATATGTGGTCGAGATAAGAAAACATGGGATATGATTATTTTAATTTTAAATACATTTTTTTATTTTGATTCCGAGTATTGTTGATTCAATTTTTGTTTTTGTTTTTTTAACTTTCTTTGAGTAAAATCTTGAAACTTGTTTTATTTTTACTATAAATTAGTTTTATAATTGCACAATATCTAGCCAATAATAAGTTACAACATGATAATAAATAAATAATCATACAAAATGACTTGGTTGTACCATTACTGAATGTGCGACTCAAGCTAAAGTTGTTTTTCTTAAGTGTTTCCGCGACCTTGGCGGTTATGGGTCACCTGTTTGGACACCCTCTTGCGGTCTGTCTAAGATCCAAGATTAGAACTCGGAAGTTTCTCTTTACAACCACAATTTGACTTCTCAAGCTTTTGTTTTTTTTTTTGCAATAAAATATACGCTTGACAATATTATACCATGAGATTCATCTTGATTTTGATTATAATATTAACATAATTATAATTTTAACGTATATATACATCTTTGAATTAATAAAATACTTGTGCAATCTGTTAAAGTATGATATTTACTCATGATGGGGAATTGCAACAGTTTTCGTCTCCACAGAATAAAGAATTTTATATTGTTAGTTTTGAAATAAAACTCTTTTTTGTGTGGAGGCAATTTTTGAAATTCCCCTTCCTTGAATTATATTTTTATTTGAATATTATAGAATACTAGAAAAAAATTCCTTTTTAAGTTTGTAGGCCTCTATTTTGTAGCGTTATTTTCAGTCTATTGCGGTTTACGCTGTTTTCTATTTTTATCTCCTCTGGGTCAATGCCTATACGCTTGCCAAATCTTTGACCTTCTGCGTTTATCCAAATTTATATATATATTTTTTTTTGTAATCCATTCTGATTAAAGAAATACAAAAAGGACTGTTTTTATAAATCAAAACTTGTATTGTTTATTTTATAATAAATAACTCTTGTAAGAAGGGACTGTATTTCTGAGATTTTTGTTCTTTGTAATGCTGTGACGATGTTGTCTTCCCATTGACGCTGTTTGGCATTTCCTTTTTTTTTTTACTCATTTTTGATTGCTCACACTCCCCAAACCATAACCTTCTCTCTCTGGTGGGAAACCTTCCTCAGTCTGACTCTTGCCAGTTTACTGACATGTCCAGCCTTCTCTTCTATCTGCTTAGTCATTATTTTTGTTTTCTAATCAACTTGTGATACTTTTTAAAATTCATTCAAAAATGAGTCCAAAAAACCGATTGAGCATGACATATGAAGAATTATACGCAGAAAGGCTGTTTTCTGAATATTCAGGTACAATTTTATAATTCTTTTTTGTATACTTTCCTGATTTGACGATTAAGGTGTTTCTTTTGTTTATAAAATCCCAGTTAATCGTCGATTATTTTTTTTTTACCATTTAAAAGATTACAAGGTGTTTTTTTTATTTAATTAAAAGAAAATAACATTTTTCTTTAGGTATTTTGCAATAAACGTGGATTTAGAAATGTAATTTTTCATTTAATTGAATCTTTCTAAATTGATGCACATGTCAAGGAGTATATTGTACTGTTGTTTACCTGATGTTATTGTTTTGGTTTAACATAATTCTTTTTAATATATCGCACTTTTTTTTGTACTTTATTAGTTTTTCCTCCTTCAGTGACAATGTTACTGTATTTATAAGTAAAAAAAAAAAGGTAATTCTTTGGGTAACATGGTTTTCCATTGACTTATCCATGGAGTGAGAAGGTTCTATGGATATTCCTTTTTTTTTTATTTTTACTGGTTGTTTAATTGATGAAGAATTTTGATGGGTCAGGAGTCCCATCATGTTAGTGGCACTTCGTTGCCATGCAGCATAACTTGCAGCAGTTAATTAGCAGCTGCAGTTCAATCAAAAAAATATCTACACAATTATGCTTCGGGAATACAAAAGTTTGTGTACAGATATCGATTACGTTATCGTATCATGGGTTTCCATTGATATCAATGGTAAGAGAAGGTTAATAATTACTTAAATTAAATTTTTGCCGTTTTCATGATTAGGAAGAGGATTGGTATGGGTCCAAGAGTCCCATCATGGTACTGGTACTTCGTTGCGCTTTGCAGCATGGGGCATACATGTTACATATGGATCTACTCCACGTTCTATAAAATCAGCCGTATTAGTATTAATATATTTGTTTAATACTAAATATTATTAAATAAACTAAATAAATATTGATATTTTTAATAAGTTATACCGTTGTCGACCACTTAGTTGAGTAATTATTCTAGAAGATTGTGGTGATGTGGTCAAGAAGGCAACACCAATCTCTTCTTCTCCAAAGTTCCGTCAATATTTATAGACGTTTTCAAGGCTGTAATAAACTATGAATGTCAAAATAATACAGAGGAAGTTTATTTCTTTGGATAAAACATTCAGAAGGACATTTCTTTGTATTAAACAGTAAATTTTAAACTAAGCCTTTAACTTGTGTAAACATTGTTGTAAATTGTAAACTATATTGTTAAATTCCGTAACGTCTATGATGTTAATTTGAAATATCAAATAAACTCAAGATAATTATGATTATTTTAAATACTGTTTTATAAAAAAAATTCTCTATTATTTTGTTATTTTTTATTTTTTATAACCTTGAATGCGTCAATAAATATTGACGAAATGTCGGTGATGAACTGATTGGGCTTGATCATCTGCACAATGTTGCTTCGGGAACACAGAAGATTGTGTATAGATATCTATTACGTCGTCGCAAAACTCTCCTTTGGGAGTGTGTTTTCTACAATCATCCCTCTCTCAACTGGCGGAGCCATTCGTTTATATATTGATGGATTAAAGCTGGAGGGTAGGTCGGCGGAGCTATATTGGAACATATGGTAGATCTTAGACTGCCTAATCAGGGTAGTGTGTTTAACGCAGAGGTCAGTGTTATTATAGAAACGGTAAAGGGCTTATTATCCTTTACTAGTATAATATTATTTTTTATAATTTATTTTATTATTTATAGTTTAAAGTACGTCTGAGGTAGTTTTGAACTTTACCTCATTTAAGAATACTCTTAAATAGGTTCTCAAGTAGGTTAAAAGTTGACCTTATTTGGGTTCCGGGACACTGGAACATAACAGGCAACTGCGAGGCTGATGAGCTTGCCAGATCTGGCACCCTTCTTTCGATGCAGGGTATCCTTTATCATTCTGGGGTCTACTCTCCACGTGCATGCTTCGGGTTTACCGAAGTCTTAGTGACTGTGTAAACCAAAGATAGACCAGGGAGAGCATGTGTCTTATTTCGAGGCAACTATGGTCTTCCTGCAATGACAGAAGAACTAAGGAACTTCTTTCTAGGAGTAGGGAAATGGTAGCCAAAGTCATTGAGGTTTTCATTGGGCACTGGCCAACGGGTTGAGCCTGGACGCAAGGGCCATCTGCAGTGTATGTCAAAGAAGCGAGGAAGAGCAGGAGTCAGTTCCTCACTTTCATTGTCAATGCCCTGGCTTAAAGAAGGAAAACAACATTAGGAGACTACTTTTTTGACAATTTGAGAACCTAGGATATACTGGTATCAGGGATCTAGTCAAGTTTATGGCTCACTCGAGATAGTTCAAGTGGACAAATAATGATGAAGAATTAGTCCTTTTCTTGTTTTGTGGTATCACAAAGGTCTAGCTCTTGGCCGATGTGATGGCCACTGTAACTTAACCTAACATCTCCACAATCCCTTGGAATAACGCTTAATATTTTTATTTAATATGTATATAAAAGAGTTGTTTGTGACGTTAACGAATGACTTTCTCAGTACTGACTGTTTGTAAAACAACTGAATGGGTGTTTGTTTCAGGTGATGACAGGATGAGTTCCTACGTCGAAGTGAGTTTATTGTCCAACAGCAGGTTTGACGCCAAATGGCTTAAGATTGACCTGCATGAGGCAATCAGACGGTGTCAGCTGACAAAGTCGTGGAATGAGCTCATTAAAGATGGTGAGCTGTATGGGGAGTTCAGTGGGGCGTTGTTCAACTCAGCCGGAGCTATTGCAATGAAAGGTTTGTATAATAAAAACATAAAACACTCTATAGGAATCATTCATACATCCAGGATATTCAATCTAGAAAGTTTCTTGGAAGTTTGTGTTAGTGTATAATCCTTAGATATTGCCCAAAGGCAAGGTAAAAACTAAGATGGTAACATAAAAGCTATGCTGAAAAAATTCAAGTGACAATATAGATTGAGAAAAAAAATACCCAATAACATTAAATAATTCAATTATTTAAAAGAATAATTTTTATATTCATTAATAATATTATAAATAATTATGTTATTATCAATTATTATATTTTATATAAATTTTACACTTTTCATTGTTTAATTTTATTGAGTTGTAAAGAAGGCTATCCCTAGATCTCTGTATTCGCCCCCATAAAATTTGCAAGTACTTACTTGATGAGGAATGGCATATTAACCATTTGAAAGAGAAATTCACTGAGCATGGTTATCCTCCTGATTTAGTCAGTAGTCGTATCTTATATGCTGCAGCAAATTACCGTTCTAAGCCTAAGAGGTATCATGGTAATTCTATACACTTTGAAACTTCTTTTTTCCCTAGCACTTATAGGTTAGGCTCTGTGATCAAGGAGTTTTTCCTATTTTTCCTCTTTCTCTTCTACTTCTTTAATCCTCACTGATCTTCCATCCATTTCATACGGACAACCTTCTAACCTTAGTTGTATTTTTTCCCATATTTCTCCCAAGCCTCCTTATGAGGTTGATGGTATGCGTCAGTGTGGACGTCGTCACTGTCAGACTTGCTCGTTATCAATCCCGATTCCTATTCCAGTTCCCACCCTACCAACTACTTATGCTTTCTGTTGGTAAATACCAAAACTTTCTGTATTTCTCGAAACTTTGGACTGTATGCGATGCGTTTTATGCAGGTTTAGCCTCTACAAAGCTGAGCTGAATGGTCATAGGTTTCCGTAGGTCAGCACAGTAACCTTTCTGTTGTCATCCACGGAAACCCTCACGGACTCAAGTTTAATGAGTCCGAGTACACATTCTTAAACAGATCATGGATTCCAACACCGTGGTTACCTTCTGAAAAGGCACATGTCAGTCTTCTTGGTGCTAGAATAACTCCTGGACTTAATCTCAAACATTGATTCATTTTTTATTATTTTTTAACTCTTTTTTAGTTATTTATTGATTTACTTAGTATTTTATGTATAGTTTTTGTACATATTTGTTTGTGGACTAATTTCGTTGGACTTTTGCTCTTTGTTAGTAATACCACAGCGTAACTGATGTACAGATAATTAATTATTTACCATGATTTCCATCGGTTGCATTAGTAAATAAGTAAATGTCATTCAACAATGATGTTGCTCTTCTCTAAAGTCACTTAATGTGACCATATAGTTTACAAGGGATGTAATTCAATTTGATTGTAGACTCACATGTCAGCTAGTCTGCGATTGCTATTACACACATTGTTGCCCTGGTTGCAGGAGAGAATGGTTGGTACTACTGCGGACAGCGAGTACTCAGCTGCAATTGCTGCGACGGCGTTTGCGGCCCTGACCGTGGCTGCAGCTGCGGTCCTTGTCACCAGCTCAGCCAGGACGTGCTGTTGTTGAGGCCGCAGAACAGCCTCACGCCATCCACCCAGCTTCTGTCCTCCTGGCTATGGGCCCCACTCCAAGGTAACTAGTCCCATCTTGCTAGTAAATATTCCCAAACACCTGTTGATATTCCATTCAAACCTTAATATTTATAAAGGCACTTCTAAGTTGTCAAAAAACTGTTCCTAAAGATGACTACATGATGGTCGAAGTATAATACTCATGAAATTGGATATAGAAAAAAATTAAAATGTTGTACCTTAAAGTTGGCTATATGCTGGTCAAAATATATTTCTCATAAAAGTGGTTATTCAAAAAAATTTGGAAAAAATTATACCTTGAAGATGACTACATGGTGGCTGAAATGTACTACCAATGAAAGAGAAGAGAAATTGGAAAAAAATATGCCTTGAAGAGGACTACTTACTGGTCGAAATATATTACCCATGAAATTGGTTATTTGAGGAATTTAAAAAAAAATTAAGTTTCCACACAAAAAAAGATCTTTATGTTGAAAACTAACTGTTAATCTTTCCTAGGTTCCTGCTGCCATGACACCCTCAACAGTGCAAGTGTAAAATTGAAGAAAAACACTAAGTGTTCAAATGCGTTGGTAGTTTTTAACATAAAGCTCTCTTGTGTAGAGATTTAGTGTTTTTGAAATTCTCCGTCATGAGTAAAATATACACACTATAACTGATTGCACAAGTAATGAAGTATTGGAGAAACTTAAGTCTCACTTTTGACATTATTTGTAATATAAACAAGTTAAATAGTTCAAATTTTATTTGATATAATAAACAGTGTATTCATTTGTCAATATTTTTTTCAAAAATTCAGTAGAATAATTAATAATATGCATTTTCAGAATAGTTTTTGTTTATAAGTTTGAGTTATAAATTCTGATATTCGCGTTTTCTTCTCTTTAACGATTTGTTTACGATTTGGCTTTCAGCTATCAGTTATACAGATATCCTTAGGGGGCCAGAGTAGCTTAGTGGCACGTGCTCATATTTGGACCAGTAGGTCTGGTGTTCAATACCCACTCTGGCCCTCGATTTATTCCTCGTGGGAGGTGAATAAATCTGAACACGCTGTTCCTCGAAGAGGTTGTTAAGCCATGTACGATGTCAGGTACTCATTGAAGATTCCCCACTCTAAACACACTTGAGTTTGACAAAATGTACGACCCCCAGTGTAGAATATATTTTCATTGCTTGACATTACAAAGGGTAAATATTCGGCTTATATGTGTTCTCGCTGCAACCTAACTAATATAACTTATACAGGTGTCGTTTTTTGTATTGCACGTATTTACTTTTAATTCTTGGCGCTATTCTCTGCGCCAAGTGGACTTTTTTCACTTAACTTCCAAAACATAAGCATACATCAAATAGGGAGCTCCTGTCATATACGAGAAATTCTGATCCATCGCGCTTATATAATGAAACAAGATTATTAATGAGGAGCTTTACGATAAAGTCATTGTTTGTAAAATTATCAGATTACGGTTTCAAGGGGAAATAGTTTTAATTCTATGATTGAAATTTGAAATTGAAATTTGTTTTATTTGAAGAGGGCAACATTTCTTTTTCAAGGATTCAATTTCCAAATCAGTTAGCATTTGCCATAACTATTCATGAATCTGAAGGGGAGACTAGCAGTATTTCAACATGACCAATGTCATGTTGCTCTCAGTACGATCATTTAGAGTTAATCTGCTTCAGCGTGAACATGATTACATTAAAATGGAAGGTATGACTTAATGGGTCACAGCTAGTCGAGGATTACCAGGTAGTTAGGAGAGGCAGGTGAGACTGTGCTTCAACCGACAATCTTGGAAAGGAAAAAATGTAAAATGGGTAAAATGGTTAATTATAAACAGTTAAGCTGAGTTAAATGGTTATATTTATCCAGTGAATTGCACTGTTAAGTTATTTTTCAGTTCACTTCACCAGTTTTAGATTGCTTTCATTCAAAATCGCTAGATTTTCACATTTACTGTTCTGATACTTAAAAGAAATGTGTTGTGAGGCTTCCGCCTGCTGTGACTCTCGATGGATAACGCAGTGACTATTTACTGTTCCGGCATCCTCTGCAGTGATAGCATATGTCCGTCTCTCGGTATATCGCTATTAAAATGTTTTAACACTTTTCTATATTAGTTCTAATATATATTGTTTTTTTTTGTTAGCATTGGTATGAGTGTTAGTACTTTCTTGTGTTGAACGAACATAAAACTACTGGGGAGAATCAGTAAGTGAGGCACGCAGTTCTCCTGCTTCATGGTAGGGGATTGCCTATGACTGCAGAATTTAAATCTGACTGTGATGAAGTCAGTGCCTCACCTGCTATGAACCTCACCGCACGTCACTGCATATTAGCTAAACTATATTATAATATTACGTATATACGAGTAGTACTATATTATAGGATAATATGTATCTGTATTCATAAGTTAGAAGTTGCAAAGAAACTTTTCAAACAATTACATTATATTCATTTTTGAATTTCCATTACATTATATCCAATAATTATTTGTGTTTTTTTGTTTGTGATGTTGGCACCTGACCTGTGTGTAGCAATTGACCAGGTTCTCTGCAGTATGTTAATGATTGGATGTGTGCAGGAATAGACGACGTGCTGAGCTGCGTAGGCAGTGTGGAGCAAGAACAGAGAACACTGTCCCGCCTTATCTCCGGCAGTACTCTATCCTTCTGCCGACTAAGGCAAAGCTTCATGGTCGCTCACCGCTATTTCATCGCCCTCGGCAGACATCGGCCCCCTCCGCCTGATCCTCGACCTCTCCCTTCTCAATTACCGCCAAATCTCAAACAATCCAGAAAGCTCTCCTTCAAACTCAAACCAACGTAACAACCAAACTTTCTTTCTTTCAATCATAAGCATTGTTATCTTATTAGTGTCAAATTATTTACTAGTAAACAAGTAAGTAATAAAATTATTTATGGTAATAAATATTAATTAAAATATCCAGAAAAGTATCATCCATAGTTTTTCTATCTCCAACAAACCCACTATCTCTAATTTTCAGTGAATCCGTCATCAAGAGAAGAAAAGATAAGGGAACAAATCACACCGCTTAGTGTTGCTCAGTTAATAATTCATTTTAATTTTGGTATCAGTCCTTCCTGTATATACACATTGTTAAAAATAAGACTATATTTACCTGAAACTTGCTTCTTTATAAGTTTTTACAGTTTTCTAAATAACGTTCTTGTTACTGCATCCACAGTATATATTACCAAACGTCCACATGTTAAATGAGTCAATGTTATTGCTGTCCTCAGTCATTTAGAAAACTTGAAAAACTTAAAAAAAAGTAGGTTTCAGCCAAATATGGTCTTATTTTAAAATTAAAATTTTGGTAACAGTCCTTCTTTAAGATATAAATTATTGCAAATGGTAATAAACTTAGCTGATACCTGTTTTTTAACAAGCTTCTCAATTTTTCTAAATACCACTCTCGTAACTTCGTTTGGACAGTAAAGTTTATTTCATATAGTTGACATATTTCGAATGATTAACATTCATCTTCAGAACCTGAATAACTTCTTGGGTAAATTTTCTGGAGGCCTAACAGACGCTTCGCAAGTGCGCTTGCTGTCCCTATTTCTTCTCTTCTGACGAAGGTTAAACCGAAAATTAGAAACTGTAAGTGTGTGTTTCTATTTACTGTTTACTTATAGTTTACCGTCAAACGTTTGTTCTTTTTGGATCTTTTTCTTGATTATACTATACATAGATATGTATGTATATGTATTCACTATATATTGGAAAGACGATTCAAACTGGGCATACGAGTTCGGGGTCGAGGAGGAGTGGCACACAGAATGGAGAAATTCATATATATATATTCATCATGATGTCCTTTTCTTGACCAACTGTTCATATATTTCATGAGATTTATTGAGGGTTTTTGGTCTAATATTCAAAAAACTTCGTTGCCAATGTTTGGATATATATTTATATATATATTATTTAGTTTTTAGCCCTGAAGATGATATAAAGATATTTCGAAACGTTGGCAACGAAGTTTTTTCAATATTAGACCAAAGACCCTCAATAAATCTCAAGAAATATATTATATATATATATATATATATTTTAAAATCGGAAATACCATGCAAACTGGACATATACTATTCAACATGCTCAAATTTATATTGAATAAATAGAAATATATTTGTGTATTGAGTATACAAGAACTTTATATATATATATGTATATATATATGAATTAAATACCACAATAAACAATATAAATTAATTAAAATGCTCTTTATTGTGGTATTTAATTCATATATTATATCAAGAGTTATTGTTGATTATTAATTTATATGTATATATATATTCCAGCTCAAAAACGAAGAAAGGCAACACACAGAGAAAGAGACACACTTTAATTAGATTAACAAAGAGCAACACACAAAGTAGGGAAACACACTTACACACTCAAATTTTCGGATGATCCATCTTCAGGAGAAAAGAGAATGGGCGACCAAGCACGCCGGAAACCCTGCCGAAAGTGGGTTTCCTGCTGTTATGTTTCCGGCATGCTTGGTCGCCCATTCTCTTTTCTCCTGAAGACGGATCATTCGAAAATTTGAGTTTGTAAGTGTGTCTCTTTCTCTGTGTGTCTGTGTGCCTTTCTTCGTTTTTGAGCTGGTTTGCGTCCAGTTTGGATCGTTTTTTCGAATTTTGAGTGAAATATACATGTATATACCAGCTTGTTACTAACTACACTTACTGAATTTGTACTAAATCTCTGATAAGGAAACGTCAACAAAAAAAAAAGTGATGGCAGCCCTATTGATCTTTTGGTACAAACTTTATTCTCGAAAGACTTACATTTTGCCGAGTTAGTTTAACGAGGGAGAAGACTATTATTAAATACCTTTTGAATTGCTACTGTGTGAAAAGGATTCTGGTAATAAGCAATACTTACTGAGAGAGCAGGAGTCAAAGAATCTTAAGACTTAAGATTATGCTTATCCAGAATAAAATCTAATGAAATTTCATATAAGTTTTAAATGATGATATATTTTGTTAATGGTTGGGAATAAACACAAGTTGCTTGTATCGTTGATTAAATAATAAAGGTCTTTTGTTGGTTTCAGTGCAAAAGGGAGTGACAACGCCTGTATGGACTTAGCTAGAGTGGGGACCAGAACTGCTCTCAACTTCTCGTTTGCTTATCTGAGAAGAGCGTGGAGATCAGGTACCAACACTGTCAAACTTCTTTCTATTAATCTAAACCTAACTGCTCTCTATTCATCATAACAGGTGTCTGTGTGTTAAACATAGAGCAATTAAAAACACACACTTACATTCTCTAATTTTCGGTTGAACCGTCTTCAGGAGAGATAAGAGAGGGAAACCAAGCGCACTGATACAGAGACGGTTGGAGACCCAACCTCCCGAATCTCCAACCGTCTTTGTACCAGTGCGCTTGGTTTCCCTCTATTATCTCTCCTGAAGGTGGTTCAACCGAAAATTAGAGACTGTAAGTGTGTGTTTTTAATTTCTCTATATTTCTTTATGTACATTGAACTGTATTTGTCCATTTCGGATCGTATTTTCATCGAAAAAGTTTATATATATATATATATATATATATATATATATATATATATATATTGAATTGAAATGTGCAGCAGCCTCTGCATTGACAACCTTTTTACTGATAGCCTCTATTTTTCGTACAATCGTCCTTTGCTCTAGAGGTAATTTCCATAAGTAGTTGGCCAACGACATGTAGTCTATCAGTTTCGTTTGTGGGCTTCACGTTGTCTTTTATTAATTTATGGAGGGCTCTTTCATCTTGCATATATTCTCTATGCATATATGCTCGATAGTAGAGTGTAAGGGGCTCACCAGAGGCAGGAGGCTCTACTTTACTATTGTACCATTGATCTAGAAAGGACTTTATAGCTTTCGTTACTTCAGCGTTGGAGTATCCGTTATTTATTAGCACCTGTGTTGATTTTTCCATTTCTTGGTGTACTAGGGTCCAATCACTGCAGTGGGTGAATGCCCTTTTTATGTATGCGTTTATCGTCGATTTCCTATATTTTTCAGGACATTCACTCCTTCCATTCAAGCATAGTCCGGGGTTTGATGGTTTCCTATAAACACTGGTGTTAAAGTACTGGGGGTTTTGTTTGATGAGGACATCTAAGAACGGCAGCTGTCCCTGTTTACTGTTTTCAGCTGTTAACTTAAGCCCTGAAACTTCTTCCAATAGTAAGTGCAGCTGCGCAATGTCCGCTTCACTATCTGCCAAAACGAAGATGTCATCGATGTATCTAGCGTAGATTGTTGGTTTCTTTATCCTTTGGAATACAACTTTCTCCACACATCCCATAAAGAAGTTGGCAAACAAGACCCCTAGTGGAGAGCCCATAGCAACTCCGTCGACCTGTTTATACATTTTACCCTGTGGTGATACAAAGGGGGCTTCTTTAGTGCAGAGTTCGAGGAGAGACTTAAGGGCGTTTTTCGGCATATTTATTTTAGGCTGGCTGTCCTGAGGGTAAATTTCTTCTAATATGTACTGGATAGTCCTGTCCACTGGCACGTTAGTAAACAACGCTTCTACATCAAGCGACGCTATAATGCCAGTCCCATTTGAGACCTTCAACAGGTCAAGGAAGTCTGTTGACGAGGAAAGACAACGTGAAGCCCACAAACGAAACTGATAGACTACAGCTCAGAATTTATTATAAAAATAAGAAGACTAGTGACCTCGTGATTTCGAACAAACCTAAAGTCGACACCCCAGAGCTTCAACGCAGTCACCTAATATACCAGTACTCATGTTCAACAGGGGACTGTGCAACCCTGAATTCTAGGTATATTGGGATGACTGCAACGAAGCTCTCAAGGCGCTTGACAATGCATCTTTCAGCAGGAGCCCCCAAGAAACACACCGAGGAAGCACATGGTATCAAGCTCACAAGAGGCATGTTAGTTGAAGGGACTGTAGTACTGCAATATAACACTGACAATGATCGATTAGCCATTTTGGAAGCCCTACACATCAAAGATAACAATCCGAGCCTGAACATCCAAAATCATGAACTCAATGTTATACCAAGCAGCGCCACTTTTGATAGCAGTTACAAATTTGTTAGAGATCTCGAATCTAGTAGGGTTGGCAACAATTGAGGGTCCGACCTGATTGTTGTTACAACCCTACTATAACCTTCTTCCTTTTTTGATTGTCTTACTTTCATGTACTTTATTCTCTCCCTTTATATTTTTGTTACACCTGTTTTGTTTAGTGTTAGAGATTCATTTATTATTTATTATTGATATTATACATAGTTTTAACATATTTTAAACCTGAAGATGACCAATGCATGGTCGAAAGCTTGTGATTTTTTAGTGTATCGTGTTCTCAATATAGTCATTTAGTTTTATCAGTTGTTTACCTTGTTTGTCTACATGTCGTTGGCCAACTACTTATGGAAATTACCTCTAGAGCAAAGGACGATTGTACGAAAAATAGAGGCTATCAGTAAAAAGGTTGTCAATGCAGAGGCTGCTGCACATTTCAATTCAATCTGTATCCAAGAAGACCTGCTGCCCACTTATACTAATATATATATATATATATATATATATATATATATATAGTTCAATATAAACAAAGAAACATAGAGAAATCAGAAGAACACACTTACAGTCTCTAATTTTCGGTTTGAACCGTCTTCAGGAGAGATAAGAGAGGGAAACCAAGCGCACTGGATCAGAGACGGTTGGAGACCAACAGTGTTGCCGCATGCGCGCCCGTTCACAGAAAATAAGGTAGACAGGTATCAATTTATAATTAATTTATAATTTATAAAATAAAATAATGGAATATGAAAACAATAAATATATAAAAAAGAAAAAATTGAAAAAATAAGGGAAATTGATACAGAGAAATTGATACATAAACAAAAGTGCTGACTAAGCTATGATAAAATAAAATAAAACTAAGAATACAAATAATAATAACAAATGAAATAATTTAATAAAAAATGTGAAAAGGCAAGGAACTTTTAGACATTATCGCTTTAGATTGAGGCCAGGTGCACGGTGAGGCCAGTGGGACAGCGGGGTGTAATAGGTGTGAGAAGTTGAATGTCTTCATCTGTAAGTCCCTCATGGTTGGCGTGGGTGTGTAGGAGTTGAACCAACTCTAGATGGAAGTTGGGTGTAGGATCTGAAGGAAGAGGCTGGTAAAACAAGGGATCCTGCAGCTGTGCCCGGGCAAGTCGCTGATAAACATCGCGGTCTATTAGCACCTACATATCAATAGCCTAAAAAGTAAATTTGTAGAGCGAGGTTACCCTCTCCCCTTCCTAACCAGAAGACTGGTTCCTGCCACGACCCCACACAATCCTACATCAACCTCCTCTTCCTCTCCCTCTGGGTCTCCCTACCTTATAACAACCTACTTCCCAGGTATCCACAGACTGGGTACCATCATTAAAGAACTTTTCCCGATCATATCCTCTTCCCCAGCCACCTCCAAAACCTTTCCTAATCCGCCACGCCTATCCTACAGACGTCCTCCCAACCTTGGCAATTTTCTTTCGCACAGGAAGCTAACCTCCACGAGGGCAAACAGTTTGCCCTCTGGAGCGCAACTGTGCGGACGTCGAGGTTGCCTCACGTGTCCCATTATAAATCCCCAACCACACTTCACAGCTCCCCCCCATAACACCCTCTATCCTGTTGCAACTGACTGCTCGTGTACCTCCAAAAACTGTGTGTACCGTTTGGAGTGTACCAAGTGTGATTCGTTCTACGTAGGCCAAGCATCCACCAAGCTTAGTCTCCGTATGAACAATCACAGAGCTTCAGTCAATAGTCGCTCCCATCTTCCCATTGCCATACATGCCAATAGCCACGGTCTCCCTTTTAATGAGTGCTACAGGTTACAGATTCTGCGACAAATACCCCCTGACAGCAAAGATCTCACACTACGAGCCTCCGAAGAAGCCCATATTTGGCTATTAAGTGCGCGTAGTGCACCTGGCCTCAATCTAAAGCGATAATGTCTAAAAGTTCCTTGCCTTTTCACATTTTTTATTAAATTATTTCATTTGTTATTATTATTTGTATTCTTAGTTTTATTTTATTTTATCATAGCTTAGTCAGCACTTTTGTTTATGTATCAATTTCTCTGTATCAATTTCCCTTATTTTTTCAATTTTTTCTTTTTTATATATTTATTGTTTTCATATTCCATTATTTTATTTTATAAATTATAAATTAATTATAAATTGATACCTGTCTACCTTATTTTCTGTGAACGGGCGCGCATGCGGCAACACTGTTGGTCTCCAACCGTCTCTGATCCAGTGCGCTTGGTTTCCCTCTCTTATCTCTCCTGAAGACGGTTCAAACCGAAAATTAGAGACTGTAAGTGTGTTCTTCTGATTTCTCTATGTTTCTTTGTTTATATTGAACTATATTTGTCCGTTTTGGATCGTATTTCCAACGAAAAAAAGTATATATATATATATATATATATATATTTGATTACGTCGTATCCCGGTTGATAAGGTCAGTGTTGCATTTGTAACCAAATGTAATGAAATCCAACACTGACTTTATCGATTACAATACCGACTTAATAGATCGAAAAATCCTATAAATAAATTCTCCACGATGTGGTTTGATATTGCAGGGTGAAGCCAGCCTGTATTTAGGTTTCACTAGTTTTTCTAAAAATTTTCCATTTATATCTGCTATTACTCCATCCATAAAGTTAAGGTGTATTGTCTCAACTCTTCAGATATTATGTAGATTCGTAATTTTCGTTATAACGTCTGAGGCATTTTCGGAAATCGTTCTGTAGCCATTTTTTGTGTTTTCGTACAAGTGTCTGTAAAAGGACCCCAAACAGTTAAACTTGAATTCTACTCTGTTACAAAAAAAAAACAACAACAAAATAATCTACACTTAAGCGTGCAACTAGAAATAAAATACTCTTGAAAAAAAATAATAGAATAAACTATCTGTTCTCAATCAGACTGAGTTATGGAGATTTCAGCCCAACACTTGTAACACTAACTTCTGGTTGGTCACATAATATGATAAACAGAATGGAACATGCAAGATGGTCTTTTTACATTAAATAATTGATAGGCATCCGAGAGGCTGGGTTAGCTCAGTAGCAATGTACTCGTCTCTGAACTGGTAAGTCCGTGGTTCAGTAACTAGTCTGCCACTCGATGTATTTACGAGGAGGTGAATAAATCTGAGCCTTTCATCCCACGGAGAGGTCGTTAAGCAGTCGATTCTGCGCTTGTACGACAGCAGGCAGGAACTCGTTAAAGATCCCCTAATCTAAATACACTTGAGTTAGCAAAAATTTAGGACTCCCAATGTAAAATCAATCTTCATTTTTGGTAAATTTACAGGTATAAAATCTTTTTGCATGATAAATTCATACACAGCTAATTTACACAATATTACATAAAATAATAATATAAAATCACAAAAAATAGAAATAATGATTAAATGTCAATCACAAATAAAATAGAATTTAATCACAATAGCAATGTTAGATTCATAGATAAATTTAATGATAATAATGTGGTAAACATAAACTAAAAAATTATGATAGAAGTTTTATAAAATGATACTGACACAGTATATTAAAATCAGGGTAAAAAAATACAGAAATAATCAGTATACACACAGTATATATTATAAATACACAGTATATATTGTATATCACAGCATAAATTACACAGTATATGTGTAAAAAATCACAGTATATTAAAACAACAGTAAAAAATCAGAAAAAAGATTCAAATCATTTAACCGAAACAAGTGGTCTTCGTCAGAGTCAAACTGATACTGCATTGACTCTGACGAAGACTCCTTGTTTCGTTTAAAAGGTCTTAGTCTTTTTTCTGATTTCTTACTGTCGTTTAAAAGTAAATTTTTATTCCACGTGTTTATTGTGTAATCTTGTTATTGATATATTAAGAGTACAAGATATTTTTTAATACAAATAGAATACTTAATGTATTAAGATAGGAATGAGTTAATAATTTAAAAGTGGGGACGAGGATGGTGATTTTCATATATGCCTATATTTAGAAATTAGTTTTAGAATGAATTTTCCTGATTTTTTTAAATGTTTTTTTGGACCGATTAAAAATCATTTATTCGATTCTCATAAACATCTGATATATATGGGAATTGATGAATACAAAGAATGCCTTTATAATATTGAATTATGAACAAGTTATTTTTTGAGGGGGGAAGTTGAAACATATCGGCGAAACCAATTCCTTACAATCAATATTACGATGCATTAAATGCTAAATAAATAGGACATGTATTAAACTCCTTCTGTTAGTACTTGAACATAATTTGAACCTTTCCCAGGAAGTAGTATAAGATGATGTGAAATATTTTCGCATCGGTCTTTAGGTTAGATTAGGTTGCTGTGGTGGGAGTGTCCCACAAGGGAATACAGGCCGAACATTGGTCTTTTGTGATACCATACAAAGAAAACTGATTCTACATTGGGAGTACTAAATTTTGCCCTAACTCAAGTGTATTTAGAATAGGGATCTTTAACGAGTACCTTACATCGTACAGGTTTAATTTCCTCTCTCCGTGGGACGACATTCTCAAATTGATTCTCCTCCCACGCAAATAAATCGAAGGCCGTAGTGAGTATTGAACCCCAGACCTATCAGTTCAGAGGCGACTATGTTAACCACTGAGCTAGCCTGCTCTCCACATCTGTTCATGCTGCATCTCTTTTATGATTTATTTCATGGTTACTGATGATACCCTTGGTGTTTTCTGTACTTCAGGTGAAGATGCCGATCTCTGTAGTGAACTACTCCAAGATTCCCTTGAAGCCATGCAACTCTTACCGGTCGCCTCCCTCTTCAATGAAGAAGAAGTTTCTTCAATCTGGATGGAAGTGGTCGACCGATCTACTAAATTTCTTCGACAAGTTGTTCTCGGGTAAATCACAACCTATTCCTTTTCATATTATATACTGCACTATTGTATTAAAGCACTATAAAGTAGTACCTCGACTTACAAATTTATATCGTACCGGGACAGACTCCGCATACAAAGATGGTCGTATGGTGAGACTAATTTTCTCATAAGAATGCATTATAATCGGCTTAATCTGTTTTACACCAAAAAAAACTACGATAAATTCTTAATAAATACTACACAAATATGCCTTTAAATAACAATTACACATACGTATTAATGGAAATCATTTAAATTAGACAGATTTAAAACACATATATCATAAATAAATAATAAATAAAGGATAGAGAATCGGCTTACTTTAGAGACTGGCGGATAAGGTGGGGGAGACAGAGAATGTGGAGGTAGATGAGGATACGATGGGACGAGGAGCGTACCGTAATTTACTCTATGTGACTTAGCTTGTTTATTTTTCTTGTTTTAAATTCCATGCTTCACTTAACGTGAAGTTAACATTTGGAAATGTAAACCAAAAAGGATTTTTTCATACTTCTGAGTGAAGACCGCCCTTACATAGAGTTTCCACTGGTCTTTCTGTATCAGATTCTAAAATTTTCCTTTACATTCTTTGGCCACCCTTTTCCAAGACATACTTCTCGCTTCTTCTTGGGCACCATATATGTATCTTTGACTCATTCTTTTTTTATATTTGTACAAATATATAAAGTGGTACCTTAGTTCTCGACCATAATTCGTTCCAAAATTTTTATCAACAACCGATTTGGTTTAAAACTAAACCTAATTTTTTAATAAGAAATGGGAATATCCATTCGGTGAGATCTATACAAGTGTTATTTTTTTAAACATTGCAGTTTTCTCTATATAAAAACCACATAACGGACAATGTCAAACTGCTGTTAAAAATCAGAAAAAAGTCTATGATCTTTCAACTGTAACCAGCGGTCTTCGTCAGAGTCAAATCTCAACTGTTGAGAATCAACTATCTCAAAGACCACTTGCTACGGTTGAAGGATCTTAGTCTTTTTCCTGATTTCTTGCTGTGGTTTGGGCGTTTATTTTTATTTGATGTGTTTATTGTGAAATTTTGTTAAAAACGTATGTAAGCTCTTAAAAGGACTTTATTAAATCTAAAGTAACTAACAGGACTATTCGTGTTCCAAAATTACGTTTGTATTCTCAGAGCATAATTTTCTGGGCATCTTTGTTCAAACTCCTATTTGCTCGAGTTTGAAGTCGTTCGAACACCGAGGTACCATTGTATTTTGAAATTTCCATTCCTGATGTCTGTGCCAATTAATGAGTTAGAGGAGGATTATGCATCTTTAATTCTTCATATATGCTCGGAATATGACCACCTTCCAGTCTCACTTTCGTCCTTTTCCCTGTCTCATTTTCATCCTTTCCCAGTCTCACATTCGTCCTTTCTCAGTCTCACATTCGTCTTTTCCCAGTCTCACCTTCGTCCTTTCCCAGTCTTGCGATCATTTTTCCCAGTTTCACTTTCATCCTTTTCCAGTCTCTCCTTCATCCTTTCCCAGTCTCACCTTCGTCTTTTCTCAGTCTCACCTTCGTCTTTTCCCAGTCTCGCCTTCATCCTTTCCCAGTCTCACCTCATTCTTTCCCAGTCTCACCTTCGTCCTTTCCCAGTCTCACCTTCGTCTTTTCCATTCTCACCTTCGTCCTTTCCCAGTCTCACCTCATTCTTTCCCACTCCCACATTCGTCCTTTGCAAGTCTCGCCTTCATCCATGCCCAGTCTCACCTTCATTCTTTCCCAGTCTCACTTTCATTACCATTGTTTGAGGCCCCACAACTGAATCTCCTTCCCTGTGCTTTCTATCTAAAGTTCTATATTTTATATATAATGAATTGTACGTTTTGTACAGGGAGGACAACTGCGCCTCTATGGTCCCTTTGGTAGATCAACACTACTCGCTATCCATTCTCCTAGAGCTTTCTATTCAACGAGCTTCCCTTAGCCATCTACTTGACGCTGTTCTATTGCTGCTCAGTGTGTGGAACAAACGAAAAAAACAAAATGACAACAGGTAATTAATATTATTTCAATCTCGCAAAACACATTCTCAGCTAACAATCATATATATTTATTCATGTACGAGTGACATTATTTTATAATGCCAGGTTAGATTATTATTATTGTAGGTAAAAAAAAAATAAAATATATAGATATTGTATAATTTAAACAACGCGTTTTGATGTATAACAAAATGACAACAAGTAATCATGATTGTTTCTCACATTCTTTTTCACAACATTGAAAAAAAGTTTGTTTAGACACCTGGGTTAAACTTTAGATTATCGAGTAGCATTTTTGCATTGGTGTTGATTTTAATTTGTTGTGATATATATGTAGGATATGCTAGTTTGTCGTGGTTACTGGCTGTAAGTTGTACTGTATATGTCTAGGATTGACACTCCTCTATGTAATCCACCTCTGATTCCATTTTTGAAGAAATTGTCTTTAATGGAGCCGTTTAAAGAAGGAAGCCAGAATGCTAAATGTGATCCTTCATCGTCTAGGGTAAGTCTTGTTTGATGCTTTTAAAGGTATCAATACTTGTTACTCGAATTCATAAAATGTTTGTATTTCAGGGAAGTGCAACAGAGTGTTTCTTAAGATTTCTAGAACTGCCTGATGATGATAATGAACCAGTCGATTTACAGTTTGCAGCTGTTGTGATGATGTGTCATCTAGATCGATTAGCAGCGCCTTATTTGCCAAGGCCGACTTTCCACGAAGGCAAGAAGTCTTATCAAGAGGTGAAGGTGTGGGGGTCTGTGCCGTGGTCTATGCAGGAGGGGACGCAGGCTTGCGAGGCTTTAGGCAAGCTGGGCGTATACAAGATGGCCTGCTCTGAGAAGACTATTCTGCTGCTGGCGGACACGCATGACGTGTACGCTGTCACGTACAACAACGCCTCGCTGGTCAGTAGCCTTCAATGTACTTTATCTTATAAAGATGCTGCCAACATGTTTTAGATAGTCTGAACATGAAACTTTCTTCATGTACAACTGAAAGCGATATTCCGAATATACCTTCTATATGAAACATATCTGCCTGTCTTATTTAAAATGCTCTTTCATTAATCCTGTTTCAAAAGCTAGGATGGTTATTGAGAATTTATGTCATGCCTCCCTCCTGTATCATAAAATGACTATAGTCTGTTTATAATTGTTTACACGTAAGAGAGGATCTGGACCATACCGTGGTAGAATTAGGATCTGTTTATAATGAATGAGAGTATCTTGAGCATACTTTGCATTGAACATATGTTATAATTGTTTACCCCCGACCCTACCAGTGGTACTATGGTGTAGCTGGTATCTCTAGTTAGTTGTTCACAATACCATGATATAACAAGCATATATTGTTGATTACCCGCTATGGGAGCTATGGTACTATAGCTAAAACACTATATGTTGATTACTATGGGAGAATACCAGCGATACCATGGTGTAAATAGTATCTTTAGTTGGTTATTTACCCGTGCATTAGTCTCCCTGGCATAATATGGTGTGGTAAGCATCTGTTTTAATTGTTTACTATGTAACTCTCCGATCCTACCATAGTATGATTGCTACCTGATTTGATATTTGAGACAGAGTTGGTCAGATAAGTGAGCCTAAACTTAGGACAAATTACTCCGGGGTAACTGTTTTGCAGGACCTTCGTAACTGTGGAGTTAAGTTAAATTGTTTAATGTTGATGTGAAGCTATAAACAGTGAAGTTGTTTGAAGAGAAGTTTTATTGAATCTATTGTTGTACAGTGCACGGAGAAGCTGGAGTCACTGACAGGAAAGGACGTAGTGGACATCGCATGTCGGTCAGACGGCAAGCACTTCATGGCGCTAAGCCGGGACGGCGAAGTCTACAGCTGGGGCGTGGGCGATGGAGGCCGGCTGGGTCACGGCGACTCTGTCTCCAGGTCTGAACCCACTAGGGTGCAGGCGCTGGCTGCCCACAAAGTCGTCACCATTGCCTGTGGCAATTCATACAGGTTAGGCTTTGTATTCATGTCAATCCTCCTCTGCATTCCCACCTACCATTCCTTTCCCTCGTTCACTGTTTTTTTATCCATTCTGTATTTATATGATAAAACCACAATATGAAATGGGGAAAACAAGACTAAGATCTTTCAACCTTAACAAGCGGTCTTCGTCAGAGTCAAAAACCCAATTAAGTTTTGGGCCAGTTAGGTTTTTGACTCTGACGAAGATCGTTTGTTACGGTTAAAGATCTTAGTCTTGTTTTCCCATTCCATATTGTGGTTTTATCATTGATTGTTATTTCACGTGTTTATGTGAAATCTTTATATATATATAAACGCATGAGTAAAGAGATGTACATATATACTTTTTCGATGAAAATAGGATCAGAACTGGACAAGTGAAGTTATAAAAATGTTAATGATATTTTAATATTAATGTAATGTTAAATCGAAATTTTATAGAAATATTAAACTTTTGAACTTTTCTTGTTTTAAAAGGAAAGTTAAAATACGGAAAGTTGTGTATAGATGACAATTTGGAATTAATGAATTCTTGGATTGAAGGTGACAGGAGTTGTTTGAATTTCAGCGCCGCAGTGAATGAGAAAGGAGAACTGTTCACCTGGGGTAGAGGCAACTACGGAAAGCTGGGACACGGCAGTTGTGATGACCTCAATATACCGACCATCGTGGCGGCTCTTAAAGGTGGCTTTCTGTCATTTCTCTCCAGCTGTGTATACGGTCATTGCGTGGTATTAACTCTTGATTAGAGAGGAAAGGAAACACTAAGTCTTCCCAACACAAAAAGGATTTCATCACACAACGCGCTTCGAACACTTAGTGTTCATTGTCAGCTGACATCTGCTACAATAAGATGATGTTGACTAATTGAACATAAACATGTTTAGTCAACCTTACCTTATTATTGTAGCAGATGTAACCTGACGAGATGCACTAAGTGTTCGAAACGCGTTGTGTGATTAAATCATTTTTGTGTGGGATGACTTAGAGTTTCTTTTCCTCTTTAATCTTTCATTTCTTGTTTGTAATACTGTAGTGTAATTAATATAAAGAGTCAATCAGTTTATTCCATATGACCATGTCTTAAAAACAGACCTTCACATTTTAATATATCAGACAAGATTTCATAATTCATGGGTTAACTGTATTTAACAGTTTTGATAGAACTAAGCCAGTTGAGCTGGTAAAGAAAGGTCTTGCTTTTATGGGATTGATACTGCTTGTAACCTGTTATAGTACATTAAACAACTGAAAATAAATTCGAACTGACTTGTATTAAACAATAAACAAAATCCATTGGAAGAAAGCATTTCAAATGTGTTGCTACGTTGTTAATGCTATGTATGCATTGGTTTCAGGGGAGCGCGTAGTGGATGTTGCATGCGGCAGTGGAGACGCCCAAACTCTTGCAGTAACCGACGCAGGTGTCGTGTATTCCTGGGGAGACGGTGACTATGGAAAACTAGGTATGTTGTTTGAGTTAGTATTTTCGAGTTGAGAAATAAAAAAACCAGTCTGGATTCCTACTTTCTTCTGAAGAGTGCTAAAAGGAAATGAGAACAATGTGTACTGATAACGGATTGATAATAATAATAACTCGTCAAAACAGGTTTGTTTTATTTGGTCAATAGCTTAGATTTGTTTTTTTTTTCTCTTTTGAAGTCTGGTATAAAATTTCCCTCCCTCACCATCTATCTCCCTTTCTTTCTCTCTCTTACTATTTCTCCACCCCTCTAATATATGAATGCATGACTTTTATTCATAAATTGTATCGTAACATATTATAATATATTGATGTATGGTAAAGTTCAATGTAGACAAAGGAACATAGAGAGATTAAAAACACACTTACAGTCTCTGATTTTCTGTAAGTATGAGTTTTTAATTTCTCTCTGTTTCTTTGTCTACATTGAACTTTTTTGTTCGTTTCTGAAGAGTATTTTCATCGAAAATGTATTGATATATGTTAATACTATGGACCCTCTCCGTCTGTCTACATACTCCCTTCTATCTCACTGCCCCTCACTTCTCTCTCTCTCTCTCTCTCTCTCTCTCTCTCTTATCTCTCATAAACTGGCACTCTCCAATCATTTCCTTTACCTTCAATATGTCTAAGGTATATCATACTACCTAATTACTGTCTACCCAAGATATATGTATCTTATTCCCTCTACTTATTCCTTATTCCTTATCCTTATTCCATCTCTCTCACTTATCACTCCCTCCCTACCCTCTCTCTCTTTTATAACAGATGAGATAACCAAGCCACTGGGACTCGCCCGAGGTGGCCCACACGGAGGGATTTTACTGCATACCTAAGATATATATTCCTTCTCTACATTATATTTCACCCACTTATCAGACTTGCTCTGTGTTTTTCTCTTAATATCTCTCCTTGAATACCCATGGAAGCCGTGCCTCTTAGTTACCCTTGCAGGTTTGTGTCTAAGTTCGGGTTTGCAGATCGTATGATGCTTATACACTGATTGCTTTGATCAAGCCGGCAAAGGCTGAACAGGATGGGTGTCATTTTATGTTGTCCTTACAGGCAGAGGAGGCAGTGATGGCAGCAAAGTACCCAAAGTGGTGGACAAACTTCAAGGTGTCCACATTGTCAGGGTGTTCTGCGGCAACCAGTTCAGTCTGGCGCTGTCGTCCACCCGTGAGCTGTACTCCTGGGGTAAAGGCAACAACTTCAGACTTGGCCATCCCTCCGAGGAACATGTTCGCTTCCCTAAACTCATTCAAGATCTCAAAGGTATCCACTTCTTATTTAACTCTCAGTAATCCTTTTGCTCAGTTTAGGATAGTCAACCAATTATCTATCCATCAATTTGTTGTATAAACACTGTTGTTTTCAGTTCAGATGTTCTTCAAGTTGAATAAAACAAATAATTATAAATCTTTTTCTATTTAAATAAGTTGTTTTTTGTCTTCTCTTCGTAACACTGCCTTTCCTTAGGTCGACTATAAAAGGTGTAGAAATATTGAAAGCGAGTCCGTACTATCTAGTTTTCATTCGTTTTTTTTTCTGTTTTCATACATATCTATACTATTATATAAAAGAGAATGTATTCTTGTACGACGCTATCTGTCCATCTGTCTGTACGTCTTAACTGCTACTTACTAGATGAACTGTATCAAATTGTAATTAAATTACTGCTACAAATCAAAGTCATCGTAAGTAGACAGCATTATAATACATTCTGAAATCAAATACGTCGTTATGACTTTACTTTTATAGAACATGACAAGTTTAATAGTGCATATTTTTCATGTATATTATTTCATGTGTGTACCTTTACTTTTGGTGTATTTAACGAAGGTTTATGAGTTCATAAAATTCAGATTTTTTTTAAATTCATCTATTCTAATTTATTTCTTTAATGCTTGCGTATTTTTAAACTTCAGTGCATAGTGGTTTTTACATAAATAATAATCTGACATTTTTATTTAGATAGAAATAATTTATTCGAAATTGTTTTACTTCTGTTCAACACTCAACAAATGGATTTTCAACACATTTGAACGCCATTTTTGTGCAGTTAGCATATGCAAAAAATGAGCGGTCGGTCGTTCTATGTGTCAAGTATAAAAAAAAAAAAAATGAGCCTCAGAAACTTTATGAGCGATAAATTAATGAGGCTCATACTACATAAAGTTTATGCTAAAGTTCCCAACATTCATTAACGGTTAGGCGGTACAAGTTGGTCGTGTCGGCTAGTATAATGTGTAGAAGGCATTTGCAAGTGTGGTTTGACGTGGTTTTCTGTTCAGGTAAGAAAGTGAAGGACGTGAGTGTCGGCCTGGTGCACGGGATGGTGCTGACAGAGGGAGGGGAGGTGTACTCGTGGGGCAGGAAGAAGTACGCGGAGATCTGCGAGAGCGGCTGCGATGAGCTGTGTCACGCCTGTCAAGTCACGTCGACGGATGTCATCGGCATCTGCGCAGGCCCCGCCAGGTCAGTACCCACCTTTCTTCCCCCCCCCCCCCCCCCCACTCCTCGCATATACATAATCTGTGTTCTCACCATGCGTCTTGCTCAGTGTTTCGCCTGGGGTACCAGTGAAAGATGGCGTGTTGGCCTCCGAGTGCCCTTTGTTGTTGAAGTCTGTCGAGAGACCATCGACCGTCTTGACGAGCTGCTCCGTCAGACTGCCCCCGACCCTACCGAAAGACCTCCGCCCCAACATGTCGAGTGTCTTCTCGTCGCTTCCCTCAATCTACTTCGCCTACAGGTCTCTGCTTTGCTTTATTACTTTTAAAACAGAACCTTTTTAACTCCATCCTTTGCAGGATGATATCAGCATTCCTGCTTCACCTGATGATTCCATCGTAAGGGATGATGTCATTACTGCACAGTATCACATCCACTCATATGAAATGCATAAATCACTTGCAGTTATTCCACATGATATATTTTTATTCAAAACTAACCTTTTCTGCTATTTTCTGTATGTTTAAGAAAGTGAAATATATCACAAATGCCATTAATAGGATTTCATCGTTATTTGAAGGGTTCGTTATCTTTACATGAATGTATTTATGCATTAGAATTTGTAATTTAATACCAAAATTACTAAACTATGGCAACACGGAAATAATATTTTCTCAACAGTCTGAAATAATTTTGTTTAGGTCATGATGAAAAAAGAAAAATAGGACCTTATGATTTTAAACTAAATATTATGATTTTTTTTTTATTTCATGATGAAAATCATTTTTATACTCTGTTAAATACAAAATTTTAATTCTCTAGATTTGTCATTTCAGGAAAAAAACTGGATCTAAATTAAAGTTTACACTATATATCCCAATAGCAGTACAGCATACGTCTTACTACGAGGGCTATTTTTGAGTATGATATAGACTCTCTCGATGTAATAGTGTGACCTTTAATGAAAATCTACTTTTGAATGACCACCCAACACTTCATATACAAAAATAAACAAAAAAAAAAGCTTCAAAATGGACTTTTCGGAGGTTTTTACTACCACCCTTTACTTATATTAAAGTAAAAACGAATGAATTAGTGTTGGGTTGGGTTTTATGGGTTCTAAAAGTGATGAGTCATGTGTTATATGTATTTTATGATACTAGAACATGACTTGCATGTCATAGCCTTAGGTTTGTTTATGACTAAGGTATATTATATTTCTACTTGTGGCAGAAACACATGTAGTGCCATATTCCTATTCACCAAGTTCTTTCTATAATTGTTTTGTAGTTCTTCCTCTTCACTTCCTCTCCCATACAAGTACCTTTCTTCACCATACCAGTCACTTCCTTCACTATACCAGTGCCAGCCTTCACCTTAACAGTCAGTTCCTTCAACATACCAGTCACTTCCTTCACTATACCAGTGCCAGCCTTCACCTTAACAGTCAGTTCCTTCACCATACCAGTCACTTCCTTCACTATACCAGTGCCAGCCTTCACCTTAACAGTCAGTTCCTTCACCATACCAGTCACTTCCTTCACTATACCAGTGCCAGCCTTCACCTTAACAGTCAGTTCCTTCACCATACCAGTCACTTCCTTCACCATACCAGTGCCAGCCTTCACCTTAACAATCAGTTCCTTCACCATACCAGACATTTCCTTCACCATATCATTCACTTTCTCCGTCATATCAATCGATTCCTTCCCCATACCAGACATTTCATTCACCATATCATTCACTTCCTCCGTCATATCAATCGATTCCTTCCCCATACCAGACATTTCCTTCACCATACCAGTCACTTACTTCATATAGCAGTCACTTCCTTCACCATATCATTCACTTCCTTCACACCAGTTGCATCCTTCACCATACCAAACATTTCTTTCACTGTACTATTCACTTCCTCCACCATACTATTTAATTCCTTTTTCGATGCCATGTGCTTCCTTCAGTGTACCATTGACTTCTCTTGCCATATGATTTGTTTCCTTCACCATCACTCGTTCTAGATTCCATTCACGATTACTAAACATGGGTGATTGAAGCAGTGATCCTTCGTTATCGGTAGAATTCATTTAAAAAGGTAACAACAAGTAGAAATAATAACCTACCCCATTCCCTTAAGGCATTTTACCTGTAAAATTATCAGCATTATCCTGACCATACAATGTTAAATTTCTAGCGTTTAATTCTGAGGGTATTTAAATTTACTTTTATTCAGTTTGGGTTCAATGGTATTAAATAAATTTCCAGTTGTTGAATTTGTTGTAAATTTTCAAAATCAGTTCTCATTATAAAATCAGTGAAACGATGATTTTTTAAATTCTTTGGGAAATTCATAATAAAATAATTTTTTGTTGATTTAAATGTAAAAAAAAGTATTTCCGGAGATTTATTGGATTGCTGGTTGAAGTTAAGGCATGCATGTTGTTGGGTTTGGGTGCAGCTGCACGCGATGTCGATGGAGAACATGGATGGGAGCTGCGTCGGGCTGGAGAGCGGGTCGCCCTTGCTGGACAGCGTGAAGCAGGTGGTGGTGCGGCTGGCCGGCTCGAGCGGCGTCCTGGAGACGGTGCAGGCGGCCGCCCAGGCTGCCCTGCTGGCTGGCTGGGCCATTCTCCTCCCCACCGCTGACGAGCGCGCTAAAACCTTGTCCGCCCTCCTCCCTTCATCAGGTATTACTTTCTCACTTTGTCATCAAACACAATGGCTTTCGGTTAGGTTGCAGTGGCAGGGAACATTGGCCCTTTGCGATATAGCACGATCAACATTCTACTGCTGTAGGAGCCCTGAACTTTGCCTAATTCAAGTGTATTTAAAGTAAGGATCTTTATTGAGTACATGACATCGTAGAGGCTCAACATCCTCTAAGTTTATCTCTGATTAAGTTTAGGTGATATCGGAACTGGGGTAAGTTGGACTTAGATAAATTTAAATCTAACCCAGGAGAAATTCCTCTGCTCCCCTGGATCATTAGGCACCAGTTTTTTCCTCAGGGGATTAACCTAGTACCCTGAGGAGGTAGTTATATTTGAATTTAGTGATAAGTATTAAAATTAGTCTTGTGTCGCAGAGGAATGTATACCTCGGGACTTAGTCTTAAGTGGATGTATATCAGGCTGGCCTACTTTGTTATTGCTGATGTCTGATTTTAGTCTAAATGCATGGCATCGTTTTCATGCCGGTCACCTGAGGCACTTCAGGCTCTTGTGAATTCGATGTGGCTGAGGGGCTGCAGGTTAAGCTCGTCAGACTGATTTGATTTTGTGTTAAGGCCGAAAGGGTTGGATGCACGAAGGGTCAAAGCAGGCTTAACTTACTCTCCGAGGAACGATGAGCTAAGATTTATTCACCTCGAGCATCAATAGACCGAGGGCCGAAGTAGGTATTGAACCACGGATCTACCAGTCCAGAGGCTATTACATTGTCACTTGGCGAACCTGACCCGCTTAACACTTAACAAAAACTGTGCAACATACTGAAGAACTTGTATGTACTCTTGTGAAGAATGTCAAGGTGAAAATTACAAAATATAAACAAATCTGTTTTTCTCTCTCTGTACAAATGTAGTGTACTATGTTTCGTTTGACGTTAAGTGAAGCATAAAATTTAAAACAAGAAAAATAAATAAGCTACGTTACCTAGTGTAAGTTAGAGTGTAAGTTACGGCACGTACGCTCCACGTCCCATCGTATACTCCTCTACCTTACATTCCTCCGTCTCTTCCGACCTTTATCCACCAGTCTCTAACGTAAGGTGATGCTCAATGCTTTACTTCTTGTTTATTTATAACTTATTTGTTTTAAATCTGTCTAATTTAACTGATTTCTATTCCTATGAATGCATAATTATTATTTTCACTCATATTTATGCAGTATTTGTCAAATCCTTGGGCTCGATTTTTGGATTAGTATTTGGGCTGTAGCACAGATTAATAGAATTATAATGTATTTTTATTGTAAAATCTCAACATACGACCATTTCGATGTTCGATGTTTATCCCGCAACGAATTAAATTCGTAGGTTCGAGGTATCACTGTAATCTACAAATATGTAGTGAGTTCCAAATAGTGACTTACTGTTTGACTGTACACTTTCATTTCTAACTCACTGGAACCCTAACTTCACCTTTTCGTATATTAAGTCCTATGAATATTCTCTTTGTTTATATTTCATGTTCTCTGCTTCTAATATTAGAGATTATGACTTTAAGTGTTTGATGGTTTGTAATTGTGTTTCGATTATTTCCAATGTATCGAGTTTTATAAAAGTGTGTCTATGTGATTGTATTATTAAGATTTGCTTTGTTGTTCTTCCTGAAGCCTCTGTGTAGACTACCCCTTATCTTATCTTCGAATTCACTTTTGTTGCAATGAACCCAATTCTCGAATTAATGTTGAATTTGGTTTTCAGAAATAGAAGGCATTCATATGAGCGAAGGAAGGCATTTCATGACTGACCTCTTAGTCTCGAGTCTGTTAGCTGATGGTGGAGTTGAAATCTCCCTCGAAGCTGCCATAAAAGGTGCGTTCAAACATCCAAATTCCAACTACCGCACAGGTTAGTAAACATCGTATTATAAAAATCCGTCATACCTCTTGTATCGGTGTTGTAGACATCCAACTGTTTTCTTCAAGTGGTACTGATAATAAAATTAAAAATATGGCCAAACGAACTGGACAATAATGATTTCAATTGTAAAAGGATAAAATCATATAATAAATGTAATAAAACTGATAGTAATAATGGGAAATGTAGGCATATATTAGCACTTTGTTTAATAGGTATTTATACCTAGGTTCCTTCTACAATTCTCAGTTCCACTAGAAGATACATAATCGGTGAATCCGGTTGGGTTGCTACAACCGATTCATGTATGACGGATTTTTGTAATAAAGTAGGTTAGGTTAGGACGCAGAGGCAGTCCCACGAGAGAACACACATAGGCCAAACATTGGCTCTTTGTGATACCACACAATGAAGATTCTACATTGGGGAATTTTGCCAATAGGGGGTCTTTACCAAGTACATGACATTGTATAGCCTCGGGACGGACTGCTTAACGTCCTCTCTGAGAGACGGCGTGCTCAGATTTATTTATCTCCCGAGTGAATAAATTGAGGGCCAGGTGGGTATTAAACAAATCTATCAGTCCAGAGGCGAGCACGCAAGACACTGGGCTACCCTGTCCTCTTTGTATAATATACTATACGTTGTTTAATGTCATGTTTACTTTAAGTTGTTTAAATACAAAGTACTTCAAGCATTTCTTTTTAACATTAAATCTGTAAATATAAAAATCATTTGTCTGTGTGTTCAGTCGCACTTCAGAAATACTAAGATGATCCAATTTGAAGGGAAGGGATTTGATTTTCTTTTCAAGTTTTGTTGCAAAAAAACTATTTTTTCATGCATACTTTAAAAAAAAAATGTTAATGTATAAGAAAGTCGCCTTTTATTTCATAGAACAATTAAAGAACAGAAGAGCTTTACGTGGTTGCCTTCTTAAAATTTGACTATGCCTAAATCAGAAAAAAATTGTAATAGATCCAAAAAAAAAATTGATATTAAAATATTTTAATACTTATTTGGTTATCGAGGATTAGGTCGTAATAAATATCTTCTGATTTCAAGTTGACGTTCCGCCGATAACTTTGCGATCTTTTCAAAACTTATTGAAGGATATACTCAACGCATTATCCACTTCTCTTCTTTTTGTAATATATATTTATGATAAAAAGAAGAAGTATGGATAATGGTTTGAATAGTTCCTCCAGTAAACCTTGGGAATGCCGAAAAATTTTGGCGAAACGGCAACTTGAAATCAGAAGTTATTAATTACTACCTCTTCCTCAATAACTAAATTAGTATTTTGAACAATCAGTCAATGGTAGAGAAGCTATTTCAATATTAAAATATTTGTATATAGCTGATTTTAGTGAAAATCTATAGTACATGGTCACAAATCTGTTTGTTGTTTCTTTTCCAATACCCATACTTATAGGCTTTCATCTGTAATGTTGTTCTAGGCGCGGAAAGTGTGGCTCATTTATTATTTGACACCCATTTTAGTTAATGTCTAGTGACATTACCAGGCTGCTGATTCTACATTGGGAGTCCTAAACTTTGCCTAACTCAAGTGTATTTAAGAGTCAGGATCTTGAACGAGTTAACACCCTCTTCGAGGGACGACATGCTCAGATTTATTCATCTTCCATGTGAATAAATCGAGGTCCTGAGTAGTTATCGAACCCTTGACCTTAAGCACTGAATTTTACAATAAGCATTACATACTATTTTACAATTTAAATTTTAAATAAATATTTACATTTGACATTGAAACGGTTTCTCTTTTATATTAAATGTGCGGATGTTAATTTGTGTACCTCAATATTCAAATTGTATATTTTGTTTTATTTCCATTTGTGTTTTAATAGGTTTTAATGTTACTTATAATTGGTTCTACATTCCTTTACTTTAAAGATGTGTTTCTTTTGCTATACTTGGTTTTGTTGATTGGAGGTTGCATTGCAGTCAGGTTGCCACGTTTGAATTTTAAGATTCTGAATGTTATCCATTATTTATACATTGGTTCAATAAATATCCCAATGTATGAATGACGGGTAACACTGAGAATCTTAAAATTCAAACGTGATAACCTGACTGCAATGCAACCTCCAATCAACAAAACCCAGTACAGCAATAGAAGCACATCACTAGAGTAAAGGAGTTGTGGAACCAATTAAGTAACATTAAAACCTATTACATTAACCGAATGGAAATGGAAACAAAGATACAATTTGAATTCCGGGTAAACAAATTGTTAACATCTACGCTGTTAAGATAAAAGAAGAACCGTAGTGATGTCAAATGTGAATATTTATTTAAAATGTAATCGTAAAATAGTAATACTTATTCTGTGAAATATGTTCTAGCCCTGAAGAGGACATAATATACGTGGAAACGTCGGTTTAAAGGAGTTTATTCAAAACCTGACCAAAACCCTCTAAATATGCTGAAAAGAAAAGCATCATGGATATTTATTCTTTAATCTATTTGAAAAAATACCTTACTTTTTGTAGTTGTGTGCTTTGTTCTCATTCTGCGTGTTTTAAAGTTTACATAACAGTCAATATGGTACAGAACCATGGTAGAGTCACATCTCTCACTGGAGTATACAAGGTGACACGCTCTGTTCATTCTTCAAATTAGTTATTAATAGCAATCTCATTATTAAACAATGTCAAATTAATTAATTAGTATAGATAATTAATTATAAATGTAACTAATATTTTAATTTCATTTATGGAATAAATAATAGCAATTTAATTAATAAATTATAGTAATTAATTGTGTACATATAATTGATAAGTAATAACCACTTAATTAAATATTAACCCATTTAATTGAAAACTAATATCATATATTGATAAGTAATACCGTTTAATTATAAGTAATGCCATTTAACTATATATTACTATTAATTTAATTGGTAAATAATACCTTTAATTGCTGAGTAATAATCATTTAATTAAATATTAATATTGATTTAATTGATATGTGATACCATTTAATTGATATGTAATACCACTTAATTGACAAGTAATACTATTTAATTGATAAGTAATAGTTGGTTGATTGATAAGTAATAGGTAAATATTTAAACTAGAATGTGTGCGCATGCTTCAGCGGAGCACTCAGAGCTGGTGGAAGGCGGGTCTTGCCTGCAGGTCGACTCCAAAGGCAAGCTCTCATCAGGCGTGCCTCTGCTTCACCTCGTCCGACAACTTCTCAGGTCTGCTTTTTATTCACCTGCTTATTCGTTGTTTTTTCCCCTTTGGTTTGGGGTTGTTTGCAAGTTACTATGGTGTTTTTTTTTCAGAAATTGTCTGTGGCAGGCGGAAGCAAAGCTGCACAAGGTCGGCTATGACTACTGTGCCCCCACTACCAAGTCAAGGAGCCTCAGCCTTCTGCTGAGGTTTCAAAGGCTCCTCATCACCTACATCTATCCACATACGAACCAACAGTATGCAGGTGGGTCTTACATATTTATAGCTTATGGGCTTAATTAATCATTCATGTATGGGCATATTATATTGGAATTTATATTTGTTAATGGAATTGTGTGTGTAAGAGGAAGTCATTTCATTATCCTTCCCAGTAGGCCCATTCTACCAAGCGTAGAAATACTTAAATATGGGACACAAATTTGCGATCGTACGTTAATTTGAAGGCAAATAAATGTCAAGTGAAAGGCCAAACTGCAATAATGAATATTAAGTTTGTTTATTTGTTTATTTGTTTGTAGTAGCATCTGTTTGTGTTTGTTTTAAACACGACACTAGGTTATTAACAACAACTAAGGCTGGTAAGCCAAGCAATCCCTTGGTTAACGCGGTTATTCCCCCCCCCCCCCCCCGGAGTTTCGCCGCGTGAAGTAGTGGCATAGCAAGGGGGAGGGGTTCCAGGGGTATAAATAGAAAATAAAAAAATTAAAAGCTAACAAAAAATCCGAATTGAGTGTTTAAGGTTGTACTTGTTTTTTATGTTTATATGTGTAATACTGTTTTAAACGGATTTTTTAACTATAACAATTGCGAATTAAAAATAAATGTATATTAAATTTTTAAAATTAGTTTTTTAAAGGGGTTAAAAAAATAGTATATTTGTTTGTGTGACCAGTTAATTTAATTTCAAATTTTTTTTTTTGATTTGTATTATAGGTTTTTGTTTTGAAGAATCTTTTGATTTGATTTTCTTTGATGACAACTGTATATGTATACGAGTGCAGTAATGAGATGATAGTCTGGGGCTAATAACAGCAGTCTAGAATTAGATCCTTGATTGTAATTCAAGGGGAGGCAAATCTTACGACTGCCCTGGGCTGCTAAAATAGTTGCTACGCCACTGGTGTTAAGCAAACAGCTCTAATCAAACTTACAAACCAATTTAAATAATGGTTTTATTCAAATAAATATATTTCAAAACATTTATTTTGGTTTTTTTCTAAAGTTTTTATTTGAATGGAAAAAGTTACAGGATTCTAAATAACACATTACTGCGTTTATCTTAGTGAAACCTTTCTGAAGATAAATCCTAACATTTCGTTAGCATTCCTGGAAATTATTAATAATAAGAGTTAAAAATAATAGATAAATCTATCTAATGACAGATTGTCTAGAAAACCTTGGTCAAATTGCAGCTTTCGATATTATAAGTTTATTGTGTTGAATTATGGAATAAAGAGAAACCATTACTCATACTTGGGTTCTATAGATTAAAAATCGGGAACAATTCCCGATTGTCCGAATTTTCCGATCTATTGCGGATTCCACTGGCATGGTTTAAAAAAAAGTTGAATATTTCACAAAACCGTGCCAAAAAGGTCTAAAAACATGGACCAAACAGCTGCATGTGTTCCGGCACAGTTGTGAACAAAGTGACCACAGGACTTCTGGTGATCAACTACGGAAACATCGGACCGTGTCTGGGCTTTTCGGGACGAGTCTAAAGCTCCAGATTTTGTCCTTTTCATCAGAAATCCGTTAAAGGGAGGTCCGAAGATCCGAGGTATGAGTGTGCTTTACATTTATAGTACAATTAAATCGCCCATACCAAAGACATTTAAGTACTTTCGCATTTGTTGGATTTCAGGTAACCCATTATTTCGATAATTTATTGAAACAATGTTTTAAACACAAGTCATCGTAATAGATTTTATCTGTTTATTATTTTAAGCTGTTTTTTTAAAATAAATTATTAATTGTTTTCAGAACATAGTAGAATGGGTGCTGAAGTTTTATTGAAGAAATATTTGCAACAACTGAACAAACAAGTATCATCAGTTCTGAATCTGGCTTGCGATGTGGCATCACAGAGCAAGCATCACTACTGCCTTGTCATAGGCATCTTAAAGGCCGACGTCATAGGTAATTATCTCCTGATTATGCCTGTCATAGAGATATTATTCAAGGTTTTTATTATTTTAATTTTTCATAATTAAGATATTCATTGAGCTTGTTAGAAAAAATCTAATTTTTCTGTGTATTTCGTGTAGATGAGTATATTTTACATCTTGAGTTGTTATTATATTTGTTTTGTTCTAAAGAGATCACAAATTGTTCAGTAAAATAACCTGTCATATAGATACCTCTCTGTTACTTTATAATCAAGATGGCGTCGGTACGTGTTATCTATAATCACATTCTTGAATTGAATGTTAATATTAATTTGTCGGCTTCCACTTAATTATTTTTACAGCTTTGAGTCAAAATTATGATTCTAAAGTATAATTAACATTGAAAGAATGAGGGAATTTCTTATTCATCAAGTCTCCACACAATGTGATATCTTCGTATGATATTTTAAACAAATATGATTGAAAAAACGCTGCGGTTTCTACATTGGCGATTTTTTTTTTTAGAGAGATGCTCATTTTGGTTTATTATCTTCCTATAGGTAACTCATAGCTCAAAAATTAATCTACCTAAGGACACAGTGAATAGATTTGAACCCTTCCAAACATTAACGGGAACTGGAAAAAGAAACTTCAAAAACTAACGAAACAATCTGTATTAAAAACACCTTGGTCATTATCAGGTAAATAATTGAACTACACATTAAAAAAATAACATAAGTAATAATATTACATTCACGAACTTAATGCTAAGAACTTAATGTCTTTAGCTGGTTTATCAGAAGTTACGTGACCCATATTTTGAACTTTGCGAATGTAATATATTTTTATTATTTATGTTATTTTTTATTTTGCAGTTTAATTATTTACTGTATATGACAGAGGTTTTCAAAAACTTGTGTTTCGTTAGTTTTAAGGTTTCTTTTCCAGTTATCGATAATGTTTGACAGGGTTCAAATGTGTTCACTCTGTCCTTAGGTAGATTTTTTTGAGCTACCAGTTACCTACATGAAGATAATATGGCAAAAAGAGCATCTCTCTAAAACCATAGTCAATGTAGAAGCTGCAGTTTTTTTTTAGTAACATTTGTTTAAAAGATGATTTGCTGCCAGTTTATACCAGTATTTTATAATTCTGATGGAACCTGAGGATGAACGCTTAGTGTTTGAAACGCGTTGACGTTGTATAAAACCTTTTTGTGCAGGCTTGGTATGTCTTTGCCTTATTCTAATAATGAGTAAATACCGAACAAAAAAAGGATTACACAACTCATGAAGTAAGTAACATTGAAAAACTTTTAGGCAAAAAAAAACAACAAAGTTGTTATATTTAAAATAATTTAAATGTATTTGTAATCTTTTGGAAGCATGAATCGCAGTATTTACGAGTATTGTCTTGATCATATTTTGAGGAAGTTTTTATTTTTTGTGAAGTTTACTTTCTCTGTTATATATTCCATGTGTTTATTTTTTGTTGATTATATTTATCCGTAGGTTAGGTTGTAGTGGCCATCCCAAAAATGAACCCGTATAGACCATAAACTGTCCCATTGTGGTATCACAAAAGAAATATGGTTATTTCATTAACCCCCCCCCTTTGACAAGTTACTTGAACCATCCTGAGAGAACTTGATTAGGTCCCTGATGCCTGTGGATTTTAAGTTCTCAAATTCAAAGACGTATTCTCCTAATGTTGCTTTTCTTCTTTGAGCCAGACCAGGGCATTAGCATAGAAAGTGAGGAACAGATTCCTCCTCTTTCTCAATTTGAGATTGCCTTCAGATATCCCTTGCCTCCAGACTCAACCTGGTGGCATACTTCCCTATTAGCCAGTGTTCAATGCCAACTGCAATGACATTGTCAACCATTAGTAGACAATGACATTAGTAGACTATTCTTAGATAGAAGTTCATTAGCTCTTCTGTAATTTCAGGAAGGCCATAGTTGCTTTGAAATGAGATACATCCCCCTCCCTGATCGATCACAGGGTTGCTAATGCTCTGACAAACTCGGAGCTTACATCTAGATATTGGTACGATACAAGGTATCTTGTGTCGAAAGAAGGGTGCCAGATTTGGCAAGTTCATCAACGTTGCAGTTGACTTGACTTATTATGTTCCCGAATGAGGCTAACTTTTGACCTCTCTGATAACCTATCCAATAGTCTCCTACAATCGAAATCTATCTCAGATGTACTGTACTCTTCCCGAAGAGATTACATAGCTGCTTGACTATCTGTACAAATCTGTATATCTTTATCGCGTCGGGGTGTAACGACTAATAGGTGCTTTACTTCTACAATTTGAGTGAAATTTCTGTAGGGGTAAGTTATTTAGGTTGGGACCCATTGAGATAGCGTTGTATCAACCAATAAATGAGCTATTTGAAGCGGTACTACTTTCATATGTTGTGCACTCAGTATCTAAGTTGTATTTACTTCATTATTTGAGACTTCATAAAGCAGTTTTCTTAATTAAACAGCACGTTTCGAACACGGACTGTTCTTCTTTAGGTTATATCTACAATACCTGACATACACGCATAACACTCACACTTCAACTAATTGTAATATTCTAAAATATAATAGGAAGTTAATTAGTTACATATCAGCTATATATCGTATCATATTAGTTACATCAGTTATGCGAGTAACTAACTGTGTGTGTGTATGTTTAGAGGAGAAAGGGGTAACGGAAAACATGTTCGATGAATTAGAGAAAGAAAGGTAGTGGAAGTGTAGTGGCAGTCTTACAAGAGAACACACATAGGCCGAATATTGGCCTTTCGTGATACCACATAATGAACATTATACAACATTGGGAGTCCTAAATTTTGCTTAGCTCAAATTTATTTAGAATAGGAGATCTCTAATGAGTACTTAACATCGTACAAGCTCGAGACCGATGGCCTAACGTCCTCTCCGAGGGACGGCGTGCTCAGATTTATTAACTTTCCACGTGAATAAACCTAGGGTGAGTGGGCATTGAACCAGTCCCAAGGCGGGCACATTGCCACTGGGCTAACCTGGCCCCTTGGTAGTAATCTTACCAGAATCATATCATCCCGGATTTATTTTACTATTTTTTTGTAATTATTTCTAGTATTTCTTGTAGTGTTTTTTGGTGTTTACTTTTTTCTCTGCCATTTTCCTTTTCCCTTCATATTGACTGTACTGAGATGCTATATCATAAGATTTACTTTTTGCTTATTGTACCTTCTTTTTCTTATTCTTACAAATTACATGCTAATTAAATATATACTTATAATAAGATATATCAGGACTCGGTCAGCTCTTCATGTTCAAATTACACTCCCATTGTCGACGTACATTAAAGTAGTACTTTTTCATTTTAATTAAGGGGTCAATGCTTATGTTGTTATAGCTTTCCTTACTCTGATAGCTAACTGTTGTCATAATTCACCCCTGGCAGTGATTTCCACCCCCTCCCCCTCACCCCTTCATTGAGAACCCCTGCTCTAGTCCTTTTCATCGAGGCTTGTTGTGATTGTTTCTTAAGTGATATATTAGTCAAATACTTAAGTTAATGTTTCTTTAGATGATTTATTTTCCTTTTCAGAAATGCTAGTCCCCGAACTGATCACATCCCTGATCATGCTGCACGAAGAGTTACCAATGTTGTTGCATTCCGAGCACTGGCCTGACTTGTTTGTTCCTTTATTAGAAGCCCTTGAAAGGTTCAATACATTGACGCCTCATGTTGATAAAGAAGATCAAGATGATCTTTCATGGCCAGGCATTATTCGTAAGTAATTAAACTATCAGTCAATTCTAATTTTTTTTCAGCATATTTGATATTATATTATGTTATTCGAATATAAACTCATCATTCCTCGACCTGTTCAATATAAACAACCTAATGGAGATCATAAAATTATACACCTCCGTCATACTTCGTATATCGCTGGTCGAGTCAACCACAACCCAAAAGACACAATATTATATATATATATATATATATATATATATACCATGATAAACGAAAAACGGTCCGGCAGGACAGATTACACTTAAAATAAACTGTCACACATAGAAATAGACATAACAAAGACTCACTTCTTAATATTTCGAAATATTGAAAAGTGAGTCTTTTTTATGTTTCTTTCTATGTGTCACAGTTCATTTCAAGTAAATTATATATATATATATAATTTCTTAAATTTAATTTTTTAATTTAATTATTTTTTATTTGATTAATTTATTAATTTTCTGCTCAAATTTCTATAAATTCCTGTTATTATTTTTTTCCCCATTGTTCTTCTTCTTCAGCTATATCTATTACTTTTTTCGTTTTCGGTTGTGGCCAACCTGAACATACTCTCGTATCTACCATAAGAAGCTCTCCTCTTCAGGAGATCCTATGGATTTCGTCTTCTCGCCGATCTACTTCCTTTTCTGAGGATTTTGTGTTAGAAGGATCGAATTATTGAATGTGAATCCTAGTAACTGTTTTTCATTTGTTCTTATTGTAGTTTTCAAAGTCTATATACATAAGATAAAATTTATCAGAACTCGGTCAGTTCTTCAGGTTTAAATTAAACTTTTAGGTTTCTATTTAAAACATTTTTCATTAACCGTCATACCTCGTAAGATGATCCTGGAGTTGGAGCGCTTTCGGACGTTGTCCATCTTCGATCACAACAAACCTACAAACCTACGTGCAGTAGGTTTGTTGCGATCGAAGATGGACAACGTCCGAAAGCGCTCTAACTCCAGGATCATCTTACTAGGTATGACGTTTTTACCTATTTCTAATATAAGTCATACTAACCTCAGTGGTATTAACAATATGCATGTATTAATTATCTATTACTTACAATAATTTTTAAATTGCAAATCGGTGTTAGTCCTAGAGGACATAGTTAACTTGTTGTAATTCTTTATTGGTTTTCTGAAGCTGGAGCAGTCGGACCACCACAAGGCAAAGGACTTGATGAAATGCCTTATATAAGAAAAGCTGACTTTGAGAATCACAACAGAGATGGTGGATTATGGGTGCTCATCAACAACAAAGTCTACGACATTCAAGACTTAAGGTGTGTATTCACTTCAAAATTAAAGGATAATATTAATAAAGACCAGTATTATATCCATCAAACAAGTACATGTCACTAAGTAGCATCCAAAAAGAAACCAGAGGGAATAGTCAATTTAGTTAAATAAACATTCTTTTTTCTAAACAGATACGTATATAACGAATATTCACAATAAACACGTGAAATAAAAATCAACGTCTAAAATAGTAAGAGATCAGAAAAATGCTGAAATCTTTCAATCATAACAAGTAGTTCTCGTCAGAGTCAAATCTGAAATGAAATTTGACATAATAAGTTATTATGACAAGATTGCATATATATATTTATAAGATGTAATTTTTTTTTTTTGAGGTTTGAGGTCCAATGATTTAAACTAGTCCTTTTGCCGACGTTTCGACATATATTTATGTCATCTTCAGGGCTACAACATGATTGTTTTACAATTAGCACTACTATTACTACTATTTGGTAGTTTGTTACATTTTAATCTGCACAGAAACAAAGAGGAAATTTATTGATAAATCAGTTATTACGACTATGGATTATTTTGTTATACATTAACATAAGGATTTTGTTATAGTTATTCTATTGCTTTAGAATTATTGCATAAGTAAAGAGATCACTATTTGATTACCTTGGAAATCTGTTTATGTTGCAGCATTCTTATTTAACACTGTTTCATGATGGTTACTATTTGTTTTCTGGGAGGTTTCTTTACGGTTATGTTCTGTTTTGATTGTTTGAGTACACAGTGTTTTTTTTATTTATTTTTTTTTTTGTGGGTTTGCCTAATCTTCTTGTGTTAGTCCCTATGGTTTGTTTTCTTCTATTGTGTAAAAATGTTTACCAGAAACTTTTGTTTTCCCAGAAAACAAATAGTAACCATCATGAAACAGTGTTAAATAAGAATGCTGCAACATAAACAGATTTCCAAGGTAATCAAATAGTGATCTCTTTACTTATGCAATAATTCTAAAGCAATAGAATAACTAGGTAAAGCGGTAGTAAACTATGAGGAATTAGCTACACTATTGTGTGACTGTGAGGCTATAATAAATTCAAGACCTTTAACGTTTATAGCGGAGGATGAGAACATTGCTCCTCTTACTCCATCAATGTTTCTGAATAACATGACGACAGACGTGACCGAATTCGACCAAATTGATCGTCATCATATGGTTAAGAGAATAAGGCATATGCAAGCGTTAAGAGATACCTTAAGGAGCCGATTTAGAAGAGAATATTTAGCAATGCTAACGCACCGGCAAGAAAATAAAAAAATGGGAAAGGTAAACGTTGGAGACGTTGTTTTATTGGAATTACCTAAGGAAAAAAGAATTTTTTGGCCTCTGGCGATCGTTTTAGAAGTTTTTCATGGCAAGGACGGATATGGCAGGGTGGCAAGAATCAAACTGGCATCAGGTGAAGAGCGAATCCGACCGGTCCAACGGCTCGCACAGTTGGAAATTGGAAACTCAGAGGCAGTAAAATTAGAAGTATGCAAGAGGAAGCTCAACGAAGGTAGTAGTAGTTGTGATCGTGAAAAGGCGAAGGAATCAGAAGAGAGAAACCAAACTCGATGTGGCCGGCAGATAAAGAAAAGATCAATCCTAGACTTGTGACCATTAAGATGAACCAGCAATACTTTTGGGGGTTTGGAGGATGTTGGGAATAAAAGAAGAAATGTGTATACGAGATACAGATTGAAGTGGCAGCATTGTTGGAGGGAAAAGGTTGCTTTTAACCTACCTGGGGGTTATGTTATGGTTTTTGATGTGATGTGATGTATTTCTGAATTGTATTTTATATTGTAATGAGTTTAGTTGGTTTTCATTTGACAAATAAGGAAATAAATTGAATTATTGAGTTTAATATTAAATGTAATGTGAATCATTTAAATTAAACCTAACAACTGCTCTGTTCATTCTTCAAATTAGTTATTAATAGCAATGTCATTATTAAACAATGTCAAATTAATTAGTTAGTATAGATAATTAATTATAAATGTAAACTAATATTTTAATTTCATTTAAGTATTAAATAATAGCAATTTAATTGTGTAGATATAATTGATAAGTAATAACCTCTTATTTAAATATTAATCCATTTAATTGAAAACTAATATCATATATTGATAAGTAATACTGTTTAATTATAAGTAATTCTACTTAACTATATATTACTATTAATTTAAGTGGTGTAATACCTTTAATTGATGAGTAATAATCATTTAATTAAATATATTAATTTAATTGATATAATACCATTTAATTGATATGTAATACCATTTAATTGATATGATTACCATTTAATTGATATGTAATACCATTTAATTGATATGTAATACCACTTAATTGACAAGTAATACTATTTAATTGATAAGTAATAGTTGGTTGATTGATAAGTAATAGGTAAATATTTAAACTAGAATGTGTGCGCATGCTTCAGCGGAGCACTCAGAGCTGGTGGAAGGCGGGTCTTGCCTGCAGGTCGACTCCAAAGGCAAGCTCTCATCAGGCGTGCCTCTGCTTCACCTCGTCCGACAACTTCTCAGGTCTGCTTTTTATTCACCTGCTTATTCGTTGTTTTTTCCCCTTTGGTTTGGGGTTGTTTGCAAGTTACTATGGTGTTTTTTTTTCAGAAATTGTCTGTGGCAGGCGGAAGCAAAGCTGCACAAGGTCGGCTATGACTACTGTGCCCCCACTACCAAGTCAAGGAGCCTCAGTCTTCTGCTGAGGTTTCAAAGGCTCCTCATCACCTACATCTATCCACATACGAACCAACAGTATGCAGGTGGGTCTTACATATTTATAGCTTATGGGCTTAATTAATCATTTATGTATGGGCATATTATATTGGAATTTATATTTGTTAATGGAATTGTGTGTGTAAGAGGAAGTCATTTCATTATCCTTCCCAGTAGGCCCATTCTACCAAGCGTAGAAATACTTAAATATGGGACACAAATTTGCGATCGTACGTTAATTTGAAGGCAAATAAATGTCAAGTGAAAGGCCAAACTGCAATAATGAATATTAAGTTTGTTTATTTGAAACAATGTAGTAGCATCTGTTTGTGTTTGTTTTAAACACGACACTAGGTTATTAACAACAACTAAGGCTGGTAAGCCAAGCAATCCCTTGGTTAACGTGGTTATCCCCCCCCCCCCCCGGAGTTTCGCCGCGTGAAGTAGTGGCATAGCAAGGGGGAGGGGTTCCAGGGGTAAAAATAGAAAATAAAAAAATTAAAAGCTAACAAAAAATCCGAATTGAGTGTTTAAGGTTGTAATTGTTTTTATGTTTATATGTGTAATACTGTTTTTAAACGGATTTTTTAACTATAATAATTGCGAATTAAAAATAAATGTATATTAAATTTTTAAAATTAGTTTTTTAAAGGGGTTAAAATAATAGTATATTTGTTTGTGTGACCAGTTAATTTAATTTAACAATTTTTTTTTATTTGTATTTTAGGTTTTTGTTTTGAAGAATCTTTTGATTTGATTTTCTTTGATGACAACTGTATATGTATAGGAGTGCAGTAATGAGATGACAGTCTGGGACTAATAACAGCAGTCTAGAATTAGATCCTTGATTGTAATTCAAGAGGAGGCAAATCTTACGACCGCCCTGGGCTGCTAAAATAGTTGCTACGCCACTGGTGTTAAGCAAACAGCTCTAATCAAACTTAAAAACCAATTTGAATAATGGTTTTATTCAAATAAATATATTTTAAAACATTTATTTTGGTTTTTTTCTAAAGTTTTTATTTGAATGGAAAAAGTTACAGGATTCTAAATAACATATTACTGCGTTTATCTTAGTGAAACCTTTCTGAAGATAAATCCTAACATTTCGTTAGCCTTCCTGGAAATTATTAATAATAGGAGTTAAAAATAATAGATAAATCTATCTAATGACAGCTTGTTTAGAAAACCTTGGTCAAATTGCAGTTTTCGATGTTATATGTGTATTGTGTTGAATTATGGAATAAAGAGAAACAATTACTCATACTTGGGTTCTATTGATTAAAAATGGGGAACAATTCCCGATTGTCCGAATCTTCCTATACATTGCGGATTCCATTGGGATGGTTAAAAAAAATGCATAACATTCAACAAGTTGAATATTTCACAAAACATCTCACAAAACAGTGCCAAAAAGGTCTAAAAACATGGACCATACAGCTGGATTTGTTCCGGCATAGTTGTGAACAAAGTGACCACAGGTCTTCTGGTGATCAACTATGGAAACATCGGACCGCGTCTGGCCTTTTCCGGACGAGTCTAAAGCTCCAGATTTTGATCTTTTCATCAGAAATCCGTTGAAGGGAGGTCCGAAGAACCGAGGTATGAGTGTGCTTTACATTTATAGTACAATTAAATCGCCCATTCCAAAGACATTTAAGTACTTTCGCATTTGTTGGATTTCAGGTAACCCATTATTTCGTTAATTTATTGAAACAATGTTTTAAACACAAGTCATTGTAATAGATTTTATCTGTTTATTATTTTAAGCTGTTTTTTTAAAATAAATTATCAATTGTTTTCAGAACATAGTAGAATGGGTGCTGAAGTTTTATTGAAGAAATATTTGCAACAACTGAACAAACAAGTATCATCAGTTCTGAATCTGGCTTGCGATGTGGCATCACAGAGCAAGCATCACTACTGCCTTGTCATAGGCATCTTAAAGGCCGACGTCATAGGTAATTATCTCCTGATTATGCCTGTCATTGAGATATTCAAGGTTTTTATTATTTTAATTTTCCATAATTAAGATATTCATTGAGCTTGTTAGAAAAAATCTAATTTTTTCGTGTATTTCGTGTAGATGAGTATATTTTACATCTTGAGTTGTTATTATATTTGTTTTGTTCTAAAGAGTTCACAAATTGTTCAGTAGCATAACCTGTGATATAGATACCTCTCTGTTACTTTTATAATCAAGATGGCGTCGGTACGTGTTATCTATAATCACATTCTTGACTTGAATGTAATATTAATTTGTCAACAACCACTTAATTATTTTTACAGCTTTGAGGCAAAATTGTGGTTCTAAAGTATAATTAACATTGAAAGAATGAGGGAATTATTTCTTATTCATTAAGTCTACACACAATGTGATATCTTCGTATGATATTTTAAACAAATATGATTGAAAAAACGCTGCGGTTTCTACATTGGCGATTTTTTTTAGAGAGATGCTCTTTTTGGTTTATTATCTTACTACAGGTAACTCATAGCTCAAAAATTAATCTACCTAAGGACACAGTGAATAGATTTGAACCCTTCCAAACATTAACGGGAACTGGAAAAAGAAACTTCAAAAACTAACGAAACAATCTGTATTAAAAACACCTTGGTCATTATCAGGTAAATAATTGAACTACACGTTAAAAAATAACATAAGTAATAATATTACATTCACGAACTTAATGCTAAGAACTTAATGTCTTTAGCTGGTTTATCAGAAGTTAAGTGACCCACATTTTGAACTTTGCGAATGTAACATATTTTTATTATTTATGTTATTTTTTATTGTGCAGTTTAATTATTTACTGTATATGACTTGTGTTTCTTGTGAAAACTTGTGTTTCGTTAGTTTTTAAGGTTTCTTTTCCAGTTATCGATAATGTTTGACAGGGTTCAAATGTGTTCACTCTGTCCTTAGGTAGATTTTTTGAGCTACCAGTTACCTATATGAAGATAATATAGCAAAAAGAGCATCTCTCTAAAACCATAGTCAATGTAGAAGCTGCAGTTTTTTTTTAGTAACATTTGTTTAAAAGATGATTTGCTGCCAGTTTATACCAGTATTTTATAATTCTGATGGAACCTGAGGATGAACGCTTAGTGTTTGAAACGCTTGACTTTGTATAAAACCTTTTGTGTGCAGGCTTGGTATGTCTTTGCCTCATTCTAATAATGAGTAAATACCGAACAAAAAAAGGATTACTCATGAGGTAAGTAACATTGAAAAACTTGTAGGCAATAAAAAAGAACAAAAAAGTTGTTATATTTAAATGTATTTGTAATCTTTTGGAAGAATGAATCGCAAAATTTATTGTCTTGATCATATTTTGACGAAGTTTTTATTTTTTGTGAAGTTTACTTTCTCTGTTATATATTCCATGTGTTTATTTTTTTGTTGATTATATTTATCCGTAGGTTAGGTTGTAGTGGCCATCCCAAAAATGAACCCGTATAGACCATAAACTGTCCCATTTTGGTATCACAAAAGAAATATGGTTATTTCATTAAACCCCCCCTCTTTGACAAGTTACTTGAACCATGCTGAGAGAACTTGATTAGGTCCCTGATGCCTGTGGATTTTAAGTTCTCAAATTCAAAGACGTATTCTCCTAATGTTGTTTTTATTCTTTGAGCCAGACCAGGGCATTAGCATAGAAAGTGAGGAACAGATTCCTCCTCTTTCTCAATTTGAGATGGCCTTTAGATATCCGTTGCCTCCAGACTCAACCTGGTGGCATACTTCCCTATTAGCCAGTGTTCAATGCCAACTGCAATGACATTGTCAACCATTAGTAGACAATGACATTAGTAGACTCTATTCTTAGATAGAAGTTCATTAGCTCTTCTGTAATTTCAGGAAGGCCATAGTTGCTTTGAAATGAGATACATCCCCCTCCCTGATCGATCACAGGGTTGCTAATGTTCTGACAGGAGGGAGTCACATCTAGTTAGTGGTACGATACAAGGTATCCTGTGTCGAAAGAAGGGTGCCAGATTTGGCAAGTTCATCAATGTTGCAGTTGACTTATTATGTTCCCGAATGAGGCTAACTTTTGACCTCTCTGATAACCTATCCAATAGTCTCCTACAATCGAAATCTATCTCACATGTAGTGTACTCTTCCCAAAGAGATTTCATAGCTGCTTGACTATCTGTGCAAATCTGTATATCTTTATCGCGTCGGGGTGTAACGACTAATAGGTGCTTTACTTCTACAGTTTGAGTGAAATTTCTGTAGGGGTAAGTTATTTAGGTTGGGACCCATTGAGATAGTGTTGTATCAAGCAGTAAATGAGCTATTTGAAGCGGTCCTACTTTCATATGTTGTGCCTATGTTGTATCTATGTTGTAGTATCTATGTTGTATTTACTTCATTATTTGAGACTTCATATAGCAGTTTTCTTAATTAAACAGCACGTTTCGAACACGGACTGTTCTTCTTTAGGTTATATCTACAATACCTGACATACACGCATAACACTTACAATTCAATTAATTATAATATTCTAACATATAGTAGGAAGTTAATTATTTACATATCAGCTATATATCGTATCATATTAGTTACATCAGTTAAGCGAGTAACTAACTGTGTGCGTATGTTTAGAGGAGAAAGGTGTAACGGAAAACTTGTTCGATGAATTAGAGAAAGAAAGGTAGTGGAAGTGTAGTGGCAGTCTTACAAGAGAACGCACATAGGCCGAATATTGGCCTTTCGTGATACCACATAATGAACATTATACAACATTGGGAGTCCTAAATTTTGCTTAGCTCAAATTTATTTAGAATAGGAGATCTCTAATGAGTACTTAACATCGTACAGGCTCGAGACCGATGGCCTAACGTCCTCTCCGAGGGACGGCGTGCTCAGATTTATTAACTTTCCACGTGAATAAACCTAGGGTGAGTGGGCATTGAACCAGTCCCAAGGCGGGCACATTGCCACTGGGCTAACCTGGCCCCTTGGTAGTAATCTTACCAGAATCATATCATCCCGGATTTATTTTACTATTTTTTTGTAATTATTTCTAGTATTTCTTGTAGTGTTTTTTTGTGTTTACTTTTTTCTCTGCCATTTTCCCTTTCCCTTCATATTGACTGTACTGAGATGCTATATCATATGATCTACTTTTTGCTTATTGTACCTTCTTTTTTCTTATTTTTACAAATTACATGCTAATTAAATATATACTTATAATAAGATATATCAGGACTCGGTCAGCTCTTCATGTTCAAATTACACTCCCATTGTCGACGTACATTAAAGTAGTACTTTTTCATTTTAATTAAGGGGTCAAAGCTTATGTTGTTATAGCTTATCTTACTCTGATAGCTTACTGTTGTCATAATTCACCCCTGGCAGTGATTTCCACCCCCTCCCTCTCACCCCTTCATTGAGAACCCCTGCTCTAGTCCTTTTTATCGAGGCTTGTTATGATTGTTTCTTAAGTGATATATTAGTCAAATACTTAAGTTAATGTTTCTTTAGACGATTTATTTTCCTTTTCAGAAATGCTAGTCCCCGAACTGATCACATCCCTGATCATGCTGCACGAAGAGTTACCAATGTTGTTGCATTCCGAGCACTGGCCTGACTTGTTTGTTCCTTTATTAGAAGCCCTTGAAAGGTTCAATACATTGACGCCTCATGTTGATAAAGAAGATCAAGATGATCTTTCATGGCCAGGCATTATTCGTAAGTAATTAAACTATCAGTCAATTCTAATTTTTTTTCAGCATATTTGATATTATATTATGTTATTCGAATATAAACTCATCATTCCTCGACCTGTTCAATATAAACAACCTAATGGAGATCATTAAATTATACACCTCCGTCATACTTCGTATATCGCTGGTCGAGTCAACCACAACCCAAAGGACACAATATTTTATATATATATATATATATATTATATATATACCATGATAAACGAAAAACGGTCCGGCAGGACAGATTACACGTAAAATAAATTGTCAGACATAGAAATAAACATAACAAAGACTCACTTCTCAATATTTCGAAATATTGAAAAGTGAATCTTTGTTATGTTTCTTTATGTGTCACAGTTCATTTTAAGTATATATATAAATTAATAAACAACAATAACTCTTGATATAATATATGAATGAAATACCACAATAAAATCCACGTTTTATTGTGGATTTAATTTATATATATATATATAATATATTATATATATATATTATTTCTTAAATTTAATTATTTTTTATTTTATTAATTTATTAATTTTATGCTCAATTAAATTTTATATTTATAAACATTCCTGTTATTATTTTTTTCCCCATTGTTCTTCTTCTTCAGCTATATCTTTTACTTTTTTCGTTTTCGGTTGTAGCCAACCTGAACAGACTCGTATCTATGAAGCTCTCCAGTTGGATTTCGTCTTCTCATCGCACTACTTCCTTTTCTGAGGACTTTGTGTTAGAAAGGTCGAAATATTGAATGTGAATCCTAGTAACTGTTTTTTATTCGTTCTTATTGTAATTTTCAAAGTATATATACATAAGATAAAATTTAGCAGAACTCGGTCAGTTCTTCAAGTTCAAATTAAACTCTCAATGCTGACTTTTAGGTTTCCATTTAAAGCCTTTTTCATTGACCTACAAAACAGAAGAATGCACTAATAATATCCATTTATTGCGAAAAATAAAAATAAATGATAATTAATTTACTAGTTGTAAATAATTATCTATTACTTACAATAATTGTTAAATTGCAAATCGGTGTTAGTCCTAGAGGACATAGTTAACTTGTTGTAATTCTTTATTGGTTTTCTGAAGCTGGAGCAGTCGGCCCACCACAAGGTAAAGGACTTGATGAAATGCCTTATATAAGAAAAGCTGACTTTGAGAATCACAACAGAGATGGTGGATTATGGGTGCTCATCAACAACAAAGTCTACGACATTCAAGACTTAAGGTGTGTATTCACTTCAAAATTAAAGGATATTATTAATAAAGACCAGTATTATATCCATCAAACAGGTACATGTCACTAAATAGCATCCAAAAAGAAACCAGAGGGAATAGTCAATTTAGTTAAATAAACATTCTTTTTTCTAAACAGATACGTATATAACGAATATTCACAATAAACACGTGAAATAAAAATCAACGTCTAAAATAGTAAGAGATCAGAAAAATGCTGAAATCTTTCAATCATAACAAGTAGTTCTCGTCAGAGTCAAATCTGAAATGAAATTTGACATAATAAGTTATTATGACAAGATTGCATATATATATTTATAAGATGTAATTTTTTTTTTTTGAGGTTTGAGGTCCAATGATTTAAACTAGTCCTTTTGCCGACGTTTCGACATATATTTATGTCATCTTCAGGGCTACAACATGATTGTTTTACAATTAGCACTACTATTACTACTATTTGGTAGTTTGTTACATTTTAATCTGCACAGAAACAAAGAGGAAATTTATTGATAAATCAGTTATTACGACTATGGATTATTTTGTTATACATTAACATAAGGATTTTGTTATAGTTATTCTATTGCTTTAGAATTATTGCATAAGTAAAGAGATCACTATTTGATTACCTTGGAAATCTGTTTATGTTGCAGCATTCTTATTTAACACTGTTTCATGATGGTTACTATTTGTTTTCTGGGAGGTTTCTTTACGGTTATGTTCTGTTTTGATTGTTTGAGTACACAGTGTTTTTTTTATTTATTTTTTTTTTTGTGGGTTTGCCTAATCTTCTTGTGTTAGTCCCTATGGTTTGTTTTCTTCTATTGTGTAAAAATGTTTACCAGAAACTTTTGTTTTCCCAGAAAACAAATAGTAACCATCATGAAACAGTGTTAAATAAGAATGCTGCAACATAAACAGATTTCCAAGGTAATCAAATAGTGATCTCTTTACTTATGCAATAATTCTAAAGCAATAGAATAACTATAACAAAATCCTTATGTTAATGTATAACAAAATAATCCATAGTCGTAATAACTGATTTATCAATAAATTTCCTCTTTGTTTCTGTGCAGATTAAAATGTAACAAACTACCAAATAGTAGTAATAGTAGTGCTAATTGTAAAACAATCATGTTGTAGCCCTGAAGATGACATAAATATATGTCGAAACGTCGGCAAAAGGACTAGTTTAAATCATTAGACCTCAAACCTCAAAAAAAAAAATTACATCTTATAAATATTGGGTCAAGAAAACAATTCAGGATGTATATATATTTAGTTAACTAGCAGAGCAGATTCTTCATTCACAATCTTTTTCAATTATTGTTCTTTTTTCCTAACTACTTTTCTATGATGTAAATGCAATAAAAATAACAAATTTCCTAGAGGCAATAACATGATCTAATTAAATACATAATCTAACAACTGCAACTATATTAAAGAACCAACTATAACCATTTTATAAAAAAAAACACAAGCTTTCAAATTCATAGGTCATTTTCAGGTAAAAGGAAATAATTTAACAATTAAATAACGATGAAGAATAATTAAGAAAAGATAAATTAAAAACTAAAAATGTAAATAGACAGTTCAAACACAGGGAGTAACTGTTAACTTACGTCATATTAGCGCCCCTAGTGCCCGGGAGTGTGACGTGTTAACCACATATCACTTATTGACTTAATTTTTTTAAGTTTATATATATGTATGCACTAATTTAGTTATCGAGGATTACGTCCATATTAAAAACATTTTATTTCAAGTTGATGTTTTACCAAAAAACTGGTACTGTTTGACTCTGACAGCCCTTGCGGTTCAAAGATCTTAGTTTTTTTTTATTTCTTACTGTTGTTTAAACGTTGTTATGTATATGTATATTAGTAAGAGGTTTTCTTTATCTGGACCACATATATCTACACAATGGAGGCTTGTTCCAGACTCAAACAATAAAAAAAAACACCTTAAGTTGAGTGCTTTTTTGTTACATTAGACTGTCTGTTATTTTTTAAATTATTTGATGCTGGACCAAAACTTTGATAGAGAAATTATTAAAAATAGAACTAAACTTAGCAGATAATTCTTTCTTGAATAACATTCTCGTTACTTATCTCAACTATGTAAAACAGACATGTTTCAATCGGTCATTACTCATCATTAAGACTTAAATAATTTATTGAGATATTTTTTCGTTTATATAAGCATAGTGAATGGCGTATAAATGGGGTAGTTGTGTTGGTAATAAGTTATTTGTTGTCTCCGTGAGGTGAGTATCCATGCAGTCAGAGCGGCTACTGGCGAAGGTCCTACTTGCTCTTTACAAAAAGCGCTATTGAGTACCTTTAACTCAGGACCGATGGCTTAACGTCCTCTCCGAAGGACAACGTGTTCAAATTTATTCATCTCCCGCGTAAAAATTTGAGGGCTAGAGTGGATATTGAACCCAGGATCTACCAGTCCAGAAGCGAGCATGCAAGCGACTCGGCTACCCTGGTCCCCTAGTGACAATAGATACATTTCTTTATAAAATGTGATCATTACTGTTTGAAAAATAGCCTGTAATAATACATTCAGAGTATAGAGTTCTTGTTTTCGTTTCTAAGATTTATTGGAACCTGATATGTCCCGAATGATTTTAATATTTATTAGCTAATATATTGATGTGTGCTGTTTGATATGGTTATGGTGTAATTAAAGATGGTTTGAGCTGGGATCGATGTTGACAGATGCGAAAGCGACTACGCTGAAATTCTAAAAGGCCTTGCAAACGACGATTCAAGTGGCAAGTACTCAGACTTGGCTTCGCTGCCAGTGGAGAGGCTCCATTCATACTGCGTCGGCACCTTTATCAACCCCGATGACGACGCGCTCCAGGTAAGCCTTTCTGTTTTCTTTCTTCCCGCTCTCTAGAGCACTAATGGCAAACCTTTTCAGTTCAGCCTGTCAACATTTTGAAAGATTGAGACATAATTTTCAAAAGAAAATACTAAAAAGAAAATATAAATATTTATAATTTTTCTAAGTTAATTATTTGTTTAATGCCATTAAAAACACAAAAACTAAAATTTAACATTTTAGCATTTAGAATTTAGCATGTTTTCAGAATTTAGAATTTCATATTAATATCCATATTAAAACAATATATTCATTTGTTAATGCCCTTTAAAATACAAAAATCACAATTATGAAACAAGAATTCAGCATTTAGCATGTTTTCAAGATTTCGCATTTTTTATTAGTAATATTAAAACAATATGTTTAAATTAGTTTAATGTGTATATTTGTTAGCATATTATTTACTTGTGCATAGTCGTCTGGTTTCAGAAATAAAGTATTAATTATTATTTACATAATTATACATAATTAATAATATTATTAATAACCAATTTTGACTCTTTTTGAGAGACAAGTAGTTACATTATGATATTTTTTATCTATGAAGATTCGTGCCATCAAACATGATGTTGCGTGTCAACACTGACACGCGTGTCATATTTTCGCCATTACTGCTCTAGGGGTACGATTGGGCCTAAAAAAATCCAACCCGACCCAACCTAGACGGGTATTAAAGCGTGACCCGGCCCCTGAGTCCGACCCGGGTCAAGTATATGTTGAAGTTTATTCTTCACCAGACAAGCAAATCTCGGTTATCTTTTTTATCCAAATATTTAATGTATAACAAGTAATATATCGTTATAGTATACATAATATAAAATATATATTAATTTAAAAAAAGTTAGTGAGAGAGAAGCCTGGACTCAACCTGACATGACCCAATTTTGTGGCAAAATTTCTCTATTAAGACATTTAGCTTTAAAACACATTTTCTGAAACAGAAGATTGATTCTTTTCGTTAATATAATTTTGAAAAAAATTTTCTTAACTGTTCGCCCATATAATGTTCTATTTTTAGGTATAATTTCATGTTAATCCTTCTAACGGTATGGCTTGCATGGTCCTCGGAAGCTTCTATACTGAATGATAAGTCGACTTTTTTACATTTTATTGAAAAAAAATTTATGTTTTAAAATTTTTTTCAGTTATTGCTATTGTAGTTTTTAAGATAAGGCCAAAATTCCAAAACTCTAGATTTAGTAGTATAGGAGGAAAAATGTAATCTAAAAACACATTTTGGCCAAAAAAGTGACTTTCCAATGAATTTGATCCATCAAAGATTCTGGACGGCAGCGTGTACACAAGGCAAATACACACTATACACCTATATTCACCGATAAAACATCTTTGGGGACCTCAAAACATGTAATTCCGTCAAAAACATAGTAAGTATGTTTTCACGATCATTATACTTACTTACAGTAAAGTAATAAAGCAAATCAATTTTCTACGACGAATACTTAACAGTCGATGAAGTTATTAATCAATATGATTTATAATGTTAATAAAATTTAAACCCTCTATGAGTCTTTTATTTGACTTTATAAATCCACACACCTTTTAATGAGATTCTTCATTACTCAGAACATATAATATAGTGCAACTGAATTATCTAGACATGCCCAGTGTTAGAAAAGGGAGCTATAGAAGGTCTGTACATTTTTCCCCTTGTCAACAGGTTCTATGAACAAATTAAAATGAATGTTTTTATATTGTTGAGTACTATATGGGTTTGACGTGGTAAGTTTATGGATATGGTGGTGTGAGTTTGATTTGAAGATGGACTGGTTGCAGGAGGGCTGGAACCTGTTGGACATGGAGCGCGGCGTGGGGTACCTGCTGGGGCTGCACAGTCGGTGGCTGTCGTCGTACTCGTCTCTCGAGCCCCCTGAGGAGGACTCGGCTCACTGGCTTGCAGCGCCTTTCCTCCAAGGCGGCCTTTACTCCACCAGCCCGCCTAACCCTTTCGAAGAGAAAGGTGAAGCTCGCAGCACCGCCTCCACTCCCACAGAGCCGCCTGTGCCTCTTGCTCGCTCTATTCACCTCGACAACGAACTCAAGATCTCCGTAAGTCGCGATTCAATCGTCACCTAGCTCGCTTATAAATGCACTTTGTATACTTATTAAATATTAGTAAATTTTGGTAGCAGTCCTTCCTTAAGACATAGATTATTGAAAATTACATCAAACTTAGCTGCTACCTGTTTCTCAATTTTTCTGAATTATCGTTACTTCGTCTATACAATAAAGAAGACATTGTCTTTCCTGATGATCAACAAAGGCAGTGGAGTATTTGTAAATGACGGCCAAAAGAAGAATGAGTCCCTTAGAGACTGTATGATGTCAGGTGCTCGTTACAAAAACATACTCTAAATACATTTGAATTAGGAAAAAGTTAGGACTCCCCATGTAGTCCTAACTTGTATATGTATTGTGTGTGTATTGTGTATATATATCTCAAACAGCCAATGCTCGGTCTTTGTGTGTTTCTTTGTGGGACTCCCACTGCAACCTAACCTAACCTGTATGATGATTGAGTCGTTTGTGTACTTTAGGAGCAAGCAGTGGCATCCGTGATGAGCACATTAGACAAACACTACAAGTCGCAGAACGTCATGTCGCTGGTCGAGTACCCTCACGACCACCCTGTCGAGGAGATCAACAGGCTGTTGTTTGCTGTTATCATCAAGCACATGGCCTTGGGGCCGTCTGTAGTAACTGCACTGGAGAAAGGTAACACTTGTTGCTTATCTTTAGCGTTGAACCGAAAGTGGTCTAAACTGTATGTTACATCTTGAGAGTTACATCTTATTACAGAGTGTTATAATTATATATTAATAAATAGAGACAAAAGATATGATCGCTTAGTCGGCTGTTTATGAAGAAGTTTGAATGCAAGAGACAAAACACAATAGACATTTACTGAGTTCACACAGTTCAATGTACTAGCAGAGAAGACACTTGAGACATGTCTGACCTCACACTGACAGGTTGTCTAGTGTCTAGGAACTGTAAGACCAGATGACCATGAAGGAAATCTGACTTACTACCAGACAAGACACTGCAATGGTCTCAAACTCAAATCTCTCCGATGGCTGAATAAGGACTTTAACATAAAGTTAATTATTATGACACCCATTATTATAACCCATTATGACAATTATAAAAAGTAGGTCTAAATAAAAATGTAATAACAGTTTTTTATAAATGTTATTCAACCGAACAAAAACATTAACAAACATAATAGTAAAATATAAAATTTAGTATTTTAGTTAATCCATTTATTAATTCAGAGCCTTTGATGAATACATGTGATGAAGTTTCAGTCAGAGTTTGTTTTGACAACTCATCTGGTAGTGTTTTGAATCAATAAGTCCATCATATTAGGCTTCAATTTTTTAGCAGAAATCAATCTCAGAGATGCTTGTAAATGTTCATCAGTAAGCAGTGATCTTAGTGCAGACTTTTAATCCTCTTGGCTGAGAAAAATGTTCCACATATATATGTATGTACTTCCGAACTTTTGTAATGGACTTGCTGTTATTTTCCTTATTCTAATGATGAGTAAATGCCACACAATAAAAGAATGCATAGCTCAGCTCGTGAATATAACATATATATATATATATATATATATATGTGTGTATTTTGGGAGCAGACCTTCAATCAAACATGTTTTATTAAAAATTATGCCAATTTTAACTTTTGTTCTTTTCCGAGTTAATTTTTCAAGTTTTCTCACTATGGATTTCCACCTTTCTGGTAAAAAATAAAGTAATTCACCAAAAGATTTATTCTTGACTTCCATTTTATTAACTAAAAAATTTTGTTAACTTAAAACTTGTTAGTTAATAAAATGGAAGTCAAGAATAAATCTTTTGGTGAATTACTTTATTTTTTACCAGAAAGGTGGAAATCCATAGTGAGAAAACTTGAAAAATTAACTCGGAAAAGAACAAAAGTTAAAATTGGCATAATTTTTAATAAAACATATATATATATATATATATATATATATATATATTCACTTAATAAACCGAAATACGATCCAAACTGAACACAATACGAGTAACACACAGGGTAAGAAAACACACTTACAGACTCAAATTTTCGGGTAATCCGTCTTCAGAAGAAAAGAGAAAAAGCTTTTTCTTTTTTTAAGACGGATTACCCGAAAATTTGAGTCTGTAAGTATGTTGTGTTACTCTTCTTGAATTTTGAACTCGTATATATATATATATTGATAACAGTATCGACCGTGGAATAGCAACAAAACTAAAGTTTATCGGGACTCGGTCAGTTCTTCAGGTTCAAATTAAACTCTCATTGCCAACGTTTCGGTTTTTATTTAAAACCTTTTTGATAGGCTCATATCACATCCATATGTTTGAGATATATATAATTATATAATTACATATATAATTTGGGATAATTAATATGGGTTGCTATGAGGATATAAGAACACATGGATGTGATATGAGCCTATGAAAAAGGTTTTAAATAAAAACCGAAACGTTGGTCATGAGAGTTTAATTTGAACCTGAAGAACTGACCGAGTCCGATAAACTTTAGTTATACATATATTATGGACTAACGACCTTAAACTAATTGTGTAATTTATTATTTCCAGGTTCCGGTTTCAGTTCTAAAATCTTCTCAACAATTGCAAAAGTTTTACACCAAACCAAATGGAAATTAGTTAAAATGAAACAAGAACAGAACAGGTCATACAAGGAAGTGTGTGCGCCTATTTTGGACAAGTGCAGGTGAGTTACAACCTTATTACATGATTTTATCAATTCACAAAATCACATGTATACTCACAACCGTAGACAGTTTTTAACGACTACAAATGTACGCATTTCTTTCATGGTTGTCTTATTCACATTATGGTTTAATTTTTGTGTTCTCGATGAATGGAATTGAATAATACTTTTTTAGGTTTGTTTTAACAAATTTGTTCTTCCACCATGTTGTTTGTATCTTATCCGGGGGGAATAACAGGTAACGGTTAAGGAGCTGGAATTTGTATTCAGTAGCATAAATATAGTATTAAAAAGAGAAAAACATGGAATAGCCTATCTTGTTTTAGTTTTTAGCTTAGACTGTCTTCTATTTCTTATTTCAAGTAGTTGTTTAATGCTGCCATGTGGGCCGGTTAAGCCCAGTTACAGTGTGCTCGTCTCTGGGTTAGAAGGTTCGGGGTTCAGTACCCACTCTGTGGCCATCAATTTATTCACGTGAGAGGTGGATTAATCTGAGCATGCCGCCCCTCGGAGAGGACTTTAAGTTGTCGGTCCCTTAGCTTCTACAATGCCAAGTACTCGTTAAAGATCCATCTCTATTCGAAATATGTTTCAATTAGGAAAAATTTAAGACTGGATGTAGAATATGTGTTCATTGTGTGTATGACAAAGGCTCAGTGCTCGGCCTATGTGTGTTCCCGTGTGGGATTGCCATTGCAACCTAACCTAACCTAAATGCTGCTATTGAATGAATAACATTTGATTGGAATCAGCTGTTGTCGAGAAAATGATTTAGTGAATATAATCTGTATTGATCTTTGTATATTTTAAAATGTAAATGATAACCTACGTTAATATGTTTTACTTCCATACATTTAGTATTTTAGGTTCAGAGTTGCGTTTGTTTTTATTTAATGTTACTTAAGAATTCGGGTTCTATGTTTTATTTCAATATGATACTGCTAATTGGGTTTTATTGTCAAATGACACACAGTATGGTTCCCAGGCCCTGGTAACATAGCTGACTGTGCTTTGTATATACAAAGAATATATCCTTTGTATGTGTCTAATCACATCCGGAGAATATTCCCAATGCATGTTACCTCGAAGTTAATTAGTCCTGGGACCTTTGTCCGACTTTGTATATCGAAATGGTTGTATATCCGAGACTAATTTTCCAATAAGATTACATTATAATTCGATTAATCTGTTCCACAGTCCAAAAACCTAGATAAATCCTTAATAAGTGCTGCATAAATGTGAGAATTGTGATAAGGAGTTAGAGCAGATAAGAGGGAGTGCAGGGAGGGGAGGAATTCGGCGGGGTCTGTCAAGACAGTCGCACTCCGAATGCACTCAGAGAGTGTGTTATGTATTATCCCTTATGAAGTTCATTTGTGAATAAATAGTTATTTTAATCTTTCATCCTTTTATGTTTATTTGTATGTGAGATCTTTTCTGTCCCATAACAGTATCAATAACGTTTACACATGCATATAAATAGAAATCAGTTAAATTAAACAGATTTAGATTAGACAGAATAAGAAATAAAGCAAGGTAAGACTGCAGATAAAGATCAAAAGAGATGGTAGATGTGGAGGTAGAGGAAAATACGATGGGACGTGGAGCGTACAGTAACATACACTCTAATTTACATTACGTAACTTAGCTTAATAACTTTTCTTGTTTTAAATTGTATGCTTCACTTAACGTAAAAGGAAACCTAACTTATTACGTTTGTACCGCATTCTTTCTAATTTCCGATTGACCTTCTTGACTTTCACTCGCTTCAGGCTTTTTTTCTCTTTGCTTCACCTCCACTCGTTTCATTGCGATCATTATACAACGCTTCATCATATCTCAAACAAATATTCGTGTTTGTGGAGACTAATTTTGGTTCGAAATTTACTTCGTATATCGAAAAATTTGAATGTCGGTACGTTTGTAAGTCGAGGTTGTGTGTTGTTTCTTTTCTTGCAATCATTTTACTATGTATATAAAAAATTAAAGTCTAAAACTGACCAAGTTCAAAACTGACAAACTTTACTTTTGTTTTTTTTTCACGGTCGATACTTTTATATATATGTGAATATCATAAACAAGTGAAATAACAATCAATGATCAAACCACAATCAGCAGTTGGGTTTTTGACGAAGACCGCTTGTTACGGTTGAAAGATCTTGGTCTTTTTTTCATATTGTGGTTGATCGTATATATGTTTGCATTAGACAATAACAAATGTATGCTATCCAGTTATATATTTAAGGTTTGTTTTGTAAGTAAGTTTGTATGTTTGTAAGTTCTGAGAAGTTGATGCTTTTTGCAGATTCCTGCTGTATGAAGTTAGGGCAGCCACATGCCATGAGATCAACGCCCTGCGAAATCTCAAACTACTCCACATGGATGGTCGCTTTAAGCGGGTTGCAACGAAAGTCTTGGCTGACATCAAATCCAAGCGAACATCTCACCCTGCCCCAGTGGTATTTAGAGAATGCTAGTGTAATATACATATTAGTGTGTCGACATATGAAAGCCCTGGCGTACGCGCTTACTAAATACCGCTTTGCAAATGTTTGTTTTGAATTTCCAGTAATCTGGTCTCTACAAATGATTGAAAAGATGTATCGTAAATGTAGGGGCCAGTTTAGCTCAGGAGCAACGTGCTCCCCTCTGAACAAGTAGATCCTTGGTTCAATACCCACTCTGGCCCTCGATTTATTCACGTGGGAGTTGAGTAAATCTGTGCAAGTCGTCCCTCAAGAGAGCATATCAGTTAATCGTTTATGATCCCTACTCAAAATACACTTGAATTAACTAAAATTTAGGACTCTCTAAGGTAGAATGGATGGGAGACACAATATACCCTCGAGGAATCAATATCGGAGGGCCGATTTTGTCAGTCCCTCGGACCTATAAAAAAAAATGTAAATGTAAAATAACCTTTCCAATCATATAGAAAAGACACATAATAAAGAAAAGTACACTGTTTGTCCGTTCAACCCTACATAAAACCCCCCTTTTTTTTATCATTTTTTAAGTTTCATTCTTTAATGAATCACAATTTCAAGCATTGCTGCCGGCATAATATCGCGGGAAGAGGAAAATTAAGTGAAATTAAAGTCCTGATATCCCTCTGCAATAGGCAAAATCTTACGGTTTGACTGTTTACAGTAAACGTCAGGATATCAGTTCAACACCTTTTGTGCATTTTGATAGAGGGACTCGGTATGTCGAGGTGTTACTCTCTATTGTATCTCCTGATTTTAGTTTAAAAACACTCCCTGATAATTTTATTATTTGGTTATTCTATTGTTAAATTATTATTTGTCATGGTGTAAGGATTGAGAAAAAAGATATATTAGATTTTAAATAAAGCTAATACAGATGACATTCTTTTATTTCAATACGAACCAACGAATATGTACTCGTATGTAAACTAATGTCCACCTCAGGGGCCAGGGTAGCCCAGTAGCTTAAGTGCTCATCACTGGTCTGGGAGATCGGGGGTTCAATACCGACTCTGGCCCTCTATGTATTCACGCGGGTAGGTGAATAAATCTGAGCACGTCATCTCTCGGAGAGGATGTTAAACCGTCGGTACCTAGCCTGTACGATGTCAAATACTCGTTAAAGATCCCTATTTGAAATACTAAAATTTAGGAATGTTGATTGTGTGATATCACAAAGGGCCAATCTTTGGTCTATAGTGTGTTCTTCTGTAGAATGGCTACTGGAATCAACAGAACCTAATCTAATGTGTCATAATATGACCAGGTCCCCTGGTCATAATTAGCAGTTCTTCTTAGTCTTTAGTGTTTTGTCTGCTAATAAGTTCTGTTATTAGTTAGCGTGGTATTCGAAGTGAATTTACTATAGACTGATATGTCTCTATTTAAACTTTGCATTGTATGGGAGTATTCGAGGATGTTGCCTTTTTACGACCAGGTTGGAATAGAGTTGTATTTATTTTCAAGTTATCATTTATTAATCAGTCGTGTGGACTACCTGTCATCGTATAGACTCGGAACCTACAGCTTAACGTCCTCTCCGAGTGACTATGTGCGAAGATTTTTTCCCACTTCCTGCGAAAAAGAAATCGAGGGCCGATTTGAGTATTGAACCCAGGACTCTACCAGTCCAGAGGCGAGTACCTTGCCTCAAGGCAAACCAGGTTCCTGAAGAAATCTTATAAAGTTGAGACAAGACTGACAAGTTCCCTGTGAACTTTGTCAATTATAGGTACACTGGAGCAAAAGTAACCTATTTACTGTTGTCAGTCTTCACTGTCAGAGAGGACACGTTGTCAGTTTGTTTACGCTTTATACATTTCTTTCAGGGATGTTCTTTAGAGATGACACTCATAATTGAAACCAAAACTACCAGTTCAGTGGCGAGCATACAAGCCACTCGGCTACCCTGGTCTGATGAGAAAGTTAGTAAGTGCTAGATTAGGGCTGACAAATAAATTTTTTTTTTACTTTATTACGTCTGTTTACTGTTTATTTCCAACTATACGCGTTTACTATTCAGTTTACATACACTGCACATCGTATCTTGTTATCTTTATGCAATTCTGCTTGTATAAAATATAAAAATCTTATTCATTGTTTTGTTTCATGTAATAAACAAGGATGAAGAAACAGTCAAGAAAGAAGAAAAAGAAACAGACAAAAAATCACACAAGGAGAAAAAGATGAGAGATATTCCTTCAGTTGAATACGGTATTTTGTTTTTCTGTCAATTTAATGTTAGATTTTATCAGTATTAGATCATTTTAATTTAATGATTTATCAAATTTTGTCACCTATTTCATCATTATGCAATATATTTAGAACTATAACGTACATCTTAGTGTTTATTGTTCAGTGAGTTTTAATAATGACGTTCGGTTATTATCATGCAACTTTATAATTTTATAAACATCATAACAAAGTTAGTGTATCTACAGGGATTGATAATCTGCTTTAAGCCCGGGAAAACATAAAACACAATTGGAACCTCTGCACAGTCATTATAATAAATTATGTAATTACGTAACTTATTGCCCGGAATACTTCACTTTATTTTTTTTTAATTATACTGTTATTAACTTAAAGTATATAACTTGTTTTGAAATTGTATTGTTTAATTAATGTAATAGATTGTGTAATATCCTCAGACATATATTCAACTGTAGGGGGCCAGGTTAACCCAATGGCAGCGTTCTCGTCTCAGGAGTGGTAGGTCCGGGGATCAATAACCAAGCCACTCTGGCTCGCGATTTATTTACCGGAGGGGTTGAATAAATGTGAGCACATAGTCCCTCAGAGAGGACGGTAAGCCGTCAGTCCCTTAGTCTGTTAGATGTCAAGTAAACGTTTAAGATCCCCCCTACTCTAAGTAAACATGAGTAGGTAAAATGTAGGGCTCCTAATGCAGAATATTTATTGAGCGGTATCACGAAGGGCCGATGTTTAGGCTTATGTGTGTTCCTTTGTGGGACTGCCACTGCAACCTAATCAAACGTAGTAATTTATGCCTAGTAATGCAGCAAAGAGGAAAAGGGTGGTAGGGGTGATCCAGTAATGCCAGCACGTGCCTCCGGGGGGGGGGGGGGGGGGGGATTTTGAGAGGTGTGAAATATAATAGGTAAAAGTTAACTTAAATATAGAAGTTTATGCGAAAATGTAATTTAGGAATTTAGTGCTCGAGGGCTAAAAATTTGTGATTTTAGTTACGCTATTTTAAGTATTTTACCTGCAAGAGGTCAGTTGTAGAATTTTACCCATACATGTTGGTTAGGTTGTAGTGGCAGTCCCACAAGGGAACACAGATAGTCCGAACATTGGCCCTTTGTGATACCACACAGTCAACATTATACATTGAGAGTTTAAATTTTGCTTAACTCAAGTGTATTTATAATAGGGATCTTTAACAAGTACCTTTAACTCGAGACCGATGGATTAACTTCCTCTCAAAGGGGCGACGTGCTTACATTTACTTACCTCCCACGTGAATGAATCGAGTACCAGGGTTGTTGTTGTACCCAGGATCTAGCAGTCCGGAGGCGTGCAAGCAAGCCACTTGACTACCTTGGTCTCCAGTTGTTGGTCCCCAGTTGGTGAAAAGTGAACAAGTGATTATATTTGGTATTACTGTTATTTGGAATTGTTCATTTTTGATTATGTTGACTACACCTTGTATTTAGTTAACTGTGAAATACTTGCGTTCATACTTTAGATATTTAATTTTTTTATAGAAACAGAGTCAGACATTCAACTCCGCTGCGCTGAAGACGTCGGCCTAATAAACTCCATCATTGATTTCGTTGTGCAGGAAGACGGCTGTGATATTGAAACTCTTCGAAAGGCCATGTACTGCCAGGTATTTCTTACCACTCACCCTACCAAGTAGGCTATACTGATACCTGCAATTTACATCAGTTGTCTATTACCAACAAAAACAAAACCTGTACTCAGTAATATCAAAGTTAAATAATCCATACTATACTACGAATGATCAACTTCTCTGATTCATTCTAAATTTATACTAATTTTTTTTATAGTTCTGTTCGTTTATTATTGTTTCCTAATCAAAAATAAAACAATAAAATTAAAATTATTTCAAGTTATAACCAATAATTATTTATTAATAATAAGTAAGAATCGTTAACTCATTGCTTATCACTGACATTTATAGTACTATAACAACAATAGTGAGTATAACAATGACTTGTAATGTTATCGCATTAGTCTTGTCGAAGGTTTTGACCAGTTAAGATTGTTTGTTCGTTTAAATTATGTAAAGTTCATTTTTTTATTTAAAAAATCCTTACTTCTGCCTCTGAGAAAGGTTTTAAAATAAAACCGAAATGTTTTATTTTACGAGAGTTTTATTTTGAACCTAGAAAATTGACCGAATACTGATTACATAATACCTATAAATCAATAAATATAAAATATTAGCAATTTTACATGTTATTGCATTAAAATATTTGATCTGGAAACATTAATTTGTATTTTTTTTAAAAAAGTAAAAAACAAGCAATTTTAAGGATAGTGTAAAAGGGTTAATTTTGTTTATTAAAACCTATAAGTCTGTCCAATACTTTTGGAAATATAGTGGTATTTGATGTGGCTTTTGCAAGTGAGCGGTGAAGGTTACGTTGTAAATGGGTTTGCCTCAGGTGGAGCGGGCGGAAATGAGAAAACAAGGCCTGTCCATGATATACGACCTGCTCAACAAGAACGGATTGCTTCCTTCGGTCAAGTACCACATTATCAACGGCTGGCTGGGCCCGAACTTCTCAAAACAAGTCACTTTGTGAGTAGATGGAAGGTGTTCTCTTATTTCATTTTATATTTCACCAAATGCCTGTGTACGGGGGTCTTTCTGGGGCCATTGACCCCACCTGCAGCCAAAGCAGGTTCAGTAGGACGTCGGCCCGGAGTACCACTCGAGTGCTCTTAAAATACTATTGGCACCACGGGGACGAGGCTCCAAGCCCTTGAGTGATGTTCATTCTTCGCTCTTCACATCTTATACCCTTCATGTTCTGTCCCTTCTTTTTAGATATCACTCATATCACGTTGTGCGGACGGATTCGTGGTGGATGTGCTTCCTTATTCGGTAAGAGCAGACACGAATGATCTATAGTGATATATCGCTGTCTAAGAAGTAGTATCTTGTCGAGATGTTGCCTGCAAAGCAACAGGAGGGAGTTAGACCCTCGACCATTACTATTGGGTCCACCAATAAGGTCCACCCATTCGCAGGTGGACTTGAAAACTGGTACTCACTCTGGAAATGAGCCCGGGTCCCAAAAAAATGGCACCTTTACTTCGGGGAGGAGGACCGAATCGATATGGATGAGAAGGAAGTTCTTGAACTAACTACTTTTTAGAAGTCGGTGACCTGTAATGAGGCTCCCAAGAGGGCTAAGGCTCCCTTCCCCTGGGAGGGGAACCTCACATAAAGGTTCTCTTTATGTGAAGAGACAGACTCCTGATTCTATGTGTCTATTCGTCAGCGTTCTTGGGTAACAGGTTATCCTGATTTCTTAATGTCTTAAGTGGATTAGATCATAGGTTGTTTTGTTAGTCTATTCATATGTGATTGTACCTCGTATAGATTTATTTTCTAAAAAAAACTTTTGATGCTGCGTATTTTTTGCTCTCATTTTTCCTGCTTTATGAATTCTATAAATATGAGAGTATACTCATACCTCGGTTATTCGGACCTCCCTTTAACGGATTTCGGATAAAAAGGACAAAATCTGGAGCTTATATGACTTGGCCAGACTTGGTCCGAGGTTTCCCATGTAACCCAGGTGACCTGTGGTCGCTTAATTTACCGCTCAGCTGAGACACTTGTATATGTTTGGACCGTGTTTATCGACCTGTTTATCCCTGTTTTTGAAATATTCAAAAATTGTTTTTAACCGCTAAAGGGCAAACGGGTATTTTGGACAGGTGTTCCTCCCTTTCAGTTAGTAGAACCGAGGTATGTGTGTGCTGTTTTCGGGTAAATGTTTTGACATCGACCTCTAGGTTCAATAAAATATGTTTTGCAAATGGTCTGTATATTTGTGAATAGGATATCTGATAAAAGAATGAGTGCTACAATCAACCTATGAGTGCTTTTCCTCCTATACATGAGAAAAAAACAAGCTCGCGCCGAAAAGTTTTTTTTTAAGATTCCTTTCCATGGAGAAAATAGAGTGAAATCCTGAATACTGTTCATACGGAGGCTAAGCTTGGTATGATTTATTTTTTTATTGTTAATATTATTTTAATTTTTTTATTTTTATTAAAGTTTAGTCTTTTTTTTTTACTTTTATGAATGCCATATCCTTTGTTCATACCTTTGTTTTCCTTTTATTTATACTTTTTTCGTATTCCCTATCCTATAATTAATTTTAAATTGATTTTTGTCTACCTTATTCTCTATGATCGTTCGGGCACGTGGCAACATTGTTGGTCTCCAAACATCTCTACCAATCTGCATAGGTTCTGTCTCTTATTTTTCCTCATGACGGTTCAAAGCGAAAATTAGCGACTGTAACTGTGTGTTTTTAATTTATCTATATTGAACTTTATATATATAATCATAATGATTTATTTTATATTCTTAGTAATTATTATTATAAACTGATTCCTATTAAGTATTAAAAATAAATTCAAATATTTTAAAAATTTTCGAAATCTGTACCTACTTTTGAATCACTAGGTGTTTTATTTGTTTGAGAGAAGCTGTTTGAAAGCGTCTGATTTGCTATCTGCTTTTTGTATGGTAAGGTTTGTTGAATCTTTTACAGAAGTACCATGAGTCATTGTTGGGACGGCATCCAGCTGGTGACTCCTTATCAGAAATACCAAGTGCTTTTGGCCAAGAACAAGGTGGTGAGTTGGGTCGTCAGTGAACTTCACAGATTAGTGCTTCAGTCTAAACAATGGCCGAGAGCCGGTTCACCGTCCAAAATCAACTTCAATACCCCTGAAAAACTATCCTGGACTAGGTAACGCCTCGCAGAACTGTTATATTTTCATTTTGAGGGAACTTTAAATGTATAGATACAATGGTACATCTATCATTGATGTTGGGTATAGTGTTCAGCCGTTTTCTCACCATGTTCAAGAATGTCCATGTTCATAAGTGTCATGTTCAAGTGACCATGTTCATAAGTGGTATGTTCAAGAATGTCCAAGTTCAGAGTTCGATTTTAACTCTGGCCTCCATTCCTTCACGCAGCTGGTGAAGACCAACCATGTTGTCCCTCGGAGAGGATGTTACGAGCCATATACGATGTCCCTCAGTCACGAGTTATACGATGTCAGATATTCGTTAAAGATCCCCTATGGTTACATACCAGTGACGGCGAACCTATTGAGTTCGGCGTGTCAAAATTTTGAAAAATCAAAACATATTTTCGTGGCGTGTCACACATCAAAAAGTAAAGACTAAAAAATAAAATAGGAACATTTATAATTTTTTTAAGTTAATTATTTGTTAAAGCCATTTAAAATACAAAAAACCAAAATTATGATACGAATGATTTACATTTAGAGACTGGTTTTAAATATTTCATTGACACTTAACATAGAAAGTAAAGTAATATATATATTCATTAATTGTGCAATCTGTTATAGTGTGGTATTCACTTATATTGGGGAAAGTATTTCTGCATACAACAAAATTTATTATTAAAAATCTAACAACGCGTTTCGAACACTTGATGTTCTTATTCAAGTTACATCTGCTCTGCTGGGGTGGTTAGTCAGTGAGTCAGACCAAGCAAGAGTCCTTGCATGACCATAGCAGACAGATATAACTTGAAGAAGAACATCAAGTGTTCGAAACGTTTAAGTGATTTTAATATGTACATTTGTTATGGAATATGATTTTACTTGTACATGCACGACTGGTTAAAGAATTAAATTATTAATAATTATTTAAGTAATAATATTGATATAGCTTCTCAACCACTGATTCTTAAAATTCAAAATAGGTTTCTTGAAAATTTGACCAAAAATTAACAACTCTTGATTATAAGCCGACGTTTCGACGAAAATTGTTCGACATTTTTCTAAAAATGCATTGAAAATGCCGACCAACTTTTGGCGAAACATCGGCTTATTTTCATGAGTAGTTAATTATTTGGATCGAATCCTCCAAAAACCTATTTTGAATTGAAAGTAATAATATATTATTAATAACCAACTCTGGCTATTATGAAAAAAATACTTGAGTTTTGAAATTTTGTATCTTTTTTTGAAGATTGATGTCACCAAAAGTGAGCTTGCGTGTCAGCACTGACATGCGTGTCATAGGTTTGCCATCACTGCTTCATAAATAGACAAAATATGAGACTCTCAATGTAGAATAACCCGGTTATGAAATGGAAAACAAGTAATGAATGAGTCACCCTTTCCGCCCCTAGAGCAGCACTAAAAGGTAAAAAACTAAGTGTGGTCATTGGAAAACAAACAGAAATTACGTGGACTAATACTCTTGGAGGTGGGGGCCAGGTTAGCTCAGTTTCAACGTGCTCACCTCTGGACTGGTGGGTCTGAGCTTCAATACCCACTTGCCCTCGATTTATTCAAGTGAGGAAGTGAATAAATTCTTCATTTTTTACATGAAAAATTCGGATATATTTTTTCCGAACGACCATAATACGATGGTCATTCAGTGGTCAAGATTTGGCCACTGAATTATAAATTATAAATTATCGTAATCTTCATTACGATGAAGGCCTTTACTTTACGCTTTCATCGTAAAGGCGCATCCTTCCTTTGGTAATCCTTTATACAATTGGTAATTGTATTATTACCACCAGTTGGTCAGGACCCCTCCACATCTAAGCCGGCAATTCCGAACCTTTACGATGTCGGATACTCATTAAAGATCCCTACTCTAAATACACTTGAGTTAGGCAAAATTAAAGATTCCCAATGTAGAATCAGTCTTCTGTCATAAGTGTTATGACAAAGGGTCAATGTTCGGGCTATATGTGTTCCCTTGTCAGACTGCCACTGCAACCTAACCTAACCTACTCTTGAAGGTGGACAACGCCAGAAAACTATTGGGCACTATAGGCTGAATGTAAAACTTTTTCAAGCATTTATGATTTGAATGATGTTGACCACTGTGTCGCTAATATATATATATATATTGTCTTTTTAATTTGTAGGTTCGTTGTGAGTTTAGTTTGTATGCTCACTGAGAAATTTGATGGCAACGAATTGAGTTTCCTGATCAATTCTAACTTACTGTCTCTTTTGGAGGTCATACTAAAAGGTGTTGGTAAGTGCATTTGTCTTTTTTATTTTCAATTATTCATCCTCTCGTCCTCTCAGAATGTTTATCTTTTAAATGCATTTTTTTTTTTACTAGATACTGAAGGCTTAATGAATGAAAGACTGCCACAGGAAATCCATGTGATTTACGAAGGCCATCGACTGAACTACAAGCCGGACTTCAGTTCTATTAGTGGCCCCGACATGGCTGCAATGCTCGAAGTAGGCACAAGAGTTGTCCGAGGGCCTGACTGGAAGTGGGGAGACCAAGTAAATACCTTGTTTTATGTGTTCAAAGTCGTTAGAAGTGCTTAGTATCAGTTTATTTTTTTCTTATCTCAACCACATATATTATACGCTGCTATCCTTTCTTTATCGAGGTTTGGTCTAGCGTGAAACAATAAAACACCTTTAAGCCAACGTTTCTTCTATGTTTGTAGACATCTTCAGGACTACATCAGTACGGAAATTAATTCTGTTTACAATTGTACTGTGAGGTAAATAATGTAACTTATAATTTTTTTTTATGTTACTATAATTAACTTCTGTATAGATGTAACCTTAAAGATGCCTACAAATATAGACGAAACGTTGGCTTAAAGGTGTTTTACTGTTTGAAGCGGACCAAATCTCAATAAAAAAAGAAAAATAGTATATTATAGTTAACTGCATATCTTATTATCATAAAAATAGTGTATTTATTATTAGTTATCAGTTGGGTTTTTGACTCTGACGAAGACCGCTTGTTACGGTTGAAAGATCTTAGTCTTGTTTTCCCATTTCATATTGTGGTTTGATCATTTATTATTAGTTAACTGCAGATCTTAGTATCATAAGGACTGATGTATATAGATGATATGTCAAAAGTTCGTACCTAGGAATAATATAACATTAATAATCTAACATTGTGTAATTAGTATTGTTATAGCTTATGGACCACTGATTCTTCAAATACAAAGTTGGTTATAGAGGATTAGGTTCAAAAATTAATAATTCAGATTACAAGCCGACGTTTCACCGAATTTTTTTGGGCTTTCTCGAGCCTTATTGAAATTGAAATGACATGGAAATTTGTTCTATCAAGGATCACATGAAGGTTAGTCAACAGCATCGTAGCAGGCTAACATATCGTGTTAGTGTCCAATTAATTAATGTAATTAATTTTTGATAATATATATTACAAAAAGAAGAGATGTACATAATGGGTTGAGTAATCTTGAGAATGCCGAACGAATTTCGGCGAAACGTCAGCTTGTAATCAGGAGTAATTTATTTTTACCTAATCTTCAATAACTTTTTTTGTAATTTTATAATTACTTTTTGTTTGTTAATAAATGATAATTTTAGCAATAAAAGACTGTACGGTTGATAAACACCCACAAGTCAAAACAGCTTTAGGGCTACCTTACTGTTCTTCAGCGACTCTTGTATGTACGTAGATATTAGTAAACCGCGTCTTTAATAAATTAGCTAGTGTATTTTTTTTATATGTAAGAATGTGTGATATTTATTGTGGATTCCCCCCTCCGCGAGGTCCACCTCGAGCACGCTGCTTGCATCATGAGTTCACGTGTTCAGGAGACGGTGTGGCTAAAGAGCAGCACTTTAAAAAGCATCGATCTGCTCTGATTTGGTCGATGGTATGGCCGAAAAGGCTCAGACATGGTTTAAATCAAAACAGGTTATAGGTGATTCCTTCGAGGAGCTTGGCGCATCCTTCCTTTTGGAGTGTTGTTGTGGCTAAAGCTCCTCGGAGTGGCTAAAGGGTCTCACTTTAAAAAAGCATCGATCTGCTCTGCTTTGTTCATGGCATGGCCGACAAGGTTGAGGGACATGACTACAAACTAAAACAGGTTAGAGGTGGTTCGAATCGTTTATAAATAGACTTAAGCATTTCTCTGTTTTCCAGGATGGGCCGTCTCCTGGAGAAGGTAGAGTCATTGGAGAGCTGGGAGAAGATGGATGGGTTAGAGTCCAGTGGGACAATGGTTCTACTAACTCGTATCGTATGGGCAAGGACGAGAAATATGACTTACGATTGGCTGACTCTGTAGCTGATGATTCCCAACTCGATGCTGAATTCAAACTGGAATTAAACAGTCAGTTTTTTTACTGTAGTTTTAATGTTTTCTTATCTCTATAACATATAATCAAACTATTTTTCTTTCTTTATCCAGGTTTTATCTAGCGTCAAACAGTAAAACACCTTTAATCCAACGTTTTACCTAAATTGTAGATATCTACAGGGCCTGGTATTTTCCTATTGGAAGAAACATCTTAACGTGAAATATTTTACTATAAACATTGCAATAGGAAAATACCAAGGCCAGAAGATGTGTGCAAATATAAACGAAAAGTTGGCTTAAGGGTGTTTTACTGTTTGATGCTAGACCAAACCTCGATAAAGAAAGAAAAATACTTGAATTTTATCTATTCTCTCAACAAACTGATGTAAATGTTAAAAAAAAATTGGTGTTAGGTACTTGACAGTGGCTTGAAAGTTCACAAAAAGGTAGTTTTTTTTAACCAAAAACTCAAACCATTTGCTAAGTTCTTTCCAGTTGTTTCTTGTTTGTTGTTTTGGTAAATTCTAAAACAGGTTACTAAGTAAAGGTTCCTGGTCCCTGCTATGCAGGGATAACAGTGCATCGAAGGATTCTTTCGTCGGTGGTTATATACTATTTACTCATAATGGGGAAAATTAAAGAAATGAGTATGCACAAACAACAACAAGGATTTTAGAACTTAGTCTTCTTGAGGGTACATCTAAAATTACAATGAATCATACTAGATTAATTGAATAAACTAAACGTAATCATTTAAGCATGATATTGTTACATTGTATTACTGTTATATTAATGTTGTCATGTGTTCAAGTCGATGTGTTATGTTTAAGTGTTTATACTTTTATTTTTTAAAATGTTAAATATGCCGTATTTAGGTGTTGTGGTTAGATTACCTTGGACGATAAGCAGGTTAGGTGTATGGTCAGTGGGCACAAAGACACTGTTTCTTACGTCTCAGTGTCAGGACTTCATGTCTTGATTAGAGGCGATGTGCGGTTCAATATTAGTGTTGGCTGCATGAGTGATGTTGGTATTCCGTTACAGAGATTGACACTAAGATGGAGGAAGCGCCGCCTGGCGAGATCCTCCAGCAAGCTGTCGTCCTGCTCCTGAGGAACTTGGCCCTCTGCGCCGCCACCACCACCACTCCCTAGAGGCCACCTCGCTGCACACCTTCAGCAGCACGCTCAGGAAGGTCGTCACCGTAAGTCATTTTCTCAACTACTAGTCCTCACTGTTATCAGTGTATCAATAATAAATTACAACCAGCTTCCTAGCAAGACCAAAACAGACATCAGTTTTAATTTATACAAGGCTAGAAAGTGAATATTCTAATTCCTTTTTTATAATAGTGGTATGAAGCGTCTGTTGACATATCTTCAGTCTGTTGACATATCTTCAGTCTGTTGACATTGTTTTGCTATATAGCCTGTGGACATTGTACTTCTACTTAGATTGCTGATATTGCATTACCTATAGATTGATCACTAATGCTATTAGTACAATCAGTACAATAGCATTACTTCATGGCATTGTACTCAGGCTGCTGACATAATATTACTATATAGCTTAATGACATCAATACCTTTAGTACACACCATTGTACTAATTACTGTCTTATGTACTTGTTTGTTATTCTGGAATAAATTAATGGTATATTTTCATTAATAGTAACGAGTTCTTGCAAAGTCGTATCAAAGCTAGGTTCTTTAATCATGGCGTATCAGTTTTGTTGGCAACTTAACTGTTAGTTGATAGAGAAAAGCTGAAGGATTGCGCATGTGCAACAGATTTTTTATGTAGGTAGGTAACAAAGAAACTTTGGTTTCTTTGTTAAAATAGCATACTTTATAATCATTGGACTGGCTGATATTGGCTGAGATATCACGGTTGCTATGGTAACCTCGCGTATCGCGTAAGCAAGGACAAAGGCCCTTTCCTTTTTCATTTAACCTGCTTTTAATGGTTGTTACATTGCTGAGTTTAAGAATTTTTCAGCCGGAGGGATATTTTCGCATCTCTTTTATTATATTTTACGACCCCCCTCCCTCATTAGCCTCTGGCCTTGATACCAGGTTCCTTTACCTGACACCGGTTGTCAGGAGTGTTAGCTTTCCATGAGTGTTTTCTGATGATGCCTCCTCTCAACTCTCTTCAAGGCTCAGGCCCCCTCCCCTCCTGATTCCCGTGAGCCTACACACTAGCCTCCAGAGTCATTAAATGGTTACGCTGTTGCATAGTCTGCCTAACAGGTGGAAGGTTTGTTTCTCACTGACCTCACCTGCAGCCAAGGCAGGTTCAGTAGGACCTGGGACCGGAGTTTCAGCCGATGGAACTCCTTATAATTCTATCGGTACTACGGGAGGGTTTATGTATGCTCTATCATTGGTGTTGGACTCGTGGTAGCAGTGGTTCCTCAACGAGAAAGGGTGAAGCTGCTGTGTGAGAAGCAATATCTTCAAGGGAAGTTGCCCTCATAACAACAAGAGGGAGCTGGACCCTGGATTCTTACCATTAGGTAAGGCGCACCAGTTGGCAGAACAACTTGAAAACTGGTTAGGTTAGGCTAGGTGTTAGTGGCAGTTCTGCAAGAGAATACGCATAGGGCGAGCATTGGCCCTTTGTGATACCAAACAATGAACATTCTGACATTGGGAGTCCTAAATATTTCCTATTCAAATGTATTTAGAATAGGGATTTTTAACGAGTAGCTGACATCGTACAAGTTTAGGACTGTCGGCTTAACGCCCTTTTCGACGAACAACGTGCTCACAATTGTTCACATGCCGAGTGGATAAATCGAGAACCAGAGTGAGGATTTAACCTCGGATCTACCAGTCCAGAGGTGAGTATGTTGCCACTGGGCTAACAGCCCCAGGCCAAAGGCTTCTTCGGAGGGATGACCGAATCCTTGTGGATCCTAGAGTAGTCTTAAAACTGAACAGTCTGCCATCTGTTCCTATCACACTTTGCTTTTAATGTATTTGTTTTTTTCATTCCAGGAAGCTAAGACTGAAAACCTCGTAGGTCTTTCGATAAAAGGCCGCCACTGGATGAACCTGGGCTTCTTGCGCGCCCTATCTCTCAACCCAAGTCTGTCCAGGTCGCTGAGCTGCTTACCTTGGATCAACCACTACTTCAACATACTTGACCCCCATTCGCCCTACTCACACCTCCCTGTTCAGGTTTTCACTCATTTCAAATGCTTCTTCTCAAAACACTTTATTCAACACTTAATCATGTGTGTCTTCTATATTGAAGGTTCTTACATTTCGACTGTTACGGGCGATCCTCCCATTGGGTGTTACTGAACCAGATATGAAAAACTCCATTCTCGAACGACTTATGCAGCTCTTAGGTGATTCTGTTGTTTCCTGCGCTTCAGATGTCAATGTCTTCAATAACAAAGGTATTTTTTTCCCTTTTCTTCCAAAGTAGTTCCCTACTTAGAGTTAGTTTATTACGATCTTTTCACATGATCCATTTTTATATTATATACCTAGTAAAATTACTTAATTAGTAAAATAAAATTTTAAAACTAATTGATATAATAAGCGTGAATATGAAAGTAAATTCAATGCAGTGGTACCTTCAAATACGAGCCGCTTAAGATAAGAATTTTTCGGAATCCGAGCTCAAATTCGAGCTTAACTGCTTGAAATCCGAGCTGAATTTTAAAATAAGAGCTTGGCTGGCGCGGCCAATGTACAGTATTCATTTAATATTGTATTAATATTTTTTTTTCTTTTATTTCTGATTTTTTGTTATAAAGGTGTGTCACATTCAAGTATACCGTACCGTGTAGTACATATAATAGTTACGGCGGTTATTATGGGGTGGAGTTTTGAAGGATTGGAACAGATTTACTCCATTTCCTTTATTTTAAATAATAATTCTTCGGAATACGAGTTTTTTGGAATACGAGTTCGGGTCTGGAATGGATTAAACTCGTATCTCAAGGTACTACTATATGTACCTACAAGCTATTACAACATAACAATGTATTACAATATAGTAACAATATACGAATAAAACTTATGTTAATGAACAACTTCAAATATAAGCTTTTAATATGCAATAATTAATTAGAAATTTTGTGAATTATGAATTTGAAAATTCTTCAAGGCCTATAGTATTGAGAACTTGTTGAAACAATGAAATGAATTAGATTAAAGTACAGTTTTGTTTAAAGGCCAGTTTAATCCATGTAAGATTGCAGTTTTCGGAAGATATGATGCCTTTGGCAATCAAGGAGAGCACAATCGAAAAGATAATGCGGCGTTTCAACACTGAGATTGTCTCAGGTACAGAGAGCTGAGTCAGAAAATTTTAAAACGATGACAGTAGCTTTAAGTTTACCACGTCCGGTAAGAAACGGTTGTTTAAATTAAGGAGTCTGCTGAGTACTGTTGGAAAATATTGTTTTGGCGAGGAATGCCTTTGAAGATACCAACCATTCTTCTTCCCACATCCGTAATGATGGTATTTCTGTTACCTTCCCTTAGCATATGACTTAGGAATAACAAATTCGTAAAAGATTCCTCTGTTGAAGCGATTTTCGCCAGCATATCTGCTCTTTCATTTCCTTCAATGCCGATATGTACTTTGACCCATCGGACTGAGAAAATGCACCCACCTACATCCACATGTTAATGAATATTTTCCTACCTAATTCAACTAAAGGATGATGCGCTTCGCTATTATTGATCAAAGTATGGATGCCCTGCCGTCACTGTGGATTGTAAATGTCTTAGTTAAAACTGTTATTTTGCAACCATTCCAGACCTTTCCATATAGCCATTAACTCTGCTTGGTTATTCGCAAACTATATTTTCCTTTACTTTTATTGTAGAACAGTTCCCGTTTCAGCAAAATTTGTAACAGTTAATGTTTCAAATGTGATTCACAATCAAGACTAAGAGAAATAGAAAGTCAATAAAAATAGTATTTTTGTTATAGTTCATAAAATGTGATTATTCATTTGTAAAATTAAAATATATTAATATTTAAAAATGTCCAAAAAATGGTAGTATTTCGTAGTTGTGAATCTAAAACTTTGTAGTGTAATGTTCTCAGAAGTTTGTAGGAGCTCCTTTTTAAGATCAGTTGATGCCAGACAGCCGTTAGTGTGTCTTAGTCCTGGTGATATTATCAGAGCCAATACCCACAACATGAATAATATATTGCGACTTCGTCGTCATCAGGTAGACAGGTGTGATTATGTTCGTTAAATGAGTTACTTCTCATTCCGTTGAAGCATGGGTGGGGGGGGGGGGGGGCATTTTGAGGGTGTAAAAATAGAAAATTATTAAAATCAAAAAAGCTAACAAAAACTCTGAAATTTTATACCAAAATGATTTTTGAAAGTTGTAATTGTTTTTATATTTTATTTCTGTAATACTGTTTATAAACAGATTTTTAAAATGTAATATTTGCAAATTAAAAATAAATGCATTTTGAATGTTTTGATCTTCAAAGTTTTTTCAAAGTGTTTGAAAGTTTGTTATATTTGTTTGTGTAGCCAGTTAATTTAATGTAGCAACTTTTTTATGATTTGAATTATATATTTTTGTTTTCAAAAATCTTAGGTTTTCTTTGTTCATAACTGTATATAACACAGTTGTCATAACTGTTCATAACATACGAGTACTGTAATAAGATGAAAGTCTGGGACTAATAGCAGAAGTCTAAAATTAGATCCTTGATTGTAATTCCATGAAAATAAATATTTTGAGAACTTTCTGGAATTTTGAAGGTTAACGGATTATCAACGACCAATGCGTTGAAGTCTGCTGAGTGTCTGGTTTATTTCTTGCCAGTTCTGCGGTTTAGAAGGTTGTTGAGAGCTCCTTTCAAATGTTTTTTTTTTTTATGAATCAATTGTGACACGTTTAGGTTAGGTTGTAGTGGCCGTCCCACAGGGGAACACACATAGGTCGAAAATTGGTCCTTTATGATTCCACCCTAAGAAGACTGATTCTACACTGGGAGTCCTCCTTAATTTTGCCTAACTTATAACTCAAGTGTATTTAGAGTAGGTGATCTTTAACGAGTACCTGACATCATACAGGCTCGTGACCTATAACTTAACGTCCTCTCCCACGTGAATAAATCGAAGTATAGAGTGGGGATCGAACCCCGGACCTACCAGTTCAGAGGGGAACACTTTGCCACTGAGCTAACCTCGCCCCTGTGACATGCCTGTTTAAAGGCCAGTGAGTGACAGTTTGGTTGGTTTTCCTTTTCAGATGTCAAAGTTCCTGTATTAATGACCGCCTCTCACTCCAGTACCATAGCTGAGGAGTGCATCAGCCTCTTCAGGTCCCTCCACGCCCTTCCTCAGTGGAATACCAGCTGCAACACCATCCTAACTAACAAGCTCATCGTGGCCGGAGACCTTCTCTCGCATCCATTATTAAATCTCCAGGTAGATCATTAAAACATTAATCATTATTACGCAAAAGTACATTTTTTTAACAAATTGGTACCAAGCTTTTGTGTAATGTTTTGTCATAAAACATTATGACACAGTGACGGCTTTTTGTTTATAAAAACAATAAAAAGTAAAATAAACTTAGTGATCTAGAATCACATATTTCAAAGTAATAGTGAAGGTTTAGAAAAGGAATGATGGAATCAAGGCATTCCTATTAGATCTTCAGTTTTTCAACTTATAAACATAAAAGTATAAATAAAAACAATGTACATTTTAAAAGAATTGCAGTTAAACTAAGTAGGGGACTAGGTCTTCCCAGTGGTGACTAAAACTATACATGGCCGTTGTATTCAAATCAAACTACATAAACTGTAGTTCGATTTGAATGCTAATGTCGTGTAAAGTTTTTTTGCAATAGAAAAATACCAATACAAAGATGTCTACAAATGTAGATGAAATGTTGGCTTAAAGGTGTTTTACTGTTTGAAGCTGGACCAAACCTCGACAAACAAAAAAAATAGTGGTTATATTGCGAGATAAAACAAAACAATGATTATAGGACTATATATAAAAAATTTAACTACGATCACGATTAGATCTTGAGTTGCTATTTGTTAGCCGAGCAGAACTCTTCTTCTCTTTCTCCTGATGACGATGACATCTAAATTTAAAGTTAATTGTGTGTTGTTTCTACGTGTTCTGTTCTTATAATCGTTTGATATGTTGCCCTAATGGATTGTTTCATGTTTTGAATATTTACATATATATATATATATATCATTTCTTAAATATCTAGATAAAAATGAACACTTCTATACTTTGAACATTAAAATTAATAAAAATTACAGTGTTAACTAATACTTATAAAAAATTTATAACTATAACTAAAACTGGCCCATTTCCATTTTAGTGGATAAGAGTTTCTCAATTTTCCCGAATTTTCTTTTGTGGAGGTTGATTTCCTCCAGAAAGATGCAATATAGTTAATGATATCATCCCTGTATCTAGGGACTGGTCTTTCCCTTCTATTGTCTTTCCATTCTATATACTGGTCTGCTCCTGGCGGCATTTTGAGGGGGTAAAAATGAAAAATAGAAAAAGGTAACAAAAAATTTGAAATTTTATACCAAATTAAGTTCTTGAGGTCGTAATTGTTTTTATGTTTTTTTGGGGAATACTGTTTTTAAATGGATTTCCAAATGTAATATTTGCAAATTAAAAATAATGTGTTTTAAATTTTTTGAAACTGGTTTTTTAATGGGGTTGAAAACTTATTATATTCACTTGTGTACCCAGTTAATTTGATGTAACATTTTTTTTATTTGAATTATACGTTTTTGTTTTGAACAGTCTTTGGTTTCCTTTCATGACGACTGTATGTGTGCACGTCAACGGCAAGCGATGGAGGGGGGTGGGGCAAATCTTACGACCGCCCCATTGCTCCTCACATGTGCCTTTTTGTCTCGAAGACAGCATTCATTCATCAACCATGTAATTGTTTTTACAGACTGAAGTTGAAACAGACTCCAAAAGCCGACAGACCAGTGCCATGGCAGCTCTCTTGGTGCTGGGAGGGATTGACTCGAGGCCTCGCATAGGCTCCGATGTCTTTGTCAGTGGTTCTCAGATGGGTAAGTAACTCTTACTGATGTTAAACATTTATATTGTTAACCCCACCGAGACTATAGACATGTGTTCATAATGTAGATGTATTTCTATGTATGTGGTACTTAAAGCAATAAAACACTTTGAAGAACAGAAAACGATCTGTAATAGACGAAAACAGTTCTCTGTTAGTAAAGATACAAACATTATTAATGACCAATACTTAAAATTCGAATTTTCTGTTTCAACTGTCATCAGGAGAATAATAGAAGTATGCCAAGCGTACCAACCCAACTTTTTCTGCAAAGTTACAAAAGGTATCCCGCTATTTATTCTCCTGATGATGATTGAAATAGAAAATTTCAGGTTGTAAGTGTTGAGATATTTATATACAAATATATTTGTAACACTGGGGTTGTAAAATATAGGTCGAAGCGTTGCCAAGATGTTTCATAACCTGATATAAATGCTCGTGCCGATTGGTGATGTGATGAGAGAGTTTGTTGGCAGGGACTGTGTGGAGGATAACCCAGACTGGGAAGCTGGTGGTGCAGATGCACCAGACGGAGGGCGGGATGCGCGTCGGTGCCGCTGCAGAACATCAAGCCAGTGCCGTGCACCGCCTTCAGCCTAGACCTGCTGCCCATGACGCCAGCCCTGCTCCAGGTCTGGGCTGTGCTCCTCTCGCTCACCACCTACAGCCACTCCTTCAAGACTGTCCCAGGTGACCGCCACAAACACCTATCCTACAACCCAGCCTTATGCAACGACTTATTGCACCCGCCTTGGCTAGAATACTTTAGCTTTATAACTTGCAATGGGAAATCAATAAATCAATGTTTTCATGATTGGCCTTTAGTGATATGTCTAGATCTTCCACTTCTGGACTCGTAATTGAAGACTGCTGAATGTGATTATGTATTTATCTTCTAGCCAGATAATTCTATCATCATTGTCTGAAGCTCTGCTACTGCATTGGTTCACCTTTAGAGTTTCATAAAAAATATATTTGCTTTTCTTAATAGGCAAATAGAATTAGAAGAGGTTTACCAGTAAGTTTTCTTTGGGAGGGAGACATGGACTTCATATATAAAATTTGGTTAAGATAAGGTTAATATAATCAGTATGGTTGAACTCCTGTTGGTATTTCCTCCCTGATCAGCCGTACATCACCAGTAAGGCTGAAATAGTGCCGTCTTGCCTGCAGTAGTGCGTTGTATTTCATCTTCAGTAAGGGAGAACTGTTGTTAGTACTCCCGCCTTTACTCCAGCAGTGCGAGGTATTGTATCAGCAGTAAGACGAAACTGCTGTTGTACTCCCGCATTTATTACATTAGTGTGAAGTATGCATCACAGTAAAGCTTAATTTAAGGAGCATGCTATTTGTTACTATAAACAATGTTCCCCATTTTTGTGTATGTCGCAGAAATTGTGTGCGCACTTTGAATGACTAATATTTAGTAGCAAAACCTGATAAATTTTGCGTTCTACCGTATAGTGACTTATTAACATTGTTATTCAATAAGTTGTTCTATAAATTGTAAATGCTAGTGAAGGTATATGTTATCGTAAACATGCATTCATGGATATCCATTATAATGAAATGTCTGTGCAGTAGTCTATGCATTGCGTGCTTAATTTAGCGAGCATCGCACTTTATAACTGCTATAAATGTCATTTGTTTCAAATGTCCGACTATATAAGAAGACTGTATTAGCAGAGAAGCGCTAATTGAAATTTTAAGGTCGGGTCCTGGAGAATGTTGATTAACTGAGTTGTCTTCATTGCCATTCGTAACATATGGCTAAGCGTTCTTTGTGACTGGGTATTTGACCGAACAGTTACACTATTTGTGACACGTGTTTGTATCCCTACGATGCCAGGTACTCATTAAAGATCCCTACTCTAAATACATTTGAGTTAGACAAAATGTAGAACTCCTAATGTAGATTGTTCATTGTTTGGTATCACGAAGGGCCAATGTTCAGCCTATGCGTATTCCCTTTTGGTACTGCCACTGCCGCCTAACCTAACCTAACCTTGTGACTCATGTTTACAGCCGGCTGCGTCAACAGCCCCTTGCTGCAGAGTCAACAACAAACACTGGCCGCCATATCTGCCGGAAGGCTGTTGCTCAGCTACCAAGGCCGTCTTCGGCGAGTGCTTCGCTCCCACTACTCGTCCTTTGATAACCTCAACGAAGCCGACTCGCACACGCTGCTCCTGCACCAGTTAATCGCCAATGCTGTCCAGCCATCGCCGCTCAAGCCCGACTACTCCAAGGAGGAGCTCGAGGTATTCATCTTCCTGCCGATCACCCGGCAATGCTTCTTAACCTATGTCTCTATAAATAAATTATGGATATATAAGTAATAATGGTAATATTGAGAAATTATCCCGGATGACTAATTTTGACAAAGAATATTAAGTAACAAATGAAAGCTTCACGGATAGACTCACATTACTATGATATTTCGACATCCGTCGTCATCCGGTTAAAGTAGATTCCTCGAGTAATCATGATTGAGAAAGGAGAAAAGATCTTTCTAGCAGTTTTTGTCAGAATCAAATTCCAACTTCCAAATTCTGGGAAGTGGTTGAGAGGAGTGGGAGGCAAGAGAGGTATTTTGAAGGGTGTAAAGTGCAGGAAATTCAATGGACCGGGGAGAGATGTTAGGGTAAACAAAGGTGTGAGGGACGAAAAATGTAAAAAAAAAACTATTTGCTAGCTGTCAACCCTCTTAGTAACTTAGTAAGTTTTTCCCTTCTTAGATGTCCTGATCCTTAGGTTACCTAAAGAGTTACGTTTTAGTGTATATAGAAAACCTACTAATGTACTTACATATGTCCAGTTTCATTCTTCCCATCCAAGAAATGTTCAAATTTCTGTTTTTGAAATGTGTTTTTGAGGGCGTTAAGAATGTGCTCCCCTAAACTCCTCCATGATGAGATTAATAACATCAGGTCAGTTGCCATTTCATTAAAAGACCCGTCCTCTTATATTGAATTAAATTTAAAGGGTTCTAAAAAAAACTTTCTGCAATGTTTCAACAGAATCCCGTTTAATGTCATATCCATAGTTCTACCGTATCATGAGTCATTGGACTCTCTTCCTAGGCTTGCGCGTAAATTTGATTTTGATATAGTTATTTCTAATTGTAATAAAGTAGGCAATATGCTAACAAAAAACTCTCCACAGGGAAATGAGGTGTAGTGGTATTTATACATTTTATGTTGCTAATAAAATTGAATGTTGGTCAAACTGGTAAAACATTAAAGCCACTTGATAAACACCAAATTAAATAAACGTAAGTAGACAAGGAAAAAAGTAACTCCATATTTTTCCATATAAATAATGAAAATCATGATATTGATTGGACTGGAGCTACAGTGATTACTTATGAATAGTCGTTGTTGTTAGGGAATATTATCGAATCCTCTCTGATTAAATTTGATAGAACAAATATAAACATTAGTAACGGTTTATTCAAGCTTGACTCAGTCCAGACGAGGGCCTCATATAAGTAATAGCCTCATCTAAGAAGGTTGACAGTTCTTTACATTTTTTTCCCTGTACTCCTTTGTTTACCATAATATATCTTTCAAGTCTATTGTCCTTTCTTACACTTTATACTCTTTAAAGTACCTCTCTTGCCTTCCACTTCTCTCAACCCCTTACCACATGTTTCTACATCTTTTGTTTCAGTTGGTATTTGACTCTGACGAAGACCAGAGTTTTGTTACGGTTGAAAGATCATAATTTTTTCTCGCATATCTTATTGTGGTTTAGACGCTTATAGTTAATGTAGATAAAGAAACATAGAGAAATTAATAACATACACCTACATTTTCTAATTTTTGGTTTAACTGTTCCCTCCTGAAGACGATTCAAACCGAAAATTAGAGATCGTAAGTGTGTGTTTTCAATTTCTCTATTTTTCTTTATCTACACTGAAATTTAATTTTTCCTTTAGGATCGTATTTTCATCGTAAAAGTATACATATATAAAAAAAAGTTTATCGTTATTTATTTATTGTGTTTCTCTTCTAAGAAGCCTCTCTCTTTGTACCAAGACTCTACCTAAGGTGTTTTAAGACTCCCTGGCACTAAGATGAGTGTGTTCGTAGAAAGCACTACGCTATATATGTTTTGTTTAGTGTACCTTGACATGTGGCTGTGACACCCTTACAGCAGGTTTGCAAACTGAGTTTTTGTTTCTGTACTTTAGGAGGCAGCCGTGACTGTAAGCCAGTACCTAGCGACGCAGTCGATGTCCGATGGAGGCGACACCAATCGACGAGACCTACCTAGCGGCCTGCCACCAATCGTCGGCCAGCTTGTTGAGATGGGCTTCCCCAGGACCACCGTCCAGGCGGCCGTCAAGTACCTAGGTAATGACTGACATGTCTCTTTACTAACAGGATCGAATACTACAGTCAAGTACCTAGGTAACGACTCCTAGGTAACATGTCTCTTTATTAACTGGATCAAATACTACGGTCAGAGTACCTAGGTAACTACTGACATTTCTCTTTACTAACAGGATGAAATATACTTGACTATAGTCAAGTACCTATGTAACATTTTAACATATCTCTTTATTAACAGGATCAAATACTACAGTCAAGTACCTAGGTAACGACTGACATGTGTCTTTAATAACAGGATCGAACACTATATTCTCACATCATTTCAAAGTGTTTAAAGTAGAATTCAAATGATTCTGGTTTGCTAATTAAACTTCACCGAAATAAAACTATATATACTAATATATAAAAGAAAATGTATTCTTGTTTTCCTTTTTCCCTCGGAGAGAACGTTAAGCCGTCGGTCCCGAGTCTGTACGATTTCAGGTACTCAATAATTATCCCCTATTCTAAATACACTTGAGTTAGGCCAAAATTTAGGACTCCCAATATAGAATCAAACTTCATTGTGTTTGATTGCTCTTCGTAACCCACACAATGAAGATCAATTCCTCCTTTGGGAGTCCTGAATTGTGCCTAACCCAAGTCTATTTAGATAAGGGATCTTTAACGAGTACCGGACATCGTTCAGGCTCGGGACCGACGGTTTAACATCCCCTCCGAAGGACTTTCGTACTCAGGATTTCTTATATGTTGCGTGAATAAATCTAGATCCAGAGTGGATATTGAACCAAGGATCCACCAGTCCAGAGGCGAGTACTTTACTTTTGTAAACAGTAGTTATTATATTAAAACATAACATTATAAAATTATAATAATATCCCACGCCGAGGGATATTAGTTGTACTCACCTCCCACGTGAATAAATCGAGATCCAGTGTGTATTGAACTCCGGACCTATCTGTCCAGAGGCTAGCTTGTTGCCACTGGGCTAACCTGGACCCTTACTCTACTAGCAAACACCATAAATTCATGTGAAATTTAAACGATTAATTGAAAGTTTGTACATACAATAAGTGATGAGGATGTGTTTTGTAGGGAGCGGCGTGGGGTGGGGAGGAGTGACTGCAGAACGACTGGTGGCATGGCTGCTAGAGCACCCGGACGCCGAGACAGTGCCGCAGTCCCAGTCCATGTCCTGCCTCGATGTGCCCCAGCCGGCCATGCTCTCAGACCGCGAGTCGCACTCCGAGCACTGTCTGTCCACCATCTCAAACGAGGTAACACTCCTCACTATAACAGAGCTTGCTTGCCTTTCGAGGTGTGCTAATAATAAGGCAGTTTACGTTGCAGCCGGTGACCAGCTTTGGCAGCCAGTACAACAAACGATCTGATTTCCTCAGTAATGACGAGTATGGCATGTATGTCCGTGATAACATCATGGTGGGCATGCTGGTGAGGTGCTGCAAGTCATTCGAGGTCGTCCCCGAAGGAGACATTGGCAGAGTCACTAGAGTCGATCATGAAGGCCTTCACGACCTCAATGTCCAAGTAAGTTTATATTTAGCCAGTTTATTCCTTCTTTAAAATATACGGCTAAACTCTATTTTGTCCATTTTCTTCAGGCTACAACTGTGTGGTCTGAAAGAAGTTTCTCGCCACTCCTATACAGGGCTGTGGAGTGGTAGTCAATAAATTCTCACAGACTCCCACTCCTCAAAAAAAATAATAAGAAACATAAGCATCTAAAGTGCTGTGTCCCTCTGACTTACCTAGTTTGGGGTCAAATTTAAAAACCATCTCTACGCTTAATCCTTATGCCAGTGTATTCGTATGTATCTGCACACCATATTTGAACATTATAGTTGCATTAGGTACCGAGATATTATGTTACCAACTCACTTTTAAAAATAGAGAGTTGGGGAATGTATGAGTTTGCATTTTTATTTCCACCATAAATTTGTTACTAGGTTTTACAACAGTCATGTGTATGGAAATTACGTTATTATAATTATATATTATAAACAGCCGGTATTGAGCTGCTATATGTATGCACATATTTTCAATTAAGTTGATAAAAAGAAGCAAACGAGGCATAGCTATAGCCATAAAGTTATGATGACTGCAAAATTAGCCTTACGGTTGGTTCACTTGTCATTGATAAAATGTCTTTTGGTTGATAGGTAACATACAACTCGAAAAACATAAACTCGTTCAAACATAAATATCCAGCTAGTATTAACGAGCGGAGTCGGTCCTTTCAAATGTCCTGAGGTCGGATGTTCAGAGTCCCGACTCACCAGCCCCGATCCTAGGCGGTGTGTGGGTGGGTGAGTAGGTGTATCCGAAAGCTTTAGTACACGCTACTTTCGAGAATTTTGATAGATTAAATTGATATTTTACTCAAAAAAAATGGGCCTCATAGTATACATGAACCTTATTGTTTGGGAATAATTATGCATGATAGGAAGGTCACTTTTTTTTGCCAAAATGTGTTTTCAGACATTTTTTTCTCCTAAACTAATAATTCTATAGTCTTGAAATTTTGGCATTATTTTTCAGGCTACAAATACAATAAATGAAAAAATTCTCGTATACGACCACGAATACGACTCGTACGGTCCTTACTATAACAAACTGACGTCTCCATCCTCCATCTCCGTCACGATGAGAATTGAGCAGGTGTGGGTCTCTGGTCCGGAACTGCTAACTACGACGTGCACTGATGGAAATATTATTTTGTCGTTGAAGATCCACTGGTTTTTGTAACAAACCATTTTCTGCTGCCAGAGATTATTTCATAACACGTAATCGTCAACTTGACTTTACGAAAGTGTTATTACTGCTGTGGTAAAACAGATGATATTATATGGATTATTGTGTAAATACAGAAATAAGCGGATATATTGATAACTGGTTCAATCACCATCTATACTACCTCCAGGAGAGAATAATAAACTCTGTCATAGAGACATTTATATTACATCTAAATGGGACATTATATACCCAAGGAGGTTGATATACCTACTTGTAGTATAATTGAGTGTAGGCCACAGTAGATTTTTTTTCCTGCTGAACTGACAGTTGTTAACTTTGTTTGCAGATCGACTGGCAGGAAAAGGGCGGCCTGTACTGGGTGCGGTTTATACATATAGAGCTTCTCGGCTACTCCTCCATAATGGGACTGCCGCCCGTCATCAAGCCCGGGGACAAGGTGCGCGTCAAGCCTTCCATTCTGGCGCCCAAGTTCAAATGGGGCGGCGTCGACTACAACAGCGTTGGCATTGTCTCAGGTAATAGTCCATCATTCTGATATTCTTCAAGTTTTTAATTGTGTTTTGACTGGAACTGCTTTGTTCTTTGTGCTCGATACTAAACTTCACTTATCATCTCTGTCCACCACCAAACAAACACCTTGTGTATGAATAGTGGTTATTTGAGGGAGTGATTGCGGGTCTACTAGAAAGCTACCCTCACATATCACATATAGTTAATATCGAGCCCATGATCCAATAGACCAAAGGCTAGCACGAAAGCCACTGGGGCTTGATAAATACCTTTAACAATATAATCATATTATATGATTAATGATGTATAAATATATTATGTATAGCTATATTCTAAAGTATAATAAGTCATAAAAGAATATATATATAATTAAAGTTTATCAGGACTCGGTCAGTTCTTCAGGTTGAAATTAAACTCTCATTGCCAACGTTTCGGTTATTATATAAAACCTTTTTCATAGGTAGAAGTATAAAATTTTGAAACAGAAAAACTAAGTATTACATTAGATATTATTTTACAAAGAAAAATAATCTCTGGATTTCAACAACAGTCTCGTTTGAATTTGACAACAACTTGCCTAGTTTGTTGTTAAAATCCAGAGACTATTTTTGTTTGTAAAATAATTTCTAATGTAATACTTAGTTTTTCTGTTTCAAAATTTTATACTTCTACCTATGAAAAAGGTTTTAAATAAAAACCGAAACGTTGGCAATGAGAGTTTAATTTGAACCTGAAGAAAACTGACCGAGTCCTGGTAAACTTTAATTTTTTTTCTATTTCACGTTCGATACTTTTATCAATATATTTAGTTTTTGGTCTATTATTCTTTGAGGGCTAGGTCTTTAAATTGAAATATCCTTCTTCAACGTTTCGATGTATTTTTCACCATCCTCAGGTCATCAAAAACAACATTAGGCTACAATATTTTCGAAATCAATATACATTTTCAGTTTGGACTGACATCAAATAAGCTTAACTTTATGTGATATGTGGGGTTAGCCTTCTAGCAGCCCTCAATCTCTCCCTCAAATAACGGCCCTTCATACGCAAGGAATTGTTTGGTAATGTAGGAGATTTTAAGAGAAGTTTAGCCCTTTGGTTGTCATTTCTTCTTGTATGTAACATTCTACGGTACAATCTCAAGTCCTTTTGTATAATACCATAGACAACACCGTCTTTCTCTGTATAGGTCTCCTCTGTTGGTCACTAATTCTCTGACATTCCTTGTCTTCCACACCTGTAGGTTAGGTTAGTTTAGGTTGCGATAGCAGTATCACTGTTTCATGTTTTGACCTTGTAGTTATGAATATTCACGAGAAATAATTATCATTACTAATGATATCAGTCTGTTTAATTGCTATAATTTATTGACATTGCGATGTTTTTCCTTTGTCAGACATCAATGGGGACTGCGTCGTTGTAAACTTCCCACAACAAAAAGGCTGGATGGGTGTGGTGACAGAGATGGAGGTGGTGCCGTCCAGTCATGTTGACGTCATTTGCAGCGCCTGCGCAATGGATCCCATAACCGGCCCCAGATTCAAGTGCAAGTCATGCGATAATTTCAACTACTGTCAAAACTGCTTCTACACGCAGAATGTTCACAGACACAGCTTTAATAGGATCAATGAGCCAGGTATTCGCAGTTAATTAGTTTGTAATTTGATATCGTTGTTTAAAAATAATTCATCTATTTTAGTAACCCGTAATGGAATAAAATTATATATAAGTAGTACCATAAATGTTGTTAGAAATGTAACTTTACATTGTTTCATAGCTCAACCGCTTTCAGAACTCATCCATTATCAAGAGCAAAGTGAATGTTATTGTATTCATTACCGATCCTTGAATCGATTGTTGTCATTCTATTCGAGTTGTCCTAGTCAATATTTCGTTATTTTGTCTTAAATATAACTCAAGGTGTTCCAATTTCGACCATATATCTTTCAACCGTAACAAGCGGTCTTCGTCAGAGTCAAAAACCCAACCTGACTCTGACGAAGACCGCTTGTTACGGTTGAAAGATCTTAGTCTTGTTTTCCCATTTCTTATTGTGGTTTGATCATTGATTGTTGTTTCACGTGTTATGTGAAATCTTTATATATTATATATATATATATATATATATATATATATATATATATATATATATATATATATACTATACTATTTTTCTTTATCGAGGTTTGGTCCTACGTCAAACAATTTTAAAAAAGAGACACCTTTAAGCCAACATTTTGTCTATATTTCTGTACATCTTCAGGACTTCATAAATACAAAATTTATCTTCGTGTGACAATTACAATGCAGTTTATATAGGTCAAACAAAGCAATATTTAAAAGATGCGTTGAGCTACACATAATTATGATAAATCACAAGTATCGTACATAAGTATGTTATTTAAGAAAAAAAAAAATTTGTGCTTGAGTCTATCAGTCAATTAACAATAAGCATAACTTTAATGTAGACGACGGAAAGATTATAATAGATTATGAACACAATAAAAATAAGAGGGTAATATAAAAGTCATTTATATTCAGAAAAACGAAAGTGCATGCAATAAAAAACAGGATAATGATAACCTAAGTAAAATATATATAGTTTATTAATTAATAGTTAAGCAACATTTATGTTGATTCCATAACATTTAATTTTTAATGTTGTTTTTTATTAAAATCAAGAGGTAGCTGTTCATGATAGTTTTAGATTATAGTTGTTGGTTCACAGGCTTTTCTTTCAAGTTGTTGACTGGCTTACATTGCAGGTGGCGCGGCTGTTTTCGCTGGTCGCCCAGGAAGACATGTTCCTCAAGACATTCCAATAGTGGATTCCGATGTTCTCGAAGACTGGTCTCAGTGCCTCCGGGGGTATTCCTTTTCCTCTGGAGACCATTGTGGCATTCATATATTCTATCCTAATTCTGATATGTACTGGCAAAGTTATGGACACCAAGGAAAGGTTCATTTCATTTCTTGTATATATTTACTATTCTATATATTGGCTAGAGTAGCCCAGCTAGATAGGCTACCCTGGAACATATCTCTAAGGCTTACTGAATATCTCCAGGATGGTTCTTGGATATTAAATTAACGTTTAGATTTAACAATCCTTCAAATCCATTGAATCAGCAATAATTTATAGATGTGTTAATACAGAAACTATGGAATCAATTACTTAAATCTAACGCATGAATAATTATGTAAATTATGATTTACTACAACAGAAATTACAACTACTTTAAAGGTGTCCTATCATGCTTATTGTGCTGATGAAATGCAAGGATATGCAGAATGACTTGTCAATATAAGAAGAGGAATGCTTGATGGTATTGTCTTTGACTGTATGCAACCCGCCTCTTAAAATTGTTTAAAGGCAGATAATGGTAAAGATCTGTATATGGATCCAAACCTACCTGTAAATCAAGAAGGAAAGGAATTTTATAAAGGTTAAAGATTTTTTGGCTAATTATATGTAAAACTAAATAAAGAAGGTAGATACGTCTTTAAACACAACAATGAAGTTCATTAAGGAACTTAAAATCTAAAGTTAATTTCCGAAAAGGTAAAGAAAAGAAAATAGGACTGGCACGAAGAAACAGAGTCGATGGTTTCTATAGTAATGTCTAGATTGTTCTAGATCAATTATTTCAAATTTGTAATAACTGATAATAGGAATTTAGCTACAACAAAACAAATGAAATCATTCAACTTATCATATATATAGTATATATAAATAACAAGATTTTACAGTAAACACGTGAAGCAAAAGGCAGCGTCGAAATCACTGTAAGAAATCAGAAAAAAGACTAAGATCTTTCGACCTTTATAAGTGGTCTTCGTCAGAGGAAAGACACAGTCTCAGTTTTGACTCTGAGGAAGACTGTTTGTTACGATTGAGCGATCTTATTTTGTTTCTGATTTCTTCCTGTGGTTTATATATATCAGCTCAAAAACGAAGAAAAGCAACACACAGAGAAAGAGACACACTTACAAACTCAAATTTTCTCCTGAAGACGGATCATCCGAAAATTTGAGTTTGTATGTGTGTCTCTTTCTCTGTGTATTGCTTTTCTTCGTTTTGATATTACGTCACACGATAGACACATATAATTAAAAACCAAAACATTAGATGGTTGTTAAGAAATTTTGATATTACGTTTGCTTATAGCAAAGTTAATTCCGATACAAAGTTAACAAAATTAAATTCTGATACACATGCAAGACAGAACTGACAAAAGAGTACTCTGCAATACAGAACTGACAAAAAGTTTGTGCAACAGTTTTTTTTTTAAACAAGCATTTAAAACAAAAGACCTAAATATCGTTTTTCTTTCACCCTTGCAAAGTCGGCAACTTTCTGTTATCTGCTTATATTAGACTTGAATTATGGGGTGCTTGAATTATTTATAGCTTTTCCTTATTAACATATTCAGCTATGAAATGAAGTCATTTTTTTATGTTACCTCATACTGTTATCATAGACAAATTAGTGAAATTAGAGACTATTTAGTATGTGTAAAGTAGAGTGTTTTGTTAGTTGGAATGAGTAGACTGATAAGAATCACATTGTTTTAGCATTGGATAAGGCTGGAAATCGCTGCTGATATCCTGATTAGTATGCTGAAGATCAAAGTGGACCCTGATGATGGAAGCTACATGCCTTCGCTGGTGGTCGTCAGTGGCGGACCGACCTTCGGCTCTCTCCACGAGCTAAGCACCGTGTACATCAGGGTAAAGGACACGATCGTCACCCTGCTTTCTGACGTCAAGGAGGTAAAGTTTTTCAACTTCATACCTTGAATCAAGTTCTTTCGAAATATAATTACCTCTTTATTCCATTGATTAATCTACTTTAAATTCATCAAAACAGTATTTCCTTTAATGGCATCGCAGAGTGGGGTAATTACGAATTTAATTCGTTCCGGGACCGACTTTGTATATCCCATGGGATACTAATTTTCTCATAAGAGTATGTTGTAATTCGATTGATCTGTTTTACAGCTCAAAGGCCTATGATAAATCCTTTACAAATACTGCATAAATATGGGTATTAATAATAATTGCACATACATATACATAGAAATCAGTTAAATTAGACAGATTTAAAACAAGTAAATTATAAGTAAACAAGAAACAAAGCATAGAAGATCTTAAAGACTGAACTGGTGATGAAGGTCTAAGGAGACGGAGGGACAGAGGTAGAGGAGGTTCGGATGGGGTGTGAACGTAACGATGCTTGCACTCTATTTACACTATGTAACTTAGCTTATTTGTTTGTCTTGTTTTAAATGTTTGCTTCAGTTAACGTAAAGTGAAACCTAACTTAATAAGTTTGTACAAAGAGAATTTTTTTAATTTTTTTTTCTTTCTATTTTCATCTTGACCTTCTTCACTTTCACTCACTTCATGCTTCTTTTTTTTCTGTACTTCATTTCCACTCGTTTCATTATGATGACTATGCTACGCTTCATCGCATGTCGTATCTAGAGGAAATCTTCATATATCGAGACTAATTTTGGTTCGAAATTCACTACTTATACCGAATATTCGTATGTCGATACGCTCGAAAGTCGAGGTACCACTGTATTAAGAATTGGATTTAGATTTAGACCGGCTACAGAAGGACGGTGAGATCACCTCACGAGATGGAGTTCTGCGGTGACTCTCAGGAAGATGATCGTAGTTTGCGCTACCTGTATGTGCTATGGTGAATAAAATTTCTCACTCATTTGTCATCTTTTTTCTCACACGATGAAAAGAAAGTATATATCTATCTAAAACCATTCGACATCATGGGAGGTTTAAAAAATGTTAAAAATATATTTATCACTGCTCAATGCCTCATGCATCATTAACTGTTTCAGCACTTTCCTTGTATTGAAATTGCCGTCAAGCTGTGCTGGAACAGTGGGGTCGACTGCAGGATCCACAACATCTTCCTCACTGGCAAGAAGAGACAGACCACTGATTCTTCTGCATCTGCCTCATTTCTTGTCTCCGACTCAAGCGAAATACAAGTAAATAATGTTGTTTATAAAAAAGCCTTTCATTGTTTTGCATTATATAATATGCTTAAGGCATTCAGATTATATATATATATATATATGTTGGTTTTTCTCATGATATACATTAAGATAAGTCTATAATAAATCGAATCAAGGCGCTTTTTTACTGATTCCAGTACTTAATTGTTACAGGACGCCTCGAAAGTCTGCCTGAAATCCGATTCACTGCAAGCCTCGCGAGTCTATGTGTGGGGTTTGAATGACAAAGACCAACTAGGCGGTCTCAAGGGGTCCAAGATAAAGTTTCCGCTTATCTCTGAGACGCTCTCTGCTCTGAGGCCTATTCACATTGCTGGAGGGTCCAAGTCTCTGTTTATTGTCTCACAGAATGGCAAGGTTTGTATTAATGCTTTTTTAAAGGCTTGTTAATTTAAACACCCTGCTGTAGGAGCCCTGTTGACCAGTATCACAGTGACAATCCATCACAGGAGTACAGTTTTAGCGTTTAAATTAAATTTATCACATTTTTTATGTGTTTTACATTATTTGTAACGTCATTTCTGAGTTATACACTCAGTATAAAGCATTTGTATTTTGAAGGAGTGGAATACCCTATAGTTTATTCCGAATACCTTCGCTCATAAAATGGCGTTGAGGAGGACTTATGACTGTATCAGAAGGATATGTTCACAGTTTAGTTATTTAATGTATCTCAGAATACTGTAAAATTTAGTGTGTCTCATAGTAGTGTAAAGTTGAGTGTATCTCATAAGACTGCATTGTGTAGTGTACCTCACGCTACTGTAATGTTTCGCGGTATGGCACGTCAAAATTTAACCTCTTTTGATGTTGCAATATGTTGATACTTGTTAAATATTAACTTTGTATAGAACTGGGTGGATCATTAATATAACTGCATTAATAATTAAACCAAAGATGACTAGAACTGATGAAGAGCTATTGAATGTGATGTATGATGAGAATAATGTTACAGGTGTTTGCCTGCGGGGAGAGTACAAACGGGAAACTTGGTCTAGGCCACACGAACAACGTATCAGTACCCCGCCAGCTGACATCGCTTAGCCAGTACACGGTGAAGAAAGTGGCAGTGCATTCGGGCGGCAAGCACGCTATGGCTTTGACTATCGACGGAAAGGTAAACAGCTTTATAGCAAGTCCTTTAGAATAATCAAAGAAATCGCCTACAGTATAATTGTGGAGAGGTGAATGGTCTTTTGAAGAACCGGAGCACTAGCAAAGAGCATAACCTGACGACTGACTTACCACCACTGCTCGTGGTGGGATATGAATAAAGTTTTGCTCCTGTGTCTTAAACGTCTTATGCATGTCTGATTATGCAATTCATTTTAAACTGGCTATTATTACTATTTGTAGTTATTATTTCGATTAGTGATTTTTGGTAAAAGAAACCAAGTTTCATCCATATTTGTTGAGCATCTTCAGGGCTACATCAATACAGAAATTAAGAGCCCTGAATATGTTTACAAATATAGACGAAAAGTTTAGAACTTGATTAAAAGATCTATTTCTAAATCTTACTTTTGTTAGACGGTTATATATATGTACATCAAGTTATTTCATGCATATTTATCTTAATTATCTTTTGCAGCTCCTTGCGTGCAGAGTATCGTAAGTGTTTTGATGTAGGTACTACATTTTAAGAGTACCTATACAGGTGAAGGAGTGACTCAGTGTTGTGTGCTTGTGTTGACTATGCTTAGATGTTGACGTGTTGACTATGCCTAGGTGTTTTCCTGGGGAGAAGGCAGTGACGGCAACCTGGGCCACGGCAACACAATCAGCCTAGAAAAGCCTCGGATGATCGAAGCCTTGAAGACGAAGCGAGTTCGCGAGATAGCGTGCGGCAGTAACCATAGTGCGGCGATCACGTCGAGTGGAGAGCTGTATACATGGGGCCTCGGTGAATATGGTCGACTGGGGCACGGTGATACAGCCACTCAACTGCTTCCCAAACTGGTATCCACCTGAACACCCAGTCATTGCATGGCTCTGCCAACTGTTGTTTAATACACTTCAACTTTGTCCAGGTGAAAGACTTAGTTGGGCAGCACGTGGTGAAGGTAGCCTGCGGCAGCCGAGACGCACAAACGCTGGCCCTTACTAACCAAGGCCTTGTGTTTTCCTGGGGGGACGGCGACTTTGGCAAGCTGGGCCGAGGAGGCTCCGAAGGCTGTTCCACCCCTGTCAACATAGAGTCCCTCAATGGTCTGGGCGTCATTCATATTGACTGCGGTGCTCAGTTCTCCCTAGCTCTTACCAAATCTGGCCAGGTTTGTTTCGACCGCCTAGCTCGTTTTCGAATATAGTTAGAATTGTGCTGGCTTGGCCATCGAGATTTTAATATCTCAAATTTATTGGAGCATGATCTTGAAAGAGTGTCTGACTAAATACATAGAATACTACCCACACCCGTAGGCTTTTATGTTCAATGTTGTTCTTAAGTTGGAAACTGCTCCACCCTTTTGAATTCATTCCTAGCCCCATACCAACTTCATTTTGAATGCATCCTTACAGCACGAATCCTTACATTGCATATTTCCCTCACTTGAGTTTATTAGAGTTAGGATGAACTTAATAATGATATAAACTGAATTATCATTCTTCTTCCATTGTATATTCGATGTATAAAAAGAAGTATGTTTGATGTATGAAGAGAAATGTGCCCAAGTATAGAAAGAAGTATGAGAATGTGGGTGTCCACTGTATGAAAAGAAGTGTGCCCTATATGGAAAGCAAATCTGAAGTATGAAAATATCAGTACCCGAGGAAAAGAAGAGTATCCGATGTATGAGAAATATATTCTCCGTCGACTGTTTAGTTTGTAAGTACTAAACACGCTGTTCAGTATTGTATTACAAGTCAAATAAACAAGGGTAAATATTGTTTCCCCCGAATAATGGTGTAGGTTTTGTTGGTCCCGATTCGAATGTCATCCACCGTCAAGAGCAATTTATGTAAACCATTGGCATTTAGTAAACATGGCACTAATCTATGGTGCCATGCACAGAATTTCAATGATTTAGATCAGTTCCTCTTGAAGATGGACTGCTACCAAAACATGTTCTACGACACTATCAGTATATGAGGTAAGGCAGTATAGTATGTACCTTTCTTAATTTAGAAGCATTAATCTGCAGGTTACTAATACTGATTGTAATCTGTAGTTCAGTATTATAATACATACACTGGATAGTATTAGGATTGTAGCAATGTGTGTTGTACGAACCAGCTTGTTTCCTAAAGGAGAAGTCCATTCTTCAGAGCAGAATTTGAATTTTTGATTATGCACGTGTTCCAAAATCTGTTTTGGAGAAGGATGTAGGATAGTAATATCGTTCTAGTTCTTACCAATGTCATTGGTCTTAGGTTGAAGAGAGTGTGTCTGGATGAGGAGATGTATGTTAGATGTTTGAGAAGAACTTGTCCGAATTATAAGACGAAGTGGGCATTAGTATGGAATGATTATATCCGAAGTGTGATAAACATGTTCAGCATATGAGAAGAAGCATGTTCAACGTATGAGAAGAAATATGTCGACGTATGAGAACTAAACATGTCCTGTTATGAAAGGAAGTGTGCCCGACGTATGAGAAGTATGTCCAACGTATGAGGAGATGACTGACATGAGAAGAAGTATAGGAAACATGTTCAACGTGTGAGAAGAAGCATATCCAATGTATTAGATGTGTGCTCGACATATGAGAAGTTGTATGTCCGACTTATGAAAAAAATGTTAATCAAATTTTAGTTTTGACTCTGTGTTGTAAATGCAGACTTTAAGTTATGGTTGAGTTTGTTTGTAATGTTTGGACTGATAGTTTGATTTGTGTTTAAGATTTGGACATGGGGCAAAGGCGACTACTACAGACTGGGGACGGGGTCTGACCAACACGTGCGAGTGCCCACGCTGGTGGAGGGCCTCAAGGACGAGAAGATCATAGACGTAGCAGTTGGTGCCCTGCACTGCCTCGCTGTCTCAGAGTCTGGCTCTGTCAGTATTCATCTTAACTATATACCTGTCTCTCTCCTGATATACCAATCAGGGATGTCCATATCCCATCCGTATGTATGCGTTCATGTGAATGTCAGTCATATCGCTCTCATGTTTACTTAGCCATGCCAACTGAGAGTGTTCCTTCTCCACCATGTCCTGGTGGAGAAGGAACACTCTCCTTTAATGCTGTTCTTAAGTTGGAAACTGCTCCAGCCTTTTGAATTCATTCCTAAATGAAACAAAAACGCCCCCCAGCCGTTTGGTCATCGGCTGATCATCCCTTTATAAACCCTTATGAAATATACAGGTCCTATTCTAGAATCCCATTATCATTCAAGCTACTTCACCGTGATAAATGTGATGAGGAATTTACCTGATCTACAATCTCTATTCCATTCTCAAATTTAGGATTTTCGGATGCATTGAAGGACCTTGTCTGTTTGAATGTTTGATCTGGCTCAAAGAATGAATACAACATTAGGAGACTAGTTCTTTGACAGCCTTGAGAACCTATAGCATCCACTGGTGTCAGGGATCTAATGAAGTTTATTCTCCCAATGGATGGTTCAAGTTGACCAATGAGGGGGAGGGGGTGAATAGCCCTTTTCTTCATTTGTGATATCACAAGGGGCCAGTAATGACATACGAAGGTTCTCCTCTGGGACGGCCATTTCAACCTAACCTGCCTTTGACATTGGTCATTGACTTTGAGTATTATGGTGTTTCAGGTATATGGGTGGGGTGACAACGACCATGGGCAGCAAGGCAACGGTTCGACAGTGGTCAACAGAAAGCCAGGCGTGGTGCAGGGCATTGTGAAGAAGGTGAACCGCGTGGCCTGCGGCTCAAGCCACTCCGTCGCCTGGCTAGCGCCAGACCCGTCGCCGCCCCCCAGCCACGAACCCGTCCTGTTCGCCCAGTCCAAGGATGCCCTCGGAGTCACCATCTTAGGTAGTGCAATGTTGCCTATGCTTATTAGTCCTACTGCGTCCCATACACCCTTCAACTTTTTGTTACAAAATTTCAAATTTGTTTAATTTTGGTATTTCAGATCTGTTTTATTTTTATCCTTGATATTTGCTTTTATTTTGCTATTTCAAATTTTTTGAATTTTGGCCCATGAAATTTGTTGAAATTTGTTTTATTTTAGTATTTCAGATTTGTTTTACTCGTATTTTGGTATTTAAGATTTATTTAATTCTTGTAGTTGAGTTTAATTTGGTCGTTTGTTTAATTTTGGTCCTTGAATTGTTTTTAATTTTCTTATTTCAGAGATGTTTTATTATGGTCGTTGAAATTTATTTTATTATGGTGCTTTATAAATTTGTTTAATTCTAGTAGTTGAGATTTGTTTAATTTGGCTATTGAAATTCGTTTAATTTAGATCCTTGAAATTGTTTAAATTTTAGGTTTGCTTATTTTTGGCATTTGAGATTTGTTTAATTCTGGTAGTTGAGTTGTGTTTAATTCTGGGATTGAGTATTTTTCGTTACAGTTAGTAAAATTACTAGTTAAGTTATATTGAATGAGTTTGAGAATGGTTGAGTGGTTTGGGTGCAGGTCTTAACGACGGTGAGCGAGGAAAGGAGGGCGAAAGCAGTCGGCTGGGCAACAAGAACAGCAAGATGAAGGAGTCTCTGGCGCACACCATCCTGTCGCTGGAGTCGCACGTGGCCAAGCAGAACGCGCTCCAGCACATCATCAACGGGCTGCGGGTCATGTTTGCCCGCGACACCGTCATCTCTGCTCTCCAGAACCAGAACAAGGCGCAGGAGCTAGGTATTCAAACAACTTAACAGTTTACCCGCATCAGTCTCGCGAATCCCTACCTTACGACTTGTGCTTTCCATCTTTTTTCATGCTCTCGTAAATATCCTAATACCGGTAACCCTACGACAAAAATACAGAACAGGCCAGTGCTTCGTGTTCTTCAAAATCTTTTCAAAGGAAACTTTCAAGTTCTTCATTAGCATTTAAAATTTTTTGGGGCAGGGCTTTGAAGTAAAATCTGTGACAGTGACTCTTCAGTTATACATGTAGCGAAATAACGAGAGGCTTTACATTGTCATTTTCTAACAATTATAGTACACTATAATTATATATTTAAACTGTAATATAGCAAACTTAAATCGTGTTTGTTCTAGTATTTTGAATACCTAACAGTTTTAGTAAAATTTCGTTCCACAGTTACCTCTTTACCATCTATACGTAGTTGTTGATTAATGATTTGTCATTTTAATAGCTTAACTTTACAAATTGTTTTCATAATGTAATATGCAATAGTTTACTCCATTTCAAATATTCCTACTTTTGTTAAGTTCAATTTAATGGTTTTCTCTAGCTATGTTCCTTATTTTTATTGGTATTCTAATATTCTTGGTTGTAAATAATTTTTCATATTGTAGTCTATTGTTTGTGTTTAAAATGTTTGTATCTAATTTCTTATTTTCCTCTATTTTGATCAAGATTTTAATTAAAATCGAAACGTCAATGAGTTTGATTGAAAGTTTAATAAACTGACTGCATCCCGATTCATCTTTTTTAGTTATTTATAATATATATATAAACACTAATATATATATATATATATATATATATATATATATAATATATATATATATATATATATATATATATATATATATACATATATATATATTTGTGTACAAAGGCAGCAGGTCTTCCCTTAAGCATATATTATTAAAATAAGCAGCAGCTTCTGCATTGACCAGTTTCTTGTTGACACTCTCTACTTTTCGTATCACTTTGCGGTGAGACTCTGGTAGCTTCCAAAGAAGGTTAGCAAAAGACATTAACACACACAATAAACATAGGTCAAACACGAAAAACTAAATCTTAATCACTGTATTAATCACTAAATTAACAAACTAAATAAAAATGCGTACAAGCTTTCGGCTCTCATTGGCCATCTTCAGGTATAAACTAAAATTAATAAAGTCTAAAGCACTATAGTTAGAATAAAATAAGATATTTGAACAATGTCTAAAAAAAAAAAAAAAAAAAAAAAAAAAAAAAAAAAAAAAATTACTGTACTACAGGAAGTGAATCTAAAGTGGGAGTGAGGGGAAGGGGAGGTATGCATGGCGACAGGGTCGGCCAAAACTACCTGTGGTTCCTTCACCTCCCTCTCTCCCTTACAAGCTTGAAAGTATATATATATATATATATATATATATATATATACTTTAAAAACTTTGAGAAACACGAATTAAAAACAGAAACTAGGACTCACATTCAATATTTCGACCCTTTTAACAGTCATCCTCAGGAAAGGAAGTTGAGTGGCGAGAATATATATATAGTTCAATATAGATAAATAGAAAACATACACTTACAACGTCTAATTTTTTGTTTGAATCATCACCAGGAGAGATAAGAGAGGGAAATCAAGCGCACTGGTGCACAGACGGTTGGAGACCAACAATGTTGCCTCATGCGCGCCCGGTCCTAGGGAATAAGATAGGCAAAATCAATTTAAAATTGTATGTAGGATTGGGAAAAAGAAAGAAAAAGAATTAATTAAAGGAAATGATACATAAATTAAATTAAAAAGACTAAGCTTTAATAAAAATTAATAATAGAAATGATATTAAAATATAATAAGAAATTAAATTAATACAAAATTGATTGAGATAAATGAAATAGTAAAAATAAGAAAAATAAATACAAAGACAATGAACTAATAAATTCATTAAATCATTATCACGTCTATTTTATTATCAAATTATCATCTTATTATCTTTTATTTATGTATCACAACTTTTGTTCATTCCTCTGTTTGGATTCTAATTATTACTTTTTTCTTATTCCTTAGACTACTTTTAATTTTAAATGTATTCTTTGTGACCGGGTGCTTATGCGGCAACATTGTTGTTCTCCAACCGTCTCTGCTCCAGTGTACTTGGTTATCTGTCCTGATGACGGGTCAAGCCGAAGATTAGAAACTCTAATACTGTGTTTTTAATTTTTCTATGTTTCTTTATCTACTTTGAACTTTATTTGTCCGTTTCTTATGGTTTTTCAGTGTAAAGTGTTATATATATAAATACGTATGTTTGCATTGGAAGTTTTAAATAATTTTGGAATCACTATTGGGTAGATGAAGGAGGAGATGAATTGTCGACGACTGGACCTGTGATAGTGGTACCTGCGAGCGTCGAGATAGCACAAGGCGGAGGGGAGGCCCTTGCCTCCGAAGGAGATGCTCCACCTCTGGTAACAACCATGGCCTGTAGAATTCTTTTTTTAAGTATTATAACTATTATATTTGTATGAAATAATTAAGAATTTTGCGGAAAATAGGTTTTAGAAGGATGTAATATGAACAAAACGCTCTATATTTGGTTTATACTAAGTTCGAAAAGTATTTTTTTTCCAATATTGTTTTTGTTTGGACTTGCTTTAGAGCTTTATTTTAAATGTACCTTTTTCTCTAATCCCTGTTGTGCAGTCTAAACTTGGCAGTCCTCTTTCACCCTCTGTCCTAATGTAGGAGGAATGTCATTCTTTAGGCATGCTCACAACCTGAAGAAGTACAGTAGTGTAGAAAAACGTTGTGTGCTGATAAAGCTTGTCTTGTGTGGTGCCTTGGTGGCTTTGCTGCTGAGTTGTGGGTGGTTTGTGTGTTCAGAGCAGCAAGTGGTCCCCTGACAGCATCGAGAGCCCGCTAGCCTTGTTTCCCTCCATGACAGCAAGTTCTGCCAGCGTGTCTTCTCGGACGTCCCGCCTTTCAGCCAGTATTATTGCAGCGACCATCAAGTGCAATCCCCACATCACATCCAACTTAGTAAGTTACCTTCCTCTTTTCAAATCAGCTTTTCATCATTGTTGGCTAAAGACTGACTGGTGTTGTGTTTGTGTCAGCTGGGGTTGAAGGAAGGCGCAGGCCCTGCCGGAGACGGGTGTGACGACTTCACCGTGCTGCTAGGTGTGTCAGAGGTCAGGATGCTGGTCGACCTTCTGAAGCTGTCTGTCGTCAACAGGGCTGGACCTAACGCCAACCAGATCATCTCCTCTGCTCTTATCAGTACTACCCTTATCTAATCTTAACAACCACTGAACTACAGGTGGTGTCTGACTTACGGTTTAGTTGTAACTAACTTAGTCGGTTTGGTTGTAAGTTGAGTCATTAGGATCTATACAAAATGGCCGACACTACAGTTATACTCTAAGATGCATAGTATCAGACTGTTGTATTTTTAAATAACTTTTTCTATTGAATTCTATTAAGTACAAATTTTTTACTGTCTCTTTATCAGTTTTATGCACTTTTATTCATATTTTATCTTAGTTCATTATTTTAATACGATATTTAGACGGGTATCATTTCTCTCTCAAATGAAAATTTCTTTCTCTAGTTAAGATTTCTTAAATTTCTTTCTTTATTTAAGATACAAAGTCTTAATTTCTTATCCATTTTACTGCGTGTTTATGAATTCTATGCCTTTTAGTTTAATTTTTATAATTTCATCTTATTTAATTTTATTTCATTTTAATGACTCTCTCTTAACTTTTCAAATTTTAAGTAACCTCTTCTTTTACCGTGCATGTACAGTAGTGTCATGTAGTGAGAGAGAATACGTCAGTCGGTGGCGTGGTGGAGCTTGAAAGGACAAGAAATTCAAAATTTAGATAATATACAGCTTGGGCCACTCACTCATAGTACGGGAAAGGGATTCATGGAAGTGTTTTTATGGGCATGAAAAGCAAATCATTAATCTTTCCAAAGAGAAAGGTGACTAAGTGCAGTTTTATTAATGAAACACAGTTTAGAAGGATGAGAAGCTCTCATTTGTTGATAGTTAATAAGTTTGTGTTACGCAGAATATTTGCTTCCTGAGATGTCTATATGATAACTATTGGGATATAAGAGTCAGAGTCAAACCATTAGGAGGTTTGAGGAAAACTCAGCGTGGACTCTGTCTAGTGGACCAATTTATGAGAAAGATAAGATACTTATTTAAATCAGTAAACCACTAAGTAAAACAGCTAACAAGTCTTACCCGTCGTAAGTAAGAATACTAACTGCAGGGGTCTCCAAAGTTTTCCAGCGGAGGGCCACATTGCTGAATTTTTAAAGCTTCGCGGGCCAAGGTTCTAAATTATTTATTTTACCAAAATACATGCAATGTAAATAAACAGTTAATTAATAATTAAAAAATCTGGAGTGGCCTACACTCTACTTTACTATAAGTAACTCAATGTCAAATTTCTTGAGTATATAAAACATAAAGTATCATTTAAGCATAACATAAATATCTAAATGGGATATAATTATTAGCATTGCATTCGTGAGGTAGTACAGATAGTGATTGAAGGACATATCAATTTATAAGCTTATTTTTGTACATCACAAATAATTTATTATTTGCAAATAATTTCATTAGTATAACTACAGCAGTAATATCATTTTTGAAAAACCAATGTGAACATTTCTTGAAACGAAATATTATCCTACAAGAGAACATGGCTATTGTTCAAATAGCCAGTAGATTTCTTACATCGTTTACTTAACATCCTTCTACATTGAATATTAATGTAAAATTTTCAAATTTAAAACAGTAAAATACCCTTTTTTTCTCTGAAAAACATCTTAAACAGCGAAGAAAATGTTGTTTTAAGGTGATTTGTTAATTAAAGATGTACGATAATTACAGTTATTAATCTCTAAACGAAAGATTTCAATTTTGAATTATCTTTTACATTTTTGGTTTTTAACAGAATTAATATACTGGGAATTTTATGGCTTCTTAGTATTTAATAAGATCATTTTCCTTCCCCTTTGTCAAATAACATATATACGATATTTTTTTTAATGAGTGTTATCATTTACCTGCAGAATATTATTCCTCTTACATCTCTTATAAGTCAATAATATATTTTCATTTTTCCATTAGAAACATCAATTTTATCTCAGTGGATTTGCTCAAAAAATTTCTAAGTCAATGTAAACAATGTAAAAAAATACAAAAAATTCGACAAGTATAGCAGGTGATCTCTTAGTCTAGGATAAACAAAGAGTTTTTATATCGTTATTGCTCTTTCCCGTAATTGAAACTTCATGAATTTTTTTTTATGAATTGCTAATTTTTTGTTCCATTTTTGATCAAATTTTCATAATTTTTTAACGAACCGTTTAGCGTCAAAAAAACTTTTCTGAAAACACAAATCGTACTCTAACGCCCCTTTAGCGAATGTAATTTTAGAAAAAAATATCTCAACTCATTGTCCATATAATGTTCTATTTATAGGCATAGTTTCATTCTTGTCCGTCAAACAGTATGGCTTGTATCGCTCTCACAAGGTTTGAGATTGAATTATAAGTCAAAATTTTTACATTTTATTGAAAAAAAAATATTTCCTGTTGATATAAAATTTTGAATATATTTTTCGTTTGTTCCATTTGTAACCTCAAAGATAATGTCAAAATCTCAAAACTCTGGGGTTAGTAGTTTAGGAGAAATAAATGTTTAAAAAAAAACGGTTTTTGGCAAAAAAAGTGACTTTCCCATCATGCATAATTCTTCCCAAACAATAGGGATCTTCGTCTAAATGGGGCCCATTTTTGTGTAAAATATCAACTTGATCCATCAAAGATTCTGGACCGTAGCGTGGTAACAAGCAATGCTAACACACGCACCCACCCACGCACCCACCCCACCCACCCACCCACCCACACACACACACACAAGACATCATCGTAAAAACTTCATAAAACGACTTCTGGGACCTCAAAACATGTAATTCCGTCAAAATCTCGAGATCGAATTTTTTCACGATCACTATACTTTACTTATAGTAAAGTAAAAATGTTATTTATTCAGTACATAATTACAATGCATATAATATCAGCAACAATTAACATGTTTTTTAACTTCGATCAATAGGGGAAATATGAAATTGTTTCATTTCTGACAAAATTTGTCCAACTGAGTTTCAAAACAAGTGGTTTCAATAACAAGCAAAGCATTCAAATGTTCATCAGACAACTGTGATCTGTAGCAGGATTTGTGAATTTCATCTTTGAAAAAGTCTTCTCACACAAATATGTAGTGCCAAAAACTGAAATGAATTCACAGGCAAACTTCCTTAAATAAACAAATTGGTCAGATGGAAGGTATTTGTAGAATTCAGTTAAATTTCCTTCTTTATATTTGTCCTTCAGGATGTCATTGGATTGCAAATCTAAACTTCCATTTGTAACTCAGACGATAAGTCTCCAATAACAGAGTCAAATGGATTTTCAAAAAGTCTTATTTCTGAAGAATATGCATCAAGATCAGAGAAACGTTCTTCAAACTGTTGTTTCAAAGCTAAAATGACATCTTGACAAACAAGAGTTTGGAAATGGAGTGGCAGCTTCCTGTCTATATTTGTCACATCGTGAAAAATGAGTAAAGCAGCTTCTTGCTAACTGACTTTCAAATAGTGTCAATTTCTGACGAAAAGCTTTCACCTTTGAGTACAAATCACAGATAAGTGAAGTTTCACCTTGTATCCGTAGGTTGAAATCATTGAGATGCATAGTTAAATCAGCTGAAAATGCTAATTTCCAGAGCCATTCAGAGTTTTTCTTTGAGCAACACCTGTGAATGGTTTCTATCATTTAAAAATATTTCAATTTCAGTTCGAAGCTCAAAAAATCTAGACAGAATTTTTCTATTAGCTAAGCCATCTTACTGAAGTATGGCAAGGTAGGTCTGGAAACTCAGTATTCATTTCCTCCAAAAAATCACGAAATTGGCGATGTTTGAGTCCATGAGATCTTATGTAGTTAACAATGGAAATCACAGGGTCTAATACAGATGATAAATCAAGATACTTTCCACACAGTGCTTGCTGATGAAGAATACAGTGTACTACCAAAGGTTTCAATCCACCGGAATTCTCAACTGCTTTGTTAATTTGCCCAACTAAGCCCTTTTTGGTTCCACACATATTTCTGCCACCATCTGTTGTTATACATTTTAGTTTTTCCCATTCCAAATTATACTCAGCCACTGACTTTTCCACTTCTCTAAAAATATCTATGCCTGTTGTTGTTCCATGCATGCTGTGAACAGATGCAAGTTCCTCAGTAATATCAAAATTAGCATTTATTCCTCTGATGAACAATAACAGTTGGTATGTGTCTGATACATCAACTGACTCATCAAGTGCAACAGAAAAGCATACAAACTTGCCGGCTTTGTCTTTCAGCTGTGATTTAATATTTCTTTCAATATTTTCAACCCTACGAGCAACAGTATTCGCAGAAAGACTAATTGCGGAAAATAAATCTACTTTTTCTGGACACATTTCCTTAGCTACCTCATTTAAGCACTGTTTAACAAGTTCACCATCTGTAAATGGCTTACCTTTACAGATCAGGTCCCTGAATAGCATGTCGGAGACGAGGCCGTTGTCAGCCAATTAACGCACGCGCGCACACTTCAGAAACAACTCGCTGTTGAATCTTGGGTTGTGACCTTCATCCATGGTTGTGAGTGTAGTGACTCAGTTGTTGAAAGCACCGATATGACGGAAGGACAGCAGTGATCATGTGTTTCTATTTTTCATCCGCGAGTCAAGTTTGAAACGCTTATCTTGTGCGCTTATCAATTAGCGTCGTCTTGCGTTTGTTTCAGCTCTAGATTTGTCAAGCGTGTTAAAAGGGTTATAAAGTATATTTGTTTTTGTATGATTTCGGCAAGGCCTGTCTTTCGACATTTGTTTTATAATTTTGAAGGAGAGCTCGGCGGGCCGGATTAAAACCCTCGGCGGGCCGGATCCGGCCCGTGGGCCGTACTTTGGAGACCCCTGCTAACTGTCTTCACTACGCAATGCCAGCAGCCCGCCCAGTCCCTTGGCTTATCAAACACTAATAATAATTTCACGATTTTGTTTTGTGTAAAATCCTATTATAAGTGTTTTATTGTTTCTACATTAAACAGTATTTGTGCTAAATTCAAGTGAATCGAAATTTCCAGAATTAAATTAGCTTGCACTTAAAGATTAATATAATCCAGTTGTTTTTCCTAGTTCAGATATCCCAATCCGATCTGCAACTCTTTCTCGTGTTCATTTTTTTTTTGTTGCACACACAAGACCGTTTTGAGAGTTCATTGAGGGTTTCACAATGGAATTCGTTTCTAATTTACAATTTATTATAAATTTCAAAATAAACTTTTGAAATTGTTCATTTTCAGAACTGTTTGAATGGTTTTAGTCGAAAGAAAAATTTTTTACGGATGTATTGGACGATTTATTTTATAATATGTAGTTCACAACGAACTGCTCTTGTATTAAACAACTTGGTGTTGTATGAAAACTTAATAATGTGGTGATTCATTGATGGTTTTTTTAGATATTGTTCTGAGCCACATATGTGTTATATGAAAAGAAATAATGTGGTGATTCGTTGATGGTGGACGATTTTTGTTTGCTTTAGATATTGCTCAGAGCCACAGTGGAGCTGCCAGCATGCTTCTTGAACTTTGTATAACAGAACTGGAGGATGTTGCCTTGAACAACAATAACCTTATCTCTGTGCCGACGCCTGTAGTACAGGAGAGTTTGCATCCCTACAATGACGAGTCCAACATCTCGGGTCACGTCAAGATACCCGGTAAGTCGCTCAGTCAGTTATTATTATTATTATTATTATTAATAATAACAAAAAACTGCGGCCTGAAATGTCCTAGTGTTCCTCCTTCAAATAGTTGTGCAATAGTGTTACGAGGGTCGTCCAGAAAATAAGTTCCGTTTTGGTCTGTAGGGCGGTAGGAGTGGTTTTTGCCAAATCCGGCAACACCGCTCGAAAGAGGAGAGGTGGGGGAATAGAATGAGAGGTGGGGGACCTCAGTCGGTCAATTACCAACGTCAGGGCAGGTAGTTGAAATGGAGCCCTCCATGTCACGTCCCGCCACCTCGATCCCCGTTCCTCTCGAGTTGTTTTGCGCGGAGTGATTCAATTTCTTTATGCACAGGGTTTCAAATCAGTTCAAATTCACGAACAGCTCATTTCTGTTTATGGAGAAGGTGTAATGAGTGAATCAATGGTGAGGAGATGGGTACGTGAATTTAAGGCGGGAAGACATTCAGCTCTCTAGGGACCCACCGGGCGGAAACTTTCCGAAAGTCAAGTTTTTCCGAGACGATCTCATGGATGAGGGATCGTGAGATGTCTGGGAAACTCAGGTGGAGTTCATCCAGGGTTAAACGACGATCTTTGCGAATTGCATTGTCGATTTCTGCGACAATTTCGTCCGTCACAACTGAGGGTCTGCCTCTCCCACTTTCATCCTCAAGTGAATGTCTTCCCGCCTTAAATTCACGTACCCATCTCCTCACCATTGATTCACTCATTACACCTTCTCCATAAACAGAAATGAGCTGTTCGTGAATTTGAACTGATTTGAAACCCTGTGCATAAAGAAATTGAATCACTCCGCGCAAAACAACTCGAGAGGGAACGGGGATCGAGGTGGCGGGACGTGACATGGAGGGCTCCATTTCAACTACCTGCCCTGACGTTGGTAATTGACCGACTGAGGTCCCCCACCTCTCATTCTATTCCCCCACCTCTCCTCTTTCGAGCGGTGTTGCCGGATTTGGCAAAAACCACTCCTACTGCCCTACAGACCAAAACGGAACTTATTTTCTGGACGACCTACGTATTTTAGGTACTAATACTTTTACTAACCGATTGTAAATGTACCACATATGTCCTGTTAGATAACAGATAAAATTGTGGCTATGTATTTATACATATATATCCAATTAAATGAAACGATTTCACGAACTAAATAAACTATATTGACACAAAGAACACTCAGAAATGAAACAGAAACTCACTACTATATTTCGATGTCCTTGTCATTAGGAAGATAGAAACGAGTCGTTGTCTGGCTGCGGAGCGACTCGTTTCTATCATCCTGATGACGAGAACATAGAAATATAGTTGTGAGTTTCTGTTTCATTTCTGAGTATTCTTTGTGTCAATATAGTTTATATATATATGGTGACATTACATGGTCTCTTTGTGTTGGTCGGTGGACGCTTTCACATCTCTACTCCTGTGTTTCTTCTTCCTTTTCTTTTTCTCTTCTCCTGAAGACGGCATGAAAGCCAAAATGTTTAAGACTCCTGAGCGTCAGTATTTTTTTTGTGTTTTCTAGTTGTTACTTTAATTATATATGTACGATGCGCTGGAATAGTTGACAGTATTGAAAGCTAATATCTTATGGGGCAACTACAGTGGAGGAGAAATGTATGTCCATAATAGATATGATTTGTGTGGAGATTTGTGACTTTGACTGATGAAAAGGTCGTGAAGCAGAGACAAAACCTTTAAACTCGTCACTCGACCCTACTATAAAGCAAAAACTGGTGTTTTTCAAACAAGATGGAGATATAGTGTAGGTTTTCGGTTAGGTGCTGAGGAGCTGAGACTGGAGTTTGACCGACAGTGCTCGACGGAGAGAAGACACGACCCCCTCTATATCATGGATGCAAGCGGTAGGACTCTGGCTGCGAGATCGGGCAGAGAGTGGTCAGACTGGAGTACCCCTGTCACTGTCTCAGGTACATTTATTTAGCATCCACTGCTTACATAATACGAGAGGTGCTCAAAAAGTAAGCTGGTATTGAATTTCAGACACTCTGTACACTCTAATTTCAATTTGTTTATTGTTGTGTTGGTACACTTGTCATGATAATAAACTGACAGATTAACTGTATAGCATGAGTTGTTTTTATGTGAGAGGCAGACGAGATTAGATGCGTGTTTGAGTATTCGGTGATTTTTTGCTGTTGGAAAACAATGGAACAGAGAGTTTGTATTAATTTTTTTGTAAAAAAATGGTATTGGGTGCGCAAAAACTCTTGAAATGTTGACAGTTAGGTACGGTGAGTCAACTTGAGTAAAAAAATGTTTATAAGTGGTATAAGTTATACTAAAGGTAATAATTATTTTTGAAACTGAAAAAATCGCCAATTACGCAACACGAGTCTAACCTTTTGTGACGAGTGTACAAACACAACAACACGATATTGAAATGATAGTTTACAGCGTGCGTGAAATTCCAAAAGTGTCCTCCCTTTTTGATCACCCGTTCACCTAATTACGCTCTTACTACAGGTGAAAACAATTCTTATGGTAATTATTCGAACCTGTGGATTTGTTATGTCTGAACAGTGCTATGGTATGTCTGAACCTGTGCATGTGTTGGTGTCTGAGTTTATTAGTGTTGTAAATTTCATATGACTCAATATTTTAATTGTATTTGTTAACAAAAAAGCGTTGTTTTAAATAGCATTATAATGCAAAATCATTGTATCTGTATGGTGAGAGTTGTTTTAAGTTAAGAGTTTTCTGTTCAGGTGACGAACTGAAGTGGAAGTTCAACAGCGACTCTAGTGTGAACGGGTGGGGGTGGCGGTTCACTGTCTACCCAGTGTTGAGTGGAGGCGGCCGAGTGGCGTGGACTGGCAGCGACCGGACGGTGGTGACCCAGCCGTGCGTCGAGGTCGTGACCTGTCTGCTGGAGCCGTGCTTGGGGCTGGCTCCAGCGCCTCTCAGCTCGCGGCTGGCGGCGGGACTTGCCGCCTGTGCGCAGCTCACCTCCCTGGGTACCTACCATTCTTACTTCACAGCAGTGCTTCTTATAACTAGTGAGGAATAGCCAAGTCGGACAAAAGAACCACTCCTTCAAACTTTAAAATATTACTTTACAAATCACAATGATTTACAGACTCTTTTAATGACAAGAAATACCAATATATAAGGTATTGTAAGTCATGTTTAAGTAATAGAGGCTAACTGTTGAGTTAGTAATAATAATAATCAGTGTACATCTGTAGACTCAGTGGGTAATTGGAGAAAAATGTTAAGAACTATTGGCCTTTGATAAGCTGTAAGCGTGAATCAGGCCTCCTCTCCGTGTATCGCCCTGATTGCTCTTAATCTTTTCTACAGCAGTGGTGTAGAGATTAGCTTGTGCAGGTGGAGAGGAACGGATGTGGTGCCTGGAGATGCTGCGCAAGGTGCTGCGGTCGCCTCTAGGCAAGGCCCTGGACATCGGCCAGATGCTGCACTCGGACACCGTGGACTCCTCTCTGGGCGTGCTGCTGCGTGCCCTGCCCACCTCTCTGCTGCGCCAGTACGAGTACGAGGACCCTGCCGTCAAAGGTGGCAAGCAGCTCATGCACAGTCCTTTCTTCAAGGTAACGTCCTCTTCACCTTTCACTTTCTCTTCCTTGTTCACATATCTCACATGTTCAGGCCCTCTTGAATCCATGTTTTATTCTAAAGTAGTGCAATCTCCAAATGTACAAGTTTAATAATCTGATCAACGCATTCCGAACACGTTGTGTTCTTCTTCAGAACTGAAGTTTCAGTTTGAACATAACCACTTAGTAGAAAAGTAGATCATACTTTCAAATTCACACAATACTAATGAACAAAAATCAGTTGTGTAGTAATGTGGTTTATGTCGGAAGAATGAAGTTATTAAGATGTAAGACACCTTACGCCTATACTTTAGCGATAATGTTGAAATCTCTGTGTTGACGTTGCAGGCGCTGGTTGCTCTGGCCTGCGACCTGGGTTTGGACTCCTCTAGATTCACCACCGACATCCACAAGTGGGCTTGGTTTAAGCAATACTGCATGGCCACCAGGGTTGCCTCAGGTCTTATTCATCGCACATATCTTCCACAACAATTCCTAGCTGAGGTACATGTTCTATTTTATATTTCAACAACACTGTTTTGGACTCCTTCTCCCTATAAGCTTGTAGGTTGTATATTAGGAGTGAGCTCATTTGATCGCCTTGCATATGTTAGGCGCCTGTAAACATATATATTCTGAGATTGTGAACCATGCTACTTCGAAATGTAGTGACTTGAGTGCTATCTTCTAGACTGGTAGATCTGAGGTTAGATATCCACTCTGGTCCTCGATTTATTCACGCGGCAATCAAGAGGACACCCTCTCGTGTGAGGCTTAGAGGGAATCGAACATGGGATCTACCAGTCTAGAGATGAGCACGCAAGCGACTGGGCTACCCTCATCCCATAACAAAGGATCTAATTTTGTTCCTTTTTTTTTTCATTTTTTTGTATTATTATTATTATTATAACAAGACTGGTTGATTAGGTTCGCAGTAAAGTAGCAGAACTAACTCCACGAGGCGAAGAAGTCTCTGCTGGCTATGAAAACCACGGAGTCTTCAAACAGGAACATGACGAACAACTTCTGATGTGGTTAAACAGGTACAGTGACCTTTTTTTTTGTTTTATTTATCACGATTGACAATTATATAATTAAATGGCTGATTGAAATGACGAGTAAGCGTGAACTCTGATCTTAAATGGTTTTATGAGGGATGGGAAAACTTTGTCGACGAAATATTTCTAAATCAAAGTAGAAGTAGAAATATCTCTCCATTTATGTTGGCGCTTTCATTTTTTTCCGTTACCAGCTAACTAATTCATCAACTCAGAGTCCAAACTACTGAAACCAGAAACACATTTTTTATAACAAATGAACGAAATTTATAACGGACAAAGAAACCAGAAATTTGTAACAAAATATTTTAATTAATTAATTTCAATATCTGTTTTTGAACTTGATGACTTCAAAGAAAATCGAAGACACTAGTCGTATAAAATTTGATTTTTTTTGTGACGTCATCTGGGTTGTAATAATCTCAAAAAAAACTCTTAAAAGTGTAAAATTGTCGTTGTCTAAAGGAGTATTTTATGCTAATCGAACAGCTGAAATCATTTTTCAAATATATATGTTAAAAGATACCTTTGGAAGGAGGTTATGGTGCTGTTGTGAGTTTTAGAAGTTGTCCCAAGGTTCTGTATCCAGACAAAGGTAGGACTGGTGGTTGTCGTGGAGCATGTATACCTTTGGAGAATGGTTGTTGTGAGTTCTAGAAGTTGTCACAAGGTCCTGTTTGCAGACAAGGCGACGACTGGCGGTTGTCGTGGGGTGGTTGCGTGGTCATCTACTGCTGGGGCCACAACCACAGAGGCCAGCTGGGCGGCATCGAGGGCGCTAAGGTCAAGCTGCCTGCCATCTCTGAGGCTCTGACTGCTCTGCAGCCGGCGCAAGTAGTTGGAGGCGAGCAGACTCTTTTGGCAGTTACTCCGGATGGCAAAGTCTACGCCACAGGTGTGCTAACATAACTCACGAAACATATTTATAGTGTATTGTCTATTGCAGGTATCTTTTGAATGGCTTTTACCATGGAGTGCTATATAAAACTTAATAGAATAAGGGGAAAGATTGTTCTAAACATGAAGTGAAGATTTCTGATTCATACACGTTAACCGTGTGCAAATCAGATTACTGAGAGTGACAAATTAACGAAGTGTCACAAATCCAATTGGTTCCGCGCCCAAAGTTCTGAACTTGGTTAATATAGCAGAACTTATCTATAATAATATTAACTATAATAATAATTCTAATTAGTTATAATAGTAATAATTAATATAATTAATAGTAATTAGTAGTTAATTAATAGTAATGTAATAATTAATACTAATAATTAACTTAGCTATAATAATATTAGCTATAATAATATTAACTGTGTAAGACACAGTTAATTTTTATAGAATATTCTGAGAACTTCTGTGGTAGCAATAGTAATATGGTATTTCAATAATTATATGTCATTGAATAGATTTACCTAAAGAGAAAGGATTCATAGTGCCCAGGTGCGTTTATTGATACCGTGCTCGCTTTTAGCACAGTTCAAATCCCCTTCATCAGTCACTATTTACTAACCAGTCTTTCGTCATTTCAGCTGTATTTTTTTTTTTTTGTTCTTATATGGTGTCCTCTTGCCTCCAGGTTACGGCGCCGGAGGAAGGCTGGGCATTGGAGGGACGGACACCGTCCAAACACCCACCCTCATTGACACGCTTCAAACGGTTTTCATTAAAAAGGTTAGTTTACTGTTATATCTATACCAAAATATTCGTTTTTGTTTGTGTTAATTTTGCATTAGTCTGGCATGTTTAATCATCCTTGTAGTATTCTTTGTCACCATAGGCATTAAAAGAAATCATTTATTGTTATTAGTGGAGGTGATGTAATCATTGAAATAGGGTGGCACTTGAGTATTAGTAGTAGCTGCTGAAAAGGGTAGGCAAGTAGCTTGCGTGCTTCCCACTGAATCGGTAGATCCGGGTTCGACACCTCACTCCAGGTCTCGATTTATTGAGCATGTATCCCCTCTAAGAGGACATACAAGCCTGTACGATGTCACATAGTCGTTAGAGATCCCTAATCCAAATACACTGGGATATGGCAAAATTTAGGACTCCCAATGTAGAATGTACATTATGTGGTTTTATAAAGGAGCAATCATTGGTCTATTTGTGCTCTCTTCTTTCTTTTTCACTCCTTCTTCCCTTAGGTTTTTTAATATTTTGGGACCTAGCCGTGACTTGGGTTCGTGGGAGCTCGCCTCCACTTGGTCCACCTGGGGCGTATCCCGAGTGGCTTGGCTGTCTTAACTGTGGTTATTGGGATGTTGCGACGTTGGGGCACGGCGAAAGAGCTTACACATAAAAATGCATCAGCCTGGTTTGCCGTAATGTATGATTTGACCAGGTACCTAGGTAGGTACGCTTCGTTATACCAAAACAGGCTTAACATCCTCTCTGCGGTGCGATGTGCTCACCTCCATTGTGAATAAATCGAGGGTCGGAGTGGATATTGAACCCCGGATCTACTAGTCTTGAGACGATCAAGTAAGCCACGACCTACCCTGGCACTTGAGGTACCGTTGAAGAGAGCAGAGAATTAGTTCCAAACAACTTACCTTATATACTAACTGGTATACGGAGGAGTATAGTCTCCACAACTACATCTGGAGTTCACCCAAGTCGAAGACAAAATTGTGTATTATCTGTTATACTGTAGAATTCTATACTAATAACTTCTTTATGTGTTTTCGTTGTATTTAATTAAGAAACTAATGTTGACTGTTAAAACAGTTTTAATTATTAATGTGTTATTATTTTAAACTTTTTGAAAGGTTTATGCAAAAATAAGAAAGATAATTGTGGCTTGAAGATGATCACATTAATGGTTAAAATGTTAGCTCACTAAAGTTTCTTTATTTATTTTGAAATTTAAAACGGAAATGGTCCCTTTGGAACAACACTTAGAAAACTGGAAAACATAAAAACTCACTTTGATATTTCGACGAATCGTCGTCCTTACAAGAGGAGATATGACTAGTTTGAGGAGTGAAGTCACACTGGAGGAATTTATTTTTATAGTTACTTGATCTGTGTTGATGTTTTTTGTGTAGGTGGCAGTGAACTCTGGAGGCAAGCACTGCCTAGCGCTATCTGCAGACTGCAACGTGTACTCGTGGGGTGAAGGCGATGAAGGACAACTCGGACGTGGCTATATCAGCATGTGCGACCGGCCGCAGTTGGTGGAAGCGCTGCGCGGCAAGCAGGTGGTGGAGATCGCTTGCGGCGGAGCCCACTCTGCCGCCATCACGGCCTCCGGTGAGCTGTACACGTGGGGCAAGGGACGATACGGCCGCCTCGGCCACGCCGATTCTGAAAACCAGCTCGTGCCCAAACTGGTTTGTATTCCTTTATTCAACTTGTGCTTGCGAGTTTACATCACTCAGTTTCCTCACGCGCGGTACCTCTTGTGAGGTTCCACATGTCCGGTCATTGACGTCGGACTCATGGTGGCTGTTGTTCCTCACACAGGAAGTGTAGACTTACCTTGTGGTAGAAGGCCTTTGAATTATAACTTGTACTGTAACTGCAATAATAATAACAACGACCGTAACAGCAGTAATAATAACAACTTGTACTATAACTCCGGTAGTAATAACTTGTACTATAACTCCAGTAGTAATAACTTGTACTGTAACTCCAGTAGTAACAACTTGTACTGTAACTGCAGTAGTGGTGGAATATCAGCAATTATCTGTAATAAAGGTCGTGTTTTGTTTTGAACCTTTTGACTTGAATGAGTCCTGTGTGTTAGTTAGTTGATTTGGTAATGTGTGTTGCAGGTAGAAGCGCTGGTCGGCTACCAAGTGATCGACGTGGCCTGCGGCAGCGGGGACGCCCAGACGCTCTGCATCACGGACGACGACAACGTCTGGTCCTGGGGAGACGGTGACTACGGCAAACTGGGGCGCGGTGGCTCAGACGGATGCAAGGTAATCCTTACTATCAACCAGTGAAAGCCCAGTGATTTCTTTGAAACACTGTATTGTTTTATTAGATCATTCATAGATAGATCTATGTTAACTACAACTTATTCATATTAATTCATTTAGGAAAGAATATTCAATGTTTTTTTGTCTTGACCATATATATTGAACATTATTTTTCTTTATCGAGGGTCCGGCTTGAAAAAATAAAGCACCTTTAAGCCAATGTATCGTCTATGTTTGTAGACATCTTCAAAGCTACATCAATACAGAATTACTGTTAATTACAGCACCATGAAAAAAATATATGCTACATTATTTATACGAAAATGCAATATAATCTTGGTAGTTTTCTATTGCAAACAAACTTTTTCTGATCGTTGTTTTCAAATCAAACTACAGTGCTGCTGATAACGACAGATTCACGAACATTTGCTATGATAATTTGATAGCTCAGAAAAATTTAAAAAACTCATGAAAACTACACCGAAAAAGAAATTGGAAGCAATAGAAATATTTTTTAATTACTAATTAATAAACTAGATATTTTACCTAGGTTATATTGAATACTGTATTCAATAAAGAGGTCAAGAACATTTGACCTCTATATTATTCCATATGTTTGAAATATATATATCTTTTATTCAATTCTAAAACCCTAGAAGGACTGCAGTTTGTATGCGATTACATTACATTAGATACTAGCATTGTGGCTTGGGGTGCACGCAAAAGGAGTGAATGAGAAAATTGTTATCATGAGGGATTATAGTCCATGTTTTTGTTATCTGTGAGTTTGATGGTCATTACCATTGATTATTAGTGATACTTGTCACATTCATTAATGAATCATGAATTGGTTGTTCAGATCCCGCTGAAGATCGAGTCCCTGGCTGGCCTGGGAGTAATGAAGGTAGAGTGTGGGTCTCAGTTCAGCGTAGCTCTCACGCGATCAGGCAGTGTATACACTTGGTTTGTTCTTCTCTCTCAACTATTCCTTTCGAATAGTTTAAAAACAAGTTAATTTTATAAAAAAAGAATAAAATACTGTATGTGGTTAATTTAAAATACAGGGGCAAAGGAGACTATCACCGGCTTGGCCACGGAACAGATGACCATGTGCGACGACCGCGGAGGGTCGCCGCTCTTCAGGGGAAGAAGATTATTTCTATTGCCACTGGTAAATATACTCTCATACCCTCCATATTATATTAGAAAGTCAAGAAAATGTAGGACTTCAACAAGAAAATATAGGACTTCAGTTTCATAGACTTCATATTATATTAGAAAGTCAAGACTTCGATCTATAGACTTCATAAGGATCTATGTAAAGAAAACATAGGACTTTAGATCCATGAACTTCTTATAATGTTAGAAAGTTAAGAAAATTTAGGACTTTTGTCCTAAAAACTTCTTATTTTTCTAGAATGTAAAAAGAAATGGAGGACATTAGTCCCATGGAATCATTCTATATTATATTAATAAGTCAAAAATATGGCGGACTTTTATTTCCATGAAGTCTTTATTATGTAACAAAGGTAAGAAATTGGAGGGCTTTAAAAAATTACTGAACTCATTTTCACATAATGCGCTATATTTAGGTAGAAAATGTAAAGGTATAAACCTGAAATAGACTATTTAACTTGTCATACTCTATTAAATGCTATTGAGAATATATGTGCTGTCTTAATGACGTATTCATTTCAGAATGTATTTTAATGCTGCCTAATTATGATGACTTTGATTTGTAGCAGTAATATGGTTGAAGCAATTAGATATTTCTAATCATTCAGTTTGAGTTAGCTCATCTAGTAAGGAGCAAGACGGTGACGGAAGTACAGATACCGTACCAGAAGACATTCTCTTTTACATAGTAGGATAGATTATATTTGTTGTGGAATGTAATGCTAGGGTGCTTGAAGGCTTGTTGTTGTGGCAGGGTCGCTCCACTGCGTGGTGTGCAGTGACCAAGGCGAAGTCTTCACCTGGGGAGACAACGATGAAGGGCAACTCGGCGATGGCACCACCACAACTGTCCCCAAGCCCAGGCTGGTCTTGGCACTCCAGGTATCTAACTCCACACTAGTTAGGTATATTCGTATTTCCTACGAAGGCGGGACAATTAGCCCAGTGGCAACGTGATCGCCTCTGGATGTAGGTCAAGGGTTCAATACCATTATACAATATTAAAGATATATAAGATTTATGGACAATCAAAGTAGATTATTAAAACTAGTTTGTTAATAAAGTCAGAAGCACTTGTTAGTACTTATTGATCTGTTCAGGAACAGGTAGCATACATTCAGACAGGTGTACTACTCACTCTGACTATCGATTTATTCACGAGGAATGTGAATAAATCTGACCACGTTGTCCTTCAGAGAGGCCGTTAAACGGCCGGTCCCTTGGCCTGTACGATGTCAGGTAATCGTTAAAGATCCATATTGTAAATACACTTGAGATAGGCAAAATTTGGGGCTCCCAATGTAAAATCAGTTCATTGTGTGTTATTAAAAAGAGCCAATGTTCGGCCTATGTGTATTCCATTATGGGGCAGCCATTACAGCCTAATCTAACCTAACACATAGCATACTGGGTAGATATTAGAATATGAATGCATAGGTGATAGTGTTGAGAAGAGAGAGGTTTGCAGGGCAAGAAAGTGGGGAGCGTGGCGTGCGGCAGCGCCCACAGCCTGGCCTGGTGTCGCGACAAGCCCGTCAGCTCGTCCAGGCTGCCCACCCAGATACCCCTCGAGTACGACTTGCTGCGCGACCTCAGCACCACGGAGCTCCGCAACCGCCTCGTGCTGCTCCACCACGCCTCCGACCTCATCTGCCCCCTGGTGTCCATGCTGCCTTTGGCCGGCCAGCCGGTCAGCCTCGACTCGCTGCGCACCATCCTCGTCTCCAACACCAAGGAGTCTGCCTTCAGAAAGGTCACCCTCGCTTTTCTTATAACCCTCATCATTTCTTTAAAAATAATTTAAAATAGCACCACACAAACTGAACCATACATACACTGAAGTGTTTTTAATATGATAGTACTATGTAGAGTATGTACAATAAAGGCCTTTAGTTACACGTTCTCTGTTGTACAGGTGGTGCAGAGCACAATGGTGCGAGAACGACAGCATGGCCCTGTGGTGGAGCTCAACAGGATTCAAGTGAAGAGGGCGCGGGCGAAAGGAGGCCTGGCAGGACCCGACGGCTCTAAGTCTGTTTTCGGCCAAATGGTCTCCAAAATGTTCTTCCTTACTCAAGAATCCCTCTTTCTACCACATAGAGTTTGGAAAGTCAAGTTTGTCGGTATGCGTATTTCTGTGCTAACGAGATAATGATGTTAGTATGTTAGTACTATATATATATATATATTGAATTTGATAGCAGATTCTGCATTCACGATTTCTCTACTTATATATTCTATTTTTCTCAAGATCTTCTTTTGTGCTGGTTCTTCAGTTTTATTCAGCCATAGAGCAATAGTTAGAATCGCAGGCCTGGTTTGCTGTTAGTATCAGGAACACAGAAGAGTCCAGAACAGGTACTCATCCTCATGGTGCGGGGTGTATTACGTGATAGCTCGTTTTAAGTTCAAACAAAATTATGGTTGTATTGGTTACATCATATCCTTGTGCTGATCCAGAAGCGTTGCAAGTATTTTTGCTGCTCGGGGCGGTCGTATGCCCCCCCGCCCTCCGCAGTCCGTTGATAATCCGTTAACATTCAGAAAGTTCTTAAAATATTTATTTTCATGAAATTACAATCAAGGATCTAATTTTAGACTGCTGTTATTAGTCCCAGATTTACATTTTATTACATTACTCGTATACATATACAGACGTTATTAAAGAGAACCAACAATTTTTAAAAAAAAACTTATAATTCAGTTCGTACAAAAATGGTAAAATAAATTAACTGGCTATGCAAACAAATATAATAAACTTTGAAATTTTCAAAATAAATTTTCTTTTTTATTTGAAAATATTACAGATGAAAAATCCGTTTAAAAAGAGTATTACACACATAAGACAATTAAGTCATTAAAAACTCATTTTGGTATAAAATTTCAGATTTTTTGTTAGCTTCTTTTTTTTGTATTTTATAATCTTACCCCCCTCAAAACATCGCCCCCTGGCACGTACCGGGAGGGGTGGACCCTCCCTCCCCCACCGCATTGCTACGCCATTGTGCTGATTCCTGGTCAGGAGTATATTACTTTGTAGCTTGTTTTAAGTTTAAAGGTCCTTATGGTTGTATTGGTTACACCATATCTTAATGGTGTTGATACCTGGTCAGGATTATTTGAAAATACTACTTCGTAGCTTCTTTAACTATTGAAAGGTCGTTATGGTTGTATTGGCTACACCATATCCTAATGGTGCTGATACCTGGTCAGGAGTATATTACTTAGTAGCTTCTTTTATTATTGAAAGGTCGTTATGGTTGTATTGGTTACAAGACTGACGTTTCAGGCGAAAGCGTTGACGACTGCGGAGGCGGCTACAGTGAAAGCATTGCCGAGATGTGTGACGAACTGCAAAACGGCAGCCTCCCTCTGCTCATCGCCACGCCAAACGGCCGAGACGACACTGGCACTAACCGCGACTGCTTCCTGCTCAACCCGCAGGCCACAGCGCCTGTCCACATCAACATGTTCAAGTTCTTGGGTAAGCATTTCATTCAGCCTGTCTTCCTGGCTACTCCTCCTAGCATGTCCACCTTGATTTCAAAAATTTACTGTTCATTAACATTGTGAGCTCGACATTTTGTTAGCTCTCTTTTCAGTTAGTTGTGTTTCCTAACATTTTGCTTTCGTTTTATTAGTTTTTGTAATCTGAATGTTTTGATGTCATCTAAGGGTCCAGGTTAGCTCAGAGGTTAACGTACTGCCTCTGAACTGGTAGGGAGGTGAATAAATTTGACCATGCCATCCCTCGGAGATGACGTTAAACCGTTGGTCCCGCGTCTATACGGTGTCAGGTACTCGTTAAACATCCCTTACTCTTAAAATACTTGAATCAAGTAAAATTTAGGACTCCCAATGTAGAATCAAGTGGTAATGTGGTCCGCCCATTACTAAAGTGGGTGCCAAATAATAAATGAGTTGCACTTCCCCCCCTAGAACGCACTAAAGGGGGAAAGCTTTATAAGTGTGGGCGTTGAAAAACGAACAAACCATATTTTGTTTTGTTCTAAATATGAACCAATGAACTAAAAATCATTGGCATAGTGTTGTAGAAGACGGAATAACAATACTTATTAACAGGAACACTGCCTATTAAAATAATCAAAAATATTGCCGAAAATGGGAATTGTGCGGATGACTTCATAATGCAACGTGCATAAATAACAAATCAACATACATTTCCAAGTATGTTAGGTAGAGTTGCAGTGGCAGTCCCACAAGAAAACACACATAGTCTGAAGGTTGGCCCTTTGTGATGCCACACAATGAAGATTGATTCTATATTAGTAGTCCCAATTTTGCCTACCTCAAATGTATTTAGAGTAGGTATCTTTAACCAATACCTCACATCGAACAGGCAAGGGACCGATAACTTAATGTCCTCTCCGAGGGACAACGTGCTCAGATTTTTTTCACCTCCCTCATGAATAAATGGAAGGCCACAGTGGGTATTGAACTCCTTATCTACCAGTTTAGAGTCGAGCAAGTAGGCACTAGGCTACCGTGACACCTACATTTGGAAGTAGCATGTTTCATAGTTTGAGAATATATATATTTGCGGGAGTGTATCTGGTAAGAAGTAGAGGTGACGTGATGCATTACATGCTAATACAGAGAGTGTATTCTTGTAGGGATGCTGATGGGGATCGCCATAAGAACAGGAAGCCCTCTGAGTCTTAGCCTAGCAGAACCTGTTTGGAAGCAACTGGCTGGTATGGCTCTCACCCCTGCAGACCTCACGGAGATCGACCGCGACTATATCCCAGGCAAGTCATCGACCAGCCACTCTGTAATCATCCCACCTACTCCGTATTACACGGTCAACATGAATTCACTATGAAATCGGAAAGACAGTCCAAACTGGGCATATACAAGTTCAAAATCGAAGAAGAGTAACATACAGGGTAAAGAAACACACTTACGAACTCAAATTTTCGGGAAATCCGTCTTCAAGAGAAAAGAGTGAGGGAGACCAAGCACGCTGGAAACGCAACGGCGGGTAACCGAGCGTGCCTTGTCTCTCTTTTTTCTCCTGAAGACAGATTTTCGGAAAATTTGAGTTATTAAATGTGTTTCATTATTCTGTGTATTACTCTTCTTTGATTTCGAACTTACAATGAACATGAAATAATAACACTTCGGTTCACTTCTGAAACACTAATTATTATTTCTAAATATATTATTCAGCATCTTCTGACTAGAAGTATTACAGACATCCGACATTCCTTCAAAACCTATCTAGCAACAACTATAATTGCTGCGTAATAAATTGAACGAAATAACCTGTGTCTCACTATTAATATCGCTTTACCACCTCGACGAAACAGTACACTTATAGCGGTGTGGGAATTTCATTTACAGAACATTATGACATGTGGCTTATTGTTGTTTGATTTCCCTGAAGGTCTGCTGTGCATAAGGGATATGAGCGAGGACGACAAAGAACTCTGCGAAATGCCCTTCTCAACGCCTTCAGCTTCAGGCATTGTCATGCCTCTGTCTTCATGCCACAGAAAGATCACCTATGCCAACCGGCATGAGTACATCAAGCTTGCCCTCAACTATAGGTAGGCCTTTCCAAAGCCATCTCTCTTAATGTGAAAGTGAAGTTCTCTTAGCAATATTCTAACATCGCCAACAGTCAAACCATTACCCGTATTCCTTTAAGCTTTTTACCTCGTCGTCTTGTGTCTTGCTGCATTTCATTCAACTATTCTGTGATTTATAACTGTATTAAATGAGTCATAAAGAAAACGTCTTATTTTTCACTGATTGTTATATTAATAAACTTTTTAATTGGAAAGTTAAAAGAATTTAGTCTCAGCACGAATTAGTTTTATAAAAAAAAACAACACGTTTAGAACACATGGTGTTCTTCAGGTTACGTCCAAAATAGGCATGATAATGAGTTATATTAGATGAAATGATTTAACACCGTCTTCCATATTCCCTTTACACACTCAGTCTCTGTCTCCCTCCCTCACCTTCCCTAGAAGCATATATGTAATTATATATATATAACGGATTCAATAATATATTGACCGTTTGGTAGAATAGCTGTGTTATGTAATCGGGATTCGGTCAATTTTCTAGGATCAAAAATCAAACTCTCGTTACCGACGTTTCGGTTTTATTTTAAAACTTTTTTGATAGGCAGAAGTAAGGATTTTTTTAGTCTAGTCAAAGGTTTTGTCCGCTTAAGATTGTTGTTCCTATAAATAATGTAAAGTTCATTTTCTTAGTAAAAAAAAAGCTTACTTCTACCTATGAAAAAGGTTTTAAAGTAAAACCGAAACGTCCGCAACGAGAGTTTGATTTTTGAACCTAGAAAATTGACCGAATCCCGATTAGATAACACACCTAATATATATATAAAATTACGGTTGTCTCCAACCGTCTCTGTACCAGTGCGCTTGATTTCCCTCCCTTATCTCTCCTGAAGACGGTTCAAACCGAAAATTAGAGACTGTAAGTCTGTGTTTTTAATTACTTTATTTTTTTTTATCTACATTGAACTTTGTTTCCATTTCGGATCGTATTTTCTTAAAAACAGTATACGTAGTTACATATTTGTATAGATTGGTAGCAGATATTCTTGTAGACACATTTTGTTAAAATGCACAACAGCTTCCGCGTTCTAAAACTAGGAACAGTTTTATTTTCGGTTCTTAGAAAAAGGACAACAGTTTTAAGAACTGGAAATAATACCAGCCGCCTTCAGATCCTTGAGGATATATCCATCAAAGACATTCAACTGTCCATGAATATCCAGGCCAACAATATATGCGTAATATCAAGTTACAAAAACTTCGATAGTTCTTATAAACTCTTTAAGCATAGACGGACAGAAGCCAGGCAAGGTGTATAACAAATTGTGACCTTCCACTTGTGTTTTCAGTACTGTTATCATTTTCATATAAATTCTTAATTTAGTCTTTTAATCATTACTTAACATTTGTTATTGTGTATTTTATAACAGTTTATTATTTTGAGATACATACCTGAAGATAATGTCTGTGGAATTATAGGTTTGTGATTAAATATACTATAAAGGAACTTATAGACTTATTTCATTACTTCGTTGTCTATGGGACAACTCCTTTGAGACCTATCACCCTACCAACGAAAACTAGTGAGAAAAATAGAGTATATCAGCAAGAAAGTTGTGAACACGTAAGCTGCAGTGTATTTAACAAAATAATTACGTACATATAAGTAATTCATATATTCACTATAAAAGCCATCTTCGTCCCATTTTTGGAAATCTTATGGTTGTTTAGACGATGGTTTTTTTTTTATTTCACGCATTTACTGTTAATTCTTGTTATACATATATATACTCGTAAAACAAATTTTATTTATCAGGAATCGGTCAGTTTTCCAGGTTCAAATTAAATTTTGGAAGTCAACGTTTTTATTTAAAATTCGTTGTTGGAACCTTCGAATTACCAGATATATGAAATTCTGAAAGTATGTAGAATGAACTATTGCATTTGAGGTTTAAAATAAATAATTTTAGGAACACAAACTTGAACACAACTGTCACGAGTACGAATGTTCTGAGGTAATATTAAAAAGACATACGTTTCATTAGTGTTATTTTATGTTGCTTAAAATAAATTGAATATTTCAATTTATAGGTTTTGTTTGTTTTAAATATTATTGAGTATGTATATAACTTGAATTGATGTTTTATTTATTTCTGTCATAAAATAATTGAAATTTTTGACTTTTAAGTCATTTTTTGTTTTATTAAATATACTTATTGTATATATATATATATATATTATATATATATATATATATATTATATATCTTGAATCATGTTAAGAATTCTAAATAAAATCCTTGAAATAAATAAAATAAATAAGAATCTTTATTTTCATGAATTAATAACAAAAAATACCAGTAAGAGTTATTTCTGTCAATCACATTCAGTGTATGTATATTATTAACTATTGATATAATTTCTGAACACTGAGTGACACAAGAGGTCACTGGTCGTCTAGTACAGGGCTTCTTAAACTGTGGGTCGCGACCCCCAGGGGGGTCGCAAAGATCTGATGCTTTGATACTGATACTGATACTGATATAATTATATATATGTGAAATGAATGGGTACGTATTCTTTAATCCTTATTTTATTTACATTGTAAAATAGTGCGATATTACATCTACATCTACGGTTAATATATATTTCATTATATGGAGGAGGGGGTCGTTTAAAATTTCCTAAGCTTGAAGGGGGTCGCAATATAAAAAAGTTTAAGAAGCTCTGGTCTAGTAGATTATAAAATCGGATATATATGAATATTCTTGTTATGAGTACTTTAAAAAATAAAGATCTACAATCAACTAATGTTTCGTGAAAAGTTACATGTATTGATAGTTATAGATTGGAGTGTGTGGCATGAATAGTATTCATGGATATGTGTATAGTGCCAGTGCATGGTTGTGTTGGTTGCAGGCTACACGAGTTCGACAGTCAGGTGACAGCAGTCCGCGAAGGCATGGCCAAGGTTGTCCCGGTGCCCTTGATGTCTCTCTTCAGCGGCTATGAGCTGGAGACCATGGTGTGTGGGTCCCCAGACATTCCACTCGCTCTTCTCAAGTCCGTAGCCACTTACAAAGGTATGTCGACTAAGTATAACTGCAACTTATAGAGTGTTGTTGATTTAGATTTAGGACTCTAAATTTATAATGCTCATTATTTGTGTTGTCTATAGAACGCCACTGCAACCTAACCTAATTTGTTATCGCCTACATAAGTATGGTATATGCATTGATTATTGCCTAACTATGAGCTGTCACATTATAAGCACTATACTTGACCTTTAAGTTCTTCTTTTAGTGGTGACTCACACAACCTTTGTTTGTTTGAAGGTATCGATGCCACAAGCAGTCTGGTCCAGTGGTTTTGGGAAGTAATGGAAGAGTTCTCCAACCAGGAGAGGTCTCTGTTTCTGCGCTTTGTTTGGGGGCGGACTCGTCTTCCAAGGACGATTGCAGATTTTAGAGGAAGGGATTTTGTTCTTCAGGTAAATTTTTTGCTTCTGTGTACCATCTCAAACAGACAGCTCTGTTTACTTTACTATAAGTAAAGTATAGTGATCGTGAAAAATTCGATCTGGAGTTTTTGACGGAATTATGTATTTTGAGTTACTAAAAGTCGTTTTATGAAGTTTTTACATGATGTCTGTGTGTGGGTGGGTGAGTCGGCTAGCACTGCTTGTTACCACTCTATGGTCCAAAATCTTTGATGTATCAAGTTGATGTTTTACACAAAAATGGCCCCGTAGTGCGGATGATCCCTATTGTTTGCCAAATTTTTTTTTGCCAAAAACCAGTTTCTAGAAAACATTTTTTTCTCTTAAACTGCTAATTCTAGAGTTTTAAAATTGTTTGCATTATCTCTGAGGTAACAAATGCAATAAACGAAAAATATATTCAGAATTTTAAAACAACGGGAAATATTTTTTTTTAATAAAATGTAAAAATTTTGACTTATAATTCAATCTCAAAGCTTGTGAGAGCAATACAAGCCATACCGTTTGATGGGTCAAAATGAAACTGCCTAAAAATAGAACATTATGTGGATAATGAGTTGAGATATTTTTTTTCAAAATTACGTTCACCAGGGGCGTTACAGTACGATTTCTGATTTCAGAAAATCTTTTTTTGATGCTAAACGGCTCATTAAACAATCATGAAAATTTGACCAAAAATGGAACAAAAAATTAGCAATTTATAAAAAAAATGCATGAAATTTCAATCACGGCAAAAAGCTTTAAAAACTGTTTTTTTTTATCCTAGACTAAGGGATCACCAACTATACTTGTCGAATTTTTGATATTTTTTACATTGTTTACATTGACAGAAATTTTTTTTGAGTGTTCCTCTGAAATAAAATTGATATTTATAATGGAAAAATTTAAATAACTCATTGACTTATATGGGATATGAGAGGAATAATATTTTTACATGTAAAAAATGTAACCCGAAACTCAGAGTAACCCGACAGGTTCTTTGCGTATTTTGTCAATTTCAGGTCTTAATCTTCAACTTGTTGCTTGGGGTTTAGTGCTGTATTATAACCATGCTACAACATATTTTTTTTCAACTTTCACTCACGATATTATTGTGAAGATTATTTGTAATAATCTTTCGCGATATTATTATATTAACTCTATATGGTATGATGGTTACTCATATCGAATTAATATTAACACCATTAATGATGATTAATTTATTTATTTGTTTAATTACTCCTTTTTTTATGCTTATCTGTCAAGCAAGTCAAATTGAATATATCCTTTAAATAGACGCCTAATCCTTTAAATGAGCATAGACACAAACTAGATAGTATCGAAAGTTCAATGTATTTATTAAAAACAGGACAAAAAGGACAAAGATTAAATATAATAGAGGATCTTGAAATATTAACATAAAAACACAGAAATTTAATAAACAAACAGGTTATATGTTATATAAACAAACATGTTATATAAACCAGTAATAAAAATGAAAAAGAAAAATCGATTCGAAACGGATAAGTAAAGTTCAATGAAGATAAAGAAATATAGAGAAATTTAAAAATTACAGGCTATAATTTTTGGTTTGAACCATCATCTGGAGAAATATGAGAGAGTCAAGTGTACTGGTGTTAGTCAAGAGACGGTTGTTAGTCTCCAATTCGTTCATAACTTACATACTCATTTAAATTAGGCCCAGCCTGATAATTTTTCATTTTGTATTATTGGTTTAAACAATATTTGTTTTCATGATTAGTCTGCATATTTATTAAATTATCTGTTTTTAAGTGTCCATATTTCAAGTTTTTTTATTATATCTAATGTTTACCCTTTTTGTTTTATTTTATTAAATACATTGAATTTTAATGATTTTCTGGTTGAACTCTATCTTTATATTAATAATTATCATAGTTTGACTTCTTCAACATTTAAAAATAAACATTAAGCACTGGTTATTTAATAAATGAGTAGATTAACATAAATGGATACCCTATTTAAACCAGTAATAAAGTAGAAAAGATGACTGGACGGACTTAAAAATGTAGATTTATATTTATAAAAGAATTAAACCAGATAAATGAATAAGTAGAATTATATTAGTAATAGGAAATTTAGAGATATATTGGCACTACTTGTTTGAGAGGTGTTTAAACCGAGAATTCTTTGACTTTGTTAGTCCTAATTGAAGATGCACTACGTTAGAGACTGGTCGGATGTCTGCACGATTCTTGATGTTCTGACGGATTTGTATAATCATATGAAGATATTAAACTGTGATATGGTAATAGGCACAATGTCCAATGAGGGAGAGGGGACATAGAGAAACAAACTAGAGTATCAAAAGTTCAATGTATTTATTAAAAGCAGAGTAAAAAGGACAAAGATTAAATATAATAGAGGAACTTGAAATATGAACATAACAGATTGAACCAGACAATGATTAAAATACGATGTATTTAATAAAATAGAACAAAAGGGGTAAACATTAAATTTAATAGAAACTTGAAATATGGACACTTGAAAACAGATAATTTAACAAATGAACAGACTAATCATTTACTTGAGCACGCAACCATGCGTCTAGCCTCTCACATAAAAACACATTCTGTTTAGCCAAAACATAATATCGTGACGAGTGTACCAACTTTACAAAAGAAAAATTTTGAAATTACAGTATTGGGAGCGCGCGAAATTCAAAAAGTGTCCTTTTACATCTCGATGTACTCTTGAAGATAGGCATTAAGAGTCACATTCCGTGTACCACATGGGACGTTGTCATAATCATCAAGAGCCACATTCCGTGTACCACATGGGACGTTGTCATAATCATCAAGAGCCACATTCCGTGTACCACATGGGACGTTGTCATAATCATCAAGAGCCACATTCCGTGTACCACATGGGACGTTGTCATAATCATCAAGAGCCACATTCCGTGTACCACATGGGACGTTGTCATAATCATCAAGAGCCACATTCCGTGAACCACATGGGACGTTGTCATAATCATCAAGAGCCACATTCTGTGTACCACATGGGACGTTGTCATAATCATCAAGAGCCACATTCTGTGTACCACATGGGACGTTGTCATAATCATCAAGAGCCACATTCTGTGTACCACATGGGACGTTGTCATAATCATCAAGAGCCACATTCCGTGTACTGCATGGGACGTGGTTAATCGTCCTTTAACTTATTAAGTTCCAGTCATAGTAAACTACATTTCAAGTTCGTGACTGGTTTGTCTTGCTTTAGAAGTCCTCGTTACTTTACTAAGTATCTCTTTATTGTTTCAGGTTTTAGACAAGTACAACCCACCGGATCACTTTCTTCCAGAAAGTTACACTTGCTTCTTTTTACTTAAGATGCCCAAGTATTCCTGCAAGGTAACACTTCACAATGTTTATGTAACATTTATTTCCCCCTTTCATCACCCATTTCCCTCCTGTACTAAGGGTGGAATATGTCTCTTTTATTGTTTATCATCTATTTTAGTTGCTGATACACCAGATTCTAGAAACGTTTAGCTGGATTGACTCGGGTTTTCTAGACAGCAGTATTTCACAATAAACAGATAAAAGAAAAATAAATGTATAAACCTCAATAAGAGGTTCCTAAAGTAAGGAGTGTTTTGAAATTAAAAAATAACCAAGTAAAATAAAAAAAATATTTATGCATCTGAAAGAGCGATTGAAATACTCAAACAAATTGTGGTAATTATCATAGCATTGGATAAGTCTTGAAATTCCCTTGTCATAGAATTCTGCCGCCTGCGGTCAGAGAAAACCTTAAAATACGTAAAAGGACTGCCAAAATGTCAAAATTTAATTATTTCCTTTGTTTGCAGGCAATCCTCAGAGAAAAACTGAAATATGCCATCCACTTCTGCAAGAGCATAGACACAGACGAGTACGCCCGCGTGGCGATTCCCGGCAGCGGCCACAGCTCCTCCAACAGCGACAGTGACGGCCTCGAGAGCCTGGCCAGCGAAGACGTCGCCTCCATCTCCTAGTCATCAAATATACTTCGCTTTACTTATAACTCTACTTAGATTATTCCTTATTTTTTTATTTTCCTTTTTTTTTTTTAGTTTTAAATCAAAATTGTTTCTATTTATATATATATACTTCATGTGATAAATATTTTTAAAAAATGTTAAATTTTTATGTGTAAAATTTGTTTTATTTTACTTTTAAAATTGTTACTTGTGATAACATATTTTGAAGAATATAAATAAAGATATTATTACCTTAAAATAAAACTTGAGTGTTTCAACTTGAGTTTAGATTTTCTACAGCAGCGCTGTGTGGAGTTTAAAGAAGCAACTGGTGGCATTCATATATAAATGACAAGTGTGAAGTTCCAAACGACTTTCATTACCTCAGTGTAAGTATACAACTTTCCAAATTTCAAATTAAAATTGTTGAAATAAATCGCTTTTTTGATGTTTATAATTTTGTCCAGGGTTGGGTAGGTTCTAGTGGTTGGCCGAGAAGAGAATACACATAGGCTATAAACTGGTCTTTGTGAGACCACAAAACAAGATGGGGTTATTCTCTCTCTTTACTAGTATATACGAACGATTCTTCTTCTTCCTGGAGCCAAGCCAAAGAAGGGGCTTGACGAACAATGTGAGGAACAGATTACTACTCTTCCTCCCTTTGACCCCTTGCCTCCAAACCCATTCCGGTGGCATCCTTCTGTATTCACCAGTGTCCAGTACAAACCCAATCACTTTGGCTACCATTGCTCTACTCGTATATAGAATCTCGTGAGGCTACGGTTTAGATAAATCAAGTGCCAGGTTAGCCCAGTGGTAACGTGCATCACCTCTGGACTGATAGGTCCGGGGTTAGTACCCACTCTGGCCCCCGATTTATTCACTTGAGAGGTGAATAAATCTATTCACGTCGTCTCTCGGAGAAGATGTTAAGCCGTCGGTCCCTTAACCGTACGATGTCAAATACTCATTAATGACCCCTATTATAAATACACTTGAATCATGCAAAATGTAGGACTCCCAATGTAGAATGTTCATGTGTGGTTTCAGAAAGATCCTATCTTTGCCCTGTATATAAGCTTTCGTGGGACGCCACTGCACCTTAAGCTAACCTAACTTAAGTTACCTGAAGGGAAGGTAACTTTAATTCGCCTTATTGGTTCTTCGCCTTGATGGATCAGTAATAGCTCTATTAACGTGAACTCCTTGCGTTGTGAACTTGCAACACTGACTGACTGAAGTAAAACATACAGTATGGATTTTATGGCATATGTGTTCATATTGTTTAATATTTTAACCATTAGACGCAAATGCAGCTTGTTAGTTGTGGTGTCTTTTCTGAGATTAAATGTTACCTGTACCTTTTCATATTATATCGTACTTATTAGTAATCATCTACTTTAATAATCTTCACTAATTATTCTTAACAGTGATTACATTTTGCATTTTCTTTGTAATTATCAAATACAGTAGCCACATTGAAATAAATCAATTAAGTAGATTGGTATTCTGATAATTGGTTTACTGATAGTAAAATTGAAGTGAGTTGTTTTTTGTTATTGTTGTGTCGGTGGTAGTGTTGGTATTGCTATTGGTGTTGTTAGTGTCGTTGTTGGTGGTATTGTTAGATTTGGTGTGTTGATGTTACTGGTTTTGTTTGGAGGGGTGTTGGTGTTATTATTTTGTTATTGATGCTGGTAGTGGTGTTGAGGTGCTGTTTTTAGTATTAGTGGTGGTGTTGGTGTTGTTAATGTTGTTGTTATTGGTAGTGATGGTGTTGGTGTTGTTAATGTTGTTGTTATTGGTAGTGATGGTGTTGGTGTTGTTAATGTTGTTGTTATTGGTAGTGGTGGTGTTGGTGTTGTTAATATTGTTGTTATTGGTAGTGATGGTGTTGGTGTTGTTAATGTTGTTGTTATTGGTAGTGATGGTGTTGGTGTTGTTAATGTTGTTGTTATTGGTAGTGATGGTGTTGGTGTTGTTAATGCTGTTGTATTGGTAGTGGTGGTGTTGGTGTTGTTATTGTTGTTGTTATTGGTAGTGGTGGTGTTGGTGTTGTTAATGTTGTTGTTATTGGTAGTGGTGGTGTTGGTGTTGTTAATGTTGTTGTTATTGGTAGTGATGGTGTTGGTGTTGTTAATGTTGTTGTTATTGGTAGTGGTGGTGTTGGTGTTGTTAATGTTGTTGTTATTGGTAGTGATGGTGTTGGTGTTGTTAATGTTGTTGTTATTGGTAGTGATGGTGTTGGTGTTGTTAATGTTGTTGTATTGGTAGTGGTGGTGTTGGTGTTGTTAATGTTGTTGTATTGGTAGTGGTGGTGTTGGTGTTGTTAATGTTGTTGTTATTGGTAGTGATGGTGTTGGTGTTGTTAATGTTGTTGTATTGGTAGTGGTGGTGTTGGTGTTGTTAATGTTGTTGTTATTGGTAGTGATGGTGTTGGTGTTGTTAATGTTGTTGTTATTGGTAGTGATGGTGTTGGTGTTGTTAATGTTGTTGTTATTGGTAGTGATGGTGTTGGTGTTGTTAATGTTGTTGTATTGGTAGTGGTGGTGTTGGTGTTGTTAATGTTGTTGTATTGGTAGTGGTGGTGTTGGTGTTGTTAATGTTGTTGTTATTGGTAGTGATGGTGTTGGTGTTGTTAATGTTGTTGTATTGGTAGTGGTGGTGTTGGTGTTGTTAATGTTGTTGTTATTGGTAGTAGTGGTAGTCTTGTTGGTATTGGTGTTGTCGTAGTTTCTACGGGTCATTTCTTTTGAATAGTTTGATTAAAATATTGTGAAAATGATGGGAAGTTTTCAAATTTGTAATATTTATCTGTTACTCTTATTTTCTGGGTAAGGTACATAGTGACAGGTAGTTTCTACCGAAGACCTCTTCTTCCGGAGAAATAATTGTTTCTGCTAATTGAATTTATTTATAGCAATATAATCACCCAATAGGGTACCAAGTAAGAAATAAACCGTTTTCTAGCCTAAAATACCTATCTAATTATTAATTTAAATATTCCTTGAGGGTGATTGTAGCACTGCGTCCTAAGAACTATTATGCTTCAATACAAATATACTAAACCAACAAAATATTTGTTAAAAGAATTTTAAATCAAATAAGCAACACACTATAAAGAGACATGAAAACGAATGTCGCGTATTGAAAACAAAGCTTGGTCTATATGAGGATTTGCCGAAGGGATTGCGTAACTGGCACACTAATAGCCGATGACGTTGCACTTTAGAAGTCCAATTAGCATAAAATATTGCTTTCTCACCTTAAATATAAGACAGTGCTAGTAACAGCCGTCTATGTGTACCCCAACTTGCAAAATAGATTATATTATATACAAAACTAAAGTTTATCGGGACTCGGTCAGTTCTTCAGGTTCAAATTTAACTCTCAATGCCAACGTTTCGGTTTTTATTTAAAACCTTTTTCATAGGCAGAAGTATAAATTTTGAAACAGAAAAACTAATTATTACATTACAAATTATTTTTCTTTGTAATATAATTTGTAATGTAATACTTAGTTTTTCTGTTTCAAAATTTATACTGCTGCCTATGAAAAAGGTTTTAAATAAAACCGAAACGTTGGCATTGAGAATTTAATTTCAACCTGAAGAACTGACTGAGTCCCGATAAAGTTTTGTTTCTATTCCACCGTAGATACTTTTATCATTATTTATATATATTTAAATCAAAACTTGAAACTGCCAATCAGAACTACTAGTTCACACAGGAAAGAGAAAAACAGATAAAAACACACAAAAAAAAGACTCACAACGATATTTCGACATTCGTTGTCATCGGGCAGAAGTAGCAGTCCCTTTGAGTTTCAGTTAGCTTCAGCTACTCGAAGGGACTACTTCTGCCCGATGACGACCAATGTCGAAATGTCGTTGTGAGTATTTTTTGAGTGTGTTTTTCTCTTTCCTGTGTGAACTATACGTATATATATATATGTTGAAAACTTAAAGAAACACGAATGGAAAATATACATATAGTAGGACTCACGTTCAATATGTCTACCCTTTAAAGAGTCCCTTCTCAAAAGTGCTTGGCATCCCTGTCTAATCTCTCCTGATGATGGTGAAACCAAAAATTAAGGACTGTAAGTGTGGATTTCTATTTGTGGAGACTATAGGGAGTTTTTTCGATTTTTCTATGTTTCTTTGTCTATATTGAACTATATATATATATATATATATATGTATAACCCACAATAAAAAATGGGAAAACAAGACTAAGATCTTTCAACCGTATCAAGCGGTCTTCGTCAAAGTTGAAACCCAACTGAGTATTTATCATACCGAACTCAGTTGGGTTTTTGACTCTGACGATGGCCACTTGTTACAGTTGAAAGATCTTAGTCTTGTTTTCCCATTTCATATTGTGGTTTGATCATTGATTGTTATTTCACGTGTTTGTGTGAAATTTTCAAATATTATATATATATATACACTTTAACACATAGAAAAGAACACAGAAAGACACTACAGAACTCACTTCGATATTTCGACATCCGTCGTCATCGGGAAGAAGTGCGAAGTACTCTTATATGTATATATATATATATATATATATATGTTCACACAGAAAAGAGGAAAACAAATAAAAATACACACAAAAAAAACTCACAGCGATATTTCGACATTCGTCGTCATTGGGCAGAAGTAGTCTCTTTGAGTAGCTGAAGCTAGGTGATAATAATAAATATATATGAAAGTATATTCTAAAGCCTACTCGTTTCGTTATCCTGTTGTATGTTTCTTTGGTTTGTACAATAATCAAAGCGAAGAGTAGTTGAGCGCTTCGTATAAGTCTGATCTGAGGATGAATAGAGGACATGGGGTTCTAAAGAAGACAGTGACCCAGTATTGGGCTAGTGTGTCGAAGGACGAAGTCAAACAAGTGGATTGTTTCTATTGTCCCCATGCTCATGGAGCCGTGACCTCTTTTTACAAGTCAGTTTGAAAAGCAGGCAGGAAATCACAGCCTTGATCTTGTGTTGCTATTCAACCTTAGTTTGGTTTGGCAAATTGATTTGATTCAATATTAACTGGTCTTGGACATTTTTAGTATAACGGCGATCGCAGGCTATCGGTATTTATAAGGGCCAGGGTTATTTGCTTCTAGACCAGTAGGTCCTGGTTACGATACTCACTCTGGTATTAGATTTATTTACGAGGGAGACGAAAAAAATCTACCTAGTCATCCCGCGGAGAGGACATTAAGTATATTTTGATTATCAGTGTACCTAGGCCTTCGACTGCAAAGTCAAGTCAGGCTGCTGAGCGTTACGCTTGATTCTTTAGCCACTTGGAACTCACCAGAGTCTGAACTCACGCAGAGGCGGGTGCATGAAAACTACATCACGCATCCGTATCAGATAACCGTACACAATCGGCAGTAACAATAACGGCTAAGCGTGATACACATCAAGACTTCCTGGACTTTGCTCTTAGGGAGTTAAAAAAAGTCATATTGTTTGTATAACGGTGATTGTAAACTGTCAGTATCTATGAGGACCAGGGTATCCAGTGGGTTACGTGCTTGCCTCTGGACTGATAGATACGAAGTTCGATGCCCACTCTGGCATTCGACTTATTTGAGGTAAAAATAAATGCGATCACGTCATCCTTCGGAAAAGACGTTAAATATATAAAATATCATCGCACTGAAGACTTTCGAGCTAATACAAAATGAAATCAGGCCGATGCGCTTAACATGCAGACCTTTAGGCTCTTCGACCTGACGACTTCGCGGCGATGGGCCGAACTTACCTCACGCATCCGTGTCAGATCATCGTGCACAAAGCGGCAGTAAGGCAAACGTCAACTTAAGACTAATTCCAGAGCTACACCTGTGTTCCCTCTGGGACACAAGACTATTTCTAATATGCCTCCTTACATATAACAGATTAAATTCAAACACAACTACCCACTCAAGGTACAAGTTTATTCCCCTAATGATCCAGGATACGAAGTATTCCTCCTGTGTCAAACATATGTCTAGCCAAGGCTAACTAACCTAAGTTTCCATTACACTGTTCCATAAGAGATAAACTTACATACGAAGACCTTGAGGTACTGGGTATTAAGTCTAGGATCAACTTAATTCTAACACAAAAAAATGGATATATAAACAGACAAAAATGACGTACTCACGAAAGTGAGTCCCTTACTTAGCCAGTACGATGTCAGGTTCTCTTAAAAGATCCCGGACTCTAAAAACATTTCAGTTAGGCAAAATTTAAGAACTTTGGCACCATACATTCTTCATTGGGAGTGCTAAATTTTTCTCTGACTCAAGTGTATTTAGAGTAGGGGATCTTTAACGAGTAGCTGACATCGTACTGGCAAAGGAACCCGAGGCTTTCATATGTACCTCATTTGTGTCTGTTTATACATCCTTTTTTTTTGTGTTATAATTAAGTTGATCCCAGACGGATATCTAATACCTCAAGGTGTTAGCCGTTGCTTAGATTTTTTCACCTTCCTCGTCAAATCAGTGGCTATAGTGAACATCGAATCTCGAATCTACCATCCCTGAGAGGAGCATGCAAGCCACTGGGCTACCTTGGACTTAATATCCTGTCTCGAGGTACGACGGACTAAAATTTTTTCACCTCCCACGTGAACAAATCGGTTCATCAGTTTTTTCTTTAAAGAAGAACGATATCATTTACTGGAGTGCATATCGAAACTTGAATCTAATGGTAATTAAAGACGATAATGTTTCATTTGTTTCGGTAAATAGCACTGAAATAAATATTTTGACTAGCGCAGTGGAGTGTATTTAATGCAATTCTTGTTATAGAACAAATATGGCGTACTATTTCATACCACATTTGCGCCTGCGCTGTGACACATGACTATAATAAAACTAATTTCAGTGAATAGCAGTGCATTAAATAGAGAACTTTGTTTGACTCAGTGACAATGACTAACTGCCTCCCCTGCCAAGGCTGTGACAGTCCTACCTCAACCTGGGCTTAGCTCCCACTTCATCTGCCAAGATAGATATAGATTTAGCCGCCTGGAAATGGCTTGAAGACAACTGTAAAGCAGCCGTAGCGAAGAGGGGGGGGGGGGGTGGGGCAGGATAGCCAAGTGGCTTGCATACTCCTCTCTAGGCTGGCAGCTGCGAAGTTCGACATTCAATGTAGCAACCGATTTCTAACGCGAGAGGTGAAAACAAATTGAGCACGTCGGTCCCGAGCCAGGACGATGCCAGGTAAAGATCACTACTCCCTAAATACAGTCTTGCAATGCAAAATATAAATAAATAATAGAAAAAATATTTATATACATTTTTAAATGATAATAATTATTTAAATAGAATAAGCAATATTGAATAAATAACGGAACAGGAATACAAGGAGAAAGAAAATAAATTAAACAAAACATTAAGCTATATTATTAGAATCAAAAACTGTTCAAAAGACATTTAAACATGAACATTTCGAAATAAACGTGTACATTTCGAAGATCACTACAGGTCCAATTTGATTAACTATTCCTTGAATTAAATCTTGGGGAGATTCCAAGGAATTGATCTTTCTATTTTCTAATGTCGATAGTAAATTAGTAGAAAGTAACCTGATTAAGTATCATTTTAAAAAACTCGTATAAGTCATGGGTTGTTTTTAGATGTGTTGTATACCAGTAGTTTAAACAAAAACCTATCAGATTAATTGTTGTTCGTTGTTCAGTTGTAGGAAGGTGCTAGTAGAGTTTATTTATTGGAATTGAATCGTTTTACAGATTGGTTTAGTTACTGACGCATAACTGATAAAGCAACTGAGGCTGAATGGACAGGTGGTCAGGCATTTTCGCAAAGGGGTTGCACATTGCTGGAATTGACCCTAGGTGCGCCACCATCGCTCCACCGATATTCCCGTCTTGCACCATATATAACCTAGACACCGGTGAAGTCACGTTAGGGTTATAGTATTAAGCGGCACCCGCAATACAGTATCAGTAGGAGTTGTTTTTTGTTGTTGTCATTCACTAACTTTACGTTAATGATTGTCTTTTTAAAAGTAGTTTTTAAACATTTCATTCTAGTTAGATGAACTATCAGCAAGAAGAATTTTTTCAAACCATGGAGGCTTGCTTTGCTGCTTTCGACAAGGATTGGTAGGCAAACTATTACATACAGTGACATGCAATAACCATCCAATTAATTAAAATAATCAACAACAAAAATGCATACTCATATCGTTATCTAAATTACAAATATTTCATTCACAAATAAGATAAAAATATTGTTTAATTTGAATTGTAATATTAAAATTACAGTTTAGTCTTAACTATATTAAAACGCTTATTAAATATCAGCAGCAATTTTATTGACCATTTTCGCTGTTGATATTATTATACTTATCATATTATTAAGTTAGTAAAGTTAATTGTACATTAAATGTTTTGTTAATTCAACTGCCAACTGCACTTCTGTAAAATATATATATTTTTTTAATCTGTTGGTAACCCTGTACATTGCGATATTTTAATAGTTCTAGAATGTTTTATTTATTTATTTATTTTTTGTATAATCATCATATAAAATGAGTGAACTGGAATTTGAAAAAAGAAAAACTTTTTTATGGAGGAGGGGTTTCATTTTTTTTACAGTAGATTAGAACAGAAATGTTTAGATGTGGGTTGCTTCATTTGTTGTCACCCACAGCTCGTCTGCCTTGCGTACTGTATTCTGCTGTCGCAGGAACAGGTAGTAGTTTGTATTTATATAAAACAAGATATCACTTAAACACGTGAAATAACAATCAATGATCAAACCACATACAACATTGAAAAAAAAAAAGACTAAGATCTTTAAAAACCGTAACACGCGTTCTTCGTCAGAGTCAAACCCAACTGACCCAAGAATCAGAGAAAAGAACTATTTTCGAATTTTTCATATATATATATATATCATGATTTGTGTTCTTGGCCCAATATTTATATCATGTAATTTTTTGAGGGTTGAGGTCCAATGATTTTAAACTAGTCCTTTTGTCAACGTTTCGACATATATTTGTCATTTTCAGAGCTTGGAAATCTGTTTATCTGTTTATCAGCATACCTATTTTCTACTGTTGCATGATAGCTACATCACTGTTACATGAGTAGCCATCATGTAACAGTAGAAAATAGGTATGCTGCAACATAGACAGATTTCCAAGCCCTGAAGATGACATAAATATATGTCGAAATGTCGGCAAAAGGACTAGTTTAAAATCATTGGACCTCAACCCTCAAAAAATTACATCAATATATATATATATATATATATATCTGTAAAATCTGAAAAAATTCTTTTTTTTAACGATTAACTATTAAATGACGCACTAAATATGTTTATAATATGATTTTTTATAATATTTGGAAGTACCTCCTCCTGTCCTTTTTCATAGATTATAGTATATCTATGAAATATGCCATATCTCTAAAGCAAACATCCAATAATGTCTCAATGATAACTGATGTTTAGTCGAAACATATCGACCAACAGCATAGTCAGTGTCTTACTATGAAACAGGAGACGAGAAAATACTTCGGAATGTTAGAAAAAATGTGTTATAAACAAATTAACGGTAAATACTGTGTGTTCTTTAAAGTAACAAGATCTCATAAAAATACGTTAAATAAGAAGCAACTTCACAACCATACTAAGAAATTAGAATTTCTGATTTCTAACTGTGGTTTAGACGTTTATATGATCAAACAACAAAATGAAATAGGAAAAAAGACTAAGATCTTTCAACCTAAGCTGTCTTCGTCAGAGTAAATACCCATGGGACGAGGACCGCTTGGTACGGTTGAAAGATCTTAGTCTTTTTTTCCTATTTCATATTGTGGTTTGATCATTGATTGTTATTTCAAGTGATTATTGTGAAATCTTTTTTATAAATATATATATATATATATATAAATATTGATAAAAGTATCGAATCAAAAATCGAACCAAGCTTGGTTATTTCAGTTCAGTGTCACGTGTTCATTCAGACTACAGTTGTTGTTAAAATCCAGATACTATTTTTCTTTGTAAAATAATTTGTAATGTAATACTTATTTTTTCTGTTTCAAAATTTATACTTCTGCCTGTGAAAAAGGTTTTAAATAAAGACCGAAACGTTGGCAATGAGAGTTGGCAATTTGAAGCTGAAGAACTGACCGAGTCCCGATAAACTTTAGTTTTATATATATACTTTTGATATGTTCTTGACCTCTTCATTTAACACAGTTTTAGTACATTTAATTGAGGGCTGGGTCTTTAAACTGAATACTCCTTTTTGCCAACGTTTCGATGTATTTTTACGCCATTTTCAGAGCAACAAAAAGATGATGAGGCTAAAATATTTTAAAAATCAATATAAATTTCAATAGAGATAACAATAATAGCGTTACAACTTGAATACACGATATATTAACACGACAATATGAGTGTGGGGCAATTCTTTTTATTTTAAAATCTAAGAAATTACCGTTTAGCATTACCTTGGAATGTGTAGGAATTAATATTTCAACGAAAGATTTAATTAATATGAAAGAACAAAATACAACGAAGATGGAAGTTTAATTTTTACACATTGCAAGGTAATGTTAAACAGTTAATGTGGATAAGTTATATGTTTATTTAGTTAGTTTTAATTTTTAAAATTCATAATTTAAAAGGTAAACTTTATAGAAGTATTAATAGTTTAATGGATATTTATTTCTTTATTTTGTAGTTAGTGTGCGCAGTACTATAGTAAAAATAGAAGCATGTCTTGTTTACTGTAGGAAATGGAATGTTTTGTTTTCATCCGAGTTTAATCAACGATTTTAGTAAATTCCCTAAATAAACCACGTCTTTTATTAGGTTAGATTAGGTTGCAGTAGCAGTCCCACAGGGGAACACATAAGGCCGAATATAGGCTCCTTATGATTCCACACAATGGACATTCTACATTGGGAGTCATAAATGTGGCCCTAACTCAAGGACTTTTGAGGAATTTAACGAGTACCTGATATCGTAAAGGCTTGGGACCGACGGCTTAACGTCCTCTCCAAGGGACGAGGTCGAAATATTGAATTGAACTTTATTGTGTCCCTCTGTGTTTATTTGTTTTAATCTTTTTATATTTATATATCTAACTAACGACTTCACGAACTAAATAACCTAGAGTCACAAAAAGAAGACACATAAAAGAAATCACAGGAACTCACTACTGTATTTCGATTGCCGCGTCATCAGGAAGACTAATGCGATTCCATGTCATTTCTTTTATGTGTTCTTTTTATGAACCTAGGTTATATATATAGTATTCATGTTGTTATTATTTTAAACCAGAACTGTTAATATAATCCTTGAATTTGTATTTTTAGGATATTAATCAATTTGGATAAACTCCTTTATGCCGACGTTTCGAAGTCAAAATGTTTTAAATAAGGAATTTATTCAAACCTGACCAATGGCCTCAAATTTCAAATTCAACACACATCACACACACACACACACACACACACACACACACACACACACACACACATATATATATATATATATATATATATATATATATAAAAAGATTTCACATAAACACGTGAAACAACAATCAATGATCAAACCACAATAAGAAATGGGAAAACAAGACTAAGATCTTTCAACCGTAACAAGTGGTCTTCGTCAGAGTCAAAAACCCAACTGACAGAGGGGTTTTTGACTCTGACGAAGACCGCTTGTTACGGTTGAAAGATCTTAGTCTTGTTTTCCCATTTCTTATTGTGGTTTGATCATATATATATATATATATTGTATTTGAGTATATTAGTGTATGATGCCAGCAAATCTCCTCTCAGACATGTACTGTTAAAGTCAGCAGCCTCTGCACTGACCGCTTTTTTGCCGAGTCTTCTAACCAGTTAACGGTGTCTCTGAAATTTTCATAACAGGTCGCAGAAAGACCTGAACTGGAAAAAATCTCCTACTCACCGTAAACTAGTTAGAAGACTCGAAAACCTCAGCAAAAAAGTGGTCAATCCAGAGGCTGCTGCTAACTTAACTTTATATATATATAGATATATATATATATAGTTCAATGTACATAAAGAAACATAGAGAAATTAAAACCACACACTTACAGTCTCTAATTTTCGGTTGAACCGTCTTCAACTTCGGTTGACCAACCAGAACTGTTCCTGTCTTCCTTGACCAACCGTCTCTGAACCAGTGCGCTTGGTTTCCCTCTCTTATCTCTCCTGAAGACGGTTCAACCGAAAATTAGAGACTGTAAGTGTGTGTTTTTAATTTCTCTATGTTTCTTTATGTACATTGAACTATATATATATATATATATATATATATATATATATATATATATATATATATATATATAAATAAAATAAATTCAAAACGAAGGAAACACACAGAAAGACACAGACATAACTCACATCGATATTTCGACCATCGTCGTCATCAGGAGGTGTGAAGAGCGAAGAGCGAAAAGTCCCGCAGGAAGACAGGCAGCGAGTCGCTGTCTTCCTGCGGGACTAACTGTCAAGCCTTGGACTAACAGTCTAGACTAGTGTACTTATGCAACATTCGGCGTCACTACCACTTGGATGGGTGACAAGTTTAGCTGTGGGTGGTAATATCAAAGAGTAGGCTTTAACATAGAATTTACAATTATATGTTGAACACCACTTGGATTGCCTAAGTTAAGCAACACTGAGCTTGTTAGTCACCTGTGTTATCAGCCTCAGCAATGTCCTGCCCACTGTAGTGAAATGGTACCGATCGCTTTTTTGCCCTTTTGTATATAAGTACCAGAGATGCCAGCATATAAATGTTTGCTTGAATGAAAGAACATTCATAAAAGGTGGCCAAATATTATGGTATTCTTTTGCCACACTTGGTGAGCCAGGGAGCCTAGAGACTTGTGTGCTCGCCTCTGAACTGGTAGGTCCTGAGTTCGATACCCACCCTGGCCCTCTATTTATTCACGTGGAAGGTAAATTGATCTGAGCACGGCGTTCCTTTGCCGAGCCTGTACAGTGTCAAGTACTCGTTAAACATACTCGTACCTACTCTAAATGCACTTGAGTTAGGAAAATTTTAGGACTCCCAATGTAGTATTATTGCTTATTGTGTGATATCAGAATGGGCCAATGTCCTGCCTTTGTGTGTTCCCTTGTGGGACTGTTATTGCAACCTAACGTAACCTTGTACCACACTTCTACCTCAATACGTCTTTCAGTTGTTTCGTTATTTTGAGGTGATAGCTTTCCTCGTATAGATATGTATGTTCCTATTGGCATTTCTAAATGTATGTAGGTTAAAAATAGAATCTGTTCATGGGAATCAATGGACGTTTATATAAACATTTATAAATTACGTCTTATTTGATTCTATTATTAGGAAGCGATTGTGTTTATTGCTTAGAGTACTGTGATACTGTTATCACAATATTATCGTCTGTATCTTTCGTCTGATTTGCGTAGGTCTGTCCGTTCTAGGGTATAACCTTTGACTTCAGTTCATATATATGTGTTGTATTTACAAGAAGTGAAGTTCAAATCGACATAAATGTCGGTAAAATATAGTAGTAATTAAAAAAATATTTCGAAATCACGGATTTACATTAGTCAAGGTCGGAAAAGTTCATTTTTGACTTTTATTCAATGATATCTCTGTGTGTGCGTGTGTGTATGTGTGTGTGTGTGTTGTGTAAGTGTATGTGAGTGTGTGTGTGTGTGTGTGTGTATGCATGTGTGTGTGGGTTAAGCACCTGATTACTTCTTGGATGGGTGACAAGTTTAGCTGTAGGTACTAATATCAAAAGGGAGTAGGCCAGTGGGCATACCCATGTTTGATACACCGGCTTGACGTCTTCTCCGAGGGACGACATGCTCAGATTTATTATGTCCCGCGTAAATAAATCGTGGGCTGGAGCGGTATTGAACCCTAGATCTACCTATAAAGAGACAAGCACGTTACCACTGGACTATCGTAGCCCCTTTCCCTCTGAAATGAAGAGTCATTACATGGTTAGGTTGGGTTTGGAGTAGCAGTCTCACAAGAGAAAACACATTGTTTGAACATTCGACCACACAAAGAACATTCTACATTGAGAGTAATACATTTTGCCTAACTCAAGTGTATTAGAGTAGGGGTCTTTAACGAGTACCTGACATCGTACAGACTAAGAGACCGACGGACAATGTTAAACTCAGATTTTTTTTCGCCTCCAGCTTGAATAAAATAAGTGCCAGACTGGGTATTAAACCCCGGATCTACGAGTCTAGAGGCGACTACGCAAGCCACTAGGCTACCCTGCCTCCCCTCTCATCGCTACGGCTGCTTTACAGTTATCTTCAAGCCACTTCCGGGCGGCTGAATCTATATCTATCTTGGCAGATGAAGTGGGAGCTAAGCCCAGGTTGAGGTAGGACTCTCACAGCCTTGGCAGGGAAGGCAGTTAGTCATTGTCACTGAGTCAAACAAAGTTCTCTATTCACTGAAGTTAGTTTTATAATAGTCATGCGTCACAGTGCAGACACAAATGTGGTATTAAATTGTATGTCATATAACTGGGATGACGTGCTCCGATTTATTCATCTCCCACGTTAATAAATCGAGGACCAGATTGGGTATCGAACCCCGAACCTGCCAGTCCAGAGGCGAGCACGTTGTCACTGAGCACCCTAGCCCCCTGGTCCCTGGTTGGTGTCCACTTCTTTTCGGTGCGACTATCATATCCCTCTGTATACTATAGTCCTAAAACTGATGACTTAGTAGGAGTCAGCCACCTCTAAACATTGTTGAAAATTTAACAAAACAGATCCACATATTATAATTTTATTACCTTTGAAGTTAAACTATGAAATGGAAACTACCACTCTTTATACTAACAGATAGAAGGTTGTCGATTAATGTATTCATTATAAACTTCAGTGTATAAAAGCATAATAGTTAATGATTTCTGTTTATAGAGCATTTCATATTATCACAAGTGCTAATGAATCCAACCTTATCAGTTCTTAAAGTAAACAAGAATTGGTATGAATGTGCTCCTTAAGAATACCAATGTCACAATAGAATACAGTAGTAGTTCTGTGAGATATGGTACAGTGCATTCTCCAATTCATTTATCATATATTATTCATAATCTATATAAATAAAAGAAAGGTTTTGTCCGTACATTGCTTAGAACTGACTCATTCCAAGTTATCTTTACGTTTCATTCATTAGACAAACTGAATCCACCCTTAGAAGAATTTCTGTCTGTCTGTCCGCAAAATTTTGTTACAAGTAATCTCAGCCACCGGCATGCTGAAACTTTGACAATAGATTTGTGTATGTCTAACTTAAAATCTAAGCTCCGAATGGATTAGAAAAGAAATTCAACGTATAAGCAAAGTTCTGGACTTTTAAATCACAAAATTTTGTAAGAAGTAAACAGATATTTCCGCCCCTAGAATAGCACTAAAGATGGTATCAATAAGTTCGGGCATTAATAAAAAGGTTAACAATTTAATTATTTGAAAATTTCTATTAAATATTATCTTCAATCTATCTTTTAATGAACTTAAAAGAAAAACTTAACATTCTAGAAATCCCTTTTGGACCTATTGTCATGCTTTCAGTTATAATCAAACTCTTCGAAAAACACATTACAGGCAGATTAGAATCTCGATTTATTGCCTTCAAGCTCCGTTAAAACGGGGGTTTTGTCTGTAAGCGTTCTATCACTATTTATTTAATTACCTAGAACAATACATCGTAATCTTGCTTTGTCCGATTTTATTTGATGTATGGTAGACTTGGGGAAAGCATTTGAGTAATATGGCGGAGTAGGCAATTGCATAAACTCAAATGCTTAGTTTAAGACTGGTGAACTAAGTCTTACAGTGGATATTTAGTTAAATGATAGAAAAAAAAAAAATTTTAAAGAAAGATTATTATTTGAGCTTCATAAATGTATTATGTAATTTAGGTCTGAGATTTAATACCCATTCTGGTCCTCGATTTATACACGTGGGAGGTGAATAAATCTCATCATGTTGTCCTTCATCCAAAATTATGAACCTAATGTTATCCCAAGTAGTACCACGTTTGACAATAGTTACAAATCTGTTAGAGAACTAGAATCTACTAGGGTTGGCAACAATTGAGGGTCTAAACGTTGTTACAACCCTGCTATAACCTACTATCTTTTGTTTTTCTTTCACGTACCGTATTGTCTCCTGTTTTATTTTTTGTTATACTTGTTATGTTTAGTTTTAAAGATTCATGTACTAACTTGCTAATGATATTATACATAGTTTTAAACTGAAGATGACCAATGTACGGTCGAAAGCTTATTTCTTTTTAGTGTGTTGTTCTTTTGATATAGTTGTTTAGTTTTCTCAGTAGTTTTGCTTGTGTGTTCACATGTCTCTGGCCCTTTGTATATGGAATTACCTCTAGAACAACGGATAATAGTGAGGTAAATAGAGGCTATCAGTAGAAAGGTTGTTAATGCAGAGCCTGCTGCATATTTTAATTCCATCTGTCTCCAAGAAAACCTGTTGCGCATTTATACTAAGAAATATAAAATATATATTTCATATTAATATTATATATTAGATATAATATTGTATTTTATAATTGTATTTAAATATCTAAGAAAATTAATAATGCCCTAATTATAAATTATTGAAAGTAATTAATAGTTACCGATTACAGTGGTCAACTTGGTGTCCAAGGTTTCTAAGTGATTTAGATTAATTTAGGGGTGCTGATTCCAAAAAAAACGTACTAATTTGTTCTCATCAGGTCATTGAGATGTTTGCTATTTTTTACCCTAAAATTAAAAGTATTTCTCAATACATTCTAGCGTCATAATTACAATTGTATATTGTTATTGTGATCTATGTTAAATGATTATGACATCAGAAGCCTTAAAGCTTTTTTCTTGCGCTGCAGATTTTTCAAGAAAAATTAAGCATGACAGCATCCTCTTATAGTGACATTCCTTAAACAAACCAAATGTAGTTTCCTATATTTGCGTTGAATACGTTGAAATCAAGATGTATTGCTTACGTATTGCGAATGTTTTGTGTGATTAATGACTAATGTGCCTTAAAGTTAAATACAAATATTGTTTCTTCTATTTGCCTGTCTTTATAGTAGTTATCACCTACCTACAGAGAGGAATATGGCAGAAAAACTAGACCTGATAGAGGAAAAGCTACAGCATTTCCTAAATTAGGTAAAAACTGTTAAAACAACTCAGGCACCATGACAAAAATCTTTTGTTGTTGGTCTGTGTTGATGTCGTAATGTTAGGTTAGGTTGCAGTGGGAGTCTCACAAGGGAACACGTACATACGAGGCAATCATTGGCCCTTTGTAATACTACACAATTAGCATTCTATATTGGGATTCCTAAATTTTGCCGTAAAAATGAACTTTGTCATTCAAGGTAAAACTCTCAAAACACAAGGCTTTTATCTTTAGGAAGACAGGACGGTTTACCCATATTGAAGACTTGCAGACATTGTGTAAGCTATGAATGAGATCTAATCTGATTATTTTTTGTTGCTACTTTTGTTTGGTCTTCCAGATATGAACACACTTAAAGTCATGAAGAAAAAAAAAACTGGAGTGGTCTACAGTCAACTTTCCTTGTGCCAATCCGTATCAGGAAAAATAAACAATCAATTTCATCGATTGATTGCGTTATCAGTTAGGTGTGGCGGGTTCAAAATGATTTATTACATCGTCAGTTATGAGTGTTTATAAACCCTTAATGATAAAGAATAATAAAATATTAAACACACTTGTCGTTGGTTTACTTTTCAACATGGATTGTCAGTGATGTGTTTGTCTTCTGGACAGGTTGATCCAGGTTCAATACCCACTCTCACTCTCGTTTCATTTACGTGGGTGGTGAAAAAAAATGAAGCACTCGTCCCCCGGAGAGGTGTAAGCCCTCGGTTCCCTTAGCCCATACTATTGTGTGGTACTGGTTAAAGACGCCTGCTTTAAAACACACAAATCTTTAAGTTGATTTAGGACTCCCAATGTAGAATCACTCTTCCTTGTGTGGTCTCACAAAGGGACAATCTTCAGGCAGTGGGTGTTCTCTCGTGGTACAGCCCTTCCACCCTAACCTAACCTGACTCTAATGTCATTTACTGCTTCAATCCCACTTGATTCTATTGTTCAATACATTTTCAACTTTTCTTATTAGATGAAATAAACAATATTGCCCTTTGTGATACCACACAATGAGCATTCTACATTAGGAGTCTCTATATTTTACCTAACCCAAATATATTTAGAATAGGGGATCTTAACGAGTACCTGACATCGTACAGGCTAAAGGACTAACAGTTTAATGTCCTCTCCAAGGGACGGCATGTTAATTTACTTACCGTTAAGTTGACTGTTGACCATGAATTCATTTTTTTTAATGGTTTCGTTTTTGTGAGGAACTGTTTTAGAAAATGATAGGCATCATAAGGTGGTTTGGAATATAATTATATCATCAGCAGTAGCAGGAGCATTCTCATTCACCCCCCCCCCCCCCCTCAGGTAAATCCCTGTCGTACTGTAGGATTTAAGTATTTCATGTAATTGAAACACAGACACAATGTACAGAACTAATTACCAACTAATAATTGCAGATTTTTCGATTAAAATTATCACAATTTCAAAATAGGAGGTATGATCAAAAAGTAAGGACTTTTTAAATTTGCGTACTCTGTACACTCTGTTACGTGTACGATAAATCTTCACGATCGTATCTTCACCTTTTGACTATATACAACATGCGTTGTTTTTACGTAAGAGCCCAGACGAGGTTAACGGGGTTAAACGCGTGTTTGCGTTTTCGACGTTTTTTTTAGCTGTTAAAAATAATGGATCAGAAATTTTATATTAATTTCTGTGTAAAAAATGGTATTAGCTCAAAAACCATTGAAATGTTGGACAGTGTGGTATGGTGAGTTAACTTGAGCAAAAAAAAAGTTTATAAAAAATGATTATTTGGTAATTACCTATATAGAGGTAATTATTTTTTCAACAGCAAAAAAATTACGCAGCACGAGTCTAACCTTTATGCCTCTCCTATAACAACATTACATGATATATAGTCAAAACTGTGAACATTATCTTGACAAGTGTCAACACAACAAACAAAAAAATTGTTGAAATTAGAGAGTAATTTCACGGAACGCGTGAAGTTCAAAGTGTCCTTACTTTTGACAGCATCTCGTGTATCATTATAAAGGTGTATAATTTTGGGGCAAAAGACGGTGAAAGCTCCAACTCTCTACTCTTTCTTAACCCCAACTTTATCTTAGCCATTAAGCCAAGTTTTGTTGTTTGTTGTTCTCTTTTCTCTTCGTCATCCCATTACGGCTGAAAATTGGATTAGATTATAGATTAAAAGTTAAACTTCTCTTATAAAACTAGTAGGAAAAGGGAAAGATGAACTCTGACCTTTCAGACAAATTACTGTTTGACTTAGCTGGGGGGCTTTGTGTGTATAAAGCAATGGTGGATTGCTTGCCATTGTGGCATGCGATCTAACTTTCAACACTATCTCTCTGTGTGGGAAGCGTGCTTGGCCTGTGTTCATCACCAGGCCTCTCAACCTCAAATACATTTAGCAAACCGCAATTATGACGGCTTCGCTCTTCTAATTGCGCCATTATTATGTCAAATTACTGACGTAAACCCATTCATTTCTTCTTATGCACTTATCTATTTTTATAGTGAACTCATATATATAAAGATTTCACATAAACACGTGAAATAACAATCAATGATCAAACCACAATAAGAAATGGGAAAACAAGACTAAGATCTTTCAACCGTAACAAGCGGTCTTCGTCAGAGTCAAAAACCCAACTGGGTTTTTTTTGACTCAGTTCGGTTTTTGACTCTGACGAAGACCGCTTGTTACGGTTGAAAGATTAGTCTTGTTTTCCCATTTCTTATTGTCGTTTGATCATTGATTGTTATTTCACATGTTTATGTGAAATCTTATATATATATACTTAAAATAAACTGTGACACATTGACTGAAACATAACAAAGACTCACTTTTCGAATTTCGACCGTAATGGTGGTCGTCCTCAGGGGAAGAAGTGAATTGACGGAGGGACGACAGTGAACTCAATATATATATGTCAATGTTCAAACCGCATTAATAAATGGGAAAAAAGACTAAGATGTTTCAACAGCATTAAAACGGTCTTCGTCAGAGTCAAAAACCCAACTTGAGTTTTACGAGCATCCGAGAGGATACAAATATCTGATTTCTGAATACGCGTTGCAAACCAGGTCTAAACTTTAAAAGATAGGGCTGTTTCAAATGGTTAGAGATTTTATTTATTTTTTAATTTTATTTCCTTTTCCCCTTTTTTCTTTTTTATTTGTTTATCTTGGTTTCTCACTTTATTATTATTTTAATGTATATATTTTTGCTTTTTATTTTATTTTTTATTATTTTGTATTAATATATTTATTATTATTATTTTCTTTATATTTAATTATTATTTATTCAACTTTAGTTTCAACTTATACTTTATTGTAATCATCTTCATTATTATTATTTAAGTATTTAATATTTATATTACCAGATTCTCTTTAGTTTCAGTTATTTTCCTCTTAATATCCTTCATTATTATTTTGTTTTAAGTTTTTATTATTTATATTTCCTCATTTTCTTCAGTTTGACTTATTATTTCTCAGCTCTTCACTTATTCCTAGTTTGTTTTTCTTACTTTACTTGAACCGGACATGCGTGTGACACTGTTGGTCTCCAAATGTCGCTTCGCAAGTGCGCTTGGTGTCCCTATCTCAACTCTCCTGATGACGGTTCAACCAAAAATTAGAGACAGTGTGTTCGTATTTTATCCTGTGCCTAGAGTTTACTGTGAAATTTAAAGTTTACAGTGAAAATCACAATAAAAACACGTGATACAATTAATGAAGTTTAAACCACAAGGAAAAAGGAAAACAATAGAAATAAATGCTGTGAGGTCTTTCATTTTATGTTATCAGAGCATTTATTTCTATTTTTTTTTCTTTTTCCTTGTGGTTTAAACTTCATGTACATATTTGAACAAGTTGGTAGCAGTTCTTCATTCAGCTGCTACTGGGTATCTGTGTTTTCCATTATTTTTTCAAATTTTACTACTCACTAATCCATAAATGTGTTCATTATCATCCTGAATGTGTATGTAGTACATTCAAAACATATTGACTATTAATATAGGTGATACGCTTTACGCTTTTAACGTTCTTACTGAATTGTTTTTGTGTAAAGCTATGTTAGGTTAAGGAACCAGGTTAGCTCAGTGGTTAACGATACTCGCCTCTGAACTGATATGAGCGGGCTTCGATCCCCAAATGGCCCTCGATTTATTCACGCGGAAGGTGAATAAATCTGAGCACGTCGTACCTCGGAGAAGGACGTTAAACTGTCGGTCCTCAGCCTGTACGATGTCAGGTACTCGTTAAATATCCCTACTTTAAATACACTTGAGTTAGGAAAAATTTAGAACCCCCACTGTAGAATCAGTCTTCATTGTGTGGTATCACAAAGGGCCAATGCTCGGCCTAAGTGTGTTCCCTTGTGGGACTGCCACTGCAACCTAACCTAACCTAACCTAGCCTAGGTTAGGTTCCAGTGGACATGTTACAAGAGAACTTGGACAAGTTGAACATTGACCCTTTTGTGATACCATAGAATGAACATTCTACATTGGGTGTCCTACATTTTGCCCAACTCAAGTGTATTTAAAGGATTGCAGTGGTTATTATCATTATAGTGTTACAATGATTATTTTATTACCATTATTATTGTTATTACTGTCATTACCATTAATATTAGAGTTAAGTTTACTTGAATATTTAGAGGTTCCTTGTAATCGTAAGACTTGGGATAGATTTTATTGATTAAGTCACTAGATTGCAAGACACACAATGTACTACGGGGGGAAAAGCTCGGTATGGGAGACAAAGTCTTCTCCGAGCAGCTACCCGGTAACGTGTGCATTGGGACTAATCCTGTAATAAAGAATGTTTCTTTCTTTCTTCTTCTGTATTTAGAGTAGAGCCTCTAACGAGTACTTGATTCGTGTAGGCTTAGGACCGAAAGTATAAAAGTCTTCTTTCTGAGAGATCACGTACTTAATTATTTTACCTCTGCTCCCTCCCATCACACATGGCTGAAAAAAATCAACGACCAGTTCACTGGGCTAGACCCTTCCCCCAAGGAATCTTTTACGAGTGTCTGACGTAAGCCAGGCACGGAACCGACATTTTTATATCCTCTCTCTGAGATCTTAGAAGCACCAGGGCAATATGTTCGCCTCTCGACTGGAAAGACAGGCATGCAAACTATTGGGCTACCCCCTGGATCCCAAAGGATCTTTTACGAGTACCTGAGATGATCCAGGCTCGGGGCCGACAGCTTTAAATCATCAGTCCGAGAGGTTTTGAAGAGTACATTAGTACTTGCGTTTAATAGGATTCATTCATAATTTTCAATGCATTATAACAAAAAAGAGTTAAATTAATTCATTCATAATAACAATGACAGCTAAATTATGTTGATATTTGTGGTGGGGGCTATTTGGGGAGGGGCCTCTTTGCTAAGACAACCCTCTAAGCAGTTCAAGGTCAAGAGATAGAATGACTCGACTAATATCTCCATTAATCACGATGACAGTGAAATGACTTGCTGTCACACCATCCCCCAACTCTTTTACAATCATCATTCGCCCACCCCAGCGTTAACTCATGCTTTACCTTAAAAACTTAACCATCACGAAACCTCCCTGGCAAAACTGCATTGTCCTTAATAATAAAGCATTGAAATTGAAATAAATGTTTCAATACGTCGCACCACAAGAGTCACCGTGCAAATAGGCAAATGCATGCAACTTTACCACTTTATCTCTGCTTTCGTCGTCACAACTTGCAAAAACTTCTTTCAACAAACATATCATAGATAATATTTATGTCGTTTTCATTTACAAAAAAAAAAGTTTTATTTCTAAAATTTTTTCTTCAGATGTAAATTATAAATAGAAAGGTATATATATAACGTGGGACAGAACATGCAATCGATTCACCTTTTCACTCGTAGGCAGTCCCACGAGAGGACACACATTGGCCCTTTGAGATGTCACACAATCAACATTCTGCATTGGGAATCCTAAATTTTGTCTTTACTCAAAATATATTTACAGTAAAGATCTTTACCAAGTAGCTAACTTCTCTTAGACTTGGTTTTTTTACGTTGGTTTTTATTTGTTTTCTCTTTGATGACATAAAGTGGAAGGTCTGAGAGCATTTGTTTCTATTGTTTTCCTTTCTCCTTTTGGTTTTATATTAAATTGATTGCATCTCGTGTTTATTGTGATTATTCTGCATATATATAACAAATTCAATAATATATCAACCGTTGGATAGAATAGGTGTCTAATGTAATCGGGATTCGGTCAATTTTCCAGGATCAAAATCAAACTTTCAATGCCGACGTTTCGGTTTTATTTAAAACCTTTTTGATAGGAAGAAGTCAGAATTTTTGAATTAGAAAAATGATGAAATTAATACATTTATAAATGAAGTCGCACCACATAGATAGTCACGTGAACTAACATTACTGGTCAAAAACTTGGACCTGACCAGACCAGTCCTGTTTCGTCATCAGATAAAAAGATATGAGTCTCTCCGGAGACAAGCAACGACTGAACGAAGTGTCATTGAAACTCATTCAGGAGCTAGATCTCCTACTGGCCTTAACGTCCATGCTTCGTCCGTCCTTATTATTATTATTATGTAAAAATTTTAAACAATTTTATTTATTTTTCATTTATAGTCATTTGATACTAATTTGTAATATTTTTTTATTTATTAATGTGGTTTTCATTTCATTAGTTAATCGTTATCACCTTTTTCACTTGTGGCAGTCCCACCCTGTAGATTGGTACACTGATTCAATGCCTCCTCAATAACACTTCACTTCAATCCTTATCCACACAGCTTTCATAAAGATTTTATATTTTACAATGTTTCTACTCCAGTTCATTCAAACTATTTACAGTAGAGATCTTTGCCAAGTACCTTAATTCTCATATAGACTTGAAGTATAATAGATTTAATACAAACAATCTTTTTATAATGTAAACCACAAATAAATTAAAAAAAATTCCAATTTTCAAAAAAAAATCGAAATGTATAAGAGCCTGAGAGCATTTACGTGAGGTCTAGGTTAGTTCATGCAACTTTTTCCTTTTGAGTTTTATATTAAATCTAGATTCAGTACACTCTCGCTCGTTTATTGTGATTCTTTCTGGAGGTGATATATATATCAATTATCAAACCAAATATCGAAATCGCGCAAAAGATGACTAAGCCTCTTTCAACCGTAATAGCGGTCTGTAAAATCTTAGTATCTCGTTAGGGATCCCTTTTGTAAGTACATTTCAGTCAGGCGAAATGTAGGACTCCCATTGTAGACGTACTGGTAATTTAATGGGAGTAATATGACTCGCTTATTACTAAAAATAATAAATGCTGTTATTATTATAAAATTTAACCCAGGTGCGAAATAATAAATGAGCCACAATTTCTGCCCTTTAGATCAGCGCTAAAATGTGGAATCATTATAAGTATGGGAGTGGGAAAACAAACAACATTCATTTGTTTTAAAAACCATGCGAAGCAATCAACATTTTTAAACAACATTCAAGGACAACAACTTTTGCTTTAACTGAGATTTTTTGTTTGTTGTAGCGACAGCTGCCTTGACTTAACTGAGTTCGATGCAATCTGCCGAGCTTTGTTTCGCAACGACAGAGGCAAAATCTACGGCCTTCCGGCAGACCAGCTGCAGGAGGTGTTTGAAATATTCGATCGGGACAAGGTAAGGCCTTCAGTGCTGTACTAACACACATGCGAGTGGTCTTAGTGGTGCAATGTGCTAAGTCGACTGGGTTTATGTTCCAGGACGGAGTGCTGACTAAGGATGAGTTTACATACTGCTGGAACAACTGGATCAAAACTGTACGTCCTGTATATAACATTATTATTCATGATAACATAAAGGTTGTTAATATCACATAGTCTGTTAGTAACCAAGAAGATATTAGACTACATAAGTTGATAGTATCAAACAAGTAGTACCACGAAATATTATTACTACCGTCTTTTTCCGAAAACAAGCCCTTTTGTGACTTTTTGAAATATAAGCCCTCTCCCGAAAATAAAATCTAGTTAAAATAATATGAAAAATGTAATTCGCTAAAAAATGCTGTTGAGTTTAGTAGTTATCTCTATATGTGCTAATATTTTAGAGAATTCTTTGGAACAAAATATTCCGGGAAATTCCTTATTCCACCCCCCCTCCAGTTGGTTTCAAGCAGGCTACTTAGACAAGAAATATTCGTTTAACAACAGCTATACTGGAATATATGAGAGATTTGGACCAGTGATTTTACAGAAAATGGATTTACAGGAAAATCAGAACGGAATTCAAAATGTAATAATTTAAGACGATGTTCCAGAAGATGACATGATTGTAATTGAATAAATTTAAATTTTTGTATATAAATAAATATTAAACAAAAATATATAAATCACTTATTGTACAAGGCTAATCAAGGGATACGAATGTTTCGGTTAGTTCAGATTGTTAACTAACAGTTCTTTAAATAATGTAAATTTTCAGTTGTCATTTTCCTATTCAAAAACCGTTTACTTCTGCCTATTAAAAAGTTTTTAAAATAGAACCGAAACGTCGACAACGAGAGTTTATTTTTTTTTGATCTAGAAAATTGACCGAATCACGATTAATAACAACTATTCTATAAAACGGTTGATATACTATTGAATTTATTATACATATTATATGTACACACACTTTTTCGTTTAAAGAAAATAAGAAAGCAGTTAAAAGCACATGTATAACAGCACAAGAGGTTACAGAGTTTGATGCACTTCACACATATTTGGTTATTAAGTGCGCGCAGTGCACCTAGCCGTAATTAAAAGAGACATGTTTCATTTAATTAGTCCCTTGTCTTTGCATTTCATTTTTATTATCAAATACCATTTTTTACCGTTTATTATTTAATTACTTAATTTCTTATTATTTAATTACTTTATTTATTTAATATTATTATTATTCTCAGTTTTATTTTATATTATCATAGTTTAATCCGTACTTTTATTTATGTATCAATTTCTCTGTTCATCCCTCAATTTTTTTTCTTTTATTTATTTATTATTTTTTCATATTTCCTAATTTAATTTAACTATAAATTGATTCCTGTCTACCTTATTCTCTGTGACCGGGCGCGAATGCGGCAACATTGTTAGTCGCCAACCGTTTCTGGACCAGTACGCTTGGTTTCCCTCTGTTATCTCTTCTGAAGACGATTAAACCGAAAATTAGAGACTGTAAGTATGTGCTTCTAATTTCTCTATGTTTCTTTATGTACATTGAACTATATGTATATATATCAATGCTCAAACCACAATAAGAAAATGGGAAAACAAGACTAAGATCTTTCAACCCAACTGGATTTTATTAAAAACCCAACAGTTGGGTTTTTGACTCTGACGAAGACCGCTTGTTACGGTTGAAAGATGTTAGTTTTGTTTTCCCATTTTCTTATTGTGGTTTGATCATTGATTGTTTTTCATGTGTTTATGTGAAATCTTTATATATATATATATATATATATATATATATAAAATTAGCAATGACTGAATTGTGTGAATAATTAGAATGAGAGATTACTTGGTGAGATAAGGAGGTGTTGACTAGTGATGGCGTGGTGGTGTTGCAGATCGTGCGGCCTGTCAGCGTGTTCCTCGTCATAGACGTCCAGAACGACTTCATCTCCGGCACCCTCAGCATCAGCAACTGCTCCGCCCAGCAGAATGGCCTCGATGTAAATCCAATCCACCATTTATACCCCAAAAGATCTTTTAAATTGTTTTCATAACTTATTTTCATTGTCCTGGAAGTAATGTGGCTCGCCCCATCACTGAAATGAGTGCCAAATAATAAATGAGCCACACTTTCAGCAATAAAGCTGAACGGGTAATATGGCAAGCTGTGAATTTTAATAAAACTTTATGTTTGTTTAGATGTGGACAAGCTCGCCTTTTGTTTTACCGGTGGCCTTTTTGGTCGTTTGTAGTAATATTTCAGTGCTTTCATGCTTTTCATGGTTCTTTTTTTATGAAACAACCTGAATATATGTCCATGCTTTGCAGGTTATCGAGCCCATAAACTACCTCCTGGATACGGTTAACTTCGACGCAGTGTTTTACTCACTCGACTGGCATCCGAAAAATCACATATCATTCATTGATAATTTAGGAGATAGGGAAGTGCACGAGTCGAGTTTGGTGAGTACAAGTCTAAGACACTGGGGTGGTGGAGGAATGGGTTTGCAGTGACAGTGGTTCGTGCGGTAGTTTTTTTTTTAATTTTTGTTTGTTTGATGTTTGTGTGTAGGTGAGGCCAGAGGAAGCTCAGCTGTACGACACTGTGGTCTTTGACGGGCCAGAGCTGACATCGCAAAGGCTGTGGCCCAGGCACTGTGTCCAGGAGTCCTGGGGCGCCGAGCTCCACAAGCAACTCAAGGTCACACCTCATCTTATCACTCTCCTTCATACTGGTTTTAAATCAAACACAAATCATAGCAAACTTTATGCTAAAACACATACGGTACGCTACAGTGACCGCCTCGAGGTATAGCATACAGAGAGATCAAACAGTGGCTCTCTATTATACCACACAGACAGCATTCTATTTCCTAACCCAGCTGACCTGACCCCACAAAGGCTTAAGTACCCTTTGAGAAACGACATGTTCTAACTTTGTTCACCCCCTGCTTGAATAAACCAAGGGGTACAGTGGTTTGAGATTAAATCCATTTTACTCTTGCCTGATGAAGGATTGTATTTGGCTTTATTTTAAAATGTTTTTCAAATAAAACACAACTATGTCACCATACAATTAAAATGTATTCAGTGGTGCCTCGACTTACGTTTTAATTCCTTCCCGCACTGATTTCGTACATCGAAATGTTTGTACGTCGAGACTAATTTTCCCGTAAGATTAGAATATACTATATTCGATTAATCTCACAAAACCTACTTGATCACAGCCCCAAAACCTACCATAAAACCTTAACAAATACTGCAATCACTGGATGAAAATAACAATTCCACATACATATTCATAGAAAGCAATAGATTAAAAAAAAAATAAATTATAAATAAAGAAGAAATAAAACGTAGAACATCGCTTTACCTTAGAAAATGGCGGATAAAGGTTCTGAGAAGACTTGGACGTAGAGGAGGGTGCCATGAGACGTGGAGCGTACAGTAGCTTACACTCTAATTTACACTAAGTAACTTAGCTTATTTATATTACTTTTATTAAATGTTATGCTCCACTTAACGTAAGACGAATCCTATGTTACTGCATTTGCACAGAGAGGGATTTGTTTTAATTATCTTTTACATTTTATTCTACTTTCTTTTTAATTTCACCTTGACCTTCTTCACTTTCACTCACTACAGGCTTTTTTTTTCTTCCATTCGTTTCATTTCGATCACGATTCAATGCTTCATCGTACATCGTATCTCGAACAATCTTCGTATATCGCGATGAATTTTGGTTCGAAATTTACATCGTATATAGAAATATTCGTATGTCGGTACATCATTAAGTAGAGTCCACAGGCGCGCATGCAAGCCATTGGGCTACCCTGACCCCAGAATAAAACCGTTTCTAAAATAGATTTTTTATTTCATTGCATGAACATGAACACTAAGAATAAATATTTGTTAAAACAACATCAGAGAAATAGTAATCTTATATAATGAATAACATTTCCAGCGTTTTTCTTCTTTCCCTATCTTTTTCTTTTCCATAATAATATTATACAAAAAAATATAAAAAATATTTATTGAATATAAAAATACCAATTAACATAAAACAAATAGAATTTAATTTTCTATTAAATTTAAAGGATGAGAATTAAATCACAAGGCTTCAATTCTTCAAATGGTCGATTTTTATTTTCGACTACTTTGCCTAAGGAATGCAAGTAATGTTGACAGTGGGACAGGTTGTTTTGATCAATAGTAGTTTGGGGTTGGAGTGGCAGGTCCACAATGGAATTTCCCACAATGTCCCAGACATAGGCCGAACATTGGCCCTTTCTGATACCACACAATGAACATTCCTACATAGAGAGTCTTAAGTTTTGCCCTAACTCAAATGTATTTAGAGGAGGGATCTTTAACGAGGATATGCTAGGGACCGATGGCTTAACGTCCTCTCCTTGGGACGACGTACTGATTTATCCAACTCCCACGTGAGTAAATCTAGGGCCAGTGTGGATATAGAATCCCGAACCTACCAGTCCAGATGTGAGCACTTGTCACTGAGCTACTCTGGTTCCTGATCAATTTATTAAACTAAACTTTATGTAGTTTGTCTGTAATGTTTATAACCATAAAATGACTGAAGTATATAGCTAAAATATAAAAAAAGTATATCTTTTATATTTTATATTTTTTATATAAATTATTGAGCAATTGGAGTTCTCTTTAAGACAGGATTATAACTAAAAATTATAAAAAGAAAGACAGAAAAAGATAGGACTGACTGATCAGCTGTGGGTCTGCCGTGCCGATCAGCTGATATGACTGTACAGACTGAAAGGGCTATTTGGTTGGAAACATGTTTGGTAGTTGAAAGTTGAATGTCACTTGACTTTGAGATTCAGTGTCTGCGCGTTTGAAAGTTTAGAATACAGGTATAGTAAGTTGTTTGCAAGAGGATGAATAGCTGTAGTAGACGAGGCAGAGTCGAAGCGACATTTGCCTATCACCTTGTAGATAAGAATTTCACACATGACAGGATGTGCGCTGACTCATCATGACTTGCAAGTGACGTCCTACAACAAGCAACAGCATGGGATATCGCATACACCCCCACCCACCGACTGAAATGATTTTGACCCAGGTGTCAAGTTAGCTTAGGTTGCAGTGGCAGTTGCACAAAGGTGCACACATAGACCGAAACCAATTCTACACACATAGACAGTCACAATTCTATATTGTGAGGCCTAAATTTAGCCATTTTTCGCTAATTTAGGTCATTTTTATTTTAGTAATTACAAATTAGTCATGGATTCAAGTTTCATCCAATTAAAGTGATTTCCTTTTTAGTAATTAGCGATTAGTCATGGATTCATGTTTCATTCAATTAAAGTAATTTCCTTTTTAGTAATTAGCGATTAGTCATGGATTCAAGTTTCATTCAATTAAAGTAATTTCCTTTTTAGTAATTAGCGATTAATCATGGATTCAAGTTTCATTCAATTAAAGTAATTTCCTTTTTAGTAATTAGTGATTAGTCATGGATTCAAGTTTCATTCAATTAAAGTAATTTCCTTTTTAGTAATTAGCGATTAGTCATGGATTCAAGTTCCATTCAATTAAAGTAATTTCCTTTTTAGTAATTAGCGATTAATCATGGATTCAAGTTTCATTCAATTAAAGTAATTTCCTTTTTAGTAATTAGCGATTAGTCATGGATTCAAGTTTCATTCAATTAAAGTAATTTCCTTTTTAATAATTAGCGATTAGGTATGTATTCATGCTTCATTCAATTAAAGTAATTTTCTCCTTTCTCAAAATATTGTATTTATACATAAAACAACAATAATTCTCTGTACGTTCGAATGATTACCCCAGTCTGATACGGCTGGCCTTTCTACAGATCCCAATAGTATAAATGAATATAGAAAGTTCAATTCAAATAGAATCTATTTCCATGCCATTTTTTTTACTGTCTGTTAGTTCCCTACTTACATCTGACTAAAGTGAGCTTATCAGGCAATTGATATTATTGACAACATTTATTTTTGGTTTGCCACGAAAGCAGGTTGTGTACGACAAGCTTATACAGCGGTTGCTGAGTTCAAGGACTTCCCTTTTTTTACGGCTTAGTTTAAATTGCTCTTATCTCATGACAACTAAATATTACTTTTCCTAATAAAGGAGAGTACTTCATTTCAAAATAAACTACATTAACTTTTCTAATTCATGCTATTATAAAATCTATTTAAGCAGACACAAACGGCAATTCCTTTAAATAAGTATCTCACCATTAAAGTCCTTCTTTAATCGAGTCTTTCGCTGAAATCGTTTCAACTTTAGCAATCGTCTCGACTTTAGTCCTTACAAACTTATTTCAACTCTTAATTGCTTTACATCATTCTGCTATTACTGTATTCTTTGGTAGTTGTTGTTTTACCATGAACTTTTACCAATTCCAATTTACCGGGGGCAAATCTTACGACCGCCCCGGGCGATAAAATAGTTGCTACGCCACTGCAAGCTGGGAAATAAAGCTAAAAATATGCATGTATTTTATTATTAAATTTAGTGAAGTACTTAGGGATTGTCAAACTCGTGGTTCGTAAACACTTTTATGGGAACCCGTAGACGTTTTTATTGTTGATTTTTGAACCTTTTCCTATGTGGTGTGGGCTAAAATATCCTAAGGAACCAATTTGTTTACACTTTCCTAGATGTAAAAAAAAGGCTTGAATCGATTAGATAAAAGAATCTTTGTTTTAAATGTTGAAATAAAATCCTAAGCATCTGCAGGATGTATGATCGTATATAGTTTTATTATTATATGGCTCAGAGGTAGCCCAGTGGCTTGCGTACCCGCCTTTGGACTGGTAGATCCGAGGTTCAATGTCCACTCTGGCCCTAGATTTATAGTTGTATACAGTCATATGATTGCATGGGGCCAGGGGTAACTCAGTGGCTTGCGTACTCGCCTTTGGACTGGTAGATCCGAGGTTCAATGTCCACTCTGGCCCTAGATTTATAGTTGTATACAGTCATATGATTGTATGGGGCCAGAGGTAACTCAGTGGCTTGCGTATTCGCCTTTGGACTGGTAGATCCGGAGTTCAATACCACTCTTATCCTCGATTAATTCACGTGTGAGGTGAAAATCGATTTTTTACTTTAAATGTTTTTTAAAAGAATGTAAATATTATTTACAATAATATAGTTTTCATAAAATAATAGAGTGGATAGGCTATTATCCACTAAGTGATTGACTATGATTGACGCCTCAGTGAGCCGCCCAGATTGTATACACTTCTTCTTCATAGTAAGCTGACAATAGTTTAAGAACTGTAAGATCTGATGCCGTTATTTGGTTGTATAGAAGGAATTCGATGATTGCACTACCGCTATTATTTAGGGTTGTCCAATGGAGTTTGATTAGATATTAAACTTCTTTCGTATTTAAGTTATGTCAAAATCTTTAGCTTTGGACAAGTAAAATACCTTTGATTGTTTACTTTTGTTATTATTAATTATTAACTCTTAAATACATTTGAGTCAGGCAAAATTAAGGATTCAAATTAAACTCTCATTGCCAACGTTTTGGTTTTTATTTAAAACCTTTTTAATAGGTATAAATATAAAATTTTGAAACAGAAGTATTTCATTAGAGATTTTTGTACACAGTGTTTTCTTTGTGATTAATATATGTAATTAATTAAATTAAAAGCAGCTGTTGCTGTTTGCCAGCAAGAGCAGAACTCCTCTTCTTCTTCCTCTGAAGACGACGAGGTCGAATACTTAAGTGAGTTTTGTCTTGCTTCTAGTTTCTTTCTTCTTAATTTGTATTTTTATATAAAAATATTGATAGAAGTATCGATCGTGAAGTAGATATCACAGATATTATTTTTTTTCTTTTCACGTTGCAGTAATTAATTTCCTGTAACTTTTTATATAAAAAGTAATAAAAATTTTTATCAGTGTGTTGATTACTTTTACATTTTGCACGGAAGAAGTTAAAATGGCAGACATTAAATGTAACAGTGAGAAGGTTACTAATTTCCGAATTGATTTAGCCCTGAAGGTGTCTACAAATATAGACGAAAAGTTGGTTTAAAATGATTTGTTGTTTGACGCTGGACCATACCTGGATAAGTGTTGTTTTCGTGTTGGTATATAGGCGGTCTTTTAAACTTTTCCCCAAGTCGCTGATACATCGATACCCACGAAACAGATTTACCTGTGGGAGATATCGCCGAATTGATTCTCCTCCCCCGCCCCACCCCCGCCCCTCGCCGCCGATAGCTAATTATCTATTTGATGGACACGCTGCCAGCTTTCAGGCGTGCAAAGGTTTTCAACTTCAAGTCTATTTATAGAGGTGCCTGCTCACTCAGACAGATATATAGGTGTTGTGCCCAGGACATCGATTAAACAAAGTTTCTGTGTTGAATCAATACAGTCAATAGATAAAACAGCTTCTTCATTCAAAAACTATTACAGTTTTTTAAAGCATTATTAAGTAAAAGGTCCTTTAAGTCCCCCTCTCACTGAGTGATACTTCAAGAAAAACTATATTCATTCTTTCCAGATGGTTACTTAATGTTTTGTTCTTCTCCAGCAACTACAGATACATGTGAATCTCCTACATTCAGATGTATGTGTGTCACCCATCCAAATAGTAGCCACAGCCAATGTTGCTTAGCTTCAGTGATCTGACAGTAACCTGTGTATTCCACATATCTCTGACCTGTGGCATATTCACTGTTGATATTTATAATCTTTAAATGAAGGGGCAAAGGTAGCCCAATGGCATCGAGCATGCCTCTAGACTGGTAAATCCGGGGTTCAATGACCACTCTGACCCTCGGTTTATTCATGCTGAAGGTGAATAAATCTGAGCACGTAGTCCCTCGGAGAGGACACTAATCTGTCGGTGCCGGGTCTGTAGACTGTCAGATACAAAGTTAAGGATCCCGTAGTCTTAAATACCCTGCTAAAGTTAAGTCAAATTTAGAACTTCCATTGCAGAATGTTCTTCGTGTGAATCTTTGACCAATGTGTGTTCTCTCCTGGGACTGGCACTGAAACCTAACCTATACTAAACACAATGTAACAGCGTGACACTCGGACAGACGGACAAACCCTGTTATTATAGTGTAGATTTCTTTTTTTGGAAAACATTTTGGGACAGGAATCCTGCGAAATTATGATTCATTATTATGTTCTTGGTTCATTTTTTTGTAAAAACTTGTTATCAGTGTGTTGATTACTTTTACATTTTACACGGAAGAAGTTAAAATGACAGACATTAAATGTAACAGTCAGAAGGTTACTAAAGAGGAAGAAGGTTTAAAATCTTTTACTCCTGATTCCGTTATACTTCAACGTCTTATACATACACAAAATGCACACAAGAAATGTAATAACGACAAAAGATATATGAAAACAAATTTCATATTGAAAATAATCATTAAAATTAATGTTTACTTTTTTTTATTCTGTAACCGATCGTCTAACGGCTGATAACGTCAGTCGTTTACCGGCTTTTTGTTTGATCGGTGATTACTACAGATTGTACTTTAGGGAGTCCTAAATTTTGCCTAACTCAAGTGCATTTCGAGTAGGGATCTTTAACGAGTAACTGACATTACGTCCTCTCCGAGGGACGGCGTACTCAGATTTATTCACCTCCCGCGTGAATAAAGTCAAGGGTCAGGTGGGGATCGAACGCCGGACTACCAGCCCAGAGGTGAGTATGCTAACCAATGAGTTAATCTGGACCCCTACTGTTTACTTTAGTCACTGTAAAGAGAGTTGAATACAATAGGGAAGAATGTGTTAAAACGGATTGTTTGGAAGCTGAGTCATCCTTTCTAAACACCTCCAGCGACCTTAATATCGAGACGATTTTTTTTGGTTAAAAATTTACTTCGTAATTCGAAATATTCTTATGTCGGTTCATTATTAAGTTCAGGTACCAGTGTACTGCATTTTATTAAAGCTGTTTCAAAAATGAGTTAATTCAAAAAGAATGTGTTACTTTCAGCGAATGTGTATTTTCAGTGAACTGAGCGAAATCTCTGTTTTTTGCTCAGTTTCATCTAAACATGCCACCTGTTGGTATCATGTGTGTCGATTCAAGACGATAAACATCTCTTTATCCCCCTCCCTTCTTCAATTGAAGATGTCACATGTTTACAAGTGATGGTCATTAAAAACAACTAATGGATTACTTTCGTACTCTTCCCATTTAAGATGTGACAGTTTTTACAAAGTGAATCTTTCATTCTCCCTCCATCTTCAACTCAAGATGTTACATGTACACACGTGATTATCATTAAATTTATACCCAACCTCAGACTTCCTTATCAGTGGGAAATACATATTATGAGATGTTGACTGTTTGATTATTACATATATTTTGTTTAACTACTAATAACTGATTTGAATAAAAGGTTATCTAATCATACTCGATGTCCATACAGATTGTAGACAATTCGGTAAAGATCTACAAAGGCACAAACCCCGATGTAGACTCATATTCTGTCTTCTGGGACAATAAGAAACTGACGATGACCACCTTGCGAGACCAACTCGAGCAGAAGAACGCTACGGATATATTCCTCTGCGGATTGGCTTATGATGTCTGTGTCGGTGAGTTCGCACCTTCTCTATCTCTGTCATTATTACTCATGTCTTCACTGATACTGCCGCACACACACACGCACACAACACACACACACTCTCACTATCTCCATTGAAACATAATAGCTTGATACAATAGTAAACTGGTATTTCTACTTTCATGTATTCTCTATACCAAGAACCCTATCAGTGTACCTCAAACAAGAGCTGCAATAATGCCTACATTCGTACCAACTTAATTCGTTTTATACATGCATACTGTTATTACCACTGAGGTTAGTATGATTTATAACAGAAATAGGGAAAATGATCATATCTCGTAAGATGTTCATGGAGTCGTTGGATCACTTTCAGACGTTATCCATCTTCGATCGTAACTGACTCCGATCCGCAGTTAGTTGCGATCGATGATGGACGACGTCCGAAAGCACTCCAACGACTCCATGAACATCTTACGAGGTATGATCGTTTTCCTATTTCTAATATAAATGCATTCGTTTTGCTTTGGAATGATAGCATTGCTACGATTGATACTACTTCCATTTAAATGTAGAAACAAAATGAAAGAACACTGAATTACTTTGGTTGAAATATAGTGATTGAATTTTCAAAAAAAAAAAACAGAAAATACTGGATTTTCCAATATTTCTTCAATGATTTTCTTTCTTGCTATATATAGATATATACGTCGTAATTTCATGGAAAAGCAGCTTCTGAAAGGGGGGTTTATAATGGTGCTAAAAAAGCTATAATGAATGACTTGTATGTTGGTTATGTTGTCTTTCAAAATTTATCGTCCACTTAAACCGATAAACTGATACATGAATTATTGTGGTACCATTTGAAACAACCCCTTAATAAATATTTTAGTTAATATTCTTACCCATTCTAATAGTTGTTCATAAGTTTTGCTATAGAAAATATTATATAGCGGCATATAATAAGTTGTGTTGGATGTAGAAAGAGAATATGAGTATTTTACTCTTTTAGATGTGAGAGACGGCAGAGCGCAAGGATTTGTGATTTACTTAATCTCTACTTTAACATAATGAAATTATATGTAATAACCTTTTTGGATTTGCCTGTGAGGCAACGCTAGTAGCAGATGGGTAACAAAGGTGGTATTAAAGCAAAAAGTCCCTTGACTTTATATAAAGGGATGTGTGTGTCACTCGATGCATGTATGTGCACCAAAAGCTTGTTTCTTCCTAACAGTTAGACGATTTGTCGCCAAGTATTTACTCATATATTGAAATAGTCGTAACCGTCTTGAGTAAACATAAAAACTTGCAAGACTTTACTAACATAGATCCAACAAGGATTTTTACTTGTTGGTTGTCATTTAAACAAGTAGCAAAGAGAATACTAGAACAGTGGTCAGCTCTGACACTGTACTTTACTGCTGTAGCTTCGGAATATTACATCCCAACATCAAAGATAGTCCTAAATCAATTGCATACTCAATAAACAAGATGTACCATGCATTTCTAACTTTCATCTTGCCTAACATTAATAAAATGAACCTTGAACTTCAAGCAAAAAGTGCCACAATACATAAACTATAAAGCTCAATCAGTTCTGGGGTTAAGGCGATTCTTGGTTATTTTATCAAGAGAGAAATCCTTAATTCTGAGCACATTTAAAGTCAAAAATACTGATTTTCAATATGGAATCCTGATGAAGAATTTTTAACTATGATGAAGGAGAAAACATTATATGGCACATCAGATGAAGAGACAGTCACTTTTTAGAAGGGTTTTTAGTGTATTTTATTGTATTTGTTTATTTTGAATATAATTAATGAAATATGTTTTCGATTTCATGCCTTTTTAAAAGAGTTGATACTTTTCAACTATGAAACTTGGTATGTTTTAAAAGAATCTGGTAGCCTTGACCCTGACCACCTGTAACCTCTAACCTCTAACCCCTCATACATGAATGTACTATTGATAAAATCATAGCATGTATGAACTATGTATTCTGTAGCGTTATAAATTAGGCGCAATTAGGAGTTCACTTTGCTAACTACAGAAACATGAACAAGTATTTTCATTATCATTAGAGAGTATATACAAACATAGTATATATGGAAAACATCTCTGGATGAAATATAGATAAATGAAAGTATTGCATTTGAGTCAAAATTTCCAAATTGAGTTATCAATAGAAAAAAAACACGTCTTTTGATACCCTGAGTCGAATGAAATAACTTTTTTGTGAATTGTCTCTAAGTGTGTGTATGTTTGAGGGAGAAAGAGAAAGAGTGTGTATAATTGTGTAAGTGCATATATATCATGAGATTTCATATCAACACGTGAAATAATCAATGATCGAACCACAATATGAAATGAGAAAAAAATGACTAAGGCTTTCAGCCACAAGAAGCGGTCTTTGTGGTTTGATCATTTGCATATATATATATATATTGATAGTATATCAACTGTGAAGTAAAAACAAAATAAAAGTTTGTCAGAACTCTTACTTTTATAAAACACTGATTACTTTGGCTGTAATATTGTGATTAAAATTATCAAAAAAACAGAAAATACCGGGTTTTCTAATTTCGTCAATCATTATCTTTTTTGCTATATACAGATATATATATGTCGTGGAAAAGCAGCTTCTGAAAGGGGGGTTTACAATGGTGCTAAAAAAGCCATAATGAATGACTTGTATGTTGGTTATGTTGTCTTTCAAAATTTATCGTCCACTTAAACCGATAAACTGATAAACGATTCCACGAATCAAGAATCAACGAGTTTTACCTTGTTGTATTCCAAATTAATTTTCTTTATCTGTATTTATAAATAAGAATTTTTTTTTTCTTAACTTCGCTATTTGTCATATTTAGTAATTATGAAGAACATTGAACCCACAATTAGTAATGGGTTTATAGTAATCGACTAACTATTGATATTTTCGCTAATGTCATATTTCTTTATTTTTATTTATAAAATAAATAATATATCAGGATGTATTATATATCAGGATACCTTCAACATATATCGATAACATATGGAATACATAATAGCATATATCTTCAGTATATATCGATAACATTCAGTATGATTATGAACAGATGTTACACGATATCTTGAAATGTAAAAATTGATTGATCATTAATTACGGGGGATCACTGATTCCCGAATTACAGTAGACCTCGCAGTACGAGTTTAATTCGTTCCCAGACCGGGCTTGTATTGTGATTTACAATGTATTACGAGGCAATATCCGTATATTGAAATTGATATGAAACAAATAATAAGATTATTTTTTAAACAGAAATGGTGCAATTTGAAAAAAATAAACAATACCGTACATGAAATATGAATATTAAAAATACATGCAAGAAATAATCATGTTTCATTAATCTACTAAACTTAAAGCCGAGACCATCTAGGCGTAGGGAAGACGGTCGCTCGTACTACGCATTTTTACTCGTCGTACGAATTTTTACTCGTCGTACGAGGCAAAATTCTTACGAATGGCTGCTGATAAAGCGAATTGCTCGTACAGGGAGGCACTCGTACTACGAGGTTCTACCATACTTTGGTAATTATTAAATTATGAATTTCTTGATAACTACCGAATTACGAGTTACGAGGGGGGATCTTTTAATCACATTATTAAGTTGACTTTTTTTGTTTTTTTTTGGGCATGATCGGGTTATTACAACAGTAATTCATAATTCAGTTATTACTCCAGTGATTCGCAATTCAGTTATTAACAGAGTAAGTCGTCATTCAATGATTATTAAAGTCATTCGTGATTCAGGGATTACCACAGTAATTCATGATTCAATGATTAGAAAAGTAAGTCGTGATTTGGCGATTACCAGAGTAATTCGTAATTCAGTGATTACAAAAGTAATTCATGATTAAATGATTGCCAAAGTAATTCGTGATTCAATGATTATCAAGTTATTCGTCATTCAATGATTTGAAAGTAATTCGTGATTCGATTATTGCCAAAGTAATTCGTGATTCAATGATTATCAAGTTATTCGTCATTCAATGATTTGAAAGTAATTCGTGATTCGATTATTACCACAGTGATTCATGATTCAATGATAACCAAAGTAAATCGTAATTTGGCGATTACTACAGTAACTCGTGATGAATGATTACCAAAGTAATTCTTGACTAAATGATAACTACAGTAATTCGTGATTAAATGATTACCCGCAGTTATTCCTTTGAAGATTGACAGCATGCAAAGCCGATCAATATGATAGCATGTGAAGCCTTGCTGTTTATAGACGTATCTGTTAGTGATGTTGGATGGGTCAATGATTTCAGGGGCCACAGCAGCTGACGCCCTGTCCATCGGCTACAGGACGACGCTGATTGACGACTGCTGTCGCGGCGTCGACCTGGTCGACATAGAGAAAACCAAGAACACCGTCATCAAGAACCACGGCGTCATTGTCAACTCAAACGAGGTAATCCTCCTTGTCTTTACAACTCATCTGTTATCCCAGAAATTGTTGTATTAGAGGCTTCTGTAAGAAATACGAGGTCTGATCGAAAAGTAAAGGAGACTCTTTGAATTTCACGCGCCCGGTACTTTTTAATTTCAAAATTTCTTTTTGATTGCGTTGATCAGTGGCGTAACAAGGCATTAGGGGCGGCACGTACCAGGGGGAGGGGCATTTTGAGGTGGTAAAAATAGAAAAAATTAAAATAATAAAGACTAACAAAAAAGCTGATATTTTATACAAAATTGAGTTTTTGAGGTCGTAATTGTTTTTATGAATGTAATACTGTTTTTCAATAGATTTTTCCACTCTAATATTCTCAAATTAGAAATATATGGTTTTAAATTTTTCAAAACTATCAATATTTATGTCACATTCATATGTTCACCAGTTTAGACTATATAGCATGTATTGTTTTTATGTGAGAGGCATAAACACATTTATGCCTTTGTTAGACGCATGCTTGCTGTTGAAAAAATAATTACCTGTGTAATAATTTATACCACTTATAAACATTTGTTTGGTCAAGTTGGCTCACCGTTCCCCAACCGTCCACATTTTAAGAGTTTTTGAGCACTATCTATCCCTTTTTGTATACAACGATTAATACAAACTCTCCGCTCTATTAGTTTCAACAAGAAAAAATCACCGAAAAGGTAAACACGAGTCTAACTTCGTCTAGCCTCCGACAAAAAAACAACACATTCTATACAGTCGAAATTCTGAACATATGATCGTGACGAGTGTACCAACACAACAAACAATTTTGAAATTAGTGTTTACAGAGCCCATGATGAATAGCAAAAATCCTTACTTTTTGATCAGACCTCGTAGATCTATATGGGGTAGCCGAATGGCCACGTGCTGTTCTCTGGACTGGTAGGTCCGAATTCAGTTCACACTGTGGTCCTCGACTTATTCACGCGGGAGGTGAATAAATCTGAGGCCATTGTCCCCTGATGAGGGTGTTAAGCCGTCTATCCCAAGCCTGTAGTTTGTCAGGTACTTCTTAATGATCCCTACTCAAAATACACTTGATTTAAGCAAACTTTGGAATACTCAATGTAGAATCATTGTTTGCTATCACAAAGAGCTAATATTTGGCCTATTTGCGTTCCCTTGTGGGACTAACACTGCAAACTCAACTAACCTAACCTAGATATACAAGAAAAGGTGTAGAAAGAAGGAAGGTGAAGCATCCAAACTCTAACCATATCACGACCGGCCAAGTAATCTTATATCCGCATAAATAAACCTCAACCGGAAACGTCCGAACAATCGTAGACCTGATAGGGAACCAGTTTCCAACGGTGGGAATTCGCCCAACACTCAGGATTCCACGGAAACAGCTAAATCATCTTGCAGTACCACTGCATATCGATTGAAGGGACTTTCAATTCTCGGACGCAGTTGTGCCTCCACCAGGACAAGGTGAAACCACATGGGTGGGGGATGCTATTAATAGCCATTATTCAACAGTTTAGCATCATTAGTTCTCCACCGTCACTAGGTAGTATGTACTCATAGTTGGAAACAAAACAAATCTACCCATGCATTAGTGAAAAATTAAAACAACGCATCTTATTTAAATACGTAGTGTCATTATAAAACTACTTTATAAGCATCTTATCCTGTAATATTTCATTATAAGTTTATATTGAACAAAAAACAACTTAAGTTAATTTAAATATTGTTACTAAAATGACTGAGATGAAGTAAATCTGATCATAATTAAAAACTAACTCTTTTGAACCTTCAATAAGTAAAATGTAGGTTTGATAAAAAGAATGATAACCGCGACAGTTTAGAACCTCCCGATACCTGTCCCACTCAACTCGCGCTTAAACTAGTGCTGCCATCTAACGATAGACTTACAAACTAAATACTAACGATTCCTCAACTATTAAACACTAACAGTTGTTTCTGAAATGGAGTTCATCAGAACAAGTGAGATTATGCAATGCATTTTCATTTTCTGTTTTTTTTTTAATTAATTCCATAAATGTAATACTATTTATGGAAAACTTGGTAGTTTTATATTCAAAACAAAAATTGAATACAAATTGAGACATTCAAAAATACACTTATCATCTATAATGTTTGGTTAGAACCGTCTGCAGGAAAGAAAGAGATGGTATCTCTCTTTCTTCTCTCCTAATGACGGTTCGAATCAAAAACTAAATGCTGTAAGTGTATTTTGTCATTTGTTTGTGTAACTCAGTTTTTATTTAACCAATATTGTTTATTATTATTATTATTATAGTACTTATTGGTTATAGAGAGGCTATAACAAAAGAAATGTCAAACTTATAATATAAATAAAAAAATACAATATTTTGTTATTTATAGATTCTAGGAGTGTTATTTTGTATAATAAAGTAATTTTCTTTTTGTTCTGATTTTATAAAAGTCTTTAAATGAGTGACCTCTCGTTAAGTACCATTATTATATTGGTGTATTGTAATATTTTCATCATCTTAAAAAGCAGTTATTTTTATTTTGATGATGGTTGTTTGGATCGAAACTGAATCAAAAATCATCTGTTTTACTCTGTTTACTTTTGTGGTTTATATTATGCAGCATTACTTACTTCATTTCTAAAACTTCCTTCTATTTATATGCAAATAGAATAGATTTTATTTAGAATAACAATGTGACAGCCAGGGTAGCGCAGTGGCAACGTGAAAGCCTGTGGACTGGTAGTACCGAGTTCAATACCCACTTTGGTCCTCGATTTATTCACGCAGGAGGTGAATAAATCTAAGAACTTCGTCTCTCGGAGAGGACATTAAGCCGTCAAAAGATCCCAAGTCTAAATACACGTGAGTTGAGTAATATTTGGACTCTCAATGTAGAATGTTCATGTGTAGCATTACAAAGAGCCAATGTTCGGCCTATGTTTCTTCTCTCGTGGGACTGACACTGCAACCTTACCTAACCTAACCTATGGTATACTGTTATATATATATATAAACCAATTAAAAAAACATAGCACACAGATAGACACAGGAATAACTCACTTCTATATTTCGACCATCGTCGTCATCAGGAGGCGAAGAGTTCCGCAGGAAGGCATGGATGGTCGAAATATAGAAGTGAGTTATTCCTGTGTCTATCTGTGTGCTACCTTTTTTTAATTGGTTTTTATTTAAAAGTCAGTTGGACCGTTTCATTTAATTATTATATATATAAATGTATATGTATATATTGACATGGACCATGTTTCGGCTTTTATGGACCCCTAGGGGTCCATGTGGAGCATGCCGAAAACCCCTTAGACAGATTTTTGGACTCTCGATTCATGTGAATGTATCTAACGTCTGATACATTTAATTCATTTGATAAAAGCAGTATGAATTTTTCTTTAAATTAATTATTCTTATTTATATAATAGATATAGACTATCATGTTTACGTTACATGTTACTATGTAACTGTGATACGTTATGTTCATATTACTAATTTTTTTCGTGAAGTAAGAAAAAATTGTATGAGACAGATATGATGGTACATATTTTTCTGTCGCGGAAGCGAGCTTTTCTTTGGGAGTATCCTGGAGATTTTGTTGCCCCCATCTTTTGTAACCGAGATGAGGCGAAAGTGCTTCCACATAAAAAGGCATCAGCCTGTTTTGTAATTATGTTGCTGTATAACCGAAAGGCTCCTGTACGCCTTATAATACCAAAACAAGTTTAAAACAGAAAGTTTAAAAATATAGTCCATGTAAACAAAATAAACAATGATTGATCTCATGAAAAAACAACTGTTTTTTTTACTATATTTTTTTTTGTAACTATAGGATTATTTTAAAGAAATATTTGTTTGTTTCAGGTAAAAGCTATGGTCGAAGGTAGAGATAGAAGACCTGAGTTGGGTTACAAACTAGCTCTTGAGCTAAAGTCGAGGCAAGAAAATGGCAAGGATATATGAATCATTCCAAAGAGATATGAACAGCCTTGTGTTGTAGGAGGAAGAATGGGGATGGGGTGGGAGATGGAGAGAGAGAGAGAGAGGGTGAGGTGGAGGGAAGAGGTCTGGGGAGGGGGGATGTTCAAAAGTAGGTATACAATCATTGTGAAAGTAAAAACACTATACTTTACTTATAGTAAAGTAAAAAAAAGCGACTAAGTGTCCTTATTGTTATATTTATAATAACAAAAGAAATTAATCATGCTTGTAATAATAAACAGCGTATAGACTAAAGAAAAATATCTACACACACACACACAACACATATACATACACAATCTTCTGATTGAAACACGAAGCACATTCAAACACTTTTAGTACTAATGTCTTCATCAGTATCACTTTCCTGATAAGCCTACAAATGAACTGAATCATCCCCCCCCCCCCAAAGAGGTTTGATGGATCCAATACCGGTTACCAGTGTTCCTCCAATTTTTTTTTTTTTTTTAATAATTGAAACAATTATAATCTATATATATTTTTCTTTTCTTTTCTTTTTGTTTGTGATCTCCACTAATAGTACTTATAATAGCTGTGAAACAGTTAAACTTTAGATAGATTGAGGGAGGAAGTTGCCAGAAGTGAATTATTGCGTCTTCAATAGATATCCAAGGGAATCTATTTTAAGACAGTTGTCGTTAGAGATTATTAAAGTAGTAATGACCGTCCATAGATTAAAAAGATTCCCTAACAAACTAAGTCAGATTTGATAAATAAAAAAAAACTATTAACTAGTACAATAAAGATTGATATATAGTTTTACATGGCATAGTAATTTTTTAATTTATTATAAAAAATGTTATGTATATTCTATTATTGAAATAAAACAGATATTTTACTTTTCAAATCAGGTTATTTTGTTTTGACATTTTTACCAAAAACCCTAGATATGCATGTATCTAACATTTGCTTATTATAATATGGAATACATTGGGTCAGGTGTTTTCTAACAGCTTGCATGCTTGCCTTTAGTCCTGAAGGTGATAGGTTCGAGTCCGGCTCATCATCTTCTATTATTTCCTATTTGTTGCATGCTTGCCTTTAGTCCTGAAGGTGATAGGTTCGAGTCAGGCCCATCATCTTCTATTATTTCCTATTTGTTGCATGCTTGCCTTTAGTCCTGAAGGTGATAGGTTCGAGTCAGGCCCATCATCTTCTATTATTTCCTATTTGTTGCATGCTTGCCTTTAGTCCTGAAGGTGATAGGTTCGAGTCTGGACCATCATCTTCTATTATTTCCTATTTGTTGCATGCTTGCCTTTTAGTCCTGAAGGTGATAGGTTCGAGTCAGGCCCTATCTTCTATTATTTCCTATTTGTTGCATGTTTGCCTTTAGTCCTGAAGGTGATAGGTTCGAGTCTGGACCATCATCTTCTATTATTTCCTATTTGTTGCATGCTTGCCTTTAGTCCTGAAGGTGATAGGTTCGAGTCTGGACCATCATCTTCTATTATTTCCTATTTGTTGCATGCTTGCCTTTAGTCCTGAAGGTGATAGGTTCGAGTCAGGACATCATCTTCTATTAATTCCTATTTGTTGCGTATTCAAAAAGTTATGCCTTTAGTCCTGAAGGTGATAGGTTCGAGTCTGGACCATCATCTTCTATTATTTCCTATTTGTTGCATGTTTGCCTTTAGTCCTGAAGGTGATAGGTTCGAGTCAGGCCCATCATCTTCTATTATTTCCTATTTGTTGCATGCTTGCCTTTAGTCCTGAAGGTGATAGGTTCGAGTCAGGCCCATCATCTTCTATTATTTCCTATTTGTTGCATGTTTGCCTTTAGTCCTGAAGGTGATAGGTTCGAGTCAGGCCCATCATCTTCTATTATTTCCTATTTGTTGCATGCTTGCCTTTAGTCCTGAAGGTGATAGGTTCGAGTCTGGACCATCATCTTCTATTATTTCCTATTTGTTGCATGCTTGCCTTTAGTCCTGAAGGTGATAGGTTCGAGTCAGGCCCATCATCTTCTATTATTTCCTATTTGTTGCATGTTTGCCTTTAGTCCTGAAGGTGATAGGTTCGAGTCAGGCCCATCATCTTCTATTATTTCCTATTTGTTGCATGCTTGCCTTTAGTCCTGAAGGTGATAGGTTCGAGTCCGGCTCATCATCTTCTATTATTTCCTATTTCTTGCATGCTTGCCTTTAGTACTGTAGGTCACAGGTTTAAATCCTGACAATTATGCTCTATATCTGTCATATGGAAGATGGTAAATTTCCAGAGTCTATACCAATCCTTTTTCATTTATAAAGTTCACTTTTGTAACTTCGCTCAAGCCTTATCTCACACAGTATTCTGCATTCTCTATGATTTCTGTCAAAAATGTGAAATTGTGACAACAACTAATTTTTAGTGGTCTAAACTCAAATATAAGGAAACATATTATCAAACTCATTTACAATAATACTTTTATTTTTTTTAGTGTGGCTCTCTGAGTTTTATCAATTACAATCAAAATACAATCATTGTTATAGTATAATCCAGCAAGTTACTACATTACTTTTTATTTGGCGTGTACGATTTTTTATCAAATATTCAAAAGACCTCAAAAATCGTTAAGCAATATTCATATTTAGAAATAATTTACGATAATTTTAATGTTTGTATCACCAGATTGGAATACTGGTTTAAAGTTAGTATTAGTTTTAACACAAAATACTAAAATCTACCTTTCCCGTGCTTGATTATTGCCTAAAGCCAAAAATAGCGTAAATGACTAAATGCTTGTAACTTATCATTAAAATGCATTTTTAATTAAAAGTCGTGGCGTTTTAATTTTTACATTGTGGCGTAGCAAGAGAGTGGTGGTCCGCCAAGGGCGGCATTTTGAGGGAGTAAAAATAGTAATACAACAAAAATAATAAAAAGTGGACAACAAACTGAAATTGTACACCAAAATGAGTTTTTAAGGTCCTAATTATGTTTGTTTTATTTCTGTAATACTAATTATAAACGGATTTTTAAACTATAATAGTTGCGAATTAAAAAAAAATATTTTAAATTTTTCAAAACTAGTTTTTTAAGGGGTTTGAAACTTATTATATTTGTTTGCGTAGTCTGTTAAATTAAATTAACTTTTTTTTTTATTAGAATTATACGTTTTTAATTTGAAAAATCTTTGGTTTTCTTTGATGATAACTTGTATGATACATCTTTGATTGTATGTATGTATACAATCACATACTGTAATGAGATGAAAGTCTGGGATTAATGACAGCAGTCTAAAATCCATGAATATAAATATTTTGAGGACTTTCTGGAATTTTGAAGTTTAACGGGTTATCATCGGCCAACGGTGGTGGGGGGGGGGGAATTTTTATGACCGCCTCCGGAGGCAAAAATAGTTGCTACGCCATTGTAGGATTGTAATATAACATTGTATGACTCTTACCCAGCCACAGTGAGGCACATGTTCAAACGATGCTTTCAGTGGAGATTGAAATCTGAATATCTAAAAAGCACATTTCTTCCATCATGTTTATACTTCGTAGCAGCCAACTAAAACAAGGCTATGTAACTCAAATGTGTTTAGAGTAGAGATCTTTAACGAGTACCTGTTATCGTACAGGCTCAGGACCGACAGCTTAACGTCTCTTCCGAGGAAGGACTTACTCAGATTTATTCAGTTACTGCATGAATAAATGGAGAGACAAAGTGGGTGGGTATTGAACCACGAATCTACCAGTCCAAAGGAGAGAAGTTCTCACTGAGCTACCCTTGCATCTCGAGAACATAAAACTAGGGAGCAGTATGATGAACGTTATACTTTTACACAGTAATGCCTTTGTAGTCTAAGAATGATATGCACTTTACATATAAAACTAATTAACCGATAGCACTAAGTTATGTTTTAAAAAAAAGAAGAAGAAAAGACATGGAGGACAGGTTAGCTCAATAGTAACGTTCTCGACTTCTGTTCATATACTTCAATCATTAAAAGAGACTGAAGTCCTCTTTTATTGTATGTAAAAAATACGTATAACAACCTTTAAGATATACACAAAAGGTGTAAATAAATTAGTTAACTATATTAGTTGAAAAATCGTCAAAAGAGAAAAAATGTGGAAAGTGTACACCGGTGAAGAGACCTTTGTTAATCATAACAAGCCAGTTTCTCTATTTTATACATTAATTAATTATTTAATGGAAACGTTAGATCTTATTGCATAATTCGAATTGTATAGGTTCATAAACTATTCTTTGAAAAAAATTTGTGATACAATGTTCTTAATAATTATACGAAAAATAATTTAAGAAATATAGAAGTTTAGGTAATATAATGAGCGTATAAAGTAAGAAGGTTCTCAATACTGGCAACTCTGATTGAAACCTCTTTGTCTGTTATAAAGGATTGTTTATCAAAAGGATGTCGACAATCCTGACAATTAAAGAAGGTAAGTCATTTTTATCTTTAATTGTAAGAAAATTAATTAAATACAATTTTGTAATAGTTTTTAATGTATATGTTAGTACAAATCTATGGTACGTCTACTTTTTTTTAAGGAAAGGTAACTTCTACTTCAGTAAATAACTTAGACTTTACCTACTTAAAAACAATTGTTAGCCTTACAGGGCTTTCCTATTCCTGATCTATTGATAGTCTTACAGGCTCCAGGCTTTCCGTCTTATATTACAACACCAAATAATTAAAAAAATTATGGCTTCATAAACAAAGGTTAACAACTCAATTTCATGAAGTACCAAAATACTAAGTAGCATATTTAAAGTAAGACGTAAATATACTTTAAAAAATGAAAACGCAAAACTTGGAACGTTCAGATTTCCACCTTGTCGCAATATTATAATCAAATTAGATAATTACTGAACATACTGATAAGGAAACATAAAGTCTTCCATCTGGTATGAACTTGAAAAATATATAACAATTTTTCGTTTTGCTTATAGCTGGTACTCTACTGGTTTACATTATGTTAGATATATATATTTTTTTATTAAAATCATATTTGATAAATAAAGAACTGTAATTCAATTACAGTCAAATAAGGTTTAGTAGTCAATAATCTTACTATATACGTAAAGTGGATTGTCCTGACCTCTATTAATGGGAGAATTGTGATTCGTAATTTTATAATTTGTAGTTTTTTCTTCATTGTCAACAAAACTGACATGCAACTGGAATTGGGTATTCGTCTACGATACAGCTGACATATGTTGTATATTTTTCAAGTTCATATCGCATGGAAGACTTTATGGTTTCTTATTACTTATGCTTCATTTGTTGGTAAATCCAGTAGTTATCTATTTTGATCATAATAGTTGGTGACCAGGTGGAAATCTAAACGTTGAAAGTTTTGACCTTTTCATTTTTTAAATACATTTCAAACATCATTGATGCTTCACAGTTCCAGTAATTTATGTGACATTGCTACAACAAGTAGCCTTTTTTGGGAACTGTAGTATCACCACAACATTCTTACTACTTTACCAATCTTTGTTCATTTGAAAATTTTGATTTTCAAAGAGAGAACAGTTTGAACATTAGTGTATTTAATCATAAATGTAACAGGAGTAGTTAAAATGTGCTTTACCAATAGAACTGGTACATTGTAATAATTAAAATTCATCGTTTTGGACTGTGATAGGTTAGGTTGCAGTGGTAGTCCCACGTGAGAACACACATAGGTCAAATATTGGTCATTTGTGATGCCATACAGTGAACATTTTACACTAAGAGTCCTGACATAATTCGAGTGTATTTAGAATTGGGATTTTTACAAGTACCTGACATCATAGACTGTACTTAACGTAGACGGACAGGCTTAACGTTCTCTCTGAGGGACGACGTGGTTAACGTGGTTAATCTTAGGATAACTCCAGTATAATGACATCATGGGCCGGTGAAGGCAATTGTTGATGTCTCAATGAAGTGTGATTATTATACTAATTATTTTCTAAACGCTAATCAAAGCGTTTCATTCACCTACCGTTTGAATAAATCGAGGGCCAGAGTGGGTATTGAACCAAGGATGTACCAGACCACAGGTGAGAACGCCCTCCAGGTTTTATCTAACTTTATTTATTTTTTAACAAAACGTAAAGTGCTATCAGTCAATTAGTTTTTTATGTAAAGTGTATATGATTCTTAGACTATAAGGGCGTTACTGTGTGAAAGTATAATGTTCAGTATAATGCTCTGTAGGTTTATGTTCTCGAGAAAGGGCCAGTGGGAACTTTCTCACCTCTGGAGTGGTAGATTCGTAGTTCAATACTCCCTCTGTCCCTCGATTTATTCATACGGTAACTGAATAAATCTGAGTAAGTCCTTCCTCGGAAGAGACGTTAAGCTGTCGGTCCTGAGCCTATACAATAACAGGCACTCGTTAAAGATCCCTACTCTAAACACATTTGAGTTAGGCAAAATTTAGGACTCACAATGTAGAATCTATCTTCTTTGTGTGGTTTCAGAAAGGACCAATGTTCCACGTATGTGCGTTTTATCAGGGACTGCCACTGCAACCTAACCTAACCTACCACAATTTTCAACCACTTCATACATCCCCCCTTGTTTATTATACAAAAATACAAAGTTATTGAGGTTATGAGACTACAGTGTAGTCTCTCACTCTGTATTACAGTAGAGTTAATCTACATTCTTAAAACTGAAAAAAAAAACAACTCTACAGCTATTGAGTACCTGATCTACATGACTCGCTACTGTATTTTCAGTTTTTTTGTAATTGTCACTGGACTTAGCTTCAGAATCGTATTAGATTAATCTAGTCTCAGGATATTTCTAAACACTCTGACCACTGCTAGTCAATATCATGCTATTACTTACTGATGTATGATTTAAGGTTCCTAATTTTTGTGTTCTTCCTTACAGAAGAGTGTGACCTTTTCAGCCAAATTAAAATCGAAAATAGTCCTCCTCATCTAATCTGCTCAGGTAAATACCTCTTATCTATAGTTCAGGTTTCTAATTTTATTGTATCATATTGGAATTTCATTATTTTCTAAATTATTTCCAGCCTAGATGAAAAATAATTAAATTTACAGTTTTTTTTTCTCTTTTATTACTTTACTATAAGTAAAGGAAATTACTTCTATGGAAATTTTTCCTTCCATAGAAGTTCTTTATGAAATTTAATGAACAATAGTCCGGGACTTTACAAACTAGATGAAATATTAATAAAAGAAATAAGTAAGCAGATCAAGACTCCTTCAATTTTAGGAACATTAAATTCAGACAGGATTTAATGAAGACTTCAATCAACCAGGTTAACTTGTTATTATATTTTTTGTTTGGCCTTCATTTATGCTCTAATGATGTACCGCAACAGCCTTAGCAGCTATTGTAATTAGCCGCCGACTCCATATTTCCGTTGAAGAAGTATGTGCGCGGTTAATGCATGGGATATATAAGTCATTGAAAATGGTTCCAAGGACTAGCTGTACTAGGGTTTCTTACAAGTACGAATATTACTAAGTACCGTATGTTTCCGCACTATAAGGCGGTCAAACCTAAGAAGCCTGGTCAATTTATTCAAAAGCTACCATGCGCCTTATAATCCGTGCGCCTTATTACTTGGATCAATATGAGCCGCAACAGTCTCGCAATAAGGTAAGCATCTCCGACTCCATCTTCCCCCGTAGAAGAAGTAGTGCTCGGCTGGCATTACTGATATATAACGGCGCTTCACTGTTCCAAGGAATGAAAGGGTATTTTAAAGTAAAGAACTGACAAGTCTTGTTCGCACGCGTCATTAACAAGACAGTGGTGCTTTATTCATTATTCACAGCCTCTACGTATTCCCTTAGCGCAGGCAACGTCTGATAAGGACTGCATAACGTAATCTGAGCCCAGAGTGCCTCTACTGCTAGCGACATTACTTATATAACGGCGGTGCATTTCCATTTGTGTATTTCAGTAAAGACCCTGAAAAGCTCCTATTAAGAGACACGCTTACAACGCCTTACAATTCTTTAGCGCAGCACCGTCTAATGGATGCATAACGTAACCAGCCTCTACTAGTAGCGCCTTATAATACGGTAAGCACTTTTGTATATGAAAAAGTTGGTAAATACGCCATTCATTGAAGGTGCGCCTTATAATGCGGTGCGCCTTATAGTGCGGAAAATACGGTAACACTTTTGTTATTTGGTCTACACAATAAAGTACATCTGCTATAGTTGACATGTTTCGAATGATCAAAATTCATCACCAGGACGTGAATTCTTGGGTGAATTTTCTGGTTTATTATATATGCAAAGTGAAGATAGTGGAGGAAGTTTAAAATAAGCTGATCGTTAATCCTGTGGAGTGAGTGGCCTCTCGACCTGAGTTACTACCTGCAAGGGTTTCTGGATGCCCTTCATAAGAATTAAAAAGCTTTAAAATTCAGCTACTATTTTTAACTTGAATATTTAGGAGTGGTTTCAGTTTTTGAATAATATGGCTTCTAAAATTCTCAGTGTATGGAAGTTCTTTCTTTCGTTTGTTATTTTAGTATTTGTAACCAGGATCTCTCGGGTCAGTTTAACGTTGTGTTTGTCTTGCATATGTTTTTTGGGTGCTCCAGACGTAAAGGGAATGGAGTCTTCCTGATAGGGGACAGTAGTCATACCAATGTACGAGTGTTTTTTACAGTCCCCATTAGTGTATATACAATCGTACACTAGATTTGTTTCCTCTAAAGGTGAGCTTTTGACTAGGTTGTTATTTTTTATAAACAGACGACTCACAGGTGGGCTTTTATAGTAAGTGACCAGTGTTAGTTTTTTCATTCAAGTTTTTGCAGCTGACTTTCCTTACAATGTTCCTTATCATTTTCTTTTAATACTTTTTCATCAATCTTGTGTTGTTTGGAATACTGGTTTTCGTAATAAACTATGTACTATTGTTTGTCTATCCCCATTAATTTGTTTCTCTCTTCTTACATGAAGGTATTCTTTCAAAATGTTATTAAAATTTTGAACACAACAACAAAGTTGAAATTAGAATGCACAGAGCGCGCAAAATTCAAAAACTGTCCTTACTTTTTGATTACACCTCGTATGGTAGTGGGATTCTTTAAGGAGTACCTGATACATCGTATAGGCTCGGGACAGACGGATGAAGGTGACCTTGAAGTGAACTCGGGGCAGTTTTTATGTAGTTTCATATTCTAATAAGTCATTGTATTGTTCAATAGCTTAGACCAGGGGTCCACAAACTTATCAATGTAAGGGCCACATTATATACTTCACACATTTATGCGAGCCTGAGGAATAAATAAAAAAAAGTAATCAGTGACAGTAATTTAATTTCCTCAAATATTAGAGTATAAACATGGAAAAATTAAAAGATATCTTGTTGGAAAAAATCAGAGTCAACTATACAGATTCTTGTCTTTAGTCTTATGAAATCAAATTAGTGTGACGAATGATACTGTCGTTTTGACTTCAAAATTTCATTAAAATCAGTGTCGTGCTTCACATTATAACGAGAGAGGGAAACTGACTCAGGCTTAGCGCCACCAGTCAGCAGCCCCAGCTTTGAATAATTCAAATTATTTTTTTAAGGCTACCACATAGGGATTTGTTTCTCGGGCCGGATGTGGCCCGTGGGCCATAGTTTGGAGAGCTCTGGCTTAGACTATGTTAAATGATTGACTGGCATTTTACAAAAGTAATAAGTATAAATTGAAGTAACTAGTAATAAGGTTCAGTAGTGTTGTTCATGAATGTTACTGTATTAGCATTGTTTGTATGCCTGTATGATGTTTATCACTTTCAATTGTTTAATGTTTTGTATGTTGAATTTCAGGTGAAGACAGTAGGATACGCGTTGACTGCACGAAAGGAGAGCAGCAACATGTTATTAGGAAATCAGAACTAGATAATGATGACGTCATGTGTGGGGACAACCAACAAACAGTCAGTACAGTCAGTTGGAATGTAAAGACAGAAGACAATGATGACGTCACGAGAGATGGCAGTCAGCAAACAATTAACTGGAATATAAAGACAGAAGGTAATGATGACGTCATGAGAGATGGCAGTCAGCAAACAATTAACTGGAATATAAAGACAGAAGACAATGATGACGTCACGAGAGATGGCAGTCAGCAAACTATTAACTGGAATATAAAGACAGAAGACAATGATGACGTCACGAGAGATGGCAGTCAGCAAACAATTAACTGGAATATAAAGACAGAAGACAATGATGACGTCACGAGAGATGGCAGTCAGCAAACAATTTACTGGAATATAAAGACAGAAGGTAATGATGACGTCACGAGAGATGGCAGTCAGCAAACAATAACTGAATATAAAGACAGAGCTATGAAGACGTCACGAGAGATGGCAGTCAGCAAACAATAACTGGAATATAAAGAACAGAAGGTAATGATGACGTCATGAATGATGACAAACAACAAACAATCAGCTTTGAAATGAAACGAAAAGAAAACAACGATAGTTCTGATTTAAAAAAGAAATTCGAAAAAAGAAGAGATTAAAAAGAGAATCTCCACCAAATAAAAAAAATATAACCTGGTTTAAGAATACTGGAGGAGTAAGTATTTCAGTTGTCTCTGGAGGGATTAAGGAAAATAGCAAAGTATTTACTTTCATCAGGGAGGATGATGATAATACTGAAGATGTGTTCAAGTGTTACTGCTGTCATCAGGAGTTCAGTGAAGAGGATGACTGGCAACGCCACATGTGTCAGTATTATAACTACAAGGGTTGTTTTCCGAAGAAAGAGACATTGATGTTTGATGATTTCGGTGAAGAGATAGTGTCTGATTTGGGTAGAATGTTTAAGTGTAATGGATGCCAGTATGTGAGTAAGAAGAAGAACGATGCGATGACTTCACTATGAAGCACGCCACTTGAGGCGAAGACTGCCTTGTGCTATTTGCCCCAGTAAAGTGTTTGTGTGTCTACTGTACCTAAGACTGCATGTAAGAGGAGTTCATGCTCCCAGCACGGTTATATTGTACTGTAATGACTGCGAATACACAACCACGACAAAGAACTACTTAAGGAGTCATATATTGAATGCTCATTCTAAAAATACATTTCTTTTAAAATGCCCTTTTTGTAATTATACAACATATGTAAACACAAATCTACGCCATCATATGAGATACACGCATTTAGAGCAGACGAAACGATGGAAGTGCGAGCAGTGTGCCTATGAAACAAAAGGCAAAGGGGCACTTGTTCGACACAGAACATCGCAGCATACTATATCAATATATAAATACACTTGTAAGACCTGTAGAAAGCCTTTTAAAACACATTCGAACCTTTATAAGCATCGCCGATGGGAACATTCGGACAAGATTAAGTTCAGCTGTGCTGATTGTAGCTATTGGTCGAATAGAAAAGACGTTTATTTCAGTCATTTAAATATAAAGCATAAAAATCGATTAGAGTTTGAGTGTTGCGAATGTGTTAAAGTTTGTAAGAGCAGCGAACACTTTCAGAATCATGTGTACACTGCCCATGATCCATTTAGGATTGTTTGTTATTGCGATTTGTGCCCTTATCAAAGTCATTTTAAATATAGAATGCAAGATCATATGCAGCGAAGACACAACAACATTATATTGAAATGTAAAGGATGCCCTTATCAATCAACCTGTAAATATAACTTGAAAAGGCATATTCGCAGAAAACACGATATTAACAGTGCTGCTGTTTATTGTTCTTACTGCGGTTTTAAATCGGATCAGAAACCGAATTTAAAAAGGCATATTCTAGCAAAGCATATGAAGATAATATACTGATTATGTGCAATGACTCGTGAAAGAGGTGTTACTTATTAAAGATGGATGTTTCATTCACTATTAATGATTCCTAGTGACTTCACTGTGGTGGGTATTCAGTTTTGACATTTATATATGTCAGCGATCAAGAGATATCTCATTGAAGATGGATGTGTCATTCACTATTAATATGATTCCTTGTGACTTCACTGTGGTGGGTATTCAGTCTTGACATTTATATATGTCAACGTTCAAGAGATACTCATTGAAGATGGATGTGTCATTCACTATTGATATGATTCCTTGTGACTTCACTGTGGTGGGCTATTCAGTCTTGACATTTATATATGTCAACGTTCAAGAGGTACTCATTGAAGATGGATGTGTCATTCACTATTGATATGATTTCTTGTGACTTCACTGTGGTGGGTATTCAGTCTTGACATTTATATGAGATACTCATTGAAGATGAATGTATCATTCACTATTGATATGATTCCTTGTGACTTCACTGTGGTGGGTATTCAGTCTTGACATTTATATATGTCAACATTCAAGAGATACTCATTGAAGATGGATGTGTCATTCACTATTGATATGATTCCTTGTGACTTCACTGTGGTGGGTATTCAGTCTTGGCATTTATATATGTCAACGTTCAAGAGATACTCATTGAAGATGGATGTGTCATTCACTATTGAATGATTCCTTGTGACTTCACTGTGGTGGGTATTCAGTCTTGACATTTATATTTGTCAACATTCATCTTGAAAAACAAAAATATTTGTGGTGAAGGTTTAAAACAGTCATATTCTTTAAATAGTGCCTGTCTGTAGCAGATGAAAGACTTTTGATGTCTTACCATGCCCGTCCTTTACCTGCTTGCCTATTGATTCTTTGATTTAATCAGCCATCATTGATGTATGCTGTAGGCAAGGATTATATTCACGATTCCGTAATTATGTTCTTGATACAAGTGACGACATTCTGAAAAGAATGAAGCCACATAGATACCTCAAGAGACAGGTCTTTGAGGATGGCCTGACCATAAAACTTGGAGACCCCTCGTTGACAATGACTGTAGAATTTCTAAAACATACATGTTCTTTAAAGAGCGCCTATCTGTAGAGTTGTATGCCACTTGATGCCTATGCATCCAATAGAATTTGTCGTTGATCAGAATCCGAATATCGTAGACCCAGATTAAAGCACACAACGCGATTCATGCATTTAGTGTTCATCGTCAGGTTACATCTGCCTCAGTAAAGTTGTGTGTTGACTAATGACTACTTTAGTTAACGTCACCCTGCTGGGGAAAAGGTAACCTGACGATGAACACTAAGTGTTCGAAACACGGTATGTAAAGACTTGTGTTTCTTTTCCACACTAATCATCAGTAAATATCACACAATAACTGCTTGCGTACCTCGTGAACTTTTTCTAACTATCAGTTTTTCCAAATCTTTTTAAATTTTGCATTTTCATATAATTGGAAAAGTCTGGAAACGTGATTTGGTATTAATTAAAGATAATTTGAAGAAAAGTTTACCTTTTAAATTTTCTTTCTTATTCCATCTTATGTAGATTTGATGAAAAATATTGGAAACAAGTTGAAAATTTTTCATGAATGGAAACTGAGAAAAAAAATACTAAAACTTTTTTTTTTTTAAAAAAAACTTTAATGCAAGTTCTATTAAACTGGATCAAAGGCAACGCTCATAATATTTCATTTGTTTAAATAATTATATTCATTATAGAACATGATTTAAAGTATTGATAATTAGGTTTTTTTTATTCTATTGTTGAATTAAATACTGTGATTTTGCTAATAGCATTTATTAACCATGACGTTTTCTCTTTATGCATTATAGGTAAATTAATAATTTTCTTAGAATGTTGTCTTCTACCATATGTCTACATTGATGGGACCAGATAAAATCAACTGCTTCACCACGAATAACTGTTCCTTGTAATCCTCCATTTAACGCCTTTCTATTTCTTAGATAAATAAATAATTTTACTTTTTAAAATACCATAGACTGACAATAAAAAATAAAAGAATTATTTTAATAATTTGATAGATAAACGCATTCTTATCACAAAATGTATAATAGATAGTACCATATATTGATATTTTTTTTGTAAATATCAAGAATTATAATTAATTAATGTAATTTTTGACTTTACAAAAAAATTTAGCAAAACATGAATATTCAGATAACTTTTAAAAGAAGTAGGTATAGAGTTTACTTTTATTAACTGATAATATTCCGACTAATTAATTTAAAACATATATTGATTATATATCTTTCATTTATTAAGAAATCGTTTAATAAATTTTTTTTTAAATATTAAATTAATGTTTATATAAGAAAACCTGAAAAGAAGGGGTTATTTTAAAATGAAATAATTTAGGTGGCATTGATTAGACGACGGTAAAGCTTATTCATTGTAAAATGGCGCCAATACACTTCCTAGTTCAGTCTTCCGCGGCCATTTAAACCTGTTTCTTGTGTGACCAGTTAATTCTTTAAATAATACATCAAATAGTAAGTACAAATTCCTTCATAACTTACTTATGTATTCTAATGATTACGTGATTAGTTTAATGTTAAGTATTATTATTTTCATAATTAACAATTAAATAAACCGATACCACAAACCATGTAAACTAAACGCGTAAAAGATTTTACAATTACTCACTAGTATCTTTCGATTGTCTAATCATCAGGTAGAAAAATGTAACTCGTCACGAAGAAAAGCGACTTTTATGTAATTTATTATTTTACATTTTATGTAATTATGTAAACTCTGGAATTATTTTCATAAAAATAATTAATTCGTACAAAATTACTAAATATTCAGTACGAATGATAAAGCTTTGATTAGACTTATTTTGAGTTATTTTAAAGTTTATAGACTAAATATGCTCTAGCGAAAATAATTGAAAATACGTAATAGTAGATTATTTACATTCACGAACTTATATTTATAAAAATCAAGGGTATGTTTGTTCCGTTTGTTTTTGAGAAATGTCCAAATTTCTCAAACGTGGACAAATGTACAAATTCATTTCAAAATTTGAAAGGCATTAATTACATAATTCGAGATGTAACAAAAATGAATGCCAATCAAACATACCATTTCTTATGCTTTAAGTGTTATGATGGATTTGTTTAACAAAATACTCTAATCAATCGATATGTTGCAACCTTCGACAAAACTTAACATCAATTGTAGATTTTCTTGTGTATATAAATAATATTATCTCTGGGTAAAATTGAAGTATGTGGAATACTTCTTTCGTTCTATAGGAAAGCTGCAAAGTTGTTGACAAATATTCAGTTATTTCACTTTTCTAGTCTAATGTAATGAACTTTTCTAGTTCATATGTATACTTTTTATAATTTTCAAACTTCCAGTTATAAAATTTTTAAATTATACTGAAAAGCCTTCTTTGAATTTGATTTGTGTATACAAACCTGGTTGATTATTGATATATTTTTTCTCAATATATATTTATAGCAACTTTATAACAGAGTACAGCAGGCAGGAAAAGGCTGTATATATGTATATGTATAATTTTAAATGTTGGTAGCAGTCCTTCCTTTAAGCACATATTATTAAAAAGTGTAACTATAATTTACAGAAACTTGATAAGTTTCTCTGTCTTCCTGAGTAATGTTTTCGCTGTTGCATCCAAACTAGTTAACATACTTCCTAAAGTCTACATGTTTCAACTCTTTCCTACACCTATCTTCGAGACGATAATGATTCTCAAATGTTTTTCCTTTCATATAGGCAAGGTAGAGTCAATTAAGAGGGATTAAGGTTGATTTTCACAGCTGCAGGTGAGTGGCCTACAGAGAGATGTTACTACCTGGGCCGGGTCTATTTAGCATTGTGTAAACCCAAACAAGTTCAACATTTTATGGCTATCTGTATATTGATATGTGGTTTCGTTTTTTGTATACATTGAGCTTCAATAATTTTGAAGTCTGTGATGATCTCTTTCCTTTTTTTTATTATTTTAGTATCTGTACAATAATTTCTCTTGTTAATTTTGCTCCAAGTGCTTCTAGGCAGCTCCAGATATCAGATGGACTGTGAGCCTTCTTGACAGGGTGGTAGTGGTTACTCCAATGTACGAATCAACTAAGGCTATCGACCATGTCCCTACTCTATAATTAGGTGAATGAAAGCTGTCTCATACCAGATTTGTTTATCATATTTTCCATCGCGCGATGGATGGTTGTTTAGCGATATGTTTTAGCTGTGTTGTAAACAATCTACTTGAATGTTGTTTAGTTTAGCTGTGCTCCGGAAGGTTAGTGACTGACACTATGTTTAAACATTACAGATAGGGTCATGTATATCATCAGAAGCATATTAGATTGAGTTACAGGTATTCTCCGTAAGTCTAGTAAATTACACTGCATCTTTAATCATTAAAGATTTTGTATCGTGTACATCATCAGGAGCATTATTAGATTGAATATAGTCTTGTTTAGGTATCTCGGAAAGTCTAATGATTGACATCGTATCTTTGAACATGGCAAATTTTGGATTATATATATCATCAGGAGTATATTCCATTGAGTATAGTCTTATATAGGTATACTATGGAAGATATGTAATTGACACCACATATTTAAACATTACAGATTTGGATAATACATATCATCAGGAGTCTATTAGATTAAGTATAGTCTAGTTTAGGTATGCTCCGAAAGGATAGTGATTGGTACTGCATGCCTAAAACATTTGGATCATGTGCATCATCAGGAGCCTATTAGATTGAGTTTCGTTTAGATATCCTCCGGAAGAGTAGTGATTAACACTGCGTGTCTAAACATTACAGATTTTAGATAATATTCATCATCAGGAGTCTATTCGATTGAGTATTGTCTATTTGAGGTACGCTCCAGAAAGCTATTGATTGAGACCACATATCCAAACATTACATATTTTGGATGATGTACATCATCAGGAGCCTATTAGATTTAGTTTCGTTTAGATATCCTCCGGAAGAGTAGTGATTAACACTGCGTGTCTAAACATTACAGATTTTAGATAATATTCATCATCAGGAGTCTATTCGATTGAGTATTGTCTATTTGAGGTACGCTCCAGAAAGCTATTGATTGAGACCACATATCCAAACATTACATATTTTGGATGATGTACATCATCAGGAGCCTATTAGATTTAGTTTCGTTTAGATATCCTCCGGAAGAGTAGTGATTAACACTGCGTGTCTAAACATTACAGATTTTAGATAATATTCATCATCAGGAGTCTATTCGATTGAGTATTGTCTATTTGAGGTACGCTCCAGAAAGCTATTGATTGAGACCACACATCCAAACATTACATATTTTGGATGATGTACATCATTAGGGGCATATTCAATTGAGTGTAGTCTTGATTAGGTATGGTCCGGAAAACTGGTGACTGTCACTGCATATCTAAACACATGGTTGACATTTGACACCTTTATTAGTAATTATGAATTAATAATAATTTCATTCGTATTAATTATTGAAAAACAATGGTGAACATATTTACGACCTTATTTTATTGTATATCCATCGCTAGTAATTATTATTATAACTTTGTGATACACATTTAATTTGATTAATCATAAAAGTTGAGTATCTGAGTGATTCGATGATGTATAAGTCATCATTGATGATTAGTAGAAGAACGAATTTTAGTCGTGCAATGTCCTTGTTATTAATTACTGAAAAAAGATTATAAGCAAATTTTCGTGATGACTAGCCTGCTATACTTTTAACGTAGTGTTTTAGTGCGGCAGTTTATGATAAATAACAAACTACCTCCTAATACACAATTTATTTACAAATCCATAAAAATTATAAATAACATGAATCTCTATACGACGTTCAATACGACTATTAAATGTGAAAGGTTTTCCTGTTGGTCCATGAAGTAATGGATTCTATGTACACAGGCGGTGAATGGCTGCAGGTTTGCCCAGTGGTCTAGGCTACTCGTTCATCAGTTCCTGTAGTTGTAGTTGTTATTGTACTGGATTGGTTTCCTTGCTCGGTTCTTTACCATGCTGCTAATATCAATTGTTTCTCCGTTGGCTTTAACATACCTGAAACATATTCATGACTTGAATAGACTATAAAACTTCGTGTACTCTACTAAATGCTATTGAGAATATATGTGCTGTCATAATGACGTATTCATTTCAAAATGAATTGTAATGATGGTGTAATTATTGTGACTTTGATTTGTAGCTATAATATAAATGAAGTAATTAGATATGCCCAATTATCAATTTGATACAGCTCTTGTAGTAAGTAGCAATTCAGACGGATGTACAGATACTGTACAAGAAGACATTCTCTATTATACAATAGGACAGCTTATGTTTTGAAAACTCACTCATCAAACCTACTTAATTATATCGAAACAAACCCTAATCTCTTGTGGCTAAGTGGTGAATTTTAACTGAAGTAGACAGGTTATGCAGCCTTAAACTTATTCAGTGCTTCAGTAAACATGGCCATATGGCGTCCAGTTTACTCACAACAAATGGTGAACCAGCAACATTTTATCAAGTTGATCTAGGGGGAACCAATTACTAGCTGGTTACTATTTGAAGAGTTGTAAATCAGAAGGGTCTAAGATGATTTATTGTCGAGCTAGTTGTTTCAATTGGATCTGCAGAGGGTCCCGAGTAACAATCAGAAGCATCTATGTCAGTAGTATTCGGGTTTAGTTACTATTGCGGCCAACAGACTGCGCAGGGAGTAACTCACTGTGGGAATCGTCAGGCGCCTAGTAATGATACACGCCGAATTGAGTTAGGCTGATGCAATCATCGATTAATCAAAATATTGCAAAATGTCTGATTTGATTTGTAAACAGCACTGTTGTGATACATAGACCTTGGGGAGGCTCAGATGTCAGTTGGACTGTTCTGAGTATCTTGACTCTTCGGTTCTTAGACCCTTCAGCAATGTTCCAAGTTCATAACGGCATAATTTATGATGTCATCATATTAATCAAGCAGTGTTTGTTAGACAAATAAACTAAGTTCGAAACAATAATTAAGCCTACTAAAAATAAGAAAAGCAACCATTTTGATCGTTTTATGCAAAGATAGTCAATTTCCTAAAAACAAAGTTTTTGGTATTTAGACCCTTTTGATTTTCAATCTTCTCTTATGGATTATCATACCAATTTCATTAATAAAAAATAAATAGCCTATTTGAAACCTGCAAGAAACTTATAATAATTAGCAGTATAAATTAGTGACAAACATTTCTTATTTTTTTATTAATTACTCGGAATTAAAAATAATTAGCATTTTTAATGCTTATTCCATTATGTAATTAATCAATAATAATTACTAAATATGGATTATAGTAATGTAAATTCATCGTAATTAATTAAAGGAAAATGATTACTATGGTATTTAAAAGTGGAGCAACTGAGCAAGTAATCCTTTTTTATTATTATATTCTCCACTTTAAAGTTGATGTAATTTTGGTATTTATGTTGTGTGAACTAACACACAGAACTTGATTTTTATGCTTATAGATATGCATAAAATAGTGTGTCAATAATTGAGAAGTAGCCAAGTTACTGTTTACTTTGTCAGGAAAAACTCTGGATACGGAAGTGGTAACAATATTTAACAGAACAAGAGGTAACATGCATCAAGAACAAGAAAGTCATTAAATTAAAAGTTAACAATCTTTTGGAAGTATGAAATCCGATATTATTATCTTGTATATATTTCAAGGAAATTATGATCTTTTGTACAGTATACTTTCTTTGTTATATACTCCATGTGTTTAATTTTTTTTTGTTTTCTTTTGAAGATAATATAATTTTGGAGGCGAAACAAATGTTGAAAATCACTACCATAACCAAACAACACACTATAGATATGTTATGGAAAGTTTTTTCACTAGACAACGCCCTAGAATCAAGTTATTTTAATGGTTGATGAAACAATAACAAAAGAATGAAATGAAATTGAACAATTAGAAAGAATGAATAGTCCTTGAGGAAAGAGAAAGGCATAATGACTTCTAATTACCCATTATAACTTCGAAGCAACAATCATCCTAATTCAAAAACAAAGTGACATCTCATTCAAAAATGACAAGGTCTTCATTAAAGAAGATTAGATGTAGTTCTTTCGATAAGGCTTGAATTTGTTTTTTTTTTTAAAAAATAATATTACATTTTTTTATTAAAAATTATTATTATTTTAAAAATAATGTTTTGCTTAATTAAGCTTTATGATTCTTAAAAGGCCGAATCGCTAATAGTCATAATGAATTCTTAATTAAAAAATATGAAATGGGATGTTATGAGTAGGTTATTACTCAGAGATGAGTCATTGTCATACTGACTTAGCTAGATTATCAAGAATTCTCAGCTAATTATCACAAATATCTTTCAAAACAGAACCAGCGATTTGAATTTTAATTATTTCATTACATTAAATTCAATCGACTATTTCAAATAATGATAAGATGAATTCATTAAAATGTTATCTTTTAGGAGCAAAGTATCCTTGAGGATTAATCAAGGACCATTAATTTTTTTTTCTTTGATCTCTATTAAGTTCATTGGTGGTTTAAATGTAGAGGAATTTTATCTGTTTTAATTATGTCTTATTTTCACCTGCTGGTTCTGGTAGCAGGAATGCTTAGCAGTGGAGTAGAATTCTTTTTATCGCCTAAGCGGTCGTATGATTTTAAAACTTCAAATAAATTTATTTTTAATTTCCAAATATTACAGTTGAAAAATCCGTTTAAAAAGTTAAAAATCCGTTAAAAAAGCATTACGACCTTAAAAACTCATTCTGGAATAAATTTCAGTTTTTTTAACTTTTTATTATTTTAATTTTTTTCTGTTTTCTATTACACCCTTTCAAAACCACTCCCTGGCATGTGCAGCTTGGAGAGGACCGCGCCACTTGCCCCTCCACCCTTTGCTACCCCACTGGAGCTTGAACATTATAACTTAATTCTAGTGATATAACCGTGGTTGGGCTCCGGAGTCTCGTTCTTGTTGGTTCTGGTAGTAGACAATGCATAGACACTGTACCTGTATTCTCGTTAGTATGGCCGTCGTTAGTTACTTGAGACTCCGAGTTCGTCTCTGCTGGTCGAGTGCACTGAACTTTTCTTCATGGCCGTGTTTACTTGAGACTCCAGAGTATCGTTCTTCTGCTGGTTCTGGTAACAGGCAATGCTTAAACAGTATACATTTATTCTAGTCGATATAGCAGTGTTTAGTTGCTTGAGACTCCGGATTATCGATCCCCTGCTGGTTCTGGTATCAGGGAATGCTTGGACACTATACCCAAATTCTACTCAAAATAGGTTTAGTTAGCCATGGTCAGTCGCTTACTGCTCCTTATCCTCTTCCTCCTGCTGGTTCCTGTCGCAGGGAATCCACACACACTAAACCTAATTCATGCACGCACTCACTTGTTGTTGGTATAGGTAGTCGATGTAGCCATGGTCAGAGCCTTGCGACTCCGCATCCTCCTCCTCCGGTTGGTTCCTGTCGCAGTTAATCCATACACACTAAACCTAATTCATGCACTCACTTGTTGTTGGTATAGTCGATGTAGCCATGGTCAGAGCCTTGCGGCTCCGCATCCTCCTCCTCCGGTTGGTTCCTCTCGCAAGGTACATACACTCGCTGATAGTCATCACTCCTGGCGTACGTCCGTGCAGGTCATAGTCAGCCGTACTTGCCTCCTGGTTCTTCGCAGATCCATACACTAACCTATCGTCTCCTCCTTATATGTACCGTCATCATTTTCAAATCCCCAAGTAATACTTCCATCGGGGTTGTCCTCTCGGTACTTCCTTATTACCTGTAAAGTCCAAAGATGCGTTTAACACTATAAAGACAATACAATGTGTTGATGTTAAAATTAAGGTTATTAATGCAATGTTCTTTCAGCGTCAGAGTCTGTATAAAAAAGTTAGAGTACACATCAAAATCCACTTTACGATATCTGCAATCGTGAAACATTAATAAGTTATAAATAATATTAATAATTTTTAAATAATTATTTAAAATAGGGCGTTAATTCAGAATAGAATTGAATATATGTAAATAAATTCTAATTTCTAACCGTTATTTGATATCCTGATGATGTCCGCTCCCACAAGGTGGACAAATTTTAAAAGTAATTTTGAGGCAACACTGTTGATTTATATATTGGTAACTCTGAATTTAACTTCATTCCATTATATTATTTGTAATTTTAATCTAAGACAATTTAAATTACGATTTCTATACGAAAAATATAAAATTTAAATTATGAACACATTTCTATACGTCATCAGCGTTTCTTGTTATTCTATGAAAACTACTTTCAATGAAGAATTCTCTACTTCAAGGATAGAAATTAAGAAATTATAAAAAAAAAAGTACGTTGTACGGAAAGGATGTTAAACCGTCAGATGTGAGGCACTCGTTAAGGATTCCTACTGTAAATATACTGGATTTAGAAATCCAAGTAGAATGTTCACTGTGCATCACAAAATGCTAAGGTTCGGATTATGTGTACTGTCTCACGGGGATGCCACTGCAAGCTAACCGAACCTGCGTTGCACTGTACAAACTGACGTTGGTACGTTGCATATAGTAGGGTTTCTTTTGTAGAATACTTATAGCTGTAGTGATTCCAAATTAATATAAATAAATATTTACTTGGATATTAATTTAGTAAATAATGTAACATTGATATATTTAAAATAAAAAAAAGTTACTAAGATGCTAGATAGTCAAATATCTGTTTAAAATAGTGCAATAAGTTCCTTAAAGGGATTTTTGAAAACATTATTCTATAACCCTGAAGAAGTTCGTAAATTGTGTTTATGAAATAATGAAAACGTCTGATGAAGTAAATAAATGTGAAATTTATTCAAATATGAAAGAAGATGATCTGGGAACAAAAAAGATTTTTGAAAACATTATTCTATAACCCTGAAGAAGCTCGTAATTTGTGTTTATGAAATAATGAAAACGTCTGATGAAGTAAATAAATGTGAAATTTATTCAAATATGAAAGAAGATGATCTGGGAACAAAAAGGTTTTTTGAAAACATTATTCTATAACCCTGAAGAAGCTCGTAATTTGTGTTTATGAAATAATGAAAACGTCTGATGAAGTAAATAAATGTGAAATTTATTCAAATATGAAAGAGGATGATCTGGGAACAAAAAGGTTTTTTGAAAACATTATTCTATAACCCTGAAGAAGCTCGTAATTTGTGTTTATGAAATAATGAAAACGTCTGATGAAGTAAATAAATGTGAAATTTATTCAAATATGAAAGAGGATGATCTGGGAACAAAAAAGATTTTCGATTTAATTTTGTGATGTGTTTGGTGAAGACGATACCTGTGCTGTGGGCTTCCTGGCTCGGGACTGGTGTGGGGTTGGCCGTTGCTGAGCCACCTGCACACTCTTCTGTCTTACTGGCACGCCTTGCTGCTGCTGCTGCTGCTGCTGAATACCCCTGTTGATTGAGTTCCTTGAAACGCCAGGCCTTGTTCGGCCTGCTTCTATTCTTTTCCTTGGCAATTCTTCTTCTTCTTCATCATCATCGTCTTCTTCAATCGAGTTACGGAACTGAAATAAAATATGTCAGTAGTTAAGTCAGGGTTACAAATGAAACATCTGCTTTCCAAATTTAGAAGATATAATAAGTATGGATGCACATGATGTCCTTAATGACATAATGGCAAAAATGCTACCTTAACTAATGTAATAAATAATAATTTGCCACCAAGTGCATTAATGCATCCCAAACCTGAATACCAATATGAACCACGTCAAGACTGGGACTTAAACCCAATTAAAAGTAATGAGACCACCTAAAGGAGATCCAGCACAAATAGAGGAGCGATTAGCTAAAATACTCCAAGTTCTTAATGAAGTCCCTTCCCAGACCCTGAACCTGTGAAGCATCTTGCTTACTGCTTTCACTTTTGACTGACTGTTTATTTTCAATTGTATATTTGTAAATTTGTAACTTTAATGAAATATATATTTTTCAGTAAACACTTGGCTTCTCGATATGATCTAAATAATTAAATGTTTTCACAAATTTCATTATATCAGGCCAACCGGTAGAAACCATTTTATCTTTGCCCATTTTATTAAACGGCATTAATATGCTAAAGGACGACTGATACCAAGGCACGCTCGAATTGACGAATCAAAATCAACATGTAATTTAGGATGTTTCCATAAACAGTCAGGAATAGCGTGTGTTTCCTGAATTGAATAGTGAGAGACAGCATGCTAGAGCTAGCAAGAGAAGTGCAACCATCCATTTCTTTTGTACCTTCGCTCACTTTCAAAATGGAGGATTTCATATGCAAACTTAAAACAATAAAATGTTTAAAAGAAGCTGATATGAGACTTCATGAACATAACCTGTTAGCTCCTGCCAATAAAGTGAATGAGGTAATCTGTAAGGTTCATATCTAGTAAATCTGACTGTAATGAAGTCAGTGCCTCACCTCCCATGAACCTCACCGCACGTTGTTGGGGTTCACGGAACGTTATAATTGGCCCATGCCAAATTTATATTGATATCAATATACGATATCGAAAACTATATACAATCATAGAAAACTGACTGTTAGAATATTCACACATTAACAATAAAATATCTTTAACCAAGTTCTCATTAATTTTTCAAAATGTTCCAATATTTTATCTACCTCAATTAAATTTTTGTTGAAAAATGTATGCGTGGATAATTAGACTTTTGAAATCGTAGACGGCTCATGAGCAAACAAACGTTGAGAAGCCCTGTTGTTAGGTTACGTAAGGTTGCAGTGGCAGTCCCACGAGGGATCATATATAGGACAAGCATTGCCCTTTTATGATACCACATACAATGAGATAGATTCTACATTGGGAGTCCTGAATTTTGCCTAACTCAAATATATTTAGAGTAGGGATCTTTAACAAGTACCTGACATCGTACATGATTTATTAATCCGAATTTATTATCCGAAAGCTTTAATGTCCTCTCCAATGGACGATGTCCTCAGATTTATTGACCTCCCGCGTAAATAAATAGAGCGTCATAGTGGTTATCGAACTGTTCGGACTAGCAGTCCTGAGATAAGTAAGTTGCCACTGGGATACTCTGACTCCCCAAGCTCTAGTCTAGACCAGTGGTCCCCAACCTTTTTGTTGCCGCGGACCGGTAAGCGTTAGACAATTTTACCGCGGCCCAGGGGTAGATTGTTTGCTTGCAACTTACAGGTAGCATCGTACCAACAACATAACATGAAAATAAAAGCCTCGAAATAATAATAAATATATCATTAAAAAGTTTACATTAAAAATTTACTTTTAACATTCCTTTCAAAATAAAATACAGATACACCAGAAAAACGAAAATAAAAACGAATATAAACACCAGTGACTAATCTTATGACAAAGCGTACAAACTGAGATAAAGAGCTTTAAAAACTGCGCACATGTATGCAAACTATATGTCTAAACCAGTGCTTCTCAAACCGTGCGCTCGGGCGCATTGGTGCACTCTGGAAGGTAGCCAGGTGCGCCCCAAGATGGCGGAAGAATAACTTTATAAACAAATTTATATTTTAAAAATTTGAAACATTTTTATGTATTTTAGAAACACCAAAAGTTTTCAAGTCTGAGTTAAGTCTCTGTTACTTGATATTTTGAACTGGACGGTAAATTTCTTTATTTTTTAAGCAAATAGTGATACTTTCTCTTTCCTTTCCTAGGGGATTTAAATCATTTGTTACTGATATCTCTCTCTCTTTCTTTCTTTCTCTTAAAAAAACGTTTTCTTATAATTTCCTACCATTTTCCTATTTTTAAATTTCAGGACTAAATTTTCTATTTTGAAATCAGTGATGCGTCACAAAGCTTTGGTTATTTCATAGGTGCGCCCTGAAGTAAAAAAGTTTGAGAAATACTGGTGTGAACTGTATTTCTAACGCGGCCCGGTACCAATTGGCCCACCGGTTGGGGACCACTTTCTAGACGACAGCCAGATTAAAATTGTCAACGAGTTTGATATCTTTACTTACAGTAAAGTTGAGTGCAAACCACTCGAGATGTTTATATCATTTATATTACTAATAATTTCGACGTTCATAAGACATAAAAGTTATTTCAATGAGGGCTCTGACTGAACGTAATAACAGCTATTGAGCCTTCTTTAATCTTTATTTTACTTTAAATCGGTAAAAAAGTAATAAAATAAAGAGCACCGTCATTGACTGGCTTACACGACTATCATTTAAATTGGTTTTGTCACGCGTCATGACTATTTACATAAGTTTAATGAGTATACTATTATAAAACGTGACGCTGCTATATTTCATCTTGCCTCATAGACGCATGCGCAACTCTACTTCAGGCCATTCTGCTCCTAATAACCTTTAAACGGTTTTCATGATCCAGTTTTTATCTAGCATCACAAGTGAATGTCTTAAGTAAATCAATAGTTGATCATCACTGTACATACATTCATAAATACAGATACAGATTTCGAAGTATTAGTTCTTTATAACTTTTTGAGGACTGTCGTAAGGAGTATAGATTTTGGACTGTTTTTAAAGCAAGCTGAAAGAACCCGTGAAAACAACACACAAATCGCTTCAATATTTCGACCAATGTCGTCATCAGATAATGACCTGATTTTGAAGTGACTCAAGCGAGTTGTATGATATTTCCACGTGTACTTTTATTGTAAGCGTTTGATATGTTCTCTTTATGACTGTTTCATGTTTTGATGTATATATACATACATACTATACATACACATACATATACATACATACATATATATATTATATATATATATATATAGAGTTGAGTTGCAGTTTGCTTCTCAACGCGAGTACTTTGTACTTCTTTCTAATGACAACGGATGTCGAAATATCGAAGTGAGTTCTGTAGTGACTGTACTTTTTCTATGTTGTTAATGTGCAAAATATATATATATATATATACTCTGTTATCTTATCTAGACTACTTATATTCAACGCTATTTTTCTTTTTCGAGATTTAGTACAGCGTAAACAGTAAAACAGATTTGGCCAACGTTTCGTTTATATTAGTAGACATCTTCTATACTACATCAATAGAGAAATTAATTACAATAACATGAAAGAAATATAAGTTGTTACCGAATGTTCGTAAAGTTGTCGCTAAGAGCAGGACTGTAGTTTGATTTGAATACAACAGTCATTCAAACTTTTGTTGCAATAGAAAAATGCCAACGTAATGGTCTATATTTATAAATATTGTAACATTTATTTTTTAAATTCATGCATTTCGTCATTACCACAGAGGTTAGTATTATTAATATTAAACATATAATATACCGTCTTACTTCGTACACTGCTATGTATATATATAACTGAAAAAGACAACACATAAAGAACGAGAACACTTACTGGGTCAATATTTCGGACTGAAATTCGTCATCAGGAAGAGAGTAGAAGGGAAGAAGAAGAGGTACGTGCGTTCAGGATTGTGGGTGGAAGGCAAAGGGTGGAGTCGGGTGGTGGACAAAGGGAAAGGGTGGCGTCACTTTCCACCCCAGTCTTGAACACATGTACCTCTTCTTCTTCCCTTCTACTCTCTTCCTGATGACGAACTTCGGTCCGAAATATTGATGCAGTAAGTGTTCTCGTTCTTTATGTGTTGTCTTTTTCAGTCCATTTATTTTATTTATCTGTCCGGTTTGGACTATTTAGTAATATCATTTATATATACATAAAAGAAAAATAAATATAAAAAAACTGAGTTTCGCGCTCCGTTCTTCGACGTGGGGAGATCTCTCTCACTTCGTCCTCTCTTCTAGTCTACTCATGATGACGAACAACAGTTCGAAATATTGAATTCTGTAAGTGTTCTCTTTATTCTTTTTTCTGTGTCGTACTTTGTGTAATTTAAAGTTTTATATATATATATATATATATATATATATATATATATATAATATTGAGTAGCAGTTTGCTTCTCAACGCGAATACTTCGCACTTGTTCCTGATGACGACGGATATTGAAATATCGAAGTCAGTTCTGTAGTGACTTTTCCCATTTGTTAGTGTTATATATATATACAAAACTAAAGTTTATCGGAACTCGGTCAGTTTTTCAGGTTAAAATTAAACCCTCAATAACAACCTTTCGGTCTTTATTTAAAACTTTTTTCATAGGCAGAAGTATTAATTTTGAAACAGAAAAACTATAAATTTGAACCTGAAGAACTGACAGAGTCCCGATAAACTTTAGTTTTGTGTCTATTCCACGGTCGATACTTTTATCAATAAATACATATAAACAAGATTTCACAATACACTCATGAAATAACAATCAATGTTTAAAACACAATAAGAAATGAGAAAAAAAAAGACTACGATCTTTCAACTGTAACAAGCGGTCTTCATCAGAGTCAAATCTCGACTCGAGCTTTCGAACCGTTACGGTTGAAAGATCTTAGCCTCTTACTACCCATTTCTTATTGCGGTTTAAACATTGATATATATGTATCTATATATAATGATTTCTTTTCTTGACCCACTATTCATGTGTTATAAGATTTTTGAGGCTTAGGTCTAATCATAATACTACTTCGTCCCCGACGTTTCGATATATATTTATATCTTCCTCAGGGTTTAAAACATGTTTTTAACTTTAGCACTATTACTAAAATAATTTGGTTATTGTTTACATTTATATATAAATGTAAAAATAAGCAAAATTTGTTGTAATAGTGCTAATTGTAAAAACATTTTTTAGCCCTGAGAAAGACGTACATATATGACGAAACGTCGGCGAGAGAAGTAGTTTAAATAAAAGACCTAATCCCTCAAGAACCTTATAATATATATATATATAAGGTGTCGTTATCAGCCTTTGGAGCGATTCACTTCTTTTCCTGAAGACGAGGACATCGAAATATAGTAGTGAGTTCAGTGGTTTCCTTTCTATGTGTACTTTTTAAATTCTAGTTTATATATATATATATATATATATATATATATATATATGGGTTACTTGCCGTTGCGCCTACAACGTGCTTGGTCTCCCATTCTCTTTTCTCCTGAAGACGGATTACCCGAAAATTGAGTCTGTAAGTGTGTTTCCCTACTTTGTGTGTTGCTCTTTGTTAATCTCGAACTCGTGTATATATATATATATGGTATATACTTATCCTTCATTTACTTTAATATTCTTAATCTATTTATTCTCTATTAGTCCAGTTATACCGTTGACCTTTCAACTCTTTTATTCTAACCGGTTGTTTATTGCTCATTATTGACCTTTGACCTTCTCTTTATATTAACCTGTACTATCCTTTTAATCTATTTATAGCAATGACTAAGCATGAGTCATCGATTTTAATTTAACATGTCGCTTGGCCAACTCCTTTTCCAGTTGAACCCTGTTAGCAGGAGGTTAGTTCGTAGGTTCGAATCTCTCAGTCTTAAGATCGTGAATGCCGAGACTGCGGTTAATTTTAATAATACCTGTTTAAAAGAGAATCTGCTGCCTATTTATACCAAATATATATATATATATATATCACTTCACTTCTTCTCCTGAGGACGATCTGTGTCGAAATATTATAAAGTGAGTCTTAATTGTTACTTTTCTTTCTTTGTGGCACAGTTTACTTTAAGTTGTATATATATACATTTACATAATGTTTTCTTATCTCGAACACATATACTCAACACTGTTTTTCTTTCTTTATCGAGGCTTGGTAATTCATCTAACAGTAAAACACCTTTAAGTCAACGTTTTTCTACAAATGTTAAGTTCAACGTTTTAACATTTGTAGACATCTTCAGGGCTACATGAAAACAGAAATTATTATGATACATGAAAAAAATATATCTACATATTGTCTTCGTCTTCTCACCGCTCAACTTCCTTTCCTGGGGACGTCCGTTAAATGGGCCGAAATATTTAGTGTGATTCCTCTATGTATCTGTTTTTCATTTGTGTTTCTTCAAGTTTTCAAAGCGTATTTTCCGTTCGGATTTGATTTCACTTGAATTTATATATATATAAAGTATCATCAAGAAAACGATCCAAAAAAGACTATATACAAAACAAATAAGACTAAGATCTTTCAACCGTAACAAGCGGTCTTCGTCAGAGTCAAAAACCCAACTGAAGTAAGGTTTTTTGACTCTGTTGAGTTTTTGACTCTGACGAAGACCGCTTGTTACGGTTGAAAGATCTTAGTCTTGTTTTCCCATTTCTTATTGTGGTTTGATCATTGATTGTTATTTCACGTGTTCATGTGAAATCTTTATATATATATATATATATATATATATATATATATAGATCAAACCACAATAAGAAATGGGAAAACAAGACTAAGATCTTTCAACCGTAACAAGCGGTCTTCGTCAGAGTCAAAAACCCAACTGAACACTAGATGCAGAATACATCTGGTGAGGAGTTGAGAATATAAACTGGTGATAAACAACACCAATATAACGTAAGTAGACAGGAAAAAAGTAGTGCCTTATTCTTGCATATAAAAAATGAAAATCATCATATTGATTGGACAGGAGCTAAATTTATTACCTATGAAAATCAATGTTGTTAAGAAATATTATTGAATCGTCTCTAATTAAATTTAATAGATCTAATATTATAAACATTAGTAACGGTCTCTTAAAACTTGATACTTTCGTCACGAGAGCAATAGCCTCTTCAAAGAGGGTTGACAGCTAGCGGATAGTTTTTTACTTTTTCTTACTGTACTCCTTTGTTTCCCCAAACATCCCTTTCTGGACATTAGTCCTTTCCTGTGCTTTCACCCTTTTAAAATACCACTCTTCCCTCCCACTCTTCTCAACTCCTCACTAGATGTTTTCTGCATCTAGTGTTCAGTTGGGTTTTTGACTCTGACGAAGACCGCTTGTTACGGTTGAAAGATCTTAGTCTTGTTTTCCCATTTCTTATTGTGGTTTGATCATTGTTTGTTGTTTCACGTGTTTATGTCAAATCTTTTTATCGATATATATATATAATATATATATATATATATATATATATCCACAATTAAAAGAAACGGTCCAGCGGACTTTTTTAAATAAAATAAATTCAAAGCGAAGGAAACACACAGAAAGACACAGACATAACTCACATCGATATTTCGATGTGAGTTATGTCTGTGTCTTTCACATCGATATTTCGATGTGAGTTATGTCTGTGTGTTTCCTTCGTTTTGAATTTATTTTATATATATATATATATATATATATATATATATATGTGTGTGTGTGTGTGTATGTATGTGTGTGTGTGTGTGTGTGTGTGTGTGTTTGTGCAAAATTAAAGTTTATCAGGACTCGGTCAGTTGTTCAGGTTAAAATTAAACTCTCATTGCCAACGATTTGGTTTTAATTTACTACTTTTTTCATAGGCAGAAGTAAAAAATTGTGAAGCAGAAAAACTAAGTATTATATTAGAAATCAAACAGTTGTTGAAATCGACAGACTATTTTTCTTTACAAAATAATTTCTAATGTAATACTTAGTTTTTCTGTTTCAAGATTTTATACTTCTGCCCAATGAAAAAGGTTTTAAATAATAACAGAAATGTTGGCAATGAGAGTTTAATTTGAACTTAAAGAACTGACCGGTCCTGATAAACATCAATTTTGTTTCGCGATCGATACATTTATAAATATATATATAGAAAGTTGTGGATTTTAAATTATAGTATCCATAAATGTTAAAAATACACCGTATTTGTGCAAATTGTAAGTATGAGAAGTACAGGAGAAGAGCTGTAATTGCTAGAAGAGCTGTAATTACTAGAATTCCGCTGGAGGTCACGTATGAAACAGGAGCTCCCTTGGACTTTCAAACAGAATGCTCAAGTGGGCCCTGGCCTTGCTGCCGTTTGATCAATACATTTGTACCAAACATCATTATAAATGTAATTACATATAAGGAATGTTTATAATTTTTATGTCCATAATTATGTTTTTTTTTTTGTGAAATAAATGCTTTGGTTCACGTTTAAATGGAAATTGGACGAATAGGAGTCACCAAATTACCGTTTTTTTTTTCTTATTCAGTGCCAAGGCTCCAGATAGCAAAGTAATATGCTCTTATGAGGGGACACATGCTCTCCTCTAAACTAGTAGGTCCTGGGTTCAATACTCACTCTAGTCCTCTATTTATTCACGTGAATGGTGAATGAATCTGAACTAGTCGTCCCTCGAATAGGACTTGAAGTCATCTGTCTTGAGCCTGTACGATGTTAGGTATACATTAAAGACCTCTATTCTAAATACACGAGTTAGGACTCCTAGTGTAGAATGTTCATTGTATGGTAAGGTATGGTATCACAAATGATCGGCCTGTGTGTTTCCCTTATGTGGGACTGCACTGCAACCTAAACTAAAATAATATCCTGTGTCCATCCATCTGTTGCCAGTGATATGGTTTACCATCGCATAAGAAACTAGTCAGGAAAACTGAATGTTTCTCTTCAAACTCGGTGGGTTACCCTGCTTACTTGTAAGGACTGTGGTATGAGTTATAAAACCCCAGAATAATACAATGGACGGTCTCAATCAGAGAGCCAGAGGTTGGTACACTTGCTTCTTGACTGGTCGATTTTCACTCAGACCCTCGATATTTTTCACGTAGAAGGTGAACAAATCCCAGTTTGTTATCCCCGGAGATGATATTAAGCCATCAGTCCCTTAACTGATCTATATGTTAACATACTTGAGTCAGGCAATCTTTATGGCTCTCAATGTAAATGTCCATTGGGTTGAATCACAAAGACACAGTGTTTGGTCTATGTTTGTTCTCTTCTGAGAGTGGCACTCAATTTAACCTGAACTTAGATAATGGTTGTAAAAGCAAGAGTGAGATTATTTATGCAGGTGTATGAAAGGAGGACATACCTTGGGTCTGGGAGGAGGGAAGTCCTCGATGGGGCGGAAGACGGGCGGCTGTGGCTTGGGGGGCGCCGGCGGCTCCTCGACAGGTCGGAAAGCGGGCTCAGGTCTCTGAGGCGGCAACTCCTCGACTGGCCGGACCGTGGGAGGCACCTTGGCAGGGCGCTTAAGTCTTCCTGAATCGGCCTGAAGGTAGGCTGAGGACGGAAGGGTGGGTTGAAGTTCTGGCTGCGGAAAAGTGGAGGTCTGACGGCTGGTTGAGGATATTGGCGTTCTTCTGGCTCGACGATGAGCGGCAGGTGGTCGATGCTCTTGGGCGGAGGCAGGACAGGCACAGGGATGGGGGCTCGCTGGTGAGCGATACGCGTGCGCGAGCGTGGAGGAGGAGGTGGTGTCCGGCTCTTCTAGACGAGGAGCGCGGACTCTGCCTCGGGGTACCACCAGCCTGGGCGGCACTGGGCTGTCATACTGGCACAATGCCCCGCCAACCACCAGCAACTGAAACAAAACAATCAATTCAGGTAAAGGAAATTCGTGGCCGGGCTAGTTCAGTGGCAACGTGCTCTGGACTGGTATGTCCACGATTCTTTACCCACTCTGGTCCTCGATTTGTTCACATGGGAAGTGTAAATCTCATACGTCATCGGTCTCTTTGCCTGTAGGAGGTCAGGTACTCGTTATAGATGAATTCTATAAATTTACTTGAGTTAGGCAAAATGTAGGACTTCCAATGTAGAATGTTCATTGTGTGGTATCAAAAGTGGTCAATCTTCAGCCTCTGTGTGTTCTTTCGTGGGACAGTCACTGTAACCTGACCTAGACGACACCTGACTCCCTATGATTAAAATATCCAGCTGTTCAGATTTCAGTATAATGAAGGGTGGATTGGTCATTGGATATGAAAGATAAACCATCTGTACTTACGCAAGTTGTCTTGTAACAGATTATATACTAATGAGGCTACTAGTATCAGATTACAGAGGCATTACTGTTTGAAGCGAGTCATCATTGACTGCATGGCAAGATCATTTCGCCATCCTTATCGTATTACATACGGCAGTCATTAAACAAATGAGCTGTTCGCTTTTATCTTTTACAGATGTTACAGAGCATGACTCTGTTTTTGTTGTCAAAGTCGCATCAATATGAGTTCTTAGTAGCATCAGCATCCTTACCAAATATTATAAACTGTCTGTCAGCTACTGTATGACTTTCGCGACAAAGTCTGATAAACAACCAAGGCTTGAATAAAATGACAATAACATTTCAAATACAATAGAGTCTTTCAAACATGGTTTCAATCAAAAGCAAGTCTTAAACAAATCAAAAGTTACTCAGAACACAAGGGGCCAGGGTAGCCCAGTGGCTTGCTTGCTCGTCTTTGGTCTAGTACATCTGCGATTCAATACCCACTCTAGCTATATATTCACAGGGGCCAGGTTCATCGATATAGTATTTATATAGTACTAGCTAACCCGGCGTACTTTGAGCCGCCTAACAATCAATGATGTGTTAACTTCAGCTAAACTTAATTTAGTATGAGGCTCATTAATTCATCATTCATAATTTTAATCGCTTGTTTTTGAGGCTCATTTTTCCTTTTGTTTGATTTTTTTATACTTAAGACGTAGAAGGATCGATCGTCCGTTTTTTTGGAGGAGCAACTGCACAAAAAAGGCGTTTAAATGTCTTGGAAATCAATTTGTTTAGCCTTGAACAGCAATCAAAATTTCGAGCGAACTATAGCTGTATAAATAGAAAGTATTATTTATATAGAAACCACTTTGAATTGAAGTTTAAAAATACCCAAGTGTTAAAAAAATAATTTAAAATAAATGAATTTAGATATCGAATATTGATATTGTTTCAGATGTTCATTAGTAGTGTAATCCATATTGTGTTGTATTTACCCCAGTTTGAATTTTCTATCCAAATAGTTTTGTGAACACATAAACCTTTTTTTTATGAACCACAAGTAAAACTAAGCACATGAAAGCAAGTGCATACCTGCAAAATATGCACTATTTAACTCTCCATGCTCTACTAAATGCTACAGAGAATATAAGTGCTGTAATAATGATGTTTTCTTTTCAAAATGAATTATAATGCTTCCTAATTATGATGACTTTGATTTGTAGCTATTTAATTAAAGCAATTTGATATGCCTAATTATCAATTTGAAAAAACGCTCATTTAGTAAGTAGCAATTAATATGTACAGATAGATATCGTACAAGAAGATATTCTCTTTTGTATAGTAGTTTAGTTTTATATATATAATATATATATATATATAGTATTTATATATAAATTATTATAACTACTATCAAAAATAAACTTCAGCAATAGTTCTTATTGTAACACTTAGAAAATATTGTCTAAAGGATAAAAAGTTTGGAAGTGCCATTAATAATACAATAAAAATAAGTGTCTTCCAAGTGTTATAAGAATAAGATGTTATGATTTTAATGATTCTTCATTATAATTAAGAATGTGGTTTGTCCCTGATGATTGTCTCTACTGAGGGTTACTTATGATGATTGGAGGTGTATAGTTTTGATCTTGCAGTAGACATTAGACATTTTGCAGGCTCGTTAACTCCCTTTTTTTGTTTTTTTTTTCTTTGAGATATAAGAGCTGATCCCTGTTAGCAGCTCTAAAGAAATGTTTTCTTCTCATTGAGGGAGAAAAGATTGGAATTATTAATAGACTTTTAGTGGTGAAGCTAGTAAAGGTGATATGGGGATAGCGGAACAGGAAATAACTAGCTATTGTATTGTTAGGGAACACAGAAAGCATTTTTCCCACCCAAGCCAGAGCTTATAAATATGCAATCAGTGTTGATTGGAAAAAAACCCTAAACGAATATCCTTACAATTGTACTTTCATCTCCCATAGTTAATATATACCATCAGTGTTGTTTCGAAGAAAGGGGATATTGTTTATTGGCTCCACTGACCCATTGTACAGCAGTTCTTGGACTACACTGTGAGTTTGGGTCTTTAATATACACAAATATCAGTTATCTCAAGATCTAGGGCAAGTAGTGTGGAACAGTTGTTCGGTTCTAACTTACTTCAATATTTCGATATCCGTCACCATCAGGAGAAAATTAGGTGGCTAAGGGTCTATTGGAAGAACACCTGATCTATTAAACCAATCAGGTCTTTGACACGAATGGAGAAAAATAGTCAAGATGTAGATAGGTGAGGTTGCAGTGGCAGTCACACAAGGGAACACACATAGGCCGATCATTTGAAAAAGTAACTGATCTATTATAGACTAATCAAGGAAATGAGAAAGGAGAAATGGAAGTAGTGGAGATACGAGTATAAAACGCTAAAAATGAGTAAATTATTTCATAAATTAATATTAAAAGCATAAATAACAAACTTTAGGAAAACCTTTAAGGAGACCAAGGTAGCCCAGTGGCTTATGAGCTCGCCTTTGGACTGGTAGATCGATGCCCGATCCGTCCTTTAATTTATTCGCGCGGAAGGTGAAAAAAAATCTCAGAACGTCGTAACTCGGAGAGGACGATAAGCCGTCGGTCTCGAGCCTGTACGATGTCATGAACTCGTTAAAGATACCCTATTCTAAGTTAACTTGAATTAGAAGAAAATTAAGCACTCCCAATGTAGATTGTTCATTGTGTGGTATGACGAAGGGCCAATGTTCGGTTCTATGTGTGTTCTCTCGTGTGACTGCCACTTCAACCTAACCTACCTCCATTCTTTTAATACCTTGTAAGTATTTTTTTTTAATTACTGTTTCCGCAAAATTGCCGGGAAACATGATGCATTAGAAATGAATAAGCAATTTCTAAGGTTATGCAAGTCATTTAAATTTATAATCCATTTGAAATTATCAAAAGTTTAAGGTTGACATATGGGTACTTGTTATGCTACCCATGCGTGCCAAAACATGATTAAAGTTCTAATAAGTGTGTACTTGACTTTTCATTATTTTATCAAATTCTAAATTTAAATATCTTTTACAGATTTCTCATTGTTGTTAATAATATAAATCGGTGTTTCTATGAATATGCAAAAGTGAGAAATGTCATGTTTATAATTCTATTGTTTGAAGTTAAAATAGGAAGTAGAAATTGGTATAAAAGTAATGAAAGATGGCGACTGGTCAAGGGTCGGGCAGTAATGAGGAATGAGGAAGAGACTATTCAAGGGCATGCGCAGAATGTGCTCAATGAGCACAACACTGCGTCTCACTTGAACGCAGTGTTGCTGCAACAAAAGCCCATCCCTTTATCAAATGCACTGTCTTTCATTTTTATTGAGAAAGTCAATCTAAACGTTTAGCCCTCCTCCGTTCAATATTAACATACAATGTTCCAATTAAAAATTTGCGTCGGCTATATTCAAAACTTGATTGCATATTATTTTACTAAACTCAAGCTAGTTTTGAATTATTTCGTATTCTATTACATCAGAGTGATGTAATTTTAGTAAACGGCTGATTGAAACTTGGGTAACAAAGTCAAAGGACTCACTGATTTTTTTTTTTATTTTCTAATCAGTCATCGAGAGTGATTTTTAAATACGATTGCTCGGCTCTATTAATTGTTTTACGCCCACCTAAATGCTACACGTCATCGTGAACGTAAGTTATGCTTTTAAAAGATAATCTGATTGTTAACATGACGCAATATTCCTTTCTTATCTGCCTCCTTTAATTTGAAATGAGAAATGCTGATTCTTCAAATCATTTGTACTAATTAATGCTAATTAATATCTGGAGTTGTTTTGATTTACCGTAACAGATTAGTCTCTTCTTGCATAAAGCAAAAACCAATTGCACCATAAGGCAAATAAACAAAAACACGCCTAGCTTTTTTAAAGCTTTTATATTTTGTTAATAACTATCTTTTAGCGTGATTGAACATAAAATATACTATTACCCTCTCCTTCCATATCTCTATGTCATTCTATAACACCCTCCTCCCACTATGTGTCTCTCACTTCCTCTCCATAAAGTTGTTAATACCGAAAATTAGAAACGTAGTTATATGGTTTTCCTTTTATTTGTGCTACTTTACTAACTGTGAACTATTTCGATAAATGTGAACTATTTCCACAACTTCCTTATATATATATATTTATCCTTCCTTATATATATATATAAATATATATATATATATATATATAAATACGAGTTCGAGATTAACAAAGAGGAACACACAAAGTAGGGAAACACACTTACAGACTCAAGTTTTCGGGTAATCCGTCTTCATGAGAAAAGAGAATGGGAGACCAAGCACGTTGTAGACGTGATTATATATATATTCACTGATAAAACGAAATACGATCCAAACTGGACACAATACGAGTTCGAGATTAACAAAGAGCAACACACAAAGTAGGGAAACACACTTACAGACTCAAATTTTCGGGTAATCCGTCTTCAGGAAAAAGAGAATGGGCGACTAAGCACGCCGGAAACACAACGGCAGGAAGCCCTGCGTTTATATATTTTTAAAAATAGATAGTCCGTTATACTGTAAACATTTTTAACATAAAATCTTCCCTGTAACCTTCTAATATAGGTACATAAGTGTTCAAATTTAGTAATAAAAACTGAGATATTAGGAAAACATGCAAACGTTATTCTCTAATTTTCGATAAATATAAGTATTAAAAATTACAAAAAAAATAACCAGGAATTGAAATTTCGGCCAGGAGTTGATTTAGCCCCAAGAAGACTAATATGTACGTCTTCAGATGCCCTTAGGATCAGGACTGTTTAAGAATGTACACAGAAAGAGTCATTGAAACTGAACCTGTGAGGTTAATACTATGTATAATATATATATATATATATTGTATTATACAGGAAGCTATCCAAAAAAGAAAAAAAAACCTTTCATGGTCCTCAATCGATGCTTCAGAAATGCGCTTGGCATCCTATCTCTTTTCTCTTGAAAACGGTTAAGACGAAAATTAGAGACTGTAAGTGTGTTTTTTATATACTGTTTACCTTTATTTTACCTTAAAATGTATATACACACACACATGTGTGTGTGTGTGTGTGTGTGTGTGTGTGTGTGTGTGTGTGTCTTGCATTCTATGTGGGTTTGAAACCACTATGTTTCAAGCCTGCACATGAATAATCATAGGTCCTCGGTCATCGGGATTGCACACTACCAGTTCCTATTCACGCCAATCCCCATACGGTCTGTGTTTTTATGTTTATGTATTTCATGTTCCTCTATCATATTAAATCTTTATTATATTTGTCCTATTTTTACTAAATACATTGATTTGTTGGTACTGTTTGTTTCATGCCTATATTTATTAATGACAGACATGTACAGTGATATTAACAATAGGTAAATGTAACATATATTGACACTATTTGTTTTATAGGTGTTTAAACCCAGGATTCTTCACGCATGATGAGGATGATTCGAAAACGGTTGGATGTCTACAACAACACTTTCACGAGGTATGACCTGATTAGTATAATAGCAATAATATGTGTTCTAACCTCTATGCTCTTAACAATATTAATGCAATCAAGATTGATACGGTGAGATGCTTTGTAGCACCAACTAGATTACGAAGCTCTTAAGCTGATATTAATGCTCGGAGCAGGGTTCAGAGAACGTCCAAATGAGTCGATAACAATATAAGGTTACTGCGCTAACTGACAGAAGCTCTTCCATACATATATACGTCCCACCTTACTACAAGCCAAACCGATATGATAAACATCTCATTTAGTGAAATATAGTCGATTGGCATAATTAGGGTAAATAAAGGATTGTTTTAATATTTACAGAGTAGCAATTATGGTTTAAAAGGGAAATGAAGGAAAGAGAATATAGTTAATAATATGAAAAGTATGACAAGTACAATGTTTTTCAGAATTAGGAGCTTGGAATAGGTATGGAAAAAGATGTTCTTTATGTTGGAATCTTTTCTGTAAGAAATTGGCAATGGTCATTCATAGATAGGTGGTGGTAGCCGAGTGGTCTTATATGCTCGCTTTTGGATTAGTAAATCAGGGGTTTGATAGCCACTTTGGCCTTCGATTTATTTACACGGGATATGAAAAAAAAAAATCTGGCCAACCCTCGGACAAGACGATAAGCCGTCCATCCCAAGCCATTACGATGTCACGTAGTCACTAAAGAATCCTACTCTAAATTCACTTGAATTAGTCGAAATTTAGGACCCCCAATGTAGACTGTTCATCATTTAGTATCACAAACGCCCAATTTTCGGCTTCTATGTGTTCTCATGGAACGACTGCTTCAAGCCTAACCTAAATAAATTGAAGACTTAAAAATTAAAAGGGGTCTAGATACAAAAAATGTATATTTAAGGAAATTGAAAATCTTTGTTAAAAGTCTTAATGACTTATTTTCATAAACTCTTTTCATTGTATTTTTGGTGTTACTTAGTAGTAGTACTATTGCATAATAGTAGTAGATCCTATTGAAACAACTAGCGCGTAAAAAATCGTTACTGGGACCCTTTACATTTAAAACTCTTCAGTTGTAATGACAATGATATTCTTTTGAAACACGGATCTTTCAAATCAAAACTAAATTTGATTTGTCATCACTTCCTCGTACTGTGACAGTTAATTACAAGTTACAGTAACAATTAAACACTTTGCGTTTAAGATAACTAAATGAAGGCTTAGGTTAGTATGGTATTTATATCAGTCATGCGCATAACGCCTGGACATACACTGCTGTATTATTGTTGAAATCAGTGTTCTTAATTAAGGTGAAATTTACCTCCAGAGATGAATTAGGGGTTTCAGGAGGTCAATTGTCTCCACAGTAAGTTTACAGAGTGAGGAAAGCAATTTTAGATTTTGACCTCTTAATTATAAATTAAGAAATACATAATATAAATAATTGTATTTCCTATTTATTTAATTAGCATTTAATTTTTAAAACAGTAAAGAAAAACTAAAAGGATTTTTAGTAATATTTGCTTATAACTTAGCATGGACTTTTTGAAAAAGACGTTCTTTGAAAAGAGGGGTTAGACGTTGTGACAAATGGCAAAGGGTGCATGGGTCAAGCACCCATGGGTTCCCTTGGGTTCAGTAGCATGACTTGGATGTATTAATAGACAGTCACCTCACGTTGCATTTCTCAAACCTATTACAAATCACTAATTAGTAGGACAATTAATTCAAATTATATTAATTAGCGCAATAATGAAGAGTATTCTCATTTTTTTGCTCAGACATCCTAAATAATGAAATAACGGTATTAAAAAAGTAATTATATTTAATAGTCTGTTTTTAGACCGTCATGCTCTCTCTGCGTAATTAGTCCAAGATCCGTTGAGCGCTAAATATTATTTTTTTTTTCATATTTTCCAAAAAAGCGTGTTTGTTAATTTATTCCAAAAGAATATTAGAAAGTTAGTTTTAAGTTGTTTTTAGTTGGTGAACCATGAGAAATACAACATTGTGAAACATTTAGCTAAGCAAGGTAAACAGCTTGTATTTGACAAAATAACATAAAGTTTCAATCAAAACTATTTAACTGAAATACTTTTAAATAAAAGCAACAATCAAAAGATCTCGGTAAAATAGCATTTTATCAGCCGAACATGAAACGCATCGTTTTCAGTAAACAAGCTTCTTCAGGTGTTTCTTAGGCCTGTGATCTACAATGGAAAACTCTAATTTGTATGTATTTTACTCATACACTATTGCTGGTCAATCACTGTTGCCAATGACCTAACCTCCCCCCCCCTTCAATGGACAACAACGTGTTCAGATTTGTTCTCCTCCCTCGTGAATAAATCGAGACCTGAAGTGGGTATTGAACCCTAGATCAACCAGTCCAGAGGAGAGCATGAAAGCCATTGAGCTACCCTGAACCCTGTGAGATAACAGTGCTAAAAATAGGAATTTTCTTCTAGGATTCCGCAGAACTAGTTTGAGAAATCTGATAGGAGTTCTCACCGGTCACTATAGACTTAGGAGACATGTAAGTATTATGGGCTTAGAGAGCAGTGCAGGTTGTCAAAAGTGCTGTAGGGAGGTGAAACTTCTGTCTACTAAGAGGCTGACTGCTCTGCATTCAGCTTAATTAGGTTAAATGTTTATGGAATAAGTGCTATTAGGGAATATAAATTAAAGGAACTTGAGTAGAGAAATCTCCTGATCTTCATGGACAGATGAGGTAGATTCTTCCTTGGTAGGTCTAGGTCACCTGGGGCAGGGAAAAAAGGTCCATTTGGTGACCCACTTGCCAGACTTTGGTCTCCCCACCCTTAACATTAACATTAACATTAACCGTGTGAGACAACAAGCTGTTCAGTTTTTATGATAGGACTGAGCAAGATATTGCAAGCTCTGAATACTGTGTTTAATGATATCCAAACGACTTAATTTAAAAAAAAAAAAAAAAATGCTAATGGAAGTCTTAAATTTGTTTATATTGAATATAGCATTCGTTAGTAAATGAGGATACACAAAATGCCTTTGAAGAGTAGTGAGAAAGGCGCCAAATGCCGTCAACTGTCGCATACTAGACCTGTTAACCTCGACAAAACCTGCTACTCTCTCCTTCGCAACACCCCAGTGTTGCCACCTCCACGTTCATATTACCAAATATTCTTATTTTACAATAAGTTAAGCATAGTGGTCGTGAATAAATCCGATATACAGATTTTGACGGAATTGCAAGTTTTGAGAATCCAAAAGCCGTTTTATGTTTTTTCGATGATATCTGTAGGGGTTGATGGGTAGTGTATACACTGCAGTCCGCAATCTTTGATAGATCAAATTAATATTTTATGCAAAAATGGACCTTTCAGTCTAGATGAACTGTATTGTTTGGAAGGAATTATGTATGATGGGAAAGTAATTTTTTTTGCCAAAATCTGTTTTTAGAAATTTTTCTCCTAAACTACTCATTCTACATTCTTAAAATTTTGGCATTATCATGAGAGTAACAAAATTAATTATGAAAAAGTCCTCAGATTTTTAAAACAACAGGAATTTTTTTTTCCAATAAAATTAATCAATTTTGACTTATGATTGAATATGAAATCTTGTGAAGATGATACAAGCCATACGTTTGACGGATCAAAATGAAATTATACCTAAAAATATAGCATTAGGTGGGGAAATGAGTTGATATACTTTTTTTTAAAATTACATTAACAAAAGTGGCGTTATGGGACATTTTATATTTTCAAAAAATGTTTTTTTGATGCTAAACAGTTAATTAAAGAACAATTTTTGCAAAAAAATTAATAAAAAATTAACAATTCATTTTTTTTCAAAATCATTGGAAAACAATAATTTTACCATTAAATAGCAAACTCTTTTTTAAAATCCTATCAGATGAATTTCATAGGCTCTAATGAGGATTTATATTGAAACAAAAATAATGTAACAGTCTTGACAATGCCAGGTGTAGGGAACCTTGCCATAGCATATGATTACTTCTTCTTGTGTGAAACCGTCGTTAACTGTGACTAACAGGCAAATCAGGGGCCAGGGTAGCCCAGTGTCTAGTGCACTCGCTTATGGACTGGTAGGTTAAGTTTGTCTTATAAGTGTGTCTCTAACTTATAGGAAAGTCAGAGGCCAGGATAGCCCAGTAGCTCGTGTACTCGCATCTGGACTAGTAGGTTCGGGGTTCAACACCCACTCTCGCCCTCGATTTATTAATGCGGGAGGTAAATAACTCTGAGCACGTCGTCCATCAGAGAGGACGATAAGCTGTCAGTCCCTAAGTCAGTACGATCCCAGTCGTCCATCAGAGAGGACGATAAGCTGTCAGTCCTTAAGCCAGTACGTCCCAGGACCCCGTTAAAGGTCTCCTACTCTAAATACACTTGATTTAGGCAGAATTTAAGACTCCTAATGTAGAATCAATTTAATTGTATGGCATGACAAAGTCCTCATGTGTGTTCCCTTGTGGGACTGCCATTGCAACTTATTAACCTAACATTCTTCCCCTCCTGCGAATGCCGAAAATCTTTGACTTATGGATGCATTTTTAATATACCTATATATAATATTATATACAAAAAATATGACTGAAACCCATTCTAAAGGCAGTCTTACTCATTAATTCAGTAATAATGCAGTAATGATGAATTAAAGACATTTTGTGACGTGACGTCGTCTGTAACCAATCAGCAAAAAGGAAACGACGGCTCGTAACTGACATCATTATTTTAAAATTGTTTACCAGTTACGTATACATACATATCTTTCTTTAATGATATTTTATTTTATATTATCATGGCATTGATATTTTAAAATTATTTACTAGTTGTGACAAGTGTGCACGTATTTTTGCTTAAAAAGATAATGACTGACCTTTATGACCACAATAATAGACTACACCACAGACAATAGTAAGGAATTGACCTAAAATACCTGAAATTTATGATCACGAGAATGGATTGTACCACAGACGATAGTAAGGAATTGACCTAAAATGCCTGATATTATGATCACGAGAATGGATTATACAACTGATGATAGTAAAGAATTGACCTAAAATGTCTGAAATTTATGATCACGAGAATGGATTGTACCACAGACGATAGTAAGGAATTGACCTAAAATGCCTGAAGTTTATGATCACGAGAATGGATTGTACTCAGACGATCCTCAAAACACTGTCTGTCAAAATTTTATTGTATTTTGTCAAAATTGTACAAAACACTGAACTCAAAGACCATTAATTGACTGTCCACAAACAACACTAACAATTGACCTTTTAGCTTGCATAACTTAACGTTAATAATGAACTCCGAGTGATTCTTGCATGATATCATGTTTGTTTAAGTTGTTTTGTTTAATCTGCTTACAGTTAGTCGTCTATTGAGAGTGACTTGTTTGATTTCACAGGGGACTGACGTGAGATTCGTAACACAATATTAAAGCCAGGTGAACGGAAGCAGTTCACTCCTTTGGCGGTTAGGCAACAGTCCAAAGAGGTCTTTACATAACAACAACGTATTGTTATAACCACTGACTAAACTTCGTTTTTTCAGTCATCTTTACAACTGCAGCTGAATATTCAACAGTATTTATATTTTCTGAAACAATTCTATCTATATTACTGTCACTAATGAGCTGTTAGGATCATCAGCAATTGCTTTAGGGTAGGGGAAGGACACGGTCATGAACACAAAACACTTGCAGGTAGCCAGGAACACAAAAAGGTTAGGTTCGGTTAGTTTACAGTGGTCGTCACACGAGAGAAAATACGTGTCGTGATCAAACGTTTTATTATTATTATTTTAAATTTTATTATTTTGTACACTCGTCATAATCATATATTTACAGTTTTGACTACATAGCATGTACTGTTTTTATGTGAGAGACATATAGGTTGGACTAATGTTTGCGTGCTCGGCGATTTCTTGCTGTTGAAAAAATAATTACCTGTAGAATAACTTATACCACTTATAAATATTTTTTTGTATCATGTTGACTCACCGTCAACTGTTCAACATTACAAGATTTTTTGAGTACTTAATACCATTTCTTACACAAAAAATAATACAAACTCCCTTATTATTTTCAACATCAAAAAATCGCTGAAAACGTGAACTCGAGTCTAACCTCGTCCAGACTCTAATATAAAAAACAACACATGCTATATAGTCAAAACTTTGAAAATATTATCGTGACGAGTGTATCAACACAAGAAAACATTTTTTTTTTTAAATTAGAATGCACGGAGCGCAAAAAATTCAAAAAGTCACCTTCCTTTTTGACCACATCTCGTATACCTGCAGTTTCGGACCAGTGTAGCCCAGTGGTTTATGTGCTCCTCTGGACTAATAGATCCGGGGTTTAATACCCAGTCTGGCCATTGATTTATTCAGTTGTGAAGTGAAATAAATTGAAGCACGTCGTTCCTCGGAGTGGACATTAAGTCATCGGTCACGATCTCTAGTACTCGATAAAGAGTCATACTGTTCAGTAAAGCAAAATTCAGGACTCACAGTGTAGAATCAACCTGGTTATTGTAGTTCGTCTGTTACTGAAATGGGTGTCGAATAATAAATGAGCCACACTTTAAGCCTCTAGAACACTACAAAAAGGTGAAAGACTATTAGTGTGAGCATTTAAAAAAAAGCAACGGGGAGTATAAGTATATAGAGGAGTATATACCAGCAGAAAAGTATGATAAATGTTCAACAGTACTCCAAGATTTTTCATATTGGACGATTACGGAGTAATTCCCGTACTGGAGTAACCTTGATTAAGTCTGACTTGCATTCCGTTGTGGTGACGTCCGTAGTAAATTCCAACAACACAAGAACTATGAGAGTCAACAGGAAATGCCACTTTAAGGTGTTGAATGCAATTGCGGAGAAAGTAGCCTAGAATCAGTTGTTTGCACTTTCTACGAATCAATTCCGCGAAAATACACCACTTTAATATTTATGAAGTGCTTAGGTAAGGGAGAAACAAGAATTGAGGATGTCTACTGAATAGAGTTACGTGGTAATGAACATGGAAATACATGCTGGCGGGTAGGGAAGAATGAGGAATCATCAACACAAAACACTTTCAGGGTCAACAACAGGAAAAAAAATTCTTTGATAGCGAAATGCAGGCTAATCTGCACTTGTTTATTCGAAACTGCCAGGTCATCAATACAAAGTATCTGAAAGTGGAGAATAGAATTTTAGATCATCAAAACCAAGTACTTGTGGACCGCAAACAGAATGTTCAACAACAATACTTGTGGATAGGGAACAACAGGATCATCAAGACTAAGCATTTACAGGTATTGAAAAGTCGATTTATAAACATTTTGTATTTGAGAGTAAAGAATAACAGGATTATCGACACAAAGCACTTTCACATAGTAAACACCCCGACTCATCAACATTTCAGGGTAGTAACAACAGGATAATTGATACAAGGCACTTGCATATAGAGAACAGCTGACTCATCAACATTAAATACGTGATGGTAGGGAACAACAGGATCATCAACACAAATCGCTTGCTGATAATGAACAACCGACTCAACAACATTAAATACGAGTACTGTGGCTTAGGGAACAACAGGATCATCAACACAAAAGCACTTTAGGTAGTGAACAGCCTGTTGACAAAAACAAGAACTTTTATAATGAACCGTATATTTGACAATAAGTGAAAGGTTTTTGGCTGGTGTCGTTATAATTCTGTACATTGAGAACTGTCGACAAGGCATGTTTGTTGTTCTATCCGTGATGGCGTGTCATATTGTTGTCATAAGTCACCTTCAGCAAACAGTTTCTCAACAGCATTGTCTGTTATAATTGAAAGGAGGCCTTTTTTACATAGAGGTAGAGTGTTGATGATCAGACAAGGTAAGGCACAGGCCGTTATACAATGCTCTCAGGCCGCCTCCCCGCCACCCTAAACCTGCACTAACTCAACCTCGGCACAATACCAAAACCAGTTCTGAGCCTTCATCCTGCTTGCACAACTTGAGAAAGCTCAACTCCTTTAACCAAATCCATCCCACTTTGTTTTCTCTGATATATATATTACAAGTAAAGGTATGCACATGAAAAATATGCACTATTTAACTTGGCATGTTCTATAAAATGCTAACGAGAATGTAAGTAATGTCATAATGACGCATTCATATCAGAATGAATTATAGAGCTGCTTAACCATGATGATTGTTATTCTGTACAAGGAGGGGAAGTTATGCTCATTCATGATTCAACACTCACATATTAAATCATAGGTGTCATTTCACAAGGCAAGCTAGCATCGCATGTTTCGAGATGGACACACAGACCATGGGCGTGTCATGTCACAGGGCAAACTAACACAGCATGTCTCGGGATTGATACACAGACAAACACTCTATCTATAATCTAGACGGCAGCTAATTGTTAATGTGCCCACGATTTTCCATTCACCACATGAAAAAATCTAAGATTACAATATGTTTCTTAGATCGAATCTTCTGGATTAAAAGCAAGAATTGTATATTCTTAAGTAGACCACACATGATCTAACAATTTAAAAAAAAAATCTTCAGTGCTAAAAGTCGAAACGCTACTTGTTAGACCACATATGACAGAAAAAATAATTCGAAGAACTAATCTTCAGTACTAAGTCAAGAACGATATCTATTAGACTACACACAACCCAACAAAATAAAAAAACTCGGAGAGCTAATCTTCAGTACTAAGTCAAGGACGATAGCTATTAGACTATACACAACCCAACAAAATGAAAAAAACTCGGAGAGCTAATCTTCAGTACTAAGTCAATGACGATATCTATTAGACTACACACAAAAAAACTCGGAGAGCTAATCTTCAGTACTAAGTCAAGAACCATATCTATTAGACTACACACAACCCAACAAAATAAAAAAAACTCGGAGAGCTAATCTTCAGTACTAAGTCAAGGACGATATCTATTAGACTACACACAACCCAACAAAATGAAAAAAAACTCGGAGAGCTAATCTTCAGTACTAAGTCAAGGACGATAGCTATTAGACTATACACAACCCAACAAAATGAAAAAAACTCGGAGAGCTAATCTTCAGTACTAAGTCAAGGACGATATCTATTAGACTATACACAACCCAACAAAATAAAAAAAACTCGGAGAGCTAATCTTCAGTACTAAGTAAGAACGATATCTATTAGACTACATACAACCCAACAAAATAAAAAAAAACTCGGAGAGCTAATCTTCAGTACTAAGTCAAGAACGATATCTATTAGACTACACACAATCCCAACAAAATAAAAAAAACTCGAAGAGCTAATCTTCAGTACTAAACGCAAGAACACTACTTGTTAGAGACCACACATGACCCAACAAATTAATAAAAAATAAACTTAAACACTAAAGGCTATAACGTTCTTTTACTAGACCACACCTTAACTCAACAAGGCAAAAGTTGGTCAACTACACGACTAAAGCATACAGCAAAAGATAATGGCAGTTGATTTCCGCCCAGGACAGGCAGCATTAACCATTTCCAATGACTCCATGATGCAAGGAACACTCGAAGATGGTGACAGAATCCATTACTGGTGTCTGACCTTTGACATTTCAGCTCAGCCAACCCGTTATGATTCAGAACTTTGACACTATCCAATTTGATGCGTCACCTTTACAGTAAATCTGAAGTCACTCAGGATGTTTTTTTATATATAATCCTTTGAAGGGTGAATCGTAAATTACTGATTTTATGTACATTGAATTGTACTATGCTTGTTAAAGTTAAGGTCAGATGCTTTTAGGTGAATATCGAGATAACTGTTAGAAACGAAAAGTCGTATTGTTATAAGTGTCACAAAGTTTGCATTTATCTCATCCTTGTTTGTTAGATCTTCGTTAAGGCAACTAATTGAACAAACTTGAACGAAGAACTCTTTGAGGATAACCAATGTGTAATGAACCTGCTGATGGTTCATTTTTTACTACAACGGGTGTCAAATCACTAAAGAGCCATATGGCTTACTTATTACTAAAACAGGTGCCAAACAACAAATGAGCCATACTTTCTCTACTGTAACAGTAGTGAGAACCTTAAATGTATAATGAACTTGCTAATAAGGTTCTCTTATTACCAAAACGGGTGTCAAACAACAAATGAGCCATACTTTCTCTACTGTAACAGCAGTGAGAACTACAAATGTATAATGAACCTGCAAATAAGGTTCTCTTATTACCAAAACGGGTGTCAAACAACAAATGAGCCATACTTTCTCTACTGTAACAGCAGTGAGAACTACAAATACATTATGAACCTGCCAATGTTGCTCTTTTATTACTAAAACCGATGTCAAATAACAAATAAGCCATATTTTCTGTTACTGTAACTGCGTGCAAAGTTTTCCTTTTGTGTGAGATTGAGGGTCTGCTAGATTGCTGCATTTCCGATGATGATTTTTCGAAGGAATATTGTATTTCCCTAATCAATTTCCTTAATATTTCCTGACTCAAGTGTATTTAGAAGAAGGATCTTTAACTAGTACCTAACGGGATCAGTACGATGGCTCAATGACATCTCTGAGAGACGACGTGCTCAGAGTTTTCTACCTGCCGCCAAAGTCTAGCAATCCAGAGGCGAGCACCATTCCACTGGGCTACCCTGGTCCCTAGTGTGAGATTTAGAATCTGTCGATGTCAGACATTGATTAAAAATCCCCATTGCTATAAACTTCAGGAAGGCAGGAAACAGGAAGGATGCCCTGCATAAACTTCAATGCAGGGCTTCCAATGAAGAATATTCATCTTTATGCTGTGATAAAGGGCCAATCTTTGGTGTATGTGTGTTTTCTCGTGGGATGACATTGCAGCCTAACCTAACTCAGTTATGAGAACAAAAATCAAAGAATAAGAAATGCTATATAACAGCAACACCCAGTGAAAATCTGTAGTTCTTTTAACAGAACTTTCGAAACGACTAAGTGTTGCGCATGTTAGACGCGAGTCACTGGACCCGATGACACCAGATTTGCATATGAATATATAGGGCTGAGTTTTGTGAAAGTGAATACAGCACCGAACACAACTTGAAGCCCATTCCATCAAGGCTGTTTTATAACCTCAACCCGCCCCCACATTTAATAAGTTTTCATACTTTTATGGCCTTAAAAGAAGTGAAAGTGTAGCTTTCGATGATCCACATTAAAGTACACTTGGCGTCACCCATCCAAGAGCCAATCATGCTCACTCTTACTTAACTTCAGTCATCTAAAGGGACATGCGTATTCAACTATGTTATGAACATGCATATATATGTTACAGAGAAAGTTTGAAAAGCGGTATTCTATAGAAAAACTAGTCGGCAATGTATGAAACGATTTATATTTCAAACATTTTCTAGGCATTCTATAGAATGCCAAATAAGAAACCGGTTAAGTATAAAATACGTCTCCGATTCGTTTCGAAATATCAGGAGGCAAGGCACGTGACTTTTAACGCGCGCCTCAAGCTCACAATTGGTCAGTTGCACTTTGCGGTTTTGTACAGGACAATCAAAATACGTAATTTCACTTTTTTTTCTTTCTTTTTTTTTATTGTTTAAACTGATTCCCTAACGGGTGATAACGTCAGCCGTTTACCGGCTTTTTGTTTGATCGGTGATTCTACAGCCATACATTTTGCCTAACTCAAGCGTATTTTGAGTAGGGATCTTTAACGAAAACCTGGCAATCGTATAGGTTCGGAACCGACGGCTTAACGTAATCTCTGAGTGACGACGTACTCAGATTTATTCACCTCCCGATTAAATAAATCGAGGGCCAAGTGGGGCTTAGAACCCCGGACTATCAGCCACAATGAGTACCTTAAGCACTGAGCACCTGAGACTTAAATTTGTTGAAAAAAAAAATTATTTTTTTCTGTGCTGTATTAAAATGGGAAGCAAGGAGTAGTATTAGACTTCATGTCTATAAACATGAAACATCGATTTGACGATGAATTGTGTCTTTGCGTGAAAAATGTAAGGAAATGTAATTCAAAATGCCATTCAAGCCTGTCATGTTGCAACATTAACAGTAGGTTAATTCTTTATTTTTTATATAAAAATTTTTGTCCCTTAATAAGAAAGACATAAATTATGTTTTGTATAACTTTAATTTTTTTTAAGCATTTTTAATATAATGACAATCTCATTATTTTTTCTAAAAAACATTTTTATTTTTGAGAAATGCAGATCATTTACATAATGAGTCTGAATTTACATCATCATACATTTAAATTGATTCTTTAATAGAGTGACCTTTTATAAATATAAAATTATAGTGTCCTTTAATAAATAGAACTTTTAGAATTCTCTACATTGAAACGGTTATAAAAAAATACAGTAAAATATCGGTAATTGATATTAGATTTGATCCGAATTACTTAAACATAGAGAGAAAGAGAGAGAGAGATAAAGAGAAAGAAAGAGGGAGTTGAGGGAGTGACAGAGGAACCTGAGAATAACATTTATTTCCTGATTAACAAGGCGGGAATTTGCAACCTCCAGTAGCGCTTCAAGTGACAAGGTGCGCAAGCTTTATCAGATATTCATTCCGTATTATGAGAATACGGTGAAGTGCAGCTTTCGTATTTGTTTCCTGTTTCAGTAATGATTGAAAAATTTGCAGCAGGCCAATTCAAATGCTGTTTGGCAGACGGAAAACTAAATGAAATGCAAGTCATGTTCATTGGACTGTTCAATTTAAAATTATGATGAATTATTATTATTAATGAATCTACTTTGTAATGAGATGCATTGCTTGATGATTCTTGTAATTCATCACACTGTAATTAAACAATTATAAGAATGCAATAAATGATAATTAATTATCATTACATTTCAAAATCGCGTTATTGCATTAATTAGGCTAATGAGCCAATTATTAAAATTAAATGAATTGTTATAATTTGAATTAGAATCCGTAATTGATTTTAATTAGGGAATGTTGTTTTTGTTGTGTCACATAATTACCCCAAAGATCCTTTTGCTTACCTATACCGAGTCATCAGCTGTTTTGTCTTCTATTTAACTCGTTCATATAGAATTATCTTGGTCAAGTTTAACGTCATCAAAACATCAACAAATATTTTTAACATACTCATTTCAGATAATACAAAAGATGATTATAAGAATTTAGTTCCAAAGAAGCAATCTAAAAGAAGTTTGATTGAGTAAAGTCTAGGCGTGACACGTGCCTGAATCGACGACTCTGTCGTGAAAGCACTTGTTAACGCTCCATTATTGAAATGAGAGTTCCGTCAACACGCAATCACCAGCGTGTGAAAGTGAAAACTGCCACAAGTAGTCTTCATTATAATTAAAAATCCCTCTTTGACACACATTTCTCTTCGACATAAATTAATAAATTAAATGGCCAACGAGCCAGGCTTTAACGAACAACCTTTGTTATATGTACTATGAATGAAAAAAATAGGTTTGCGTTAAGAAAAAGGTTTGAAAAAAAAAATCTAAATTTACATAAATAAAAGTTTCTTACTGTTTGTCTGAATATTGTTCGTTTTTTATTTTTTCTTTTTTTAAAATGACCAGTAGACGGCCGATTTAAATACAAGAGAGTCTTATTTTCAAGTAAAATTTTCGAGTCAGCTATTTATGTCAAAAATCTTGACAACCATTCCATTCATGATTAAAAAAGTGTTACTTTAGGATAAGTTGTGTAACATTAGACAAAACATTATAGTCCTAAAAGAGCGAAACTCTGAAATAAGGACATCTTGTATTATGTTGGATTTGTTTACCTCAACTTGGAAATGTTGTTATCTGAATCGAAAAAGAAAAATTCAACAAACATTACAAAAAAAAAATTAAAAATTTATGTCAACTGCTTACAATAAGTTAATTTGATATCTAAAATGTATAAGATTTGAACACTGTTAAGGTGAATACTGGAGGCTAAGGTAGCCCAGTGGTTTGCGTGCTCCCCTCTAGACTGGTAGATCCAGGATTCGATATCTATTCATGCAGGAGCTGAAAAAAAAAAAAAAAACTGATCTCGTCGTCCCTCAGAGAGAACGTTCAGCCTTTCGTCTCTTAGCCTGTACGATGTCAGGTACTCGTTAAAGATTACTATTCTAAATACATTTGAGTTAGGCAAAATTCAGAACTGTCAATGTAGAATGAATCTCCATTGTATGGTATCACAAAGGGCTTATGTGTGTTTTCTCGTGGGAATGCCCCTGCAACCTAACTTATCCTAACCTATTGGAAGTCAAAGCAATAAACGGTGGATTTTTGCTAGCTTTATTGTCCTTGGCCTTTCAGACCAAGGTTATACCTGTTTACTAATGTAGTCAGCTTGTCTTCACTAAAGACGTTTGTTACAAACCAAAGGTTATAAATACTGCTGAAGAGCAACGAACGATTTTCTTTATCTGGCATTTCTTTTCAGTCAACAAATAAAAAGATCAGAAGCAGATCTATAGATCAAGTGTGTGTATATAGACTGGCTGGTGTGATTTGTGTTTCCGTAGCACGCAAGCGTCAGTCAGCACTTGAATGACTTACCAGTATTACAAAACAAGGAACAAATCATGACAAAATAAGACGAGTCCCTAAGCAGCTAAGGAGATTCAGAGCAAGATGATTTATGCGCCCTGGGGATTAGAGTTAACGATGAATAGACATGCAAGGCAAGTAATATAGAGGGGATTGAACCAGTCTGATGCCAGTGTTTTGGCAGAATTGAATGTCATATGTATGCAGTAGTGCGAGTAATAGTAATCCAAGCTCTGCAGTCTCGTTATGAGACCTGCTTCGCAGCACTGCTACATAGCTCTGCTTTTCGTTATTGAGACTTTATTTTAGATGTGCTGTCTAGCTATTAAAAAAATATATGTGCTCTATTGAGACCATAAAAAGCAGATCTACGGTTTAGTTATTGAGACCTACTACAAAACTCTGCTGTCTAGTTATTGATACATGCTTTAGCAGCACTGCTGTCTAATATTGAGACCTACTACAGAAGCTCTGCTGTCTCAGTATTGAAACCAGTTAGATCAGCCTTTTTTCTTGTATTGAGACCTACTAGAACAGCTATGATTCTTGTTATTGAATCTGCTTTAGAAGCACTGCTGTCTACTTATTGAGATCTGTTTTAGCTATTCTAAACCTAACCTTTTAGGTTAGGTTGCAAAGGCTGTCCCACAAGGGAACACATACAGGCTCATCATTGCTCTTTATGATACCACACAATGGAGATTGGTTCTACATTAGGAGTCCTAAATTTAGCCCTAAGTCCTAAGTTTTCTGTAGATTAGGGGATCTTTAACGAGTACCTGACATTGTACAGGCTCAGGTACATGTGCCGAGGGACGACGTGCTCACATTTATTCATCTCCTACGTGACCAGAGCGATTATTGATGCCCAGACCTACCTGCCAAAGCTTTACACTTTGCCAGTGGGCCACCAGTTTGCTTTATTGACTTTATTCAAGTCACTTTGAAAACCGCTAAACTCTGACTTTTTCAAATAACACCTAATCATTACACTTTCATATCTCCCCATTAATAACATTTGCTCGATGAATATCAAATATAAACACATACACTCGTCATATGCAATAACTCAATATCCCCCCCTCTACATTATTACATTCCATTAAATTTGCATACAATATTTTACAAGGTTTTCTTATTCCACTAAAACACACAAGGTTGAATACGTCATCAGAAATATTTATTTATAACTATCAATTTAGTTTGTGTTCAAGACAAATGTCAAATAACGTTTAACTTAAGCCAGATCCTTGGAGGTTCTATGGTTCACAATATTACTAAATTATCAAGGCCAGCAATTCGACATTTAATGCTTTTTTGTTTTGTTTAGTTTTTTTTTGTGGCAACAAAGAAAATGAATCCTACTTTATCTAGCAATTCAGTAATATAAAAGAAATTAGGTGCTTCGTTATTTTAAAATTATATTTATTATAAGTATTTTAGATTCATCAGAATAATATACTGATATTCTACATATTTCGAAATTTAATCTGTTACTATATTTCTAAAGACCTCAAAAAAAAAAAAAAAATTTACTTAGAGCCCTCAATTTAAACAAAACTTTCATTATAAGGTATACATGGTGTAGGTTAGGTTAGGTTACAGTAGGAGTAACCCGAAAGAACACACATAGGCACAAGATTGGCCCTTTGTGATACCACACAATGAACATTCTACGTGTATTTGGAGTCCTAAACTTTGCCTAACTCAAGTGTATTTAGACTAGGGATCTTTAACGAATACTTGACATCGTATAGGCTCATGGCCGACGGCTTAACGTCCTCTTCGAGGGACGACGTACTCAGATTTTTATCTCCCACATCAATAAATCGAGAGTCAGAGTGGGTATTGAACACCAATTCTAGCATCCAGAGGTGAGTAAGCAAACCACTGGGCTCTGCCGGCCCCTCAAAATGATTGTTAACTAAGATTGTTGAATTAAGGGTTTATTTTTAAATGTTTTTTGGTCCATTCAGGTATATCAAATCCTATCATACAGTCATACCTTGATAACACTCGAGTGTAACTGTTGCGGAAAGTAACTGATCCAGTTGCGCGTTGTAAGATTGAGTTGCCGCCTCTGTGAGGTCCACCTCGGGGGTTGCCATGTGGATCATGGGACAGCGAAAGGGCAAATCGTTTATTGGCAACCTGACTTCATTTGAAAGTGCTATAGCCGGAAGGCTTTGGTACACATAAAGGTCAACAGAGGATTATCGTCATCTCCTGGGTGACGACGTGCGATGATTTATCACCTCCCATGTGAATAAATCGAGGACCATAGTGGGCGTTGAACCCTAGATCTACCAGTACAGAGACGAGCACGCAAGCTATTGGGCTACTCTGGCCCCTACAAGAAAATTAAGTCACCACAAAAATATGGTATATTATTTAACTAACTTTATCTATATAAATAAAAAAAAGGTTTAAATCATTAGTGTGGATTTACTCATTCTGAGGTAAAATGGATAAACAAACAAAAGTCTCCACACAAATGATATAATTTGTATTACAGTGTCTTCCTGATGATGAACACAAAGTGTTCGAAACGCGTTGAATAAAACTTCATTTGTGTGGAAACTTTTCTTTGTGTTATCAATTTTACCTCAGAAAGAAGGTTTAGCCTACTTTGCTTAGAACTGACTCATTTCAAGTTACCTCTACATCTTATAGATATTGTTAGTTGATTTTAATTGCGTTTGTTTTTATCATAAATTGCTCGCTTTAAAAAAGTGATTCCTACCTACCCGCATACTGAATAAGAAGTATGTCTCAAATAAAATTAAATGTAAAACTCCAAAGTGTAAAAGAAATCCAGATCTAACAGCAGTAATAGAGTACCAATAATGATATTTTCTGCTATTTTATAATTTCTAATAATATTTTGGAAAACCACGTATCATCTCTGAATTTTTACAAAAATACCTGAAGGATGGGCACGTTTCGGTTTTAGACGGGCTAATCTAAAATATAAAATTCAAAAATATCTAAGTTCAATTAGATAAAAATTAAAATGCTATAAACTAAATAATAATTTCAAACCTGCTTGGAGAGGAAGATGAAGAGTGTCTGGTCAGGAGATTTGCCCTGAAGATGAACACAAACTCTTCGAAACGCCTAGTTTTCAAATAAACCCTTCCGTGACGACCTAATTTTCCCCGTCATATTGTAATTAAATTAGTTTTAAATGTGTAATACTTGGTCAAGTTCGTCTTATTCAAGTGACTTAAACTAACAAATTTTACCTTTTGAAAACAATTAAATTTTTATCGGTAAACCAATAAAACCCAAAAGATAAGATATTTGTATTTATTCTCATTTTATTTGTCGCGTTTTTTAGTGATTAAGTATTCAGTTTATTTATGAGTATTTTTGGATACCATCAAATGAAATTGCTAATTAAGTAGAAATCGATGCAAAATTAAAATTTTAGGGTAAAAAGCTAATGAAATTGTCTCCACATATAAAAATTTAATGGTATAAACAACGCGTTTCGAACACGTAGTGTTCTTCCTCAGGCATTAACTAAGGGTGAGTGTCTGTGGTACAACTAAGTACAATGAGTAACCACCACATAATAATTGATTGTACTACGTTAGAAAATTAAAATGTTTGTATTATATACATTGTCGATAAAAAGCTTTTAGAATATTATTCGTTGGCCCGTCCATACAAGGACATGTTGGTATTCTAATATATTAGCTGTACAACGTTTTAAATAACTGGATAGGTTTTCAATGACAGTGATATGTGAACAGTAATAGTTTTTTTTTAAACCTTCTAAATACACACTTTCATGCTGATAGACTTACTGCCTCGAGGTCGGCCTGACGACACTGCTCCGGAATGTTGTTCCTACCTTGATCCTTACTTCTTAAACATAGATAGCCACAACTGTTTAAAAAAAAAAAGTTCAAAGGTAACTGAAAACGAATTAACGTTTTCATTTGATTTTTAATTATACTTCCAGTTCATGCATTAAGTCAATTTATAGTAGGGTTTCAGTTAAATAATAATTACTTATTTAATTAAGGAATGTCGATTCAATTTGCTTTGGGTATACATTTAATAATGGATAATGAGATAACATGTAATTAGGCTACGTGAATAGCACTTTTGTAGCATCTCAAAACAGCTTCTTATCACGCGGTATTATTTTTGATTGTTAAGGGGAAATCTGAAACCTATATTTCAGGGGAATTTAAATCTATAGAAGAGTTACAGTTACATTGAGTCTCCTTAACGATAACCTAAAACACATGAACTTGCTATAAAACTCGCTTCTGAAGGAGGTAATACCATTATTAAAACCATCTCTTTGCATGTTTAACATGAAAATTACTTGCACTTTCAACTTTTCTGTTTCACAACAACACTTGGTTCTGATTCAATTAATTATTTTTTTTTTTTTATTTGAAACTTAATAGTGGTAGTAAGAGCAGTGAGCACCTCTTTAGGTTGCTGTGGCAGTCCCACAAGGGAACACACATAGGCCGAACATTTGGCCCTTCGCGATACCACACAATGAAGATGGGAGTCCTTAATTAAGTCCTTAAGGACACATTGGGAGTCCTTAATTTTTCTTTAACTCAGGTGTATTTAGATAGGAATCTTTAACGAGTTCCTGATATCGTACAAACTAAGACAGTGACAGCTTAACGTCCTTTCCGATGGACGATGTGGTCGGATTTATTCACTTACCACGTGAATAAATCGAGGGCAAAGAGGGGATCGAACCCCGATACCAGTTCAGGGGTGAATACGTTAACCACTGGGCTAACCTGGCCCCCATATTGGAAACTTAAGTCCTACCCAATATGTAATCTATAAAAGAACACATAAAACTGCAAAAAAGTCCTACCCAAAGCATATTTTAAGATCTCATGATTTTCTTTGTTCGTAGTTTTACCATAGTAGGCTAACATTGCATAGTAGTTTCGTCGACCCATTTAAATTGACTTATAATAATATAAGTAAATGTTTTGTTATCTCGATCACATATATTCAACACTATTTCGGTTTATCGAAGTTTAGTCAATCATCAAACAGTTAAACACCTTTAGGTCAACATTTCGTCCATATTTACAAACATCTTCAGGGCTACATCAATAGAGAATTTTAATTATAGCAACATGAAAAAAATATATAAGTCACATTATTACCTTGTACTTTTCTATTACAAAAAAAATTGAAATGACTGTTGTATTCAAATCATACTACAGTGCTGCTCTTAGCGACAACTTTACGAACGTTCTGTAACTGTAACACATTATAATAACTCAGGAAAACTCTTAAAAACTACATCGAAAAAGAAACTGTAAGCTACAAACGATCTTTTTAATTCCTAATTAATAAACCATAAATTTTACTTTAGGGACTTATTATGGTCACAATGGCTTTTAAAAAGAGATGGCCAAGGGATCTTCTCTCACCATAATAAACCAATAGAAACCATTGATACGATGTCTGTTCATCTATAATTTAATGATAATTATCAGACGTTATTTATATCTGTTTAATAATCATTTGATTTATACATAACATTTCCTCTGTGTTCTCAAATAATATTATATAGTACTTTAAAAAATTAAAACTGCAGTTTTTAACTGGCATTTTATAAACTGTTTCATTTAATAAACGCTGAAGCAAGTTAGTAATTATTTTGTAAAGTTACTTAAGTATGCATATTAGGTTATGTTGCAGTGGCAGTGACATGAGAGAACACACCTAGACCGAACATGGTCCCTTTGTGACAAAATACCGCACAATGGAAAAGTGTTTATCTTTCTTTAGATAAACATTACAACGAAAGCAGCCCAAAGATAGACACAGACATAACTCAATTCTATTAAATGTTTCTATATTAGGAGTCCTAAATTTTGGCTAACTCAAGTGTATTTAGAGTAGGGATCTTTAACGAGTACCTGACTTGGTACAGGCTAGTGACCGACAACTGAACGTCCTCTCCGAGGGACGAGGTGCACAGTTTTTTTCACTTGTCGCGTGGTTTAATCAAGGGCTAGAGTGAGTATTGACCCGAGTATTGAACATCAGATCTACGAGAGGCGAGCACGTTATCACTTGGCTACTCTGGTCTTCCAATTAAGTATGCAAGAATAACATAAAGTGTCAATATAAATAGAGAGGAAAAGAAATATATTTATGCTAACAGAGTAATGTATTATGCTGTTTTTTATCTCTATTACTCGTACTATACTGTGTTTTATGAATATATATATATATATATATATATATTTCGTTGAACAACTGACCGTATTTCACTGATGTCATTTTCTTCATCAGTTTTTCAAGGTTTCTGAATACCTTCTTCTTTCCTTCATCCAAACGTTGGAGAATGTTTAATTAAGTGGGAACCGACATGTTTTGACTGGCTTCCAGTCATCTTCAGGGTAATTAATTAAAAAAAAGTTTAATTGGTCCTGAGAGCCAGGACCAAGAGCTTTAAACTATTACTGTAAACTGTGTCTTAATACCAACTCTAAAGACTCCAATAATTTTTTTTTTTTTTTTTTTTTTTTTTTAATTAATCACCCTGAAGATAACTGGAAGCCAGTCAAAACATGTCGGTTCCCACTTAATTAACATTCTCCAACGTTTGGATGAAGGAAAGAAGAAGGTATTCAGAAACCTGGAAAAACTGATGAAGAAAATGACATCAGTGAAATACGGTCAGTTGTTCAACGAAATTTGCTTAAATGAAGGACTGGTTCCTTCATAGTAGAGTAGCAGTTTGCTTCTCAACGCGAGTACTTCGCACTTCTTCCCGATGACGACGGATGTCGAAATATCGAAGTGAGTTCTGTAGTGTCTTTCTGTGTTCTTTTCTATCTGTTAAAGTGTTTATATATATATATATATATAAAACGATGTTACGGTTGAAAGATCTTAGTCTTGTTTTCCCATTTCTTATTGTGGTTTGATCATATATATATATATATAGTTCAAAATACATAAATAAACATAGAGAAATTAAAAGCACACACTTAGAGTCTCTAATTTTCGGTTTGGACCGTCTTCAGGAGAGATAAGAGAAGAAAACCAAGCGCACTGTTTCTTTATGAACATTGAAGTATATTTGTCCGTTTAGAGTCGTATTTTTATCGAAAAAGTATACATATATAAATATTGATAAAAGTATCGAACGTGGAATAGAAACAAAACTAAAGTTTATAGGGACTCGGTCAGTTCTTCAGGTTCAAAACTACAGTTAAATACTACACTTAACTGTACTTTAGACTCAAACTACAGTTATTGTTGAAATCCACAGATTATTTTTCTTTATAAAATAATTTGTAATGTAATACTTAGTTTTTCTGTTTCAAAGTTTATACTTCTGCCTATGAAAAAGGTTTTAAATAAAAACCGAAACATTGGCAATGAGAGTTTAATTTGAACCTGAAGACTGACCGAGTCCCGATAAATTTTAGTTTTCTATATATATACGAGTATATATATAAAACTAGAGTTTATCGGGACTCGGTCAGTTCATAGAAACCCATATTTATTTTCCCCAAATTATATAAATATTGATAAAAGTATCGACCGTGGAATAGAAACAAAACTAGAGTTTATTCCACGGTCGATACTTTTATCAATATATATATATATATATATATATATATATATATATACCACATATATAATTTTTACTCGTTCCTTTTACGTCTTAATTTGGCTCTTCATTTCCTTCCCCCCTCCCTTCCCCCGCTTGGTGGTAAGTGGTGGGGTACTGGCTGCGGTTTCCGAGTCAGTACCTGTACCGAGTCTTCCTGCGGGACTCTTCGCTCTTCGCACCTCCTGATGACGACGATTGTCGAAATATCGATGTGAGTTATGTCTGTGTCTTTCTGTGTGTTTCCTTCGTTTTTTATTTTATTTATATAATATATATATATATATATATATACATTTTTTTTTCGTTGGAAATACGATCCAAAACGGACAAATATAGTTCAATATAAACAAAGAAACATAGAGAAATCAGAAGAACACACTTACAGTCTCTAATTTTCGGTTTGGACCGTCTTCAGGAGAGATAAGAGAGGGAAACCAAACGCACTGGATCAGAGACGGTTGGAGACCCTTGGAGTCCTCCAACCGTCTCTGATCCAGTGCGTTTGGTTTCCCTCTCTTATCTCTCCTGAAGACGGTCCAAACCGAAAATTAGAGACTGTAAGTGTGTTCTTCTGATTTCTCTGATGAAAACTTGGTTTATTCATGTGAACTATATAATATATATATATATATAAAATGAAACAGTCCATAGGACTTTACATAAACATTATAACGAAAGCAACACAAAGATAGACACAAACAAACTCAATTCTATATTTCTGCAATCGTCACCTCCTGATGACGATGATTGTAGAAATATAATTTTAATTGTAAAATAATAAAATTAAGTGTAAATAATTGGAATATAGAATGTTTGAATGACGATATAGAAAAAAAAAAGTGTATGACTTGGAGTTATGTAAGAGAGGTTAGTAAAGACGATGAGAAGACGGAGTCGTGATGAATTAAATTACTGGGGATTGAAAATAAAAGTAAGGTCGGTGAGGGGTGTGCGCGAGTGAAAGTGGCGGGCCACCTTGCATTCTTCAGAAACAGGCCGTCTCGTTCAACCAGCTAGGCGCCCCATCAAGGCTTCGCTCGACAGCCGCATTCTACACTCCGTCAACAAGCGCGACATTACCTATACCAGCCTGTATCAACTTCAACAACAAATCTAAAGCTTTCAGCTATATACTAGATCTGAGGGGAATATATGCCTAATGTTTCAATCTTTATTGAATAAATCAAGTATATATATATAAACTAGAAATATGAAAAGAACACACAGAAATGAAATCACTGAAACTCACTACCTTTATTTGATGCCTAGTACTTAATTATATTAGTATAAATATAATTAAGTTATATATATCAAATACTCGATGAGGAGGTCAATTGAAATAATAGTAGTGACATTTCAATTGATATTAAAACATAATCCTGATGTGTTTCTTTTGGAAAATTTATAGCTATTATTCAGTTCGAAGGAGCATTCAATCTGATGGTTTCATATAATTATTATATTATTATTTAAAATTATTATTAGTTAAATTATATGTTATATATATATAAATATTTGATAAAAGTTATCGACCGAGGAATACAAACAAAACTATAGTTTATCGGGACTCGGTCAGTTCTTCAGGTTCAAATTAAACTCTCAATGCCAACGTTTCGGTCTTTATTTAAAACCTTTTTCATAGGCAGAAGTATAAATTTTGAAACAGAAAAACTAAGTATTACATTACAAATTATATTACAAAGAAAAATAGTATGTGGATTTTTCTTTGTAAAATAATTTGTAATGTAATACTTAGTTTTTCTGTTTCAAAATGTATAATTCTGCCTGTGAAAAAGCTTTTAAATAAAGACCGAAACGTTGGCATTGAGAGTTTAATTTGAATCTGAAGAACTGACCGAGTCCCGATAAACTATAGTTTTGCATATATATATATATATATATATTCAAAACTACAGTTTATCTGATATATATATATATATATAAGACACAAGATTTCATAATAAGCACGTGAAATCAAAATCAAAATCTAAACCCACAACTCAGAGTCGTCGTTATTTGGGAGTGACTTACATCTACCATATCTCCCTGACAACAGTCAAGAACTATACTATAATTGACAATAATCAGAAAACAATAACAATGCATTGAGACTTTAATGAAGACAAATGGATGCGGTGGCAATTCAGCCAGCCACCTGTTGCTTGGGGGGGGGGGGGGGGGGGGGGCAACATTTGTTCATAAAGCCATGCGAGAGCAAAGGTGAGAGGCGTGACAGTGTAATCATAATCATACCAGTGGCAAGTCTATCTGCTTGTGCCACTGTGCCTTGATGCAAGGCGCCCAAAACCACTGTATCGCCTATACCAATGCAAGCGGTAGCGAGCAGGGTGGTAGCCCAGTGGCTTGCCTGCTCGCCTCTCGACTAGTAAATCCTTAGTCATTTCTCATTCTAGTAGTGATTCCTTCGTCTAGAGGAGGTGAAAAATTATGAGCTCGTCGCCCGTTGGATTAGTCGTTAAGCCGTCGCTGCCAAGCCTGTACGATGTCAAGTACTCGTTAAAGATCACTACTCTAAATATACTTGAGTTAGGCAAAAGTAAATGCAGGCTTATTTATACTATACTATGAGTTAACTACTCCTGTACTAAGTATTGTGTACTATACTGTACTATATTATACTCACTATGCCATAATATACTTCTCTACTATACACAATTATACTGCAATGTACTATTCTGTACTATACTATGACATACTGTAAAAAAGTATACTGTAGTATAATTTACTATAACCTCTTCTACTATACATATACGATATCAGTTACTCATTAAAGATCCCTAAATATAGCGTATTTATATTTAGGCGTATTTATACTGTACTATAAGTTAAATATGCTGTAATAATTATTGCATACTATAGTACAACCAGGTTGAACCGTGGTTGACCTGGTACTATCGGTCTGAATGTGAGTGCGGAAGTCGCTAGTACTGGAATCCCCGTCACATAGGTGATAACTGCGAGGCGCAGGCTGACAGCACATAGGGGCCACCCACGTGTCGCCTTGTAGATCTTCTCTTTTATTGTTTAAAATTTGCTACCATACAAGAACGGTGTGACAGCCCCTCATCTTTAACGAACTGAAAAGGTTTTAAAACAGCGAGTCTTAGTGGTAGCAATGTACAGCACCATTGGTGCTGCGCATCAACTTGTGTGAGGCAGCCCAGACTAATCTCAACCTCTTAAAGGCTAATGTCCACCTTATCCTTTCTTCCCTTCTCCGCATTCGATAGAAGAGCAAACCTTAGTAGATGGTGATGTTTTATAGTTGGTATCTAGCTTCAGCTGGGAGTCCAAAATTTCTTGTATAAATTACATTTGACCACCAACTCATCCTTTTAAGCTAGGTTAGGTTGTAGTGGTAGTCCCAGGAGGGAACACACATAGTCCGAACATTGACCCTTTGTGATGCCTCATAATGAAGAAGTCTGATTCTACATTGGGAGTCCTAACTCAAGAGTATTTAGAGTAGGGATCTTAACCTGGCATTGTACAGGCTCGGAACCGATGTTTTAACGTCCTTTCAGAGGTTTGACGTACTCAGATTTATTCAGTTCTCACGTAAATAAATCGAGGCTAAGCTGGTGTATCAAACCCTGGACCTTTAACCTTTCAGAGGTCGAGTCCGTTTTGTCCACTGAGCTAAACCTGTCTCCTGGTATAACACGTACCTACATTGTCATAGCATCCTTGCAATAGTAACTTCTTATAATTATACTATTAAGATAGTAATTAACAGTATAATTAAGTATACTGTTAGTTACCCGCACTGTAGTAAGTATACTATACTATAAGTATCTGTATACTATGCCAAATACATTTGAGTTAGGCAAATCCTTTCAATGTAGAACCAAACCGGATGTATGACATTACTGAAATGGGTGCGAAATAATAGCCACGCATTGATATATTGACGATAGAAAAGCAATAACAGCTTTTCTTCGTTTTTACTATGAATAACCCCATGGACTTACGAAATAAATAAAGAGGCTGGAGTATCCCACTGGATTGTTTGCATGCTTCTGGACTGATCTGGTCCTCTTTATGACTTTGACATACCCCTTTGGTCCTCAATTTTATCACGAGGCATGTGAAAACAATTTGCGCACTTTAAGCCACGACCACGATATCAGGTACTCGTTAAATATTCCCTCCTCCAAATACACTTGATTTAGGCCAAAATTGATTACTCTTATTGTAGTATGTATCACAAAGAGTTCCTCTTCTCCTTCTCCTGATGACAATGTGGTCAAAATATTGAAGTCAGTTGTGTTGTTCTTTATACGTGTTCTTTTTATGTAATCGTTTGGTATTTTCAACTAACGGGCTGTTTCAATATTTGAATATAAATATATATGTATATACTACATTATATAAAGTTCAACATAGATAAAAAACATAGATAAATTAAAAACACACACTTATAGTCTCTAATTGTCAGTTTTGAACCGTCATCAGGAGGATTAGAGAGGGAAACCAAGCGCACTGGTGCAGAGACGATTGGAGAACCAAAGTTTCGTTTTTTCATGGTAAAAGTGTATATACATATAAAATAATAAATATTACAATATTTATTAATAATGAATTCTTATAAATAAATATTACAATATAAAATAACAATCTTTATTAATAATTAATATGAATTATTAATTATATTAAAATAACATTAATTTGATATTATTATTAACAGATAAGTACATTTGTTAAATAAGTTACCTTCCGTTAACCGACAAGTTCCGATATTGTAACAAATATATTTTAAATTGTAAGAAATAATGTATTTCTATTGTATAATTGTTAACCGGATAGGCCAGACAAAGAAGAACAACTAATTTGCAGTTATAAATTTAGGGATAACCTGCTAATAACCTTCGGTTTCACTCTGAAAAATGGATATAATTGTGACACCGGTTATGGGGAAGAAAAGTACGAGGTAAGATGATTGTTTAATTAATAATAACAATTTAATAATTACAACTAGTAATACCTTACTACTATTTAATACTATACATTGGCAGTAAAAAGTGAAATCCTACGTGGGGGCTTTAGAAAACAACAACAGCAGATTGTTTTCTTTATATTGTTCACCAGACTACCCATGACCCTTTGTGTCACACAGAATTATAACAAGGTATTAAAATAAATTCACTGAACATGATTGACAGGGATAATTTTAATTGTTGTTACTTGTTATTAAGGCACGGAAACAGATTCGTATATGGCCTAAGCTTTTGATAAGTATTCTTAACATGATTCAAAATATATACACAGTAAGTATATTTATCAAAATAAAAATCATTTAATAATAAAAAAAAATCATTTACTTGATCATATAAATAAATAAAACATCAATTCAAGTTATATACACAGTGAAATGTATTTAAAACAAACAATACTTCTAAATTGAAATATTTAATATTTACCTAACATAAAATAACATTAATGAAAGGAATGTGTCTTTATAATATTACCTCAAAACATTCGTATTAATCTGACAGTTGTGTTCAAGTTTGTTTCTAAAACTATTCATTTTTAACCTCTCATGGAGTAGTTTATTATATATGTGTTACATTTATTTATAATACATTTGCACTACTGTCAACAGCGAGCACGCAATCCTTTGGGATACTCTGGCTTCATACCTTTACTTTATTACCATTGTTTATATAACGCAAATATTAAATTAAACAAACATTATATATATATAATATATAATACATTTGAACTACCGTCATCGGCGAGCACGCAAGACACTTGCTACCCTGGCTCTCATGTTAGGAGTATAGCGATAATTTTCTTTGATATAACTTTATTCAGGAAATAAATAATATATATTTAATCCAGGTTTCTATCTTCACAGAAAATGGGTGAACAAACAAACATACTCACGAACTTTATATATAGAGATAAGGTAGCAGTTAGTTTTTGGTTGGAAAAGTTATTTTCACGAGATATTTAGTGATCATTATTTCTTCAAATAATCACCTGTCCATGGAGAGAGTTCACAGGCAATTCGTTTGTCACCATTACAAACCATTTATATAAATGTGATACGTCATAAAGTAACACTCATTCCAGATAAAACTATGTACGATAACGTAATCATATTTTTGCATAATAAAACATATTAGATTCAATAAACTTGAATTAACACTATCATTCTAAAAGTTGATATCTAACTGTTATATTTGTAGTAATTATTTGATTAAAAACACACGTAATAAATGCGTAAGCATTAAAGTTAGTCTGTTTTTTACGTGGTACGCTTTTGCGTAATACACTCGCATGCAACATTTTCACTATAATTGTTACTTCCGCAGTGCCCTTACACAAATTACTATATAACCGAGGACATGCGTATCATTTTACTTTATTCTATATGAATGAAACTTAAAAAAAATTATTCTGATCCAACAAATGACTCAGCAGTGCTAGGTGACAGTCTAATTATGCGAGAGTCAACAGAAAAGAAAACAAAGCAACCATCAACAAACTGATGACCACAAAATAATCATCAGGGTCATTATTAACATTTGATAAAGGTAGAAGAAATAAAAATCAGCTCTTATGCCATTAACTTCACTATTGTTATTAATGCATAATGCATTTGTGTTGTTAATAATGGAGAGGTTATTTGAATCACATTAGTAGTTGATACCTTGTATTCGGAGTAAGAGTTTGACCTGTTTCGGAGTTGTCCATTTGATTGAAGTTTAAAATCTATAAGAATGTCTAACTTATAAAAAATTAATTTAAGTTATACTATTAAACATTTATTTCTCCATAAAGTGAATTGAAATTTGCGTAAATAATTAGTTCAATAATTAGCTAATTAAGGTACAGAAGCTAAAACATTTAACAGTTAATTATAACTTAAACTACTAAATTTAAGAAACGGTCAACAAGGACTATAAAACTTTAAATTACACAAATCACGACACAGAAAATGTCAACTACTAAAATAACAACTACTAATGTAATTTCAAATAACCTCTCCATTATTTCTGTGTCGTGCTTTGTGTAATTTAAAGTTTTAAACTATAAACAGTTAGAAATAATTAAGAAACAGATGTTTCTTCGTTATACATTTGCTATGATAATTTCCAAATAAATACTCTTGCTTATTTAAAATGACTTTTAACTATGAATAAACAATACAAGATGATTTCACGTTATAATTCAACCAATTAGTCATGCCTCATTATCAATGTGTGGTCCGTATAGCTTGTAAGCAATCATATCATTATCCAATTATCAATAAGACGGGCCTTTGGACAGACGCACCAAACTTCCACAATTATAGTTCGATAATTACTGCATTCATATAATGAACTATTATTTCTGTGTAATGATTACTCAGTGCAAGTGAATTATTTCTTCGGCTTCGGTATATGAAAGAAGTAAAATACTTGTAAATGGATATTACATTTAATTCTTAATGTATAATAGGTTTTATATTTCTGTGATTAAAAGTCTTAAATAACAGTTTCTGAAAAAAATTCCTTAAAAGTTTATTTTTTGCCTTCTAAACAATGTTTAATATAACTGCTGGTCATTATTTTCATATAATGAGCTTCTTATTTATTACTATGACAAATCAATTATGTGTATTGTCATGGTCTAGGTTATAACAAGCTTCCATTATGAAATTAGTTCAAATTCAACACTTGCCACGGAAGTAATGCACTGTTACATGTTGAAAAGATGTTCCACTCAAGAAAATGACGAGTGCAAAACTAATAGAAGTTACTTTGAAACAATCTTCTTAATTTCTTCAAGTAAGTGACAAATCTTATTGTCATGAATAAATTTTGCGTTAATTTTTCAATAATTTGTAGTTTCTGAATGTTATCATCGGTTTGTTATCAAATATGGACTATTCTAACTATTGATACATCACCGCTATGCATATTATATTATGTCAAATTGGATTTTTACTGTTTTATGCCATTTTTTTGCTATTTCATCTGCTCTATTTGCGGACTACTCTCACCTTATCATATCTATCTCCTTGTTACTTCTTTCATTCAGTCATGTTAATTTATTTTGAATGTTACTACATTCTTTTTTAAACTCAGTCCACCCTGGTTTTTCATTTATTATTTTTGTTTGTTTTAGCTTAGATGTCATCAATAGTTTATATTTATACTTCAATGTTTTCTTTTCTCGATCAAATATATTCTATACTATTTTTCTTAATGGAAGTTTCATCCAGTGTCAAACATTTCAATAAAACATCTTTAAGTTAACTTAGCCTGAAGATGCCGACAAATATAGACGAAACATTGACTTAAAGGTGTTTTATTGAGAAATGTTTAACGCTGGACCAAACTTCTATACATAATAATAGCTTTTCTATTCATATACATTGAAATATAGCAAACAGCGTGAGGTTGTGACGTGAAGTTTACGTCTTTTTGCTTAGGTTGACCTAGTGACATGATCCAATTAGAATTAGATTCCATTGGTAAGACAGACAATTAGTTCCACATTTTGCTAGATGAGCGTGACCATTCTTCAGTTGAGACATAGAGTGCAGACGGCTTGCGTCGGTCACGTTACCACCACGGCGGTGGGGCTGACGAAGATCGTGACTAGTCGTTATTTGGAAGGCTGCCACCGTTTATTCTACTCCGGAGGTCCGTTGGCAGCGTGTATCATACTTTACCACTGCCATACCTTGCATAGTTCATTAAAACCAATCTCTTGCGATATACAGCCATAACTCCAACTTCGACCGCAATCCGTTCCAGATTGTTGGTTCAAATCGAATTTATTCGAAGTTGAAAACAATTTTTCCCACAAAAAACAATGGTAAATAATCTGAACTTAATAATCTGTTCTAGTCCATAAGAAAACGGACTTTAAATATCAATAAAACGTGTATCTAACCAGAAAAAAACCTAAATTTGTAGATGTAGATAATACTGTATATTAATGTATAAAACACATTATCTGAGGCCTTCGGTTAGTTATCAAGTTGCTTAGGACTTCTTGATTACCTCCTTGTTTTTCGTGAGATCATGATAGCTGACTTTGCGAGCCCATACCACATACCGAGATCGGAAGCGCGACTACTTCAGTTTACCGACAATTTCTTTTTTCACTTCAATAATAGTAAGAAGTGAATGTTTCTAGCTTCCTTGTTTCCTACTCTTTTTCAGTGCCTTTTTTGGGAGACAGGATAGATGACTAGAGACTGGAAAAATTCACCCAGAAACTGAAGGCCCACGGTTTGGCCATCCCTGCGGTTCTCATCCTTGTTTGCTGCTGGACTCCCTGAGAGCTATTTTACCACCTGTGGTTGTTCGTAATAGGAAATTGTTCGAAATTAGATGCAAATTATTCTAGAAATTTGTGGTTGTAATCGGAATTGTTGGTGGGTGAAGACTTTTGTAGTCGGAGGTAAGACTGTACCCTTCTCAGAAATATCGGCATTTCTAGCTAGATAGTGCAGCTCCAGTCATAGCTATGACTGGTCTTTTATATCCACCATCTCCCTGGTCACTCCGGATGTAGACAAGACACTCTTTCCTCCCAATGGCCGTCTCTAGCCACCAGAGTTAACTACTGACAAGTATGTAGGTTCTTAGAAAAGAAAATAATAGTTGCAGGCAAGCCTATAAAAAAAACACCTTTGCTGCAGCTCCTAATATCCCTTAGCATTGTTGGGGGCCATGGTAGTGCAGTGGCCTGCGTGCTCGTCTCTGAACTAGTAGATCTGGGGTTCAATATCCACTCTGGCACTCGATTTATTCACATGGGAGGTGAATAAAACTAATGACGTTGTCCCTCGGATAGGACGTTATGCCGTCGGTCCGATGCCAGGTACTTTAAATATGCTTGATTTAGGGCAAAATTTAGGACTACCATAAGTGTGTTGAGTGCCACCTCTGAAGTCAACTCCTGTTCTCCTTCGTATGGCTACTCCACAACATGCATCCTGGGTACAACAGCCATCAATGAACAAATTATTTGATATTGTTATGTATCCTAGTGGCTTGCATTCTCACCTCTGAACTGATAAATCCTTGGTTCAATCCTCGCTATAGTATAGATTTTTTTCTCGCTAAAGGTGGAAAAATCTTAGTACGTCGATCCCCAGAGAAGCATATACGATGTCAGGTACTCGTTAAAATATTATTTGAGATTAACATCAAATTAAAAGAGTCATTCGTTATTTCTAGACGGCCAAGGTAGCCCGTAGCTTGCGTGCTCGCCTGTGGACTGGGTATATCCTTGGCTTCATTTTCACTCACTGGCATCGATATCTTCACACGGAAAATGAAAAATTTTAAGCTCGTCGTCCTTTGGAGAGGACTGCCGTCGGTCCCAAGGCTATCCAATGTAGGGGTACTTGTTAAAGATCACTGCTCTAGATCAACTAGATGGAAAGACTTGAGATAAGCTATATGTAGAATCAACATTTTAAAATGGCTTATCCATTACTAAAATGGGCTCGAAATAATATATGAGTCACACTTTCCGCTCCTAGAACTGCATGAAAAAGTGAAAGCCAATAAGTGCTGTCATTGGAAAAGAAAACAAACCTAGTTTTATTATCTGAATGGACGTTAAAAAAAGAAACATTCACCAAATATAAACCAACTACCAATATAAGGCAATTAAATATTTGAAAATGTTTAACTATTCACTGGAAATGAAACGTTTTGGGCATAACCAGTTTGTATCAGGCTTTCTAAGACTCTCTCTATGAAAGTGCCTCTGTTAATGCTTCTATCAATACAATGAGTTCCTAGTGTTTTATCCAACAAAGTAATGTAAAATTATTCTTAGGTTAGACTGCAGTGGCCGATCCACGAGAGAACACAAACCTAGGTCAAAGATTGGCCTTTCGTGATACCACAAAATGAACATCCTACATTGGGGAGTCCTACATTTTACCAAAGTGAAGTGTATTTACAGTAGGGATGAGTACCTAACGGGTTAGACGGATTAACTTCCTCTCCAAGGGAGAACGTACCTAGAATTTTTTTATCTCCCAAATGAATGGTCCAGAGTGGTTTCGAACCCCTGATCAAACATTTCAGAAGCGAAGATGCAAGCCTCTGGGCTACCCTAACTCCACAAAATATTTTTGGGTTAGTTTGCACTGACTGTACCTCGAGAGAAAACACATAAACTATGGATTTTGTTATGTCTATAAAAAAACACAATTATGTATTTCATTTATATTCATTATTCTATGCACAAACTTCCGAGTTGTTCTTCTTCTTTTTAGATATTTTTTAGTTTCTTCTACAAAGTAAAATAAAAACAGATTGCACTAATAAAAAAATGAACACAAAACTTAACCAACTACATATAAAATAGTATATAAATGTTTGACTTTCACAGTGCAAAAATCTTAAAAAGATAAATAAAAAACAAAAAATAAATGTTCACGGAATCGATAAACATAGTTAAACATAAAAATATTACACATTTCTAAAAACACGTAAGCGAAACTCCGTGTATATTACAACAATCAAAATTTCAATGTTACAATGTAGTTTGGTGTGTTCCAAATCCATTTAATTTAACGCACGTGTATGCATCAGTTTTCATAAATATTTGTTAACGACATTTGTAAAACAAACACAGGTTTGATGTAAAAGTTTTGTATTTTTTGTTTTGAAAAAAATATTTTAAAACTGATATTAAAAGAAACCTTATTTGTTGTAACCTCCCAGCAATCAATTTAAATTAGTGTAAAGTACTTCCTTGGTGTTTTTTAAAAGTTATTACAATGGTACCTTGATTTACGAATTTAATTCGTTTCGGGACTGAGTTCGTTTATCGAAATGGTCGTATGAGGAGATCAATTTTCCGCTAAGAATGCATTATAATTGGATTAATCTTTCCTACAGGCCGAAAACATACGATAAATCTTCTTTTTTTTTTTTTTTTTCTTTCAGGGTGATTTTAGTACTGCGTCCTAAGGATTATTGTATTTTCCGCTTCTCTTACTATGGTACTCCAGTTAGTTAATAAATCCTTAATAAGTACTGTATAAATATGGGTATAAAAAACAGTTACACATTTATTTATTATTATTAAAGTTATTGTTATTATTATTTTTATTATTACTTAAGTATAGATATACTAATGTTGTTACTATGTCATTAATGAGCGAAGGGGAAAAAGCCTGGTGGGGAGCACCCAGTGCTCTCAGTACGGCTACCCCAGTCTGTATAGCTTGGACAGAAGGTCCTCAATAAAGATTTATTCATTCATTCTTTCATTTCAGTTACACATACATATAAATAGGAATCAATGAAAGGAAGACAGAGTTGAAACGAATAAATTAGAAATAAAGCATAGAACATCACCTTATCTTAAAGACAGGTGAATAAAGGTCGGAGGAGACACACGGTGTGGAGGTAGAAGAGATTACGATGGCACGTGGAGCGTACAGTAACTTACACTCTAACTTACTCTATGTAACGTAGCTTATTTTTCTTGTTTTAAATTTTATAGCTAACTTAACAAAACCTTAGAGAGAAAGAATTTTTACAATTTCAAATTTTTTTTAATTTCCTTTTCAATTTGACCTTGACCTTCTTTGCTTTCACTCGCTTCAGGCTTTTTTTTTCCTTTGCTTTACTTCCACTCGTTTCATTACGATCACTATATAACACATCGTACTTCAATGAAATCTTCGTATGTCGAGACGGTTTTTGGTTCCAAATTGACTGTCGTACATCGAAATATGCTTTTATCGATACGTTCGTAAGTCGTTGGTACCACTGTATTTACATCTCCGAAGAAGGATTATCCTTGGTCGAAAGCTCGGAAGTATTTTTATGGACAAATAAAAAGAACTGATTTAAGAAAACAAATATTTCTATTTAGCTTTGTTTATGTTTTATTTGTATTTGTTTATGATATATACATCTTTTATTTAAATCCTTAGAACATTTCAGAACAAAGCAATACTTGTTTATTTAATATATTATAAATGTCATATTATTACTGAACTTGTATTTTCAAATGTCATTAATAGTAAATATAGTTTAATATTTATGAGTACTAGCTGACCCGGCGAACTTCGCCAACAATCAGTGGATGTCTTGTTAGCTTGAGCTAAGCTGTTTGGTGTTTAATTATTAATACAATAGCTAACACAATAGGAAACGTCCTGCCTTACCTGTAATATATTCAATTCGAACAGGAATAAAGTCTAAGTGGGAAAATCTGGAGTGGCCTAAACTCAACTTTACTATAAATAAACATATCAAGTTAACGACCAATATATATTTTGTTTGTTAGTCAGACACTTGTTTGACAACTATGCATTGTACTATGGAATGCATCAGAAAATATATGTTTGATTGGGATTAATTTTGTAGATTTAACAATTTTATCCTTTTAACATATCGTCTTTATTCATTAAAATATTTAACATTTTTGTATATATGCCTCTAAACACTAAACAACAATTATATTTCACTTATAATTTCTAACTCAATTCAAACACTCATAGTAACACAGACTCCACATATACAACACAATCTTGAAGCTTTCATGGGCTTCATATATCTTAGAACTATGACATATTCTTAGTTCTTATATCATAGAACTTTGGGGTTCTGCCAAACTATAAAATATTCGCCCTGTAGAAGCTATTTAAGTAAAAAAACTTAGAAAACTCTCACATCTCCCGTTTTACGTTCCAAATATAATCATTCATCGAGATCTTGAACTCCTCTTCGTTGACGACTATGCAAAAGATTACTACAAACTATTCCACAGTAAACTCTCAACTCATCCAAACCCAATTGCTCAAAATCTTTCCTTACTAGTAATCCTGTTTTGGATTTGTAGTCATGTTTCTCGGACTTTCGGATCAATCCATGAACAAAACATGTAACAGATCGATGCTTTTTTACGTGAGACCCTTTAGCCACATGAGAAGGCACACCACAGTCCTCTTTGAGGATGCGACCGAGCCCGCTCATGTGCCCAAGGTGGACCTCACGGAGGCGGTCGCTGAAAGCCCCCAAACACGACTAAAACGGCAGTGTCCACGTGACTGTCTATCTTCATAAATATTAAATATAGTTATTAAGTGCCACCAATAGGTGTCCACCCGAATTCCACTACAAAATCAAAAAGCAAAAGGACAAACCCTGAAACAAAATTACTTCTACATGAAACTGTAGTCTAAATAACCAAAACTATAAAAAAAAACTCAGTGTCAACAATGTAAATAAATGAAAACAAATCCGACCAGTAGGGAAGGTTATTCATTATTCCAAAACAAAATTTCAGTTTTCATAGTATATTGCCCAATGCAACAAAGGAAAGTTTATGATTTTTTTTAATAAATTGTTAATCTTAGGTTCAACTTTTTAACAAAATTTTATTGTTATAGTTTTAAAGATAAAAGTGATGTTTTGATTTGTATAAAAGCATTATAACCCCATTTCTTATTAATGTAATTTATAAAAAAAAATTACTGAGCTCATTCACACATGTGATATTTTTAGGAATAAAAACTAAAGGTATGTAAATAGACTATTTAACTTCTGGTCCATTAAATGCTAATTAGAGAATATAATGATTTAATTAGAGACATAATTAGATAATATTATGTCTAATTATGATGACTTTGATTTGTAGCTGTCATTCAATTACAGCAATTAGATATGCCTAATTATCAATATTATGACAAAGCGTGACACACGTAGTTACTAGCGTATTAATATATAGAAGATTATTATTGTATCCAGATTTGTAAAAGACATTACTAGTTCGTATAGAAATTTAAATGCCAAGATTAGTGAACGCAAATTTATTTATGTCAAAAATAGAAATGCAGATTATTAAACGCCACTAATAATTAATCTAATATGTCAAGATTTTAAATGTAAAGAATACTGAATCCAGATTATTAATTACCATAAATAAGTAATCTAGATTATTAAATGTCAGGAAATGAAACCAAAATAATATATGTCGAGAAAATAAAAATAGGGAATCCTTGGTATCTAATTTGATGTTAAGTGGTTAATTTATTCAATTTATTGAATTAAATAGATTATTAGTTTTAAAATATTATGAATGTACATTTAATAAAGGTGGAAGAGAAGTAATTATACTTGGACTGATTGCGGTGGAATAATTAGAAATACGATAACGCTAATTAAATAGGAATCGGAGAGAATGATTTGGCGCAGCTTCCAAATAAGCGAGTCATGCCTTTCAAAACAATCATGACTCAATAATGTCCACTGGCGCGCTCGGTTTGTTTTCATCTGACCCAGCCAGATCTGTATGTTTATATTCGGGAGTATCGGGCTTCCTTCAATTTTTTAAATTCAATATTTTTGAACCTAAATAAAATTGACCGAATCCCGATTACATAAAACATCTATTTTGTCAAACGGTTGATATATTATTGAATTTGTTATATATATATATATATATATCTATGTTTTGTTATTGAGGGCTAGGTCAAATAAAAGAAAATAAACTCCTTCCTAGGCCGACGTTTCGATGTATTTGTACATCATCTTTAGGGCTAAAATTAGAGTAAGAACTAAAATATTAACTTGTGTTAGTTCTCTATGTGAGTTGTAGATTGTTTTGATAAATGTATTATAGTTCTTACTCTAATTTTAGCCCTGAAGATGATGTACAAATACATCGAAACGTCGGCCTAGGAAGGAGTTTATTTTCTTTTATTTGACCTAGCCCTCAATAACAAAACACAGAATAGAATAGAAGAGGTCAAGAACAATTTTTGGAGTTTGTATATATATATATATATATATATATATAAAATCGATAAAAAGATTTCACATAAACACGTGAAACAACAATCAATGATCAAACCACAATAAGAAATGGGAAAACAAGAGTAAGATCTTTCAACCGTAACAAGCGGTCTTCGTCAGAGTCAAAAACCCAAGTCAGTTGGGTTTTTGACTCTGACGAAGACCGCTTGTTACGGTTGAAAGATCTTAGTCTTGTTTTCCCATTTCTTATTGTGGTTTGATCATATATATATATATATTTACAATGGATCATTAGTTGTGCAATCCGTAATCGTGTGGTGTTTACTCATTCTGAGGCAAAATGGATAAACCAACAAAACTTACTTACTTCATTTGTGTGGAGACTTTTGTTGGTTTATCCATTTTACCTCAGAATTTACAATGGAATTATTGTTTAAAACAATATGACATATTACTATATGTAGATGGAACTTCGTAGTTGTCATTTTTAGTGTTTAATAACCCTTCCTTTCAGGGTTGAAAGTTCATAAAGTATTTTTACTATGAAAATTAAAAATTTTTATAATCAAAGGAAAAAAAATGGCTGAAAGTTATTAGGGGATTTATCATAAAGTGTAGAAAGTACTTTTCTCCAATCTTTTTCAAAAAAAAAAAGAAAAGAAAAAAAAATAAGATTGTTGTTTAAAAGAGAACAAGAACCATATGTCTGACATTAAGATCTTTTACAGGGTGCGGCATGTGGATGGATTAGGTAACCCAACTAACTACGTTAGGCAACCATCCATCACACGCTGGAAAACATCCTATTATCATACATGATTTATATTATTTCACATTATTTTTTATAGCTTCGAGAATTTTATTCTTATCAGATATTATCATATTTATCTTTTTAAAATATCTTCGAATTTAATTTTATTAAACTATTTTATTTTCATAGGGAATTTAAAAATGTTCGTTTCCAAATAAAAAAAGAGCTTAATGTCAAAACTAACAACGCGTTTCGAACACTTAATGCTCTTCTTCAGGTTTACGTCCCAGAAAATTCATATCTATGAGGTTTAAGAACATCAAAGTGAATTATTTGAAATTGAATACAATATATGAATGTTGGATACACTATTGAAGTTTTTAACAAAGGAATTAGTATTAAACTTGACTTGATTAATTCAGAACCTTAATAAAACATGACAACATGCTGAAACATGAACCAATTTATAAGTAACAAAGACTTATAATTGTTTTAGGTGTATTTTTTTTTTAGATGTAAACCTGAAGAAGAACACTAAGTGTTGGAAAGGCGTTGTTAGTTTTGATATTAAACTCTTTTTTGTGTAGATATAATATTTGAAATTCCCCATCATTACAGATTGCACGAGCAATGAATTCTATTTTGACTTAAATCTGATAGAAATATTTAAGTCCATGAAAAAATTAAACTATTAAAGTATACATTATTATGATTATTATTCAAAAGTTGGTTTCCTAGTTTTATAGCTATAATATTTTCTGTAGTAATCAAAATTTATGATTTTTTTATAATATACAAATTTTAGTTAGTTTTGGCCTAAAAATGTTATTTTGCCTATTGTTAGAATAGGTTTATCAAAAAAAAAAAAAAAAAAATTTCTGAATTCATATTTGTGTTACTTAGAAATGTAGGTTCAGTAATTTATCAACATATGACTGGATTTGATAAACTTAGAGGAACTCAAAAACATTTAGAAATAATCTCTTAATTGAATAATCTTAGTTAAGAATGATATTGAGGGGCCGGGGGTAGCACAGTGGCTTGCATACCCGCCTCTGGAATGGTAGATTTGGGGTTCAGTAACCTCTCCTCGATTTATCCTCAGATAACAAAATCTCTCGTTCCTGAGAGAGGTTATTTGTTTAGCTGTCGGTTCCGAGCCTGTACGATGTCAGGTACTCGTTAAAAGATCCCTACTCCAAATACACTTGAGTTAGACAAACTTTAGGACTCCCAATGTAGAATAAACTCTGTAATGATGCTTACCTAATTCTAAAACGGGTGCCAAATAATAAATGAGTCATACTTTCCACCATTAGAACAGCTTTAGTGAGTTAATCGTAAAAGGTTCCCTACTATAAATACATTTGAGTTTGGCAAAGGATTCCCAATTCCCAATGTAGAATATTCATTGTATGGTATCACAAAGGCCAGTGTCAAGATTTATGTGTTCTCTCTCTCTCTCTCTCTCTCTCTCTCTCCTCTCTCTCTCTCTCTCTCTCTCTGTTTCCAGCACATCGCCGTGAAGCATATGCTCAATGAATTCAATATCTTCATCTAAGCAGCATTGATCTCATATATCTGCAACTTATATTTGCAGCATATAGTAGCATGAAAATCTTGCACTTCTTTTAAAACTTTATAATTTCTTATTTTTTTCCTGTTTTTAGTTCTAATATGAGGCCTAGGGTGAGGGAGGGTTTCCTTCTCTCTTGATCTCCCATGTAACGAGTACTCCACCATAATATGCTGTACTGTTAATGGAACTTGATCTAGGGTTAACTATTAGAGATTGTAAGTGGTACTTTTGAGCTCTTCTAGATGTGATTAGCATCACTATTTTGGTTTATTAGTAGTATAAACCCATAAGTGTGTTAGTGTGTTTCGTAAAAGTAACATAAAGCGCCTTCTTATTTATTAATCCTTTTTTGTTATAAGATATTTTTGAAGTTTTACACTCGACCGGGAAATATTTCAACAAAATGACACTCTTACCGAAATAGATTGTACGTCATTTGGAGATTGTATAGTGTCAAAAGACACAGACAAATAGATTTTTTTGTATATATTTACAAATATTATGTTTCTGTAGTAATTTTTTTTCGGAAGGTTGGTAGGACTGTTTACCGGTTGGACAGCCTGAGCTAGGCGATAGAGGGAGTAATGTTCGGTGGCGGTTACGGTCACTTTCGCCGGCCACTTAAGTTCCCTCAATTACATGAGTAAGCGCTTTCTACAGTGCTACTACAGCCCTGCTCTATTCTGACCTGACCGCACGCAGTTTATAGCTCTAGATTTCGACCTGGTTTAAATAACGGATTTCAAACGTTATACATTTATTTCAAAACTCTCAGAATATGAAACTACTCACTGCTAATGCATTACTTGTGAGAAAAAAAAAGAACTATTTCCGTTTCCACCTAGACAAGCACCACTTTCTGCAGTGTCATCAGTCATGCGCGAAAACCTCTCTCTTGCCTGTTTTTGCTTTTACTACTTTTGACATCTACCCGATGTCTCTAACCATTCCAGACATCTTATCCATTGCTACGAAATCAATCGAAATTTAAATTTGTTTATTTCATACTATTAAAATAACTTCTTGCGAAATATTTGTCCCAATTAATTTAATATTCATTGCACAACCGTATTCTGAGAACCCATTTTAAAACGTGAAGAATAAACCATGGATGTATAAAACATACTGACTCTCTTATAACTCTTAAAGTATGACTTGATTAGTTTGCATTAATGTTTTTTTCTTTATCTCTTGTTTCCATATTTAAAATTACTTAGATTGTTATTAATTATATTGAGTTATTAATAACAAAAGACAATCTTTAATATTAAGAAAAATGGATGAACCAATAATGACTTACTGAAACATTGTTTTTTCCAAAAACCTTGTCATCATGACGTATAAATTGTAGAAATCATCATAACTAAATGGTTACAGTTTAATCAATGAAGGAACACATATTTAATAATTCAAATATTTGAATCTATATACTACTTATATGCAGGAATTAAACGACTATTTTAAGAACAAATGGTTTATTAATTAATTAGTGGTTTTTTTTATTGTTTAAACCGATGTTCTAGCGGCTGACAACGTCAGGCGTTTACCGGATTTTTGTTTGATCGGTGATTCTACAGATTCTACATTGGGAGTCTTATATTTCGCCTAACTTAAGTGCATTTTGAGTAGGGATCTTTAACGAGTACTTGACATAGTACAGGCTCCGAGGACGACGTACTCAGATTTATTCATCTCCTGTGAGAATAAAACGAGAGCCAGGTGATGATCGAACCCCGGACTAACAGCCCAAAGGCAAGTACGTTAACCGATGAGCTAACCTGGCCCGATAATTACCGCTAAACAGCAAGTTTTTTTTTAATTTTATGAGAATGAAATGAGTCATTATCATTACGCAGCAAGTTTTTAATTTAATGAAGACAGAATGAGTTATAAAGCATCGTCATAGAGCAAGTATGAGCTCAAAATGAGATTACTAATTTCAAAGATTAAAATGTAGGAATAAAACTGTCCATATTTTTTTAAATTTATAAGTATAAAGCAAATTTAAATTACTTTATTACAAAAGTTGTTTTATTTTCTTTACTGGACTCGAGGAATTTCGATTAAATTTCTTTTGTTCTCATTTTAATAATAGTAATATATTAATGGGCGATTGCCGTTGTGTCATCCAAGTTGAGCTGAATAATTTTATTAGTCTTTGTTCTTTGAATACCGGATAGGTGAATGATAGCGCGGTAAAGCGTATTGGGGTGGAGAGCCGGTGCAAGTGTCTGTAATTGCAGTGATCAGTCTGGTGCCTGAGACAATGGAATAGAACCAGGAGGGCGGGGAGGTCACAAGACCCTCTGTCATAATGAGTTATGTCACGGCTTTTGGCACCCAGTAAGACACTCCTCATCTCCCCAAAGGCACTCATTACCCAATCATTACCCGTGTACCTTCAGTCCCAGCCATTCATCTCCTTTGTCTCTTTCTGGACCAAAGTGCCTCATCTGACGAAGACCTGTCAATCTCTCTTTACTTTCAAATTGCTAATCACAGCTGACAGAAAGGGAACACCACTGACGTCTGACTCAACATCTTAACAAATAACATTAAAAAAAAATTGCTTCGTACTACCTGAGTCCATCATCAGGAGCAAAACTCAAATCTTATTTTCTTGATACTGCAGTTTAATTTATCGTCTCGTATATTAATTTGAATTTTCTTTTATTACTATTTATTATCTGTATAGGGGCCAGGTTAGTTCAGTGACAACTAACTTGCTTGCCCCTGAACTGATAGATCCAGAGTTCAATACCCGCTCTGGATCTCGATTTATTCATTCGGGAGATGAATAAATCTGTGCACGTCGTTCCTCAGAGAGGACGTTAAACCGTCGGTCTCGAGACTGTACAATGTCAGGTACTCGTTAAAGATCCTCTACTCTAAATACACTTGAATTAGGCAAAATTTAGAGACTCCCAATGTAGAATCAATCTTCATTCTGTGTTATCACAAAGAGCCAATTTCCGGCCTATGTGTGTTCGCTTGTAGGACTACTACAGCAACCTAACCTAACCTATTATCCATATGGAACAAGGAGATGAAAGTATTACATTCTGGTCAAAAAGTAGTTCTCAGCCGAAATAACAGGTTTAGAGCCTAATAAAATATATTTTTCAAATTATGCATCCACGTGTTTCTCTAAGCAGGATATCTCAAAACAAAAAGAGCTTTAATTACCAAATTTCATATTTAACTTCCTATTACTTCTGAAACGAAACAAAAAACATGACAGTAAAAATGTCACTTTCTCTAGGGTACTTTAAAATATAAAAAAAAAATCACTTTTCAGCTCAGATTACGTAAACTATAGTTATACACAAAAAAAGACTGTCGAATTAAATATTATGTTGGAAACATGAAACAGTCTGTTAGGACAGATACCAAACGATTACAAGAAAAGACACTTAGAAACAATACGCAACTCACTTCAATATTTCGACCTCGTCGTCATCAGGAAAAGGAGGAGCAAAACTCATCTTCTTTTTCTCCTGTTTTATTTAAAACCTTTTTCATAGGCAGAAGTATAAATTTTGAAACAGAAAAACTATGTATTATATTACAAATTATTTTACAAAGAAAAATAGTATGTGGATTTTTAACAACTGTAGTTTGCAGTTGTAACTGTAGTTAACAACAGACTACAGTTGTTAATAAATCCACATACTATTTTTCTTTGTAAAATAATTTGTAATACATAGTTTTTCCGTTTCAAAATTTATACTTCTACCTATGAAAAAGGTTTTAAATAAAAACCGAAACGTTGGCAATGAGAGTTTAATTTGAACCTGAAGAACTGACCAAGTTCCGATAACTATATTTTTGTATATATATATACACTTAAAATTCGAAAAAACGATCCAAACTGGACGCAAATCAGTTCACAAACGAAGAAAAGCAACACTTTTCTCCTGAAGACGGATCATCCGAAAATTTGAGTTTGTAAGTGTGTCTCTTTCTCTGTGTGTTGCTTTTCTTCGTTTGTGAACTGATATATATATAAATTATTGAAAATGACATCAAACAGCTGATACCTGTTTGTTAACAAGCTTCTCAATTTTTCTAAATAACACTCTCGTTATTTCGTCTACACAATAAAGTATATCTAATACAGCTGACATGTTTGGAGTGATTAACATTCATGGACAGCAGAGTTACTGTTTGCCAGTCGAAGAGTTCATCTTTTTCTTCTTCTTCTTCTTCTTCCTTCTCCTGATGACGATGAAGTTGAAATATTCAAATGAGTTGTATCTGTTTTCTTTTCTTGTAATCGTTAAATATTATTTTGTTCACTCGTAGAAAAAAAACACCGTTTTTAATAAAATAAGTAAAACACGTGTGGCCTTTCAAACCAGGTTTTTTATTAATTAGGTTTATTTATTTTAGTTTTCTTTTTAGTTTCTATTCTCTTTGTCAGTATGTTTGACTTTTCCTATAGTGACTTTATCACTGGTTCTAAATATGCCATATGCCGAATACTAGACATGGCTAATGATTGTGCTATTACAGTCACACTAATGACGTCATTAATCAGCGAGTCACTCCAGTGTTCCGTTACATCTGAAATGACTCGGCTCATCATTACATGACTGGCATCATTAAATTAAACTGGTCATTCAATTAAATATTTAATATCCCAAATCAGTTATTTTTTAAGACACATAATTCAATTATTATTTAGTCAAGAAACTAATCCCATTAAACGGCTAATTAGACGAAAGGTAATTATCTAGTTAATTAAGATAAATTAGCTTAATCTGAATCTAAATACTTTAAAAGAAATGTGTAAATGAAAGATCATCTTTTTCATTTTGAATGAATGCGTGACAGCTGAGCAATTCAGTTTTAGAACTCGTAGAATTCAGCAGTCATGTTATACCGTTCAATGACTTGCTTGAATTGTTTACATACATTCTGAATTGTCATTCAGTTATGACAGTTTAAACTTTCAATATCAAACTAATGAAATGAGTTTTCTTTTTCAAAAATAATTTTTTTTTATCTAGACCAAATATATTTGACACTATTTTTTAATTAATTAATTAATTTTTATTATTTTTTAATTATTTAATTGGACGAGCGTCAAATAATTCTCAATAAAAAACACCCTTAAGCCAACGTTTCATCTATATTTGTAGTCATCCTCATCGTCTATATTTGTAGACAACAATACAGAATTACGTTTTTAGACAACAACGTCAAAAGAATAAGTTACATTATTTTTATGAATATACATTATTACCTTGGTATTTGTCTATTGTAAAGTTAAAGTTTTTCTATAATAGAAAAAAGTAAGGTAATAATCTATATCCATATAAGAATATAATCTATTATTACTTGTTATTGTATTTAATTCTGTATTGATGTAATTCCGAATATAGAATTTTCGTAAAACTGTCGCTAAGAGCAGCACTGTAGTTTGATTTTGTATAATTAGTGCGTAATCCTGCATTTTAAAATTAATATAAACAAAAAACAAATTAGAAATAAATATCAAGGCTTACAAAAGATTTCATAAGCTCCAAATTTTGTTGTTATGTTGTTTTTTTCTAAAGGTCGAATTTTATATTAATTTGAAAATTCAAGATTATACATTTCAGGAAGACTACTATTTCAGCGTTAAAGTGGTCTTGGGACTTTCAAAGGCCTACATCAGTAAAGATCTTCTGTATTGTCATAGGAGCATTTGAGCCTCAAAGGGGCTGTTACCTTTCAAAGGCCTAAATGAATTTAGATCCTCTTATGTTTCCAGACAGGCTTTTCAACCTAGGTAGCAGAGGCTGTTGTCTCGAAGGTCGACATTGATTTCAATTCCTCTCTTGCACAAGTTTTTAATCTATCTATAATGAATGATGCAATGCCATAATCCAAGACTGGAGGCCATCGGTAAAGTAACTTAATTATAGTAATAAGCATATATATAGATGGCTTTGAGGTGGACAGGTTAGGTAGGAGGTCGGCAAGGAATAGATTACCAGAGATCTGTATTTGGAGGGCAAGACCGACAAGAGCCCGGAGCCAAGGACGCCCCCATCCCAAGGCTGTCAAACATCCTTTCTTCAACCTGTAACTAGACTTCCTTCTTGGGCTATTCAGGGTCCTAACACAAACCGCTCATGACATAATTTTTGTCACAAGACATACGTACTACTCCTTCTGAACCCCGTATAGCTTTTAACACCTATTACTTTTATTTTATTTTTTGGTTAAATTACAAAATATTGCATCACATTTATATATGATATATAAACTCATATATCATAAAAATCATATATGATATTATGGTTTGGTTTTTGACTCTGACGAAGACCGCTTGTTACTGTTGAAAGACCTTAGTCTTGTTTTCCCATTTTCTTATTGTGGTTTGATCATTTATATATGATATATATTGATATAGTATAGTCCCCGAGGGCTATACAGCCTTACCTTAGGGCTCCTTAAGACAATTATGTCTTATGACATCTTATACTTTTAGACATCTAATAGTATTTTTAGTTCACTGTAAGTAATGTTAGGGATCGTGAAGAAATTCGATCACGAAGATTTTGGAGGATTTACAAGTTTCGAGGTCCTCAAAGTCGTTTTATGACGTTTTTTTGATGATGTCTGTGTGTGTGTGTGTGTGTGTGTGTGTGTGTGTGTGTGTGTGTGTGTGTGTGTGTGTGTGTGTGTGTGTGTGTGTGTGTGTGTGTGTGTGTGTGTGTGTGGATAGGTGAGTGTGTATCGAAATCTTTGTGTAACGCTACAGCCCACAATCTTTGATATATCAAATTAATATTTTACAAAAAACTGGGCCTTGTAGCGTAGATGTGCTGCACAGTTTGTTAGCAATTAAGAATGATAAGAAAGTTACTCTTCTTGCCAAATGTGTTTTTAGACAATTTTTTTTCTCCTAAACGACTAACTCTAGAATCTTGAAATTTTCACGTTATCATGGAATCGACAAACCCTATAAGTTAAATTACAAAATATTGCATCCAATATATATATATATATATATATATATATATATATATATATATATATATATATATATATGATGTAATTTTTTTGAGGGTTGAGGTCCAATGATTTTAAACTAGTCCTTTTGCCGACGTTTCGACATATATTTATGTCATCTTCAGGGCTACAACATGATTGTTTTACAAGTAGTGCTAATTGTAAAACAATCATGTGTAGCCCTGAAGATGATATAAATGTATGTCGAAACGTCGGAAAAAGGACTAGTTTAACATCATTGGACCTCAACCCTCAAAAAAATTACATCATATAAATATTGGGTCAAGAAAACAAATCATGATATATATATATATATCCCCAATTTTGTTAATATTTAACAAAAATATTAGTTTTTTTTAGCCAATACACCTGTAATAAGGACCAGAACCATCAATCCACTTTTACTGCTCCAGACATCTTCTAAAATGTCTGCAGGAGAAACATGTAGAGTTGAGTGACTTCGCGTAGTAACGGGAAGGCCAGTATGTTGATTTGGGTACTCGTTAAGTTCAAACTTACCCGCCATCTTTCTTTAATATCACTATTACCATGTATGATAACGTGAATAAATAGTCAATCAATTAAAATCCTTGTGATTTGCACTAATTAGGGGGTCAGATTAGCCTAATGGCAAAGTGCTGGCCTCTGGACCGGTAGATCTGGGGTTCAATACCCACTGACCCTCGATTTACTCAGGTGGGAGATGAATAAATCTGAGCACGTTGTCCCTACCTCGGTCCCTTAGCCTGTACGATGGTATGATGTCTGGGTAGGAATCTTTAACGAGTACCTGACATCGTACAGGCTTCGAACCGACTGCTTAAAGCCCTCCCCGAGAGACAACATGCTCGGATTTATACTCCTCTCGCGTGAATAAATGGACGGCCGGAATGGATATCGAGCTCCGCATCTACCAATGCAGAGGCGGGTACGCAAACCACAACGCTACACTGTCTTCCTAGTCCTGATATCAACTTCACATCTCGGTAGTTCAAAAATGAAATCTTTAGTTGTCTTAAAACACAAACCTTGTCAAGATCAACGATTCACACATAGTAAACATCACTAGCATCAGGCTTTAAAGAACTAAAAATGGAACAGAGTGCAGAACAGAACAAAATACTAACTACAATCTTGTTTGATTTCGAACAAGAGTATTTCATCAGAGAAATATTACTAATGTGGTCAAAAGGTTGAGTTCTTTTCATTGTATTAATTAACCCTGGTCTCTGTACACACTTGTGATTGTGATTTCATATACGGACCTGTTGGTGCCAAACTGTTACAAGTATCGAAACTTCATGAAAGACTAGCGCTCAAGAAGTATATATATTAATTTGTGAAGGGGGCAAGGGTAGCCCAGTGGCTTACGGGCTCACCTCTAGACTGGTAGGTCTGGGGTTCAATACCCACTGACCCACATTGTCCCTCCACCGGTCCCTTAGCCTGTACGATGTCAAGTACTCCTTAAAGATCCCTACTCTAAATACACTTGAGTTAGGCAAAATGTAGGACTCCCAATGTTGAATCAATCTTGATTGTGTGGTATCATAAAGGGCCAATGACCGGCGTATGTGTATTCCCTTGTGGGACTGCCATTGTAACCTAACCTACCCTAAGGTTCTGAACACGCCATCTCTTGGAGATAATGTAATACCTAGCAGGCACCTTCCCACTCTTTGCAACGTCTCTCAATGAGTCTAGACTACTTCACATTTGATGTGGTATCAAATTATGGTTTTTGAAATCCTGTGGCACAGGGGAAAAAAAACCCTATGGATTGTTGATAAGGCGTGGCAGGAGGGCTGATAAGATTCACAGAGAGGCAATTATTTATTAACAGGTAACTTGCAAAGCAACAAAACCTCCTTGACACCAATAACAAAACCAGTCCCCTCCCCCCTACAACCAAGCTTAGCCCTAAGTTAAGATCGCTCCATTTTCACAATTCATGCAAAATGTCAGTCATTGCGCATGCTCGCCAGCTATGTCTTCCATGTAATCTTCTGTTCACAGATCTAAACCCTTATGCTTTTCTGTCTGTTGCCATAAACAACAGCTTTGACAACGCTCCTTTACTGCTACCTCCGAATATATATGATTAGAAATATATGTTTTATATATATATATATATATATATATTAGTATAAATAGGGAGCAGACCTTCTTTTATACAAATTGTGTTAAACTGAATTGCCTTAATCAAACATACTTTTCTTTTAAGCAGTTTTTCATATTTTCGAGATAATTTCAAATCATCTTGATTCAGCTGGCGAATTATTTCAGCAAAACTCCGGTTGGCCATCACTATTTATTAACTAACATTTGACATGTTTCGATTGTCTCCAACCATCTTCAGAAATAAAATTGTTATCAATCGAACAAGTATGTAAACATAACAGTTAGCTAAATAAAATTGTCACTAAAAAAATAAATTTCACTATGTCTAATACCAGATAACATTAGGGTTTCAAAATATTAGAAGGATGGATAAAAAGATAAATTAAGGTTAGGATGGGGGGATTGTTCACCCTAGTAGTTTGAGCTGACGTGTGCTGCCTGTGTGCTGTTGGTTTAATTTAGGTTTATTATCCAGAATCAGAAGAATCTGATAACGAGAATCAGAATCTGGTATATATATGTATATATCAGTTCGAAATATCGACCCAGTAAGTTTTCTCGCTTCTTCTATTTGTTGTCTTTTTTCATTTATATATATATATATATATATATATATATATATAATATATAATATTATATATATATAGGTAGATAGATAGATAGATATAGAGAGAGAGAGAGAAAGAGAGAGAGAGAAAGAGAGAGAGAGAGAGAGAGATAGAGAGAGAGAAGAGAAAGGGATAAACAATTCGAATGGTGTATCAACAGTCCAAGAGAGTTAGACTAAAGATTGAGGGTTCGGTTCCAGGTTCGTACCATAATGACGATTCGATTCCTATTTAAAACACGTTTGCTATATAACTAAAAAAAAATCTGGAGTGGCCTACACTCTACTTTACTATAAGCAACTTAATGTCAAATTTCTGGAGTATATAAAACATAACGTCTCATTTAAGCATAACGTAAACATCTAAATGGGATATAATTATTAGCCTATCATTCCTGAGGTAGTACAGATAGTGATTGAAGGACATATCATTTTATAAGCTTATTTTTGTACATCACAAATAATTTATTATTTGAAAATAATTACATTAGTATAACTACAGGAGTAATAACATTTTTGAAAAACCAAAGTGAACATTTCTTGAAACGATTTATTCTCCTACAAGAGAATGGCTTTCGTTCAAACAGCCAGTAGATTTCTTACATCGTTTACTTGACATCCTTCTACATTGAATATTAAAGTAAAATTTTTAAATTTAAAACAGGAAAATACCCTTTTTTTCTCTAATAAACATCTTTAACTGCGAAGAAAATGTTGTTTTAAGGTGACTTGTTAATTAAAGATGTACGATAATTACATTTATTAATCTCTAAACGAAAGATTCAGATTATGAATTATCATTTACATTTTTGTTCTTTTATAGAATTATCATACTGGGAATTTTAATCTTTAAAATAATAATAATAATAAGCTTCTTAGTATTTAATAAGATCATTTTCCTTCCCCTTTGTCAAATAACATATATACGAATTTTTTCTGAGTGAGTGTTATCATTTTCCTGCACAATATTATTCCTCTTACATCTCATATAATTCAATAAACAATTTAAACTGTTCCTTTATAAAATCAATTTTATCTCAGTGGATTTGCTCAAAAAATTTCTAAGTCAATGTAAACAATATAAAAAAATACAAAAAATTCGACAAGTATAGCAGGTGATCTCTTAGTCTAGGGTAAACAAAGAGTTTTTATATCGTTATTGCTCTTTCCCGTAATTGAAACTTCATGATTTTTTTTTTATGAATTGCTAATTTTTTGTTCCATTTTTGGTCAAATTTTCATTATTTTTTAATCAGCCGTTTAGCGTCAAAAAAACATTTTCTGAAAACTGTTATCGTACTGTAACGCCCCTGTAAGTCAAATTAGTGAATGTAATTTTGAAAAAAAATATCTCAACTCATTCTACACATAATGTTCTATTTATAGGCATAGTTTCATTATTGTCCGTCAAACAGTATGGCTTGTATCCCTCTCACAAGGTTTGAGATTGAATTATAAGTCAAAATTTTTACAATTTAGTGAAAAAAAAATATTTCCCGTTGTTTTAAAATTCTGAATATATTTTTCGTTTGTTGCATTTGTAACCTCAAAGATAATGTCAAAAGTTCAAAACTCTAGAGTTATCAGTTTAGGAGAAATAAATGTTTTAAAAAAAACGGTTTTTGGCAAAAAAGTGACTTTCCCATCATGCATAATTCTTCGCAAACAATAGGGATCTTCGTCTTTATGGGGCCCATTTTTGTGTAAAATATCAACTTGATCCATCAAAGATTCTGGACCGTAGCGTGGTAACAAGCAATGCTAACACACGCACCCACCCACCCACCCACCCACACACACACAGACATCATCGTAAAAACGTCATAAAACGACTTCTGGGACCTCAAAACATGTAATTCCGTCAAAATCTCGAGATCGAATTTTTTCACGATCACTATACTTTACTTATAGTAAAGTAAAAATAGAGGAAAATAAAAAAAAAGATGAAAATTGGTCGTTTAACAAACATACAGATAATTTACATCGTGTTTAATGTAACAAGCATAAGAATATGGCAAAGTTATAGGAGTGTGTGATATTTGAAGATGAAAAACAATTGGTTTACATGATATAAGTGTAATAAACATGAATATGAAAATGGACGTTTACGTAACGGAATATTACATTGGGGTGACGATACCTAACATAGCTTTCTACAGCCAAGTAACCAAGAAATGAGGTTTTATTAAATACTCAAACACATTTTTTCACTCCTGTTACACAAATTATAGACTACTTTGATAAAAAAAATGTTTGGGAACCTTTTATTTATGTTATATGAAAGTGTAATTACAATTTACACTTAATAACTAATAAATTCACATTAAGGTGTATGCAATGCTCGTACTTTTAGTAAAAAATATTTTCCACTTACTTATGCAAACATCGTTTTTTAATATTCATATTTATTACACTTGTGATTTATATAACAAAGGGTTTTTTTTTCATTTTCAAATATTCTTACTTTAATTACTGTTTATTTATTTAAACTCTATGTAATGATCGAATAATTTTCCATTTCTTTTTTAAATAATTTCTCATTTTCATTTAATTTTTTTTTTTAGGCTTATATGAGTCTATAAAAAAGATTTTAAATATCATCAGAATGTTGACTTTGACAGTTTGATCGTGAAGACTTACCAAACTGATTCATTTTAGTCATATATACTGGACTCTGCTCCGCTCGTCTGGCAATATCGTCGTTCTTCTTCTTCCAGTCTCTTCCTCAAGACGAACTGCGGTTCGAAATATTGATTCTAGAAAGTGTTTTAGTTCCTATTGTGTTGCTCTTTTTTATCAAACTGTTTCTATATTGCATGTTGGTCATATATATTTACATACCTTTATATACATACATACATACTATATACATACATACAGATATATATAAGTAATTCTATCTTTTTTCGATCACAAAAAATAACAACAAACAGCAGAGGTTATTGAGGGTTGATCAATACTGATTGTGAACCAAACCAAACAAAACGTTTAACAAAACAGATGCTTCATATTTCAAAATCAGAGAACTCATGTAATAAAAAAACAGACATTGCCAATCTTAGTAAACTTATTGCAATATTATAAACGCTTAGCTTTTCTGGACAACCTGTTATAACCTGTCTTATCAGTTTTGTAATATACTACTAGTTTTGTAATTACTACTGTTTTCGTTGTGTCTATCTGTCAGACGTATATCTTGTTATTTGTACAGCCCTGATGATGCTATATAAATATAGCGAAACGTTGGCGTAAGTGAAGTGTTTGTTTGTGTAGACCAACCCTCAATAACCTCTGCTGTTTCCAGATAAATATATATATATATGATCAAACCACAATATGAAATGGGAAAACAAGACTAAGGTCTTTCAACCGTAACAAGCGGTCTTCGTAAGAGTCAAAAACCTAACTGTTTAGAATATATATATATATTTCACTTAAAATTCAAAAAAACGGTCCAAACTGGACGCAAATCAGTTCAAAAACGAAGGAGAGCAACACACAAAGAAAGAGACACACTTACAAACTCAAATTTTCGGATGATCCGTCTTCAGGAGAAAAGAGAATGGGCAAACAAGCACACCAGAAACACGACGAGAGGAAACCCAGCTCAAATTTTCTCCTGCCGTCGTGTTTCTGACGTGCTTGGTCGCCCATTCTCTTTTCTCCTAAAGACGGATCATCCAGAAATTTGAGTTTGTAAGTGTGTTTGTTTCTCTGTGTGTTGCTTTCCTTCGTTTTTGAACTTATATATATATATATATATATATATATATATAACGTGATATTATATAACAATATAATATCACGTAAACACGTGAAATAACAATCAATGATCAAACCACAATATGTTGGTTTGACTAAGATAAAAAAGATCTTAGTCTTTTTTTTCCATTCATATTGTGGTTCGGTCATATATATATATGAATTAATTTACCACAATGAAACTAATTTGAAAACAAAGCTCTAAGGCCTTTCGTCAAAACGAATAAAAGCCTTAGAGCATTGTTTTCAAATTAGTTTCATTGTGGTAAATTATTTTTTAATTTACATAATAAATACATAATAAATTATTTTTTTATTATTCATATATATATATATATATATATATATAAATATATATAATTATAATTAATATATAATATATTTTTATATATTAAATTATAATTAATATACTTTATATTTATATATACTCCCTTAGAGTTGCTGAAACTAATTTAGCTTCAGCTACTCGAAGGGACTACTTCTGCCCGATGACGATGAATGTCGAAATATCGTTGTGAGTCTTTTTTGTGTGTGTTTTCATGTTTTTCTCTTTCCTTGGTGAACTATATATATATATATATAGAACGATAAGGAAAAAAGGAATGAAGTGGAATGAAAGTAGACATTTTATTGCTAATATTTCATGATTTCCTTTTTCCTTGTTGTTTAAACCTCATTGATTGCATAATGTGTTTATTGTAATTCTTTTGAATATATATATGTACATCAATGTCTAAGCCACAGTAAGAAATCAGAAATATGACTAAGATCTTTCTACCGAAATAAGTGTTTTTTTTCGGAGTCCACTATATATATATATATATATATATATATATATAATATATATATATATATATATATAATAAATATATATACTTAAATATATAATAAAAAAACTGAAGTTAATACGTTTCTGTTATATGTATTATTTATCACAGTTTTGAATAATATCACAGTTTTAAGTTCTTTTGAAGGCTAGGTCCTGAAATTGAACTAATCCTTCTTATGCCGTTTCGATGTATTTGTGCATCATCATTATTAGGGCTACAACACAAGATAAGGCTATAATTTATTTTTATATTTATATATTTTAATGTATACGTTTTCGAAATTATATTTTTTATTTTTAAATGATTTTTCTGATATTATTTAATAATTATAAGTCCTCTAGAAAATAATTTTAAAACTTTGTTTATATATATATATATATATATATATATAAATTAATGATCAAACCACAATAAGAAATGGGAAAACAAGACTAAGATCTTTCAACCGTAACAAGCGGTCTTCGTCAGAGTCAAAAACCCAACTGAGTAAAACAAAATGTAACTACGGTTTTTTTGATTTTTGTTATTGTAGTTTAGATGTTGATAAAATTATATATTGATTATATATCAATATCAACGTCCAGACCGCAGGAAGAAAATTAGAAAAAAAGACTAAGATCTTTCAACCGTAACAAGCGGTCTTCTTCTGAGTTAAACTGAATGTGTTCATGAAATATCTGAGTCTTTTTACTATATTATCATATTATTGTGTTAGTATAAGTGGTGAGGTCAATAAGTAACTAAGTGAAAGAGTTGTAGTCACAGACTTACTTATAGGTGAAATTTTCTCGGCCACTCCAGTGCTCAAGTGCTGAGTAATTAATGCTCGGATTAAATATATAAATTTTCAGGTTTATCATGGGTAAGTAGATTGCGTCATAAGATATGAGATAAGCCATCATAAGGCATGGCGTCATATGGTTAACAATGATATTAGTAATAATAACAGGATTATATGATTATAAGGAAAGACTTATACAAGTCGATGATAATGGAGATACTCAAAGCCAAATGGTTTTTGACTTTTCACACTGGATAGTACTGATGGGTTTGACTACCAAAGAAAAGACTTAAAAGGCCATTGAATACTCAAAAGTGTAAACAAAAGCATGCGAAGACAAATACAAATAGATTAGAGATATATAGTGTAGTTACCAGGATAAGAGAGGAAGGCACCATCTCGAAGGCGAGCAGTGGACTGCCCCTCCTAACTCTTGCTTTCCTTTATATAGGACGCCATCTTGCCCTCGACTCTCTCCACAAACACACTCCCTTCCCAGTATATATATATATAAATATGATAAAAGTATTGACTATGTAGTAGAAATAAAATAAAAGTTTATCAGGACTCGGCCAGTTCCTGATAATAGTGATAAAACTCACAGAGTCCTGACAAACTTTTATTATATATATATATATATATATATATATAGGTAACTCACCACAAATGAAAGAAGATAGTCGCTCTGAGGCCTTTCGTTTTCACGTTGTCAGAGAGCAAGTGAATACAAGTTGTAGACAGGTTATGAATTTTGATTTAAAGTTGGATTAAGATTTAAACTTGTATTCACTTGCTCTCTGACGACGTGAAAACGAAAGGCCTCAGAGCGACTATCTTCTTTCATTTGTGGTGAGTTACCTGAATATTTATATCACGTGTTATTGTGACAATTTTGTATATATATATATATATATATATGTTTTATTAAAAATTATACCAATTTTAACTTTTGTTCTTTTCCGGGTTAATTTTTCAAGTTTTCTGACTATGGATTTCCACCTTTCTGATAAAATATAAAGTAATTCAACAAAAGTTAAAATTGGCATAATTTTTAATAAAACATGTTTGATCGAAGGTCTGCTCCCAAAATACACAAATATATATATATAAAATGATCTTCAAATATGAAAAGACATATAAATAGTATTCATAGAAACAACACACATAAAAGAGATCACAAAAATTCACTACCATTTTTCCATCGTGTCGTCATCAGGTAGAAAGACAAAGAAGTGAGTCACTCCAAAGACAAGCGAAAATTATATATATATATATATATGAACCAATGATCAAGCCACAATATGAAAAGGGAAAAAAGACTAAGATCTTTCAACCGTAACAAGCGGTCTTTGTATGAGTCAAAAACGTCATGACGTTTTTGACTCTGACGAAGACCGCTTTTTACGGTTAAAAAACCTTCTGACGTTTTAAACTCATACGAAGACCGCTTTTTACGGTTAAAAAACCTTCTGACGTTTTTGACTCTGACGAAGACCGCTTGTTACGGTTGAAAGATCTTAAGTCTTTTTTCCCTTTTCATATTATGGTTTGATCATTGATTGTTATTTCACGTGTTTATGAGATATTTTTTTATATATATAACTTTTTTATTTATCGCTTCTATTTTCCTCACGATCTTCCTTTGTGATGTGGTAATTTACAAAGTAAGCTAGCAAAAGACATTCAGAAGGCTAGAACACTAAAACCACTTGACCGGGAATATCTATATTTAATTAACTACTAATATAAACTAGTACAACAAGCTTTCGGCCCTATAGGTCATTGTCAGATCATTAAACTACTTATATTAACTAAATATATAGATACATACTTCATTGGGGTTTAAATGTCAAAAGAACACAGTTATGCTATGCCTAGGTGAAATTTGGTGGTGTTAAATTCAATATGTAGAATCTGCTATTAAAGTCCATACAGTATGCCTAAAACAGGACTTGCTGCCGAAATACACTAACATATATATATTCACTGATAAAACGACATACGATCCAAACTGGACACAATACGAGTTCGAGACTAACAAAGAGCAACACACAAAGTAGGGAAACACACTTACAGACTCAAATTTTCGGGTAATCCGTCTTCAGGAGAAAAGAGAATGGGAGACCAAGCACGTTGTAGACGCAACGGCAAATAACCGTTAGAATAAAAGAACAAGTAGAAACAACACAACTCACTTGAATATTTCAATCTCGTCGTCATCAAGAGAAGGAGAAGAAGAATATGATGAGTTCTACTCGGATGGCAAACAGAATCTCTCTCTCTCTCTCTCTCTCTCTCTCTCTCTCTTATATATATATATATATATATATATATATAATATATATATATATATATATATATATATTGGTATACTTTGGGAGCAGACCTTCTTTTAAACATACCTCATTAAATATCTTACCAACATTAAGTTTAGTATGTTTCCTACATACCTTTTCAAGATTTCGAATGCTACTTTTCCATCTTTGTGGTATCATATAAATTAACTCACCGATTTTTTTATATGAAAAAAAAATGACCTATGTAATATGGAAAATACATTTAAACATAAAAAAATCGGTGAGTTAATTTATATGATACCACAAAGATGGAAAAGTAGCATTCGAAATCTTGAAAAGGTATGTAGGAAACATACTAAACTTAATGTTGGCAAGATATTTAATGAGGTATATATATATTAAATTTTGTCTAACTCAAGAGTATTTCGAGTAGGGATGTTTAGCAAGAACCTTACATCGAACAGGCTAAAAGACCGACGGCTTAATACCCTCTCCGAGGTAAGACGTGCTCAGATTTATTCACCTCGCACGTGAATAAATCGAGGTGGTAGGTATCGCACCCCGGACCTACCAGTTCAGAGACGAGTTGGTAGATATACCTACACATAGAGAAAACTAAAAAAAAGAAAATTATAAATAGACTTACGGGAAATCAGAGAGTGTAAATCCGTACTAATCTCGAAAATAAATTGTCTTTCATCACTATACGAGGTGTGATCAAAAAGTAAGGACACTTTTGAATTTCGCGTGCTCTCAGCACTCTAATTTCAAAATTACTTTTTTTGTTGTGTTGTTACACTCGTCTCGTTCATATTGTTCATAGTTTTGACCATGCAGCATGTGCTGTTTTTATGTGAGAGACTAGACATTGTTAACAAGGTTAGACTTGTGTTTGAGTGCTCGGCAGTTTTTACTGTTAAAAATCATGGAGCAGAGTGTTTGTATTAATTTCTGTATAAAAAATAGTATTAAGAGCTCAAAAACTGTAGAAATGATGTCAGTGGAATACGGCTAGTCAATTTGAGCAAAAAAAAAACGTGTTTATAAGTGCTATGAGATATTCACAGGTAATTACTTTTTCAACAGCAAACATCGCCAGGCACTCAAACACGAGTCTAATCTTTATGCCTCTCACATAAAGAAACACATGCCATATAGTCAAAACTGTGAACATATGATTGTGACAAATCAACGAACAAAAAAAAAATTTTGAAATTATTATGTACAGAGCGTGCGAAATACAAAAAGATTCCTTACTTTTGTTCACACCTCTTATACTATATATATACTATATATACTTATACTATATATACCATACTATATGATATATGATACGATGAACTTAAAAATATTTACTCTCAAGTTTATTTCATTATTTTAACGCCATTAACATCTTCGTTAAAACTGTTAATCTCAAGAAATGTTGTCTGGATAAATACATAGAGGGACACTTTTTTACAATAAAGTGCAGGGTAGCTCAATGGCTTGCGTGCTCGGTTCTGGATTTGTAGATCTCGTGTTGGATTCTCAAACTGGCCTCGATTTATTAACGTGGGAGGTGAACAAATCTGAACACGTCGTCTCCCCTGGAGAACGTTAAGCTGTCGGGCCTGACCCTGCACGATGTCAGGTACTCCTTAAAGATCACTACTCAAAATACACTTGCGTTAGGCAAAATTGAAGACTCCCAATGCAGAATCAACCCAGTCATGTGGCTCACCCATTACTAAAAACGGCGAAAAATTTTAAATGAGCCATATACTTCTCTGCAAACAAAACTATTTAACGAAACCTTGCTGTTGACTTAACTTTGGATACTGTGGAGACAAGTAAATAGGCATACCTTTTATAGTAATTTGAAATGCGTTTTTTTCATAACTTGGTCCGTTAGGGCTATTAACAGTCCGGTCACTGCAATGCTGAAGTTAATATGCCGGTAGCGAAGCAAACACTAGTGTGACTAACATAAAAGACTTTCTTTGGCACGGCTCCATACGTCTTTTTTTGCTTAAAGATCTATGACAATTTCAAAGATAACTCCATTTTGGTTCATCGATTCATTTTACTACCACTCAGCTTGTTGTTGAATTCTTTCTAAGTCTTGTAATCCTGGCCCACCGATAGTACTCATGTAAGGTATTTTTTTAAAAAATAATACTATTGTCAGTACCATAGGCAATAGTCTAGCTGTATACACCGGACAACAATACAGCATCAAAGTTAAGCACATAGGACGTGGTCACTACTTGGATGGGTGACAGGTTTAGCTGTAGGTAGTAACATCAAAAGTGAGTAATCTAAAGGTCATACTATTGTTTGATACAACGATTTATGTTAGATCACCAAAGTGAGGCTACTTTGGGGATCATTATGACTTGGATGGGTGACACAACGTACAAATGGTTTTCCTCGGTAATGCAATCCAAAGTTTGTGAATACGCTACGGTCCAGAATCTTTGATGGATCAAGTTGATATTTTACACAAAAATGGGCCCTATAGTGTAGATGATCCCTATTGTTTGAGAACAATTATGCATGATCGGAGTCATTTTTTTTATAAAAACCTAGGTTTTAGACTAATTTTTTTTCTCCTAAACTACTACCTGGTACTTCTAGACTTTTGAAAATTTGGTATTATCTTTAAGGTTACAAATTCAATAAATGAAAAAAATATTCTAATTTTTAAATTTTTATTTTATATTTTAAAACATTAAAAATATTAAAGAAAGAAACATTGAAATATTTTTGTTTCAATAAAATGTAAAAATTTTGATATACTCGTATTCATATTGAATTCAATATGAAACCTTGTGAGAACAATAAAAGCCACACTAATAAACGGATCAAAATGAAACTATATCTAAAAAATGAACATTCTGAGGAGGATGAGTTGAGATGATTTTTTTAAAAATTACATTCACGGAAACGGCGTTATAGACCATTTTCTGTTTTCAAAAAATGTTTTTTGACGTTAAACGGCTCACTAAAAATCATAAAATATTTGCTAAAAAGTGAACAAAAAAAACAATTTATAAAAAAAACTAACGTAATTTCAATCACAGCAAAGAGCAATAACGCTAAAAAACTGATTGTTTATCCTAGACTAACGGACCTGCTATACTTGTCAAATTTTTTGATATTTATTTCCATTGTTTACATTGGCTTGGATATTTTTTTGTGTGAATCCACTGAAATAAAATTTATATTAAAAATTGAAAAATTTAAATAATTTATCGACGTATATGAGATATAAGAGGATTATATTTTTAAATGTAAAAAAAAATTCACCGCCAGTAAACATAAATTTCTGTTGCATTCCATGGTATGATGGATTTGTCTCACAAAATTATCTAATCAATCTAAATATTACATCCTGGAACAAAACTTAATATCAGATGAAAATTTGTTTGTGTTTATGAATTAGTATCGTTGGAAAATATTGACTTGTGAGGACTGGACTCTTTCCCAAAGAAAGAGGAGTTATGTTTGTTGACAAATCTCCAGTTTTTTTACTATTCTAGTCTAATAGTTCATATCTATTATTTTCAAAAATAGAAGCTCACAGCTATAAACGTTTTAAATTATACTGAATAGCCGGCTTTGACTTTGATTTGAGTGTGTAAAACTGGCTAATTACCAAAATATTTTTTTCTCAATATACATTTACAGCAACCTTATAAGAGAGTACAGCAGGCAGGAAAAAAGATAACACTCGCTCAGAGTAAATTGGCATATATGATTTTTGACAAAGGGAAAGAAAAGTGATTTTTATTAAATACTAGGAAGGCATAAAATTCCCAGTATAATAATTCTATAAAAGACCATAAATGTAAAAGATAATTCAAAATTAAAATCTTCGCTTAGAGATTAATAAATGTAATTATCGTACATCTTTAATTCAAAATCATCTTAAAACAACATTTTTTCTTCGATGTTTATGATGTTTCTCAGAAAAAATAAGGGTGTTTCCTGTTTTAAATTTGAAAATTTTACTTTAATATTCAGTGTAGAAGGATGTCAAGTAAACGATGTAAGAAATCCACTGGCTATTTGAACAAAAGCCATGTTCTCTTGTAGGAGAATATTTCGTATCAAGAAATGTTCACTTTGGTTTTTCAAAAATGTTATTACTACTGTAGTTACACTAATGAAATTATTTGCATCAGCTGTGTGATGTACCAAAATAAGCTTATATATTGATATGTCCTTCAATCACTATCTGTACTACCTCAGGAATGAAAGACTAATAATCATATCCTATTTAAATGTTTACATTATGCTTAAATGAGACGTTATATATTATATACTCAAGAAATTTGATATTCAGTTACTTATAGTAAAGTTGAGTGTAGGCCACTCCAGATTTTTTTCAGATAAAATGAGAATATTTTCAAGTTTTAAATGGGAAAATTTGTCTTAAATATTCTATGGAGAAAGAGGTCAAACTATGTAAGAGATCGACTGGCAATTGGAACAAAAGCCATGTTCTCCTGTAAGCGATAATTTCGTAACACGAAATCTGCACTTTTGCTATTCACAAATGTTTTACTGCTGTAGTTATACCAATGATATTATGTGCATCAGTGGTGTGATATACAAAAAGAAGCGAATATATTGATAAGTGGATCAATCACTATCTGTAGTACCACCAAGAATGAAAGACTAATAAACATCTCTCGTTTACACATTTACATTATATCTAAATGGAACATTATTTATTATACACCCAAGAAGTATGATATTATGTTTACTTATAGTAAAGTAGAGTGTAGGCCACTCCAAATTTGTATTATTGTATCCTCTTTTTCTAATCGTCTGAATCAGATTTCATATAAACCTTCTAGGGGCGAGAGTAGCCCAGTGGCTTGCATGCTCACTTTTGGGCTGGTATGTTTAATTTTCCCTCTAGCAGTCGATTTTTTTCTCATGGGTTGTGAAAAAATTCCAGTACGTTGTCCCTGGGAGATGATGTTAGGTTAGGTTAGGATTAGGTTGAAGTGGCAGTCTCACAAGAGAACACATAGAACCGAAACATTGATGACCCATTGTGATACCATACAATGAAGATTAAATTTACATTGGGAGTCCTAAATACACTCAAGTGTACTTAGAATAGGGATGAGGTCTAGAGTAGCCTAGAGGCTTACACCCGCCTCTGGAGAGGTTTAATACCCACCCTGGCCATATTCACGCTGGAGGTGATAAAATCTGAGTTGATAGTGCCTCAGAGGGACGTGAAGCCATCAGTCCCAAGCCTGTACCTTGCAAGTACTCGTTATAGATCCCTAAATACACTCGAGTGAGGCAGAATTAAGGACTTCCAATGTAGCATCTACCCCGTATTATTGCTGTCCCATTACTAAAATGGGTCCCACATAATAAATGAGCAACACTTTTTTACCCCTAGATGAGCACGAACAGGTAAAATCTCATAAGCATAGGCGTCAGAAAACAAACTTTCTGACAATAAGTTGTACGTAACGTGTTTTTATGTCTGTCTTTTCCAACCGTCTATAATAACGATGTATGATTAACGTTGTACGTAATGTGGATATTGGAAAGGCAAGTAAATTTGTATAAGTACTCTCCTAATGTCGCTTTCCTTCTTTGAGCCAAACCAAGGCTTTTGACTAGAACCTCGAATCTACCAGTCCAGAGACGAGAACGTAAGCTACTGGGCTATCCTACCCAGTTAATAATAAATAAACGAAAAAAAATTTAATTTAATACTGACAGTGTTTTTGAATATATGTAATGGGAAAATATTAGAATTAAGTTGTGAAAAGTAAAATATGGCGAAGTGAGTTTTGAAGGGTGCAAAGGAGCAGGAGACGCTGGCGGCTGGTTGCCAGACGCTAGCTCATTGTGATTCCCCGTCTTCTGGCACCGTGTCCTCCTGGAAGTCACGACTCGCTTACCATTCAAAAGACGGCTCTCATTAATAAGCCGATGAATAAGAGATTCTCTAACGGGACACTTTTACTACTCGCTCGTTCCTTAACAAAATCAACTTCTAAAGGAACTTCGGCAAAGCTCTCCTAAATCGACACCTGATTAGGGAATTAACACACGTCTTGGCTGACACTCACTGGCGTGAGAACGAAATGCTTTTACCCAGGACAGATCAGTTATGGATGCTAGGCATCAGCACTTCTTGTGGATTCTGGAGAGGTATAGTCAGCTGCTATATGTGATGAGTCATTCATGCTCGATAATTATGAACAAGTCATGTACCTCCAAAGGCCTGAAGAAGAACTGAAGCAGAAACGTAGAGTTAGTGGATTAAAGATTATTTACTTAAAGCAGGCCTTTGAAGCAGCTGTTGAAACAATCGAGTTTTACTCGAAGTGGAACTTCGATAAAGGATGGCATTAGATTAGGCGCAGTGGAAGTCCCATAAGAGAACATGCATAATGGACATTCTCCATTGGAAGTCCTAAATTTTTCATTAACTCAAGTCTATTTAGAGTGTGGATCTTGTAACGATTACCTATTATCGTACGTCTGTACAGGACCGATGGCTTAGTTTCCATTAAGGCTTAATGAGCCTGAGGAAGACGTGCTCAGATTTATTCACTTCCCGCATCTACCAGTCCGGAGGTGAGCACCTAAGCCACTGGGCTAGCCTGGCCCCTTAAGGATGGTTTTTGTGGATTGACACAGTTTACTCGGAGCAAAGCCAAAATGGGAGCATTGAGCTCAAATAACATCAGAGATTGAGTAAGATCTAAACGAATTTTCACTCGGAGATGACTTTGTTTCAAGAACATGTAAGTTGTGGAGCAACGATATTTGAATTCAGTGTATAGCTGGAGTAAAAGCATAGGATATGGTGAACACCGCTTTTTTACTCGGAGCAGAGTTTCAGTAGGAGTTTGGAACTGAGGAACGCCGGATTTTAACTTGGAGCACAACTCAAGTAGAAGCATACAAGTCGTAGAGGTAGAGTCTTTTGCTCGGAGCAGATCTAGAATAGGAGCGTGAAAGTAATGGAACAACGAGTTTTTTTTTACTCAGTATATAGCTGGAGGAGGAACATGGAGCTGATGAAACAATCTGACTTTTTATCATTTCAGTTATTTTGTATAAATACTATTGTTTTTCTTGCTTTTTTTGTCTTCGTTTAATTTTCCTTTTATTTCTTCTCTCCCATAGTATTCCCCTCCTCTTCTCTTCGCTTGGCAGCACAATGTTTAATCTAGTAAACTTTATGTTTCCAGTCTTCACCTGACGGCAAGTGGGCCATTTCTACTCCAGGTGATGACGAGAGCTGATATATAGAAGTGAGTTGTTTCAGTTTATTCTGCATATTTTGAATTATTGTATTCGTAAACCGTTTATATATATATATATATATACTAAATATAAGAAACGGTCCACAAGGACTGTAAAACTTTAAATTACACAAAGCACGACACAGAAAAAAGAATAAAAATAACACTTACAAGAATTCAATATTTCGAACTGTTGTTCGTCATCAGGAGTAGAGTAGAAGAGAGGACGCAGAGAGATCTCCCCACGTCGAAGAACTGAGCGCGAATCTTCGACGTGGGGAGATCTCTCTCACTGCGTCCTCTCTTCTACTCTACTCCTGATGACGAGCAACAGTTCGAAATATTGAATTCTGTAAGTGTTCTTTTTATTCTTTTTTCTGTGTCGTGCATTGTGTAATTTAAAGTTATAATAAAGTTATGCATGCTTTGTTGAACACGACAGAGTAGTTCCTGTCTATGAGCTTCTTCTCAAGAACTTCGACTTGCCTAAAAACAGCTTTTTCGTTGTTAGAACAATGGTTGAGATAGTCGGCGATTGTAGTCGACGTGTTTCGATCACTATTAGTGATCATAGACAGGAACTACCCAGTCGTGTTCAACAAAGCATGCATATTTGAAGGATTGCTACCAAAATATACTAATATGTATATACATATATATAAACTCCAACTGTCTCTGTACCAGTGCGCTTGGTTTTCTTTTCTTATAGCTTGAAATCGAAAATTAGAGTCAGTGTGTTTTTAATTCATCTACGGATATTAATTAATTAAGAGATGTTCATTCTCTTTTTTAATCATCGTGCCAATTGATTTAACTTTTGATTTAATAAATAAGCAGTGGGTTAAAATTGAACCACATATTGGTATCAGAAAAGAAAACTTCTTACCCATTCTAAATCTTATTTGTGAAGCCCGATATTTTATATTTGATGGAGTTATACACAAACAAAAGTTTGGATTACTGGTAGCTTCTCGGTGAATTTATCTCGGCCATATCATATATCCGTACAAAAGTGTGGGGATGAAAAAAGAAAGCAAGTTTCAGTTGAGGAAAGTCTATTGAGGCATATTATTTAACTGTTAAAGATGTTACATTTGAATTAATCAAACAGTTGAATAACAAAGTACCACTTTCAAGATACATTAAAGCCATTTATAAAATGGAGAAAAAAACAAACGCGCCACATTAATAATGTACCTTTTTATTTATTTATAAATAACTATCGACAATATAACAAGAATTATATTAATAATATCACCCACTTTAGATATTAACAAATAAGATGATATTGACAGTTTTCTTTATTTTTACAACCTTCACATTATTTCTATTCCTAACTGACAAAGAAATGCCACGCTATAAGCCTGCAAGTGCTGCAAGCTGCCTAGATGCACAACTCCTCTACTCAGATAAAAAAAAAAATATTCCTAAATGGAAAAAAAGACAACAATATAGAAAACAGAAAAGTATAAAATTGATTCTTAGAAACTTTTTTTTTAATATACAGATAGTATTTAAGCAACAATCAAAAAAAAAAAAAAACAGCGGATTTGAAAGATTTACTTACAAAAAGGAAATATAAAAATATAATTTACAGTCGAGTTGAATTTTTGTTTAGAAGAGAAGCGTACTCATGCCACCCATTTCTGACTGTTCTTTGACGAATATCTCGAAGTACTGGTAGATGATGGTGACGGCCAGGAGGATACCGGTGCCTGAGCCAATGGCGCCCATGAAGTCAGCGAGCACTGACAGAGCGCCGATGCACAGGCCGCCGAACGCCGCAGCTGTCGGGATGTATCGGTTAAGCTCGTGGATCATTGAGTTGTCTCGATGGCCTCTCATCACCATTTGTTGTTCTTTTAATTGCTTCGCCACCTTACGAAAACAAAATCAAAACACATAAATCTCAACTCTGGCAATATCCCTATTCTCCTTTGGTTATTCAGTTTTGGAATTATAATAATAATAGGAATAACAATATAATGACAGTCATAGTAGAGTAATAATAAATACCTATGATTAATATTCATTTATAAATAAAATCTAATGTAAATAATTACAGATAAATGAAATGCTTAGCATTTTGTTTACCTGATTCAATTCTTTTATGATGCAAATCGTTCTCGTTAGATCCGTTCAGTCGCCCTTTAAATTTTATTATTGGTTTCAATAATCCATCAGTTTGGTTATCAATTTGCTCGTATATTAAATATCTCTATTTTGTACTATATACTTAAAGTTACTCCATTATATGTTAGGTTGCAGTGGCAGTCCCACAAGGGAACACACGTAGGCCAAGCATTGGCCCTTTGTGATACCACACAATGAAGATTGATTCTACAGTGGGAGTCTTAAATTTTGCCTAACTCAAATGTATTTAGAGTAGGTATCTTTAACGAGTACCTGACATCGTACAGGCTCGGGACCGACGGTTTAACGTCCTTCTCCGAGGGACGACGTGCTCAGATTTATACACCTCCCGCGTGAATAAATGAAGGGCCAGGTGAGGATTGAACCTCGGTCCTATCAGTTCAGAGGTGAGCACGTAACCACTGAGCTGGCCTGGCCCCCTTACTCCATTATATATAACCTTGCACTTTCTGTCCTATTTTTAATAAAGTCATTTAAATAAATCGCCTAATTATAAATTATTTAAAGCAATTATAAAAATGAAAAGGTAACCAACGGACCTCACAATGACGATATCAATTACAAAAGAATAAAATCAGATATGCAAAGTAAACATAATAATACTAATAGATCTCAAAAACTATGTAACAAGATGTAACAAGACCTTGTATCTTTTTTTTTAATGTTAGGAAAAATATACAAATTCTTTTATACAAACAATGCGTTTTCTATACGTAGTGTCTTCTTCAGTGCGTTGTTTATATGAAGAACAGTATGCGTTCAGAATGTCTTCTTTGTACGGAAAATAGTATGTGTTTGGAATGCGTTGTTATATAAAAAAAATAGGTGTTCGTAGTGTGTTGTTTGTATGAAGATCAGTGCGTGTTCAGAGGCAGATACAGGTCAGTGCGTATTTAGAGGCAGTTGTTTGTATGGAGATCAGTGCGTGTTCAGAGGCAGTTGTTTGTTTGAAGATCAGTTCGTGTTCAGAGGCAGTTGTTTGTATCAAGAACATATCGTGAGCTAATCACTTATTTGTATAAAGAACAAAACGTGTTCAGAGCACTTAATTTGTATTAAAAACAGCACGGGTTTAGAGAATTTTGATTATAGGAAGAACAGTATGTGTTCAGAATAGCGCGTCGTAAGTACAAAACATTTGTATGTGCAGACGTATTTTGAAAACATGAATAAATACTAATTGACTTGTCAATTTTTCTCAGGCCTAATTGAATTGAATTGATCAATTGAAATGTTAAATAAAAAAAAAAACAAATTTTAAACTGACATCTTTGGCTGAAGAGCCAGACACTTCAATCCATGTTTTAGAGAAGAAGGCGCAAGAGCCCAACATGAAGATAATGTAGAAGACAGCGTGAACGGGGTCCTCGAGGATATGACTGAGGTTCTCCGGTGGCGACAGGTAGTAACAAAGCCCTCCCACAGGATATGCCCTCGCAGGACCGCCGCCGCCCACGTCCGCCCACACGCCGAGCAGGTTGACGAAGACGTTTCCGTGGAACTTGACCGCCAGCATCTAGAACCATCACACCCTAAAACTAAACAGCTCTCAATACAATGATACATCATCTTCATTAATCAGTACAAAGGAGGCGAAGGTGTGGACTCCCATAATCATAATAGAACCAACCAGGAGCCACCCATCCAAGCCCGATGTTGCTTAACCAGGATCTACTCCTTTTTCAGGTCAATTTAAAATATTCCAAGTTTAATTTGAAGTAAGTACAGTTAATCAGCATACTCAAGGTTATTAACCGACCAAATATAATATAAAACAACACAATTTAATGAAAAACTTTGTTACTTCCTGTTACTTCCAATTACTTCCTGTTGTAATAACAATGGTTTACTTTGACTTCCATATTTTCATTTTTCCTTGGTGATTTTAAGGAAAACTTTTTTTATATAAATCGATGTTAATTTTTTAAGTAGCATCAGTATTTATTTTTAAGAAATATTTTATTCTTTCATTATTTTTTAGTTTTGAGCCTAAAAATAGCTGCAATATACAGACGAAATACAAATTCAGGTAACATTCGATCAAGGAAGTGGAAGAAAAAAAAATCAAAAGAAGTAAAACATTATTATAACAGTGAAGGAATTAATTTATACAAAGTTTTTCATTAAATTATATTATTTTATATAATATTTGGTCTATTAATAAGCTTAAATAATGTGGATTAACTGTAGTTACTTTGAATTAAACTTACTATTTCTTTTGAAATTAACCGGAAAAAGTTGTAGTAAAAACAAGTTCATTCAATACAGCTGCGGGTATTGGCCTGTAACATGACCCACAACTAGGAATCAGTTGTGAACATTAAAACCACAGTCAAATCAAAGTTTTATTTACTGAACAAGAAAAAAGCCGAAATAATTGACTGTCAATAAATCAACTTAAGAATAAGAAAAAAAAAACTAAAATGGAAATTAAAAGATTCATAACATATATATACTCTTTTGTTTATACGATCACAGATTTGAGCCATCCAATGTGACCATCTAGAGTAGAGCACTCAATCTTTATTTGATTGATTTCATTGAAAATGTAAACAACAAAACGAAGTGAAACTGTCGAAGAGGTTCCCTAGCTATTTACTTCGTACAAAGTGGTGAAGACATTGATCCTAAAAATACTAAAATTAGTGTATATTAGGTACCTCGATTTAAGTTACCTATGAAGTCATGAGGTAAAATATGAAAACTGTTCAAAAGGTCATGAATACTTTCAAGTCTTTTGCCAGGGTTCAGTACAATGAGTTTCTCGAGTCAGTCGAAAATGAGAATATTGTCATTATGCTCGCTGAAAGTTAATTTTTCAAAGTTAAATACCACATTGGTCTTTGTGATAAGGAGGTGTGAGTTTTCAGGTCAGTAGAAAGAACACCTGACTGAATAATAAACACAGGACTGAATGCAGAGTCCTGTTGACGATGGAAATAAAACAAAAAAAATTTTTAAAAATTACAAAACCAGGATCAATAATTCTATAAGATTTAATGGAAACAATATTGGGTACACCAGCTTTTTTTGAACATCAAACAGTAAATCATTCAAAGAGAACAAAACTGGCTTTTATACTAACACCATCAAAGGAGACTGGAGCGGAATAAAATCAAAACACCAGTAAGATGAAGAACAGAAGACAATAACGATGGTCTTGGGTCTTATAAAATCAAAACACCAGTAAGATGAAGAACAGAAGACAATAACGATGGTCTTGGGTCTTATAAAATCAAAACACCAGTAAGATGAAGAACAGAAGACAATAACGATGGTCTTGGGTCTTATAAAATCAAAATTCATTTGTCTTGTAAGGAATTTAAAATTAAATTACTCTGTTTTTTTTGTTTCTTATATTTATTCAAAACGAGAGTAAAAGATAAAAAAAAATATAAATCGAGAAATGGTGCTTATTGGTTGAGATCAGTCTTTCGCTCCGACACCCGGAGGGAAAAAGTTTGCCCAGTCCTAGCCTACAGTTTGTAGTAATAAGTAAAGACTACACAAAGACGAATGAATGCAATGCTTGAAAAGACGGGGAATACCTGCGATATGACGTAGAGGTTGGAGACGAGAGCTGACTGCAGGATGATGGGTATGTTGGAAGTGTAGAAGAGCTTGATGGGGTAGCTGCTGTACTGACCACGATACCTGGCCGACTTGATAGGCAAGTCCACTCTGAAGCCCTGCAAAACACAAAATAACAATGTTTTCTCCAAACCATGCGTGTTTTGACTCTGACGAAGACAGCAAGCTTTGGTTGAAAGATTTATTATTTCTTACTGTGGTAGGGTGGTTGATTTTGATTTGACGTATTTATTGTGGAAACTTATAATCAATAAATATATGTATCTATATACTCAATGATCAGACCACAATAAGAAATGGGAAAACAAGACTAAATTCTTTCAACCGTAACAAGCGGTCTTCGTCAGAGTCAAAAACCCAACTGAGTTGGGTTGTTGACTCTGACTGAGTTGGGTTTTTGACTCTGACGAAGACCGCTTGTTACTGTTGAAAGATCTTAGTCTTGTTTTCCCATTTCTTATTGTGGTTTGATCATTGATTGTTATTTCACGTGTTTATGTGAAATCTTCATATCTATACACATTGATAAACGTATCAACAGTGAAGTAGAAAAATGAAATAAAATGTTATCAGGACTCGGTCAGTTCTTCAGGTTCAAATTCAACTCTCATTGCTAACGTTTCACTTTTTATTTAAAACCTTTTTCATAGGCAGAAGTATCTACGTGTTTATTCAAACTGGACAGTTGTTGAAATTCGCAACGCATTTCCTTTTGGAAAAAAAATTTAATGTAATACTTTAAAACATATAGAATGTAATACTTTAAATACATTTTAATGTAAGTTTTTCCGTTTCAAAAATTTTACACTTCTGCCTATGAAAAAGGTTTTAAATAAAAAACCGAAACGTTGGCAATGAGAATTAATTTGAACCTGAATAACGTCCTTTTATTCAAGTTGACCGAGTCCTGATAAAATTTTATTTTTATATACATACAAAATAAGATTTCACAATAAACAAGTGAAATTAAAATCAACGTCCAAACCTCAAAAAAGACTAAGATCTTTAATGCGTAACAAGCGGTTTTCATCAGTTGAGATTTAACTCTGATTAAGACAGTTTGTTACGTTGAAAGATTTTAGTCTTTTTTCAGATATTTACTATGGTTTAGACGTTTATGTAAACACATGAAATAAAAATCAACGTGAAACCCTTTAGTAAGAAATTCAGTGATGTGATGAAGATGTTTCAACGAAAACAACTGGTTTTCGTCAGAATGAGTGAGACTCTGATGAAAAATAGTTGTTTTGGTTGAAAGGTGTTCGTCAGATTTGTGAATTTCTTGTGACGGTGGTTTAGATTTAGATGATGTATTTCGTTCTACTGATCATACACGACAGATGGTATCCACTAGATATATAAAGAGAGAACGATGTGAAATGTGCAGGGATCCTACCTGGAAGTATATGACTATGGCAAACACCAGCACAGTCGCCAAGAGATTCATGAGGTTAGGAAGGTTTTGCCTGTAGAAGGCTTCGCGGAGAGCTCGCACCTTGTCCTGCCTTGTCGCCAGTAAATGGAACAAAGCGATGACTGCGCCTTCGAACTCAGTCCCTCTGCCTGCATCACACACAAATATACATTGACACCACATTGACAGCTAAAGAATAAAGTTAATTATGAACCATCTTATTTGATACATTCGTTCTGAACTCTCATCCAGCAGCTGGTCTCACCGCACACTTCCTTAAGATGATACTTTTATAAACAGAAATGCTAACAGTCATAGCAATGTTCAATACACTGCTTTGCATTATATCACTATTGTTAATCAACATTGAGCGAGGTTACTACTTGGATGGGTCCTAGCATAAGGAGACGTTAAGCAACATTGGGCTTAATTGCTATTTGGATGGGTGACAACTTTAGCTGTAATTAACATCACAAGTGAGTAATTCAACGGTTATAGCTATGCTGAATACATAGATTCCCGATAGATAACCACAGTTAAGCAACATTGGCGTGACTATTGCTTCGATGGGTGACAAGTATAGCAGTAAGCAGTAACATCAAAACTAAGTCTACACTTATAGCTGTGTTATGGCCACGGTTAAAAATAAAAAAGAAATCATGAAGGAGATGATAATTCTTGTTTTCTCGACCTTTCCAAGCGGATGAGGTCAACTTGCCCTTTCATCTCCTCCATGTCAAAGCTAACCAGGATGTTGCCCCATATAGTAGAGCCTTTTTATCAATAACTTGCTCTTTTGCACCTTTATTTTGCTAGCTTCCGCCAACATATAACGCTAAAACTACTTTAAAAACATGAAACAGCCCTTTAGGACAACATATCAAACGAGTGATAAAAAGTGGACATTTATTAAACGCTTATAAGAAAAGAATACGTAGAAACCACACAACTCAATTCAATATTTCGACCTCGTCGTCATCAGGAGAAGGAGAAGAAGAGTTAGAGACTCTGTTTGCCAGTAGAGCAGAACTCCTGATAACGACGAGGTCGAAGAAACGTTGAAGTGAGTTGTGTTGTTGTTTCTACGTGTTCTTTTCTTGTAATCGTTGGATAAATATCCACTTCATCATTACAAAACAAATACAAACAAGAAAACAATGTTCATTGAACCCGTATATTGTCCCCTGTTTTCGTATCCTGTCTATCTTCCAAAATAACTGTGCTCTGTAGTCTTCAAGGAGAGTTACTCCTGAAGCTGGACAACTCAGAAAAAAAATAAAACCATAAAAAAAGAAAGAACTACTTTAAATTATAATAATACTTAATTAAGTTAGTTATGAATAGTCTTTTGGAGGGTTCTGTATAAAGCGACTTGTCATATACATTAACAGGGAGCAGATTGTCATAGGTTGAAAATACGTGTAACTGAAATATAAGGTGGCTTTAGTTCTCTTAATAATAAGACACAGCTTTTATGCAGTCATCTTTAAATCAGAAACTGTACCAGGGGTTCTCATCAACAGGTGTGAATTGTAGATTTTCAGAGGGGGAGGGGATTGTGAACACAGTGTATAGAGGGGATAGGGAGATCTAGGGGGCCAGATGGACTGGACTGGTAGATCCGGGGTTCAATACTCACTCTGGCACTCGATTGATTCATGTGGGTGGTGAATCAATCTGAACAAGTCGTCCCTAATGGGTGTCAAATAACAAGTAAGCATATGATTACTCAAGTAAAGAAAATCTGTTATGCAACTACAAATCTCATTTCACGTTTTTTGTCTCATTCGGTGTTTATTTCCTCTGGGTTATTAGTACTTGAGGAGAAAGCAAACAATAAAACTATCAATGGAAAATAGAAATGACATGCATGTATGATATAAATTACATTCATATATACATATATGTAGTGGTACCTACATACCAACATACGAATATTTCGATATACGAATTGATATACTTTTCAAAATTTGTCTTGATATATGTACAATGATGCATAGTGATCTTAAAAAAATGAGGAGAAATGAAACCGAGAAGAAATAGTTATAAGTGGGTGAAAGTGAAGAAGGTAAGGTTAAAATTAGAAAGAAAAGTAAATAATGTAAAAAAAATAAAAAAGTGTCTCTCTTTACAGAAGTAGTAGCTAGGCTTCGTTTTATCTTAAGTGAAGCGTACAATTCAAATCAAGGAAAATACGTACGCTCACCGTATGTCACCGTACGCTTCACACCCTCCGTCTCCTCCGACCTCTATCTGCTAGTCTCTAAGAGAAGGCGATGTTCTATGTTTTATTTATTATAATATTTATATATTTTTTAAATCTATCTAATTTAATTAACTTCTTGATGTCTTGAGGTCGAATACTGAAGTGAGTCGTGTATTGTTTATACCTGTTCTTTTCTTTAAATTTATGATATTTTGTCCTAACGGACCATTTCATTTTATTATACATATATAGTAACATTTCTACTCCTCAATCACGTGACAAAAGCCCACCTCATGCGCTTACATGACAAAAGGACTGTGAACATAGTATATATAGTAGATAGGCAAATCTAGGGGGCCAGGTTAGCCCAGTGGCAACGTGCTCGCCTCTGGACTAGTAGATCCGGGGTTCAATATCCGCTCTGAATCTCATTTTATTTAAGCGGTATATGAATAAATCTTGAGCACATCCTTCCTTCTGGGGAGGATGTTAAGCTGCTGGTCCCTAGCCTGTACGATGGCAGTACTCGTTAAAGATCTCTACTCCAAATACACTTGAGTTAGGCAGAATTTAGGACTCTCAATGTAGAATCTTCATTGTGTGATATCACGAAAGATCAATGTTTGGCCTATTTGTGTTCTCTTGTGAGACCTCCACCGAAAACTACTCTAACTAGAACCAGATTTGAGATACTAGTAAGGAATGGCATAGCTTCTTTTTGTTTCCACATTATCAAACATGTTTGACTGTTTCATATATAACAGGATTAATTTGAATTACTCATATTGTTAGACTATAAGAATAGATGTGAAATATTATAAAAAGGAGGAAGGGGGTTAAAAATGTTTTGTTTGAAAGGAAAAAAAGAAAAGGTGATGTTCCATGCAATTAAAGAAAAACAACCTTTAATAAGGTTAAAATTCGAGTACACCGTAGGAGAATATTTTAACAAGAAAGTAGTATTCAAACAAACCGGTGTTAACTGTGGCGGGACTGAAGGCTTTCCAGACGATTGTCTCGCAGATATTTGTGGCAATGAAGAGGGATATTCCAGAGCCGAGCCCATAGCCTTTCTGAAGAAGCTCGTCGAGAAGGAGTACGATAAGGCCGGCGACGAACAGCTGGATGATGATGAGGAGGCAGACACCGGCGCCGATTTCAGAAGGGTCTCCGTACATGCCGGTCATGACGTAGACTATGGCCTGTCCCACTGTTATCACCATGCCGAATACTGCAACACAAAACACAAATAAACATCTGGAGTCAGAGGCGACTGCATGTCAAGAATCACGGCTTAAAATTAAACAATTAGACCAGAAATCTCTAACATGCTGGCCTCGGACCGAAAGTGACCCGTGAACACTGACATCTTTGCTAACTAAATTCTCAAAAATGCCACCGTTTTATAGCATCCTTATAACTATAATCCATAGCTTACAATATCTATAGAAGTCATAGATTAACTTGTTTAACAACTTGTCACTATAGACCAGGGATGTCAAACTCATGTCCCGCGAGTTGCCATAATTGTTAGAATTGAGGAAAATGTAACATAAGTTTGACTAAACTATTAAAACAAGCATAACTTTTACTTTTCATTTATATAACAATTATTTATTAGTTTATTTTATATTATAATTACAAACAATAACGCACGTTTATTGCAAATTATAATAAATAAGTCATAACTGGGCAGTTATGGCGAACTCTCCGTCTAACGTAAATTCAATAATATACTGCAGTAACTATATTCCCATATAATTGCATATTATTTTCCTTTCTTTGTAATAATTAATGTATTTATAAGGTAAGATCAATTTTACATGTGTAAGTTCCGATGAACCCAAATAATCTATTCTTAGCTAACTAGAATGACAGGCAAAATGAGTTGCCAATCTTCAGTCTTGCCAATCAATAATTGCCAAATCTTTGATGGCCCTCGAAAGGATTTGAGTTCGACACCCCTGGTATAGATGTTTTACATAATTTAAGAGTTTCTTGAGATAATCTATAATAACAACTTGTTATTATAGATGTTTTAGAATATCTAAGAGTTTCAGATCATAAGGTGACACAGGTCAGTTCACACTCAGACCCAAAAGCGATCTTGTTCAGCACCAAAAACATCTCACTTTGAGACCTTGATTTTACATTCCGCGAAATCACAACACCTTATCAATACATCATCACAACCAAAGAACCCCAAAGGGTTCTTCTTCGAAATCAAAATACTTTCTCATAGTGATAACTCACTCAAAGACCTTAGTGTTATATTGCGCGAAATCATAACATCTTATCAATATATTATCAAAACCAAAAGAACCCCAAAGGGTTTTTCTTCGAAATCAACATATGTTCCCATAGTACTATCTCACTCAAAGACCTTAATGTTACATTGCACGAAATTAATACATTATCATAACCAAATAACCCCAAAGGGTTCTTCTTCGAAATCAACATACGTTCCCATAGTACTATCTCAATCAAAGACCCTACACCGAACATGTACATAACTATATATGTATATATAGTTACATTATTATAGACTGTAGATTACATTACTATATATGATCAAACCACAATGAGAAATGGGGAAACAAGACTACGATCTTTCAACCGTAACAAGCGGTCTTCGTCAGAGTCAAAAACCCAACAGTTGGGTTTTTGACTCTGACGAAGACCGCTTGTTACGGTTGAAATATCTTAGTCTTGTTTTCCCATTTCTTATTGTGGTTTGATCATTGATTGTTATTTCACGTGTTTATGTGAAATCTTTTTATTACTATATATGTATGTATAAATAGTATTTTTCCTAAATGTTTATGCATATGTGTGTGTTTATTTAATAAATCAAGACATTATTACGTTTCTGTGCGCCGTTGAACAAGGCGCGGTCCTTGGGCGTGTCACCGACCTCGATGATTTTAGCCCCTGCCAGCAGCTGCATGATAAGGCCTGAGGTTACGATGGGCGAAATGCCCAGCTCCATGAGGGTACCTCTGTTGGAGGCAAGGATGACACGAATCCAGTAGAAGGGGTCGGCTGAGTCTGAGCTCATGATGCCGAAAAGGGGGATCTGAAACAAGAGACATCTAGAGTCTGCTCTAGCTGTAGCAGCCAAATCATGCCTAATGATCATGTAACGTATAATCATCCACGCTTCTAAGAGCGAAGTCACAATAAAACTCCCTCTAGTTTGTCTGATTTAGTTTAATCATTCACTGTTAAGATTCATCGCTGATTATCTAGCAACAATACAGTATTAAAACTCCAACTTTTTTTTTCTGGATACTTCTTTTCATACAAACAGTTCAAATAAACGTTTAACTATTACATACAATTCTTGGCTTACTTTCATTTTACGTTCTACATTTTGATGCAAAAAAGTAAATTAAAATGTTTCAAAATTAATTTATGTTTGTGTGCGTGAATTTGAATTTGCTTCGAATACCACTACCAAACGTAACAAAATTTGAATAAACTCGTTTAATTGAAATTACCAAACATTTTGCTTGAATTTAATTTACATACTTGAAATTACATTTATGTTATTATTGTATAATGATATGTTTATAATATATAAATTAGTGGTGTTTTATAACATACAGTAATTGAATTAATGAATGTGTATAGTACAGTAAGTACGGTATACATTACTAGACATACAATAACAATTTACGTTCATTTCTAATTTATGTTCGGCCGTTCAGAACGTAACTAAAACGTATGTCGAGAACTGTCAGCATCTCATTTTGGTTAGACGCAAACCAAAATGAGATACTGACATTTCCTTGCCTGCCTACTCTAACAGCCACTAGTGATTTCATACGCGATTTCATTCATCATGGATGAATAGAACCTCTACGTTGTTACATACAATATCGTAATTTTACAACTCTTCTGATAACAATTTCTCATTTACATTTTAAAAAAAAATAATCAGCATTAGTATGCTTGTATTTTCGTCAAATCGAAAAAAATGTCAATCACATTTTTTATTTGATAGGAACAATTATTTATTTAATCTTTGAAAAACAGTTACTCATCGGACAAAGGTATACACTTAAAATTTGTTCTAAGAAAATGTATTTCGTTGTGAAATAAAATTGATTTCATTAACTAAAAAGATTTCTTTTAATAGAATTTTACAATTAATTGTAACTTGTATAAGAAGTCACTATTATGACTGTTCAAATTCTATTTCGCCAACTAAATACTACTTAGAAAAACACTTACTATTTTTACTATTATAAATTATACACATCATACATAAATTAAATTAAAACGAGCGAGTATATATAAGGAAATTATACTTACTTGGCAACATACTAAAAATATAAATAATGTTATTGCAGTCCACAACACTTTTTCCCTAAATTGAATCTAAAAAGAAATATATACATTAGTACAACGAAACTGTATGTAAATTATAAACTATAAAGAAAGAAATGTAACTTACTTTACGTTCTGGTTTAGCGATTTCAGGTAATATACTACAAAATGGTTTAATAACCTCTAGGAATTTAACTGAAAAAAAATAAATAAAAATTAGAAACACTGAATGTAATGTAGTCAAAATAATATGATAATACTGTTACAAGGTTGTTTTAATGAGTCGGCAATCAGTAATCTTACAGGGGACTCTTATTCTTCAGTTTTAACTCACACGACTTTCCATTTTTTTCCTTACATAATCACATAAGGAATGTAAGTGATTATATAGTATATACAAGATCAAAATTATTAATATCAAGTAGTCTTAATTGAGAAGGAATTAAATTATTTTACATGTTCCACAAGTAAAGGGAAAAAAATCTAAGAAAAAATAGAAATACTATAGGCTGTTTCAGTCAACAAAAATTTTAAAAAATATATTATTTTTTTGTTATTATAAATTGAAATAGTTATCTAGAAAATTGATAAATTTAGGTAAACATATTTCTATTATTTAGCAGCTGTAATTAATTCAATTTGTACTACTTAAATCACACCATCATCTTGGATTCAGTAATTTTGAATATTTGTGCTGTGGAAAATGTACCATAAATAAAAAATTATATTTTATAACATCTTTCATAAACGTGGAACATTAAAGAAAGTTTTAAAGTAATTACGAAATTGAGGTAACTCTTAACTGATGAAAAGTTCTAATGTTTAATCTGGTGTACATTTTAATCATATCATAATATTACATTTATAATGAAAAATGAATTGTGAACTATACCTAATAGTTGTACAATATAGCTATACTGAAAAAATATTAAAGTTTTAACATTTTTCAAATCTAAACATGGTAAAACCTTTTATTTGGAACAAACATTGATACTATCATTATTACTGCTAATAAAAAAGTACTTACTCCCCATGGTGATGTTTTCCTCCCAAAACTATAATGGGAAAGAGATATATCTTATTCACAAAGAGCTCCAGGAGACCTCAGCAGAATAGAAGACCTGGCATACATATAAGTTTACAACTCTACACAAACCTATCTTCGAATGATACACGTAGATACTAGCACAACGAAAGTGCCCACGTCTCAAATCCCCATTCAGTGTTGCCAGGTAAGGTTAAAATCTGAGCCGTCATTGCTCTCAACCAAACAATTCCAAAAATCACATATTTAAATTCAAGTCATTAAGGTAATCAATTACTATTCAAATTGAATTCAAGAATATCAATTATTAGAGTATTTATAAAATCCATTATAATGTTTAAAACTGAAAAGTTTTTTATTATTTTTGTTATATTTAAAAACATTTATGTAAGACTAAATTCTAAATTTAAAAATTTATTACTAGTGGTTGTGATTTTTCGTATAAACTAATTATATGTTAATGAGATTCTTTGAAATGAAGAAATTATTCCTATTAATTATTACTTGGACAGTGGTTCTGAAAACTTTTCGTAGTCATCGTTTTCTACGATTCCCTTACCGCAAGTACAAATAATTAGGAAGAAATGAAAATCTATTGTTAATTTATATTAATGTTATATAAATGACAATTTTAGTTCTTTTTATATAAATCACTAAGTTTATGAGTAATTTAATTTAATTATTACTAGTAAAGTACTGAAAAGCTTATTAATCAAGACAAAAATAGTCTTTTCTTTGTTCAGCTTGAACGAAGGTGTCTAAACTGAGGATTAAATAAAGTAATCAAGCTCTATTGCATGAGGATCACCCATGCTATGTCGGAATCATGCTGAAAGACAGTATTACCAAAGATACCAACTTAGGTAAAGTTAGGTTAGATTACTCTGGCCGTCCTACGAGAGAACACACATTGGTTGAACATTGGTCCTTTGTGATAGTGCACAATAAACTTTCTACATTGGGACTCCTAAATTTTGGCTAATTCAAGTGTATTTATGGAATGGATCTTTAACCAGTGCCTGACATCGTACAGGTTCGGGACCTACAAGTCTAACGTCCTCTTCGAGATACGATGTTCTGAGATTCTCACTTCCAATGTGAATATATTGACGGCCACAGTGGGTATCGGACCCCGGATCTACCAGACTAGAGGTGAGTACGTAAGATAGTGGGTTACTCTGTCCTCTTACTAATAGAGGTAAACAACTGAAGGGGGTAACAACCACCTGGAGTGGTACGAATGACGTTTTTGCATCAACTTGTAATTTTTTTATGAAAAACTGTGGAATATGGACGAGAAATAATCAATTTAATGTGATATATATTTGAAAAACTTTATAATGTTTACATTTAATAAACACTTAAAGCATTAAAACAACCACAATTCCTGAAACGGAATTGCAACCACGTCTGGAATCTTTTTAATAGAATAGATATAAGTGTATTTTTGATATTTTGAAAGAAAAAAACAGAACTTGTAACAATAAGGTTACATAGGTAAAATTATGCAGTAAAACAAGCATATAATTTCCATCTACAATAATCTGTTACTTCAATAGACCACAAACAGTTTTTAATAAGAAGGTATATTGTTCTTAGGAGGCCAGGGTATTCTAGATTACCTCCTCGCTTCTGAAACAATAGATCCTGGGTTTGTTTCCCATTCTGGTATCAAGTTTTACACATGGAAAGTATATAGAAAACAGCACCTGGTCCCTCGGAGAGGACGTTAAGCATCGGTCCCATAACTTGTACCGATAAAAATGTTTCTAACATTGTAACTGTTAGAATGTTGAGAGGTGATATTCATAGTTAAAGTTCAGTTCCTGAAAGTGAATTGTAAAGAATTTTATGAAACTGAATGTTTGTTTATTTAATTAATAATATAAAGTACAATTATGTCTGGACTGTGCTGCTTAAATGTGCAGTGGCTAGTTGAAGAACTAAACCAACATCCAACCATAAGCTTGTCTGGACTGTGCTGCTTAGACTTGCAGCGGACACTTAAAGAACTATACCACTTTTCTGATCATATGCTTTCTATCAAATGACTTTCTTTTATCGTTCTTAACAAATGAGAATACAAATATCAATGCTAAATATTGAAAGTATTAATAACTTTATTTTCCGCTAGTAACCCAATATTCTTATGAGTGAACAATAACTAACACCAAACTCAATTTTGTTTATTGAACCAAAGATAGTTTTAGTTCACTAATTTACACACTGTGAATACGGTTAGTTAAAATAATCGAATACTAAATAAATGATTGGTTTCAATTAATCGAGCATATGACATCGTTACAACACAACAATAATAATTGTGAAGCATAATTGAATAGTGTACTCTGAATAAGGTCATTTTAATAATGACATACTCCATTATTATATAATTATATATAGTATCCCATTATATATTTTATTAAAATTTATATATATATATATATATATATATATATCATTAACTATAATACTATTTTGAGTATTAAGTAATTTCAGATCTACTTTTTCAAATTTTCTATCTAAGGTTTTTATCTTTGTTTTGGTCTTCATCTTCTATAGAGTGGATCTGGACAAGCGAATTTAGTTCGTTCCAAGACCAATATCGTAATAGAAATGATCGAACGTCGAGACTAATTTTCCCATAATACATTATAATTCGATTAACCTAATCTACAGCTCAAAAACCTATGATAAATCCTTATAATATAAGTAACATAGCAATTTATTTGTCTTTTATGAAATGTTGTGCTTCACTTAACGGAACACCAAACCTATCTTACAGTGGTTGTATAGAGAAGGACTTTTTTTTATTTTTTTCTTGTCTTGCCAATTTTCACTTGACTTTCTTCTATTCCACTCAATTCAGAGTCATTTTTTTCCTTTTCCTCACTTCTACTAGTTTCATTACGATCACTATGTGACGCTTCATCGTACATCGTATCCTGAATAAATCTTCGTTTATCCAGCCAATGATTGTTCGAAATTTACATTATTTATGAAAATATTCGTATGTCGGCACGTTTGTAAATCACTGCACAAGTTATTTCTTTTGGTACCTGTTTCGTAAAATAAAGGAAAGAAATATCAGAAAAAAAAATACATAGGAGGTTTGAAAAGGAAAACAGGAAATTGATTAATAACAAATGTGGCGTTTTACTGAATCAAATATGCTTAATAAAGAGTAAATCCCAAGTTATATTATACATGATATATATATTATTAGGGATACTCGTATAATATTTCAAAATATAAAACACTCCGTTTGGATAACTTATCTGCAGTGCACAATATTTCATGAATCAAACTAATATTTTACAGAAAAATAGGCCTCGTACTGTAGATGTGGTGTATTGTTTGGGAGCAATTATGAATGATGGGAAAGTCACTTTTTTCTGCCAAAATATGTTTTTAGACATTTTATTTCTCCAAGCTACTAACTTTAGAGTCTTACATTTGAAATTCTTACATGTAATAAATTAACGCCATTCAAACATATAATTATGATACTTTCCATGGTATGATGGATTCGTCTAACAAAATTCTCTAATGTTGCATCTAAAATTTGTATGTTGCGTCGATAAACAAAACTTAATATTAGATGTAGATGTTGTTGTGTTTATCGATCAAATTATCTTTGGGTAATATTGAAGTTTGAGGAATGTACTCCTTCGTTCTATATTACAAAATAGATACTAATTTTAATTTAATTCTTCATGTTGTCAAGAAGTTTGGTAATATTATTACTTATTGTAAAGTTGAGTGGAGACAACTACACATTTAATATATAGTCGTTGAGTGGAACATCGGCCAAATTTATGTTACCACACAATGAAGATTGATTCCACTTTGGGAATAGAATTTCGCCTTACTCAAGTATATTTAGAGAAGAGATCTTTAACGAGTACGTGGCTCAAGGACCGACAGTTTAATGTCCTCTCTGTTGAGGGACGACGTGCTCAGATTTATTCACCTCGCATGTGAATGCTCTGTATTCAAGCCCAGAGCCACCAGTCCAGAGGCGAACATGTAAGCCACTGGGCTACTCTAGCCCCGCTGGTATCACTAAATAGAATTATTCACACAATACACTTATCAAAAAGAGTGACTATAACTAAAACTACATAAGAAATGAAGCTACTGAAATGTATTTTATTGACTTGTCAAAAGACACAACTCTGTTACTGATGATGACAGACAGGTCGAAAGCCGGACCACCCCAATTCAAAAGTGGTAATGAAGTAATCAGTCCCTTTGGATCGGCTTGGCTAGCTCTGCAGTCCTCTTTGAACACTTAGCCTTTAGTGCTCTTGGCAACACTGAAAATGGGTTTTCCTTGACATCAGTATCGACTGCCTGCTTTCTTACATTCGGCACTGCCAGTTGTTTCATTCTGTCTGTCGCTAAAACAAAAACATTTTCTGTAACAATACTTAACATTTCTAAATAGTACTTCTGTTATATTTTTTTAACAAATTCTTATTATTTCTAAACTGCAGTTTGTAATCGTATGACCGGTTTCTCACATAGAGCATCTTAAAATATGACAAATCATAGTCACAGATAATACTTTAAACAATGTCTTATGAAAATAATAAATATGTAAATAACGGAGCATATACAACAATTTTGAAATAATATATATAATATAATAACAATAATATATATAAACCCGTTTTCCTGCCGTTGTGTTTCCGGCGTGCTTGGTCGCCCATTCTCTTTTCTCCTGAAGACGGATCATTCGAAAATTTGAGTTTGTAAGTGTGTCTCTTTCTCTGTGTGTTGCTTTTCTTCATTTTTTGAACTGATTTGCGTCCAGTTTGGATCGTTTTTTTTTCGAATTTTGAGTGAATATATATATATATATATATAAATGAAGCATATCATTTTGCAATATATAAAATAGGCAATGAGGGTACATGTCCTGTATGAATAGATTATTCACGGTAAGCAATAACAAGTACAGGAAAGTGCTGAGATTTTATGTTTGATGTCGTGGCGCTGGTCATGTGTGTTTTCAAACGCTGGTACACAAACCTGATTTATGAGACAATTACTTACAGAGATAGCAAAATATCCTAAAGTTCAATGATATAGTTAAGATGACTAGATGTAGTGACTGACCAACATAGCGAAGAGCAGCAGCCTTGATCTTAAAGGGGTTAAAGGTCAAGTCGAGTATGGCTTCTTCAGCAAGTTGCTTCGGCAGGTACAGCTCCAGTATTCTCTCTGACGGCTCGTATAACTGGGCTGCTTTTGATACCTGCAATCATCACAGTCATGCCGATAATGATGAAAGCATTTTGAAATGTCTGTATTAAGATCTATATATAAAAAGTTTCACATAAACATGTGAAATAACAATCAATGATCAAACCACAATAACAATATGGGAAAACAAGACTAAGATCTTTCAACCGTAACAAAATGTTTTCTGCATCTAGTGGTTCAGTTGGGTTTTTGACTCTGACGAAGACCGCTTGTTACGGTTGAAAGATCTTAGTCTTGTTTTCCCATTTCATATTGTGGTTTGATCATTAGATCTATATATATATATATATATATATATATATATATATGATTCGTGCTCCGTTCTTCGACGTGGGGAGATCTCTCTCACTTCATCCTCTCTTCTAGTCTACTCCTGATGACGAACAGCAGTTCGAAATATTGAATTTTGTAAGTGTTCTTTTTATTCTTTTTTCTGTGTCGTGCTTTGTGTAATTTAATATATATATAAGCTTTGAGAATGCCAAACGAATTTCGGCGAAACTGAATTATCTCAATTAATTAATATTTGAACCTAATTTTCAGTAACCAACTTTTGTACATATATATATAAATGATCAAACTACAATAAGAAATAGGAAAACAAGACTAAGATCTTTCAACCGTAACTGCAGTTGGGTTTTTGACTCTGACGAAGACTGCTTGTTACGGTTGAAAGATCTTAGTCTTGTTTTCCTATTTCTTATTGTGGTTTGATCATTGATTGTTATTTCACGTGTTTATGTGAAATCTTTTTATATATATAATTAAAGTTACAGCTAGAGAACACAAGAAAAAGGACGAACACTCACGAAATATTTTTTTTAATAAATATTTCATTTAAATAGACATATTTTATAATATAGTTGCTTTTCAAATACAAAGATAGAATAAGAACTTACCTATTTTAATAAATGTTAAATTCCATCCTACTTTCTTTTGGTGTGAAATTATTAATACTTTTATTTTGAAGATAGTTTTGACATTATTTGGTGATTTATTTGTGATAGAAAACTGAAATCGGTTAACTTTGATGTCTCTGTAAATACATGTAATTGTTTTTCTGGAGGAAGCAAACTGCTAGCTTGCATGACTTGCAGACTGCACTTCGCTTTAGCTATGTCAGTGTTGCATAACAAAGTATGATAATGAATAAATACTCATAGGTATAACAGAAACCAATTCTTGTGTAAGTAATATTATTATATTTTCCCTATCAGTGCAGACTGCGAAAGGAAATTGATGCTTTTGCTTTTCATCAAAGCAGTGCACAGTGGACGCCGCTTAATGTGATCACTGATAATGTTATCAGTCGGTTAATGTTATCGGCATTACTGACCTCCGCCCCAACATACAAGATGCAATACATACATAGCGCTTATTGTAGTCAGGACATCGGTTATAGTTATAAATGATTTTTCAAACTTGGTGATTTTTTCGTTGAGTTCAGTTCTAGCGTAATTGCCAGAGAGAAGTTAGTCTACGAATCCTGATTTTATTTCTGGCAAAGCAAGAGATAATATTTCCTTCTTTAAATGCTCTTATTCAGTTTTCTTCTTTTCTAACTGTCGACTAAATCATTCAGTTTTAACGGCAAACGAATATTTCCATGCACATCATAATTAGTAATGATTTCTGCATGTCGTAATTAGCAGTTCTGGAATAGAGTCACACTACTGCTAAATTATCATCCTACTGTTTTTGTTGCAAAGTCAGTAAACATTGTCAAGAATGTTTAACCCGTCAGTCTGTAAGGATAGGGAATCGTATTCGTGGTCGTATGGTCTTGCGGCTTTGCATTGTCTGAGGTGCTTTATAATTCAGAAGTCATCAAGTCGTCATATTCAGTCAGGCAGGAAGCTACGAGACTAGCGGGATTGAGAAAGGTTGGAAGGTCGATTCAGTTCCCGGACAAAGAATCTTAACTTCTTTATGAGTACGAGTCCTTTATAAATGATTTTGCCGTGTGAAAATGTAAAGCAGACAAAGGTGGACGATTTCCTAAATAAATAACTTATTGCATTACATCTGTGGTAAGGTTTACTATTTATTACATAGTTAATCTACTTGAGTTTTTTTTTACACCTGCTGCTTCAGACTCACGGACGGTAAAATGGCATTTCCATTTTATCTTCGGTTAATATTATCAATCGGTTATTGTTATTACTTTTGGTGTTTACAAAAGTGTTTACATTAAGCGGTGGCCACTGTATTGAACAATTCCATAATGAGGGATGCAATATCGCTGTTGCTTCCCCTGCGGGGATGTTTTCGTGCCGGCAGTCCACTGGTTGATGCGGTAGCGCATAATAAAAGCTGGAAGCATTAAATTACTCATAATTTATACTGATTTCTAATTACTTTACAGAATAATAGTAGACGAGTCTAGAGAAAAAGAAATCAATTGCTTTCATTGGTGCTTGCATAATCATAGAGGAAGCATTGCGTACACGTGTTCATTCAAACTAGATAGTCTTTGCAGAAATCTGCAAAGGGTTTTCTTGTTAACCTGAAAAGAGTATCTTATTTCCTTCATTAATACAGGTTAGGTTAGGTTACAGTAGGAGTCCCACAGGAGAGCACACATAGGCCGAGCATTAGGCCTTTGTGTTACCACGCAATGCACAATCTATATTGGGAGTCCTACATTTTACCTAACTCAAGTCTATTTAGAGTAGGGATCGTTACACTATAGGCCGAGCATTAGGCCTTTGTGTTACCACGCAATGCACACTCTATATTGGAGTCCTACATTTTATCTAACTCAAGTCTATTTAGAGTAGAGATCGTTATACGTAACTGATATTGTCTAGGGTCGGGACTGACAACTTAACGTCCTTTTCTTAAAGACGACGTGGTCGGATTTCTTCATCTCCCTCGTGAATGAAACCTAGGATCTACCAGTCTAGATATGAGCACGCAAGCCACTGGTCTACCCTGACCCCTCGTCAGTTATTTATTTGTCAGTGGTAACTATTTCTGGCCACCCCCCCCCCCCTCTGTAGGCCGTCCTTAAAAATTGCACAAAGTCCTAAAAATATTTATTTTCATGGAACTATAATCAAGGATTTAATTTTAAACTGCTGTCATTAATCCCAAAACTATCATCTATTACAGTACCAGTATACATATACAGTCGTCATCAAAGAATACCAAAGATTTTTTTAAAACAAAAACGTATAATTCAAATCATAAAAAAAATTGTCAAATTAAATTAACTAGTAAACAAATTTAATAAACTTTACAACCCCTTTAAATAACTGGTTTTGAACAATTTAAAATAAATTTATTTTTAATTTGCAAATATTGCAATTGAAAAATCCGTTTAAAAAAATATTACACAGAAAAAACATAAAAACAATAAAGACCTTAAAAACTCATTTGGTATAAAATTTCAGATTGTTGTTAGTTTTTTTTCTATTTTCGCCCCCCCCCCCCCCCCCCACATGCTACGCCACTGGTGTTTGTGCGCCTTAAATATTCCAATAACGTACAGTTTATATTTAAGTCAATTTCTTCATCAGTTTGTATTAGCATTTAGAAGGAATGGGTTATGTGAGAGAGACTTGGGCTTTAAATCACGTATCAGCAACTCTGGCGGAATGTAAAGATCAACGCTTCCTTTACGGCCGCCATTAAGCCAAGCTGAGTCCAATTACCAAAGCTAATTGCGCTGCCTGATTACACGGCGCTTGGGTTACCTTGCAGTAGTCCTCGCGCACATTGCTGGGCGGCTCTGGCTTGGGTCTGGCCAGCACCTTCAAGTGTTCCTCCTTCTCCTCCGCCGACATCGCTTTGTATCCTTTCCTCGGCTTCTAAAACAGTTATTCAACAACAATAACAATTATTATAATCATTTTAAATATGTCTACTAGTAACACAGTCATTATTTGTTATTAGTAGCAGTTCGGAATCTCTCGCTCACTCTCATACTATCAAAGTTATCTCTTTCTACATACATGTATAACTCGGGCTCACTTCTTTACAGTTAAGTCGATCTCGATTATACGTCGATTTAAAAAAAAAATACCATGAAAACATAAATTCATGTGTAAGATATTCAACTTTACGTGGGTCTGCTACAAATATTGGACTCATCAGAATATGACTAGAAAACCACTAAAGTCAGGAATCACTATTATATGCATGAGAGAGTATTTTATCACACTACCGATTAGCTGCAGGAGAATGAATGTTATCCATGACGAAATCTTACTGGCTATTTACGATTATATCACATTTCAGAATTATCTCAGAAGTTTGAGGAGTGAAATTTCTCATCATGGAAAAGTAAATTTTTTTTTTAGCCTTGTTATTGCAAACATAGTTATTTCTGTATTTATGTCTAACCTTACAGAAGGCTTTTATTTTATGTCATAAATAGTAAACCACATTCATAAACAAGGCATTCGTGAAGCACAGAAACATCAAATTGTGGGCTATTCATAACCTTTTAATCCGCGCCATGCAGTATTAGAAGTAAAATTTATTTGTTTGTAACCTGACAATAGATTCTTATTAGCCATATAAATTGAAAATTGCTTTCATAAATAAGGTAGTGTACAGAACTAGGAAAGGTCATTTCCCTTTAGCCTAGTAAGCGGCTGATCTAAGGCTAAGCCCCTCTGGTCCCAATCAGCGACGTTGGGTGAGGTATACCTGTACAAAACTAGGAAAGGTCATTTCGGTTTAGCCTAGATAGCGGCTGACCTAAGCCTAGGCCTCTTTGGTCCCAATCAGCGACATTGGGTGAGGTATACCTGTACATAACTAGGAAAGGTCATTTCTGTTTAGCCTAGATAGCGGCTGACCTAAGCCTAGGCCTCTTTGGTCCCAATCAGCGACATTGGGTGAGGTATACCTGTACATAACTAGGAAAGGTCATTTCCGTTTAGCCTAGAAAGCGACTGACATAAGCCTAGGCCTCTTTGGCCTCAATCAGCGACATTGGGTGAGGTATACCTGTACATATTTAGGAAAGGTCATTTCCGTTTAGCCTAGAAAGCAGCCGACCTAAGCCAAGGCCTCTCTGGTCCCAATCAGCGACATTGGGTGAGGTATACCTGTACATAACTAGGAAAGGTCATTTCTGTTTAGCCTAGTAAGCGGCTGACCTAAGCCTAGGCCTCTTTGGTCTCAATCACCGACATTGGGTGAGGTATACCTGTACATAACTAGGAAAGGTCATTTCTGTTTAGCCTAGTAAGCGGCTGACCTAAGCCTAGGCCTCTTTGGTCTCAATCACCGACATTGGGTGAGGTATACCTGTACATAACTAGGAAAGGTCATTTCCGTTTAGGCTAGAAAGCGGCTGACCTAAGCCTAGGCCTCTCTCGTTCCAATCAGCGACGTTGGGTGAGGTATACCTGTACATAACTAGGAAATATCCGCTATTAACTAGGATTGATAATAAATGCTGCGCAGTATTGTTAATAATGTGTAGTTAGTGAAGGTGTCAGGCCAGGCTGACTACTCGCCAGACGCTTACCGGCTTGGGAGGCTTGGGCGAAGGCGGTCGCTTCTTCGGCGCCGCCTTAGTCGCCAGCCACTCAGGTCTCTTCTGGGCAAACCGCTTTGCTCGCATTTTCTGCCGCTTCAAGTCCCTCCTTTTCTTTTTTGACACTTTTTCCTTCCTACATATATAGATAACCAATAAATATTTATTCAAATAAATGGTAGCCATATATACATATGTATAACAAGATTTCACAATAAACTCATGAAATAACAATCAATGATCAAACCACAATAAGAAGCCCAACAGTTGGGTTTTTGACTCTGACAAAGACTGCTTGTTACGGTTGAAAGATCTTAGTCTTTTTTTCCAATTTCATATTGTGGTTTGATAATATATATATAAAGAAATCAGCACACAGAGTACGGGATTAACGTTCTAAGGCCTTTCATTCATACGTCATCACTGGCTATCTGACGACGTGTTAACGAAATGCCTCAGAAAGTTAATCCCTTACTGTTTGTGCAGAGTTACATCAATAGTTATATCACATGTTATTGTGATATTTTTGAAATAATAATCAATGATCAGACCACAATATGAAATAGGAAAAAAAAAACTAAGATCTTTCAACCGTAAAAAGTGGTCCTCGTCAGAGTCAGTAGGAGTTTGACTCTGACGAAGACCGCTAAGGGATCTTAGTCTTTTATCCCACCTCTTATTTTGGTTTGATCATATATATATAACAGTTCAAAATTGAAACAGGTAGCACAGAAAGTAAAGAAACACGCTTACAGACTTACTGTGTTTCTTTACTTTCTGTGCTACTTATCTTCAATTTTGAACTGTTATTGTGTCCAGTTTGGATAGTCTTTCAGTTTATCAAGTGAATATATATATATATATATATAATAAATTCAAAACGAAGGAAACACACAGAAAGACACAGATATAACTCACATCGATATTTCGACCATCGTCGTCATCAGGAGGTGTGAAGAGCGAAGAGCGAAGAGTCCCGCAGGAAGACAGGGCAACGACTCTTCCTGCGGGACTCTTCGCTCTTCACACCTCCTGATGACGACGATGGTCGAAATATCGATGTGAGTTATGTCTGTGTCTTTCTGTGTGTTTCCTTCGTTTTGAATTTATTTTATTTAAAAAAGTCCGCTGGACCGTTTCTTTTAATTGTATATATATATATATATACTGGCATGTTGCGTAACAGAAACTAGACTTAATGATATTAAAGCAGTTACTTTTTAGGGCTTCTTTTAGCCAATTCGAGTATTCTTTTGGAGGGCACAAAGGTGAGACTCTCAGGATGGACGTAGTGCTCTGCAGGAGGCCTGAAGACAAACAACACTTACTTATTACTAACTAGCATTACTAATTACAGTAAACCAACTTTCTAGAATAAAAAATATATAATTAAACATCTTTCACGGATATCCAAATTCATATTTATAGCTTTTGTTTCATTTTAGTTTCTTTATAGTTTCATATATTGATGTGTGATAAATAAATCCTTATATATATATACATTGATTCGATAAAAATACGATCCGAAAAGAACATATAAATTTATATAAAAGTTCTTTATATTTATATATAAAGTTCATTGTAGATAAAGAAACAGCGAAATAAAAGTCTCGAGAGGTCTCCAACCATCTCTGCACCAAGTGCGCTTGGTTTCCCTCCCTTATCTCTCCTCAAGAAGGTTCAAACCAAAAATTAGAGCCTATAAGTATATGTTTTTAATTGCTGTATGTTTCTTCATCAACAGTGATATATATATATATATATATATATATATATATTCACTGTTATATCGAACGGTCGATATATTATTGAATCTGTTTTATATATATACAAATTAAAAATATATTGGTAAATTTTGGTAGCAGTCCTTCCTGTAAACACACATTGTTAAAAATATGACCATATTTTGCTGAAACTTGCTTCTTAATAAGTTTCTCAAGTTTTCTGAATAGAGTTCTTGTTACTACATCAACAGTATATAATATGCTTCCGATAGTCGACATGTTACATGAGTCCATGTTTCTGCTGTCCTCAGCCATTATCAAGACATAACTGAGTTTGAAATAGATTGTTCCTTTATATAAGAGAAGTGAAATGTGTTGAGAAGGTTGGGGGAATAAAGTTGTTTTTCTGAATCCTTTGGGTTGAGTGACCTGGTTAGGAGTTTGTTGCCTCTACCTGGAGAGGTCCCACTTGACCTGGGGTTGATCTAAATAGTTTTAACACTTTCTCACTATTTTCTAACTGGAAAACTGGATTCAGATAAACAACTTTAATCCCCTAACCTAGGATTAGGTGTGTACTATTGAAGGAAGTCAAGGTGGTATGGGTAGTAAGTGCAGTGAATCTGTACAGCTAGGTATTAGGTGTGTGCTATTGAAGGAAGTCAAGGTGGTATGGGTAGTAAGTGCAGTGAATCTGTACAGCTAGGTATTAGGTGTGTGCTATTGAAGGAAGTCAAGGTGGTATGGGTAGTAAGTGCAGTGAATCTGTACAGCTAGGTATTAGGTGTGTGCTATTGAAGGAAGTCAAGGTGGCATGGGTAGTAAGTGCAGTGAATCTGTACAGCTAGGTATTAGGTGTGTGCTATTGAAGGAAGTCAAGATGGCATGGGTAGTAAGTGCAGTGAATCTGTACAGCTAGGTATTAGCTGTGTGCTATTGAAGGAAGTCAAGGTGGTATAGGTAGTAAGTGCAGTCAATCTGTACAGCTAGGTATTAGGTGTGTGCTATTGAAGGAAGTCAAGGTGGTATGGGTAGTAAGTGCAGTGAATCTGTACAGCTAGGTATTAGGTGTGTGCTATTGAAGGAAGTCAAGGTGGTATGGGTAGTAAGTGCAGTGAATCTGTACAGCTAGGTATTAGGTGTGTGCTATTGAAGGAAGTCAAGGTGGCATGGGTAGTAAGTGCAGTGAATCTGTACAGCTAGGTATTAGGTGTTTGCTATTGAAGGAAGTCAAGGTGGCATGGGTAGTAAGTGCAGTGAATCTGTACAGCTAGGTATTAGCTGTGTGCTATTGAAGGAAGTCAAGGTGGCATGGGTAGTAAGTGCAGTGAATCTGTACAGCTAGGTATTAGGTGTGTGCTATTGAAGGAAGTCAAGGTGGTATGGGTAGTAAGTGCAGTGAATCTGTACAGCTAGGTATTAGGTGTGTGCTATTGAAGGAAGTCAAGATGGCATGGGTAGTAAGTGCAGTCAATCTGTACAGCTAGGTATTAGGAGTGTGCTATTGAAGGAAGTCAAGGTGGCATGGGTAGTAAGTGCAGTGAATCTGTACAGCTAGGTATTAGGTGTGTGCTATTGAAGGAAGTCAAGGTGGCATGGGTAGTAAGTGCAGTGAATCTGTACAGCTAGGTATTAGGTGTGTGCTATTGAAGGAAGTCAAGGTGGCATGGGTAGTAAGTGCAGTGAATCTGTACAGCTAGGTATTAGGTGTGTGCTATTGAAGGAAGTCAAGGTGGCATGGGTAGTAAGTGCAGTGAATCTGTGAAACTCAGCATTCGGAAGATATATTAGGGTGTGCTGTTCTAATGAGAGACAAAATGTTTATTCGACAAGATATAATCAAATCTATATATATCTAGCTGTGAATAAATCTCAAGTACTTACGGCTTGACATACTTCGGCGTGTAGCCACCCGTCTTGTATTTAGACAGAAGCAGTACTCTTTTGGTTGGCTTGTAAACTAGTACGGACGCTGGGATTTTCATGGGAAAAGGTTTCTGTTAAAATGCCAAATATTATTAAATATGCTAAACTATTCTAAACATCTTTGACAATTAGGTCTTTAAATTATATTCCTTTTTGTCAACGTTTCAATCTATGTCTACTTCATGAACAGGGCTATAAACACTTTAAGGTGTTGATAATACTATATACGGCGTAAGTAAGGTTAGGTTGCAGTGCAGTGCCACAAGGGAATACATATAGGCATAACATTGAACCTTTGTGATACCACACAAAGAAGATTCATTCTACATTGGGAGTCTTTTATTATACTCCCTAACTCAAGTGTATTTAGAGTAGGGATATCTAATGAGTACTTGAATCGTACAGACTAAGGACCGACGGCCTAATGTCCTCTCCGAGGAACAACGTTCTCAGATTTATTCACCTACAGCGGGAATAAATTGAATTACAGTGTTCAGGCCCGGGCATCCTCCTATATATATTGCCTAAGAATATTTATAGGACTGATGTAGAGATATACACCTCGAATCTTCATAAAAAGGAGAATGATTTAATAACATAAACCTAATAATATGAGTCACTCCGATTACAGGTACTGACTGAGGCTGGTGTTCTTAAAGAGGCACTCAATCAGTGTAGCCAACTTACGGAGGGGTGCCAGTCTAGGCTAGATAATGTAAATAATACCAAAAATAAATAATGAACTAATGAAAAGATTAAAATAAAAACTATTAACATATTTATAATTAAAAAAAAACTAAATAACAAATAAGTAAACAAAAAGACTAAAACAAATAAAAAAGAACAATTAACAATTGAGGTTAAGCCCGGGAGCAGATCTACCTACCAGAAGACTAAAAAGTCCTCCTCTGAGGTCCTATAGTGGCTTTTGAATTACATTTCATAAATGTGCCTAAGAACCTGTAATCGGAAACAGTCATTGAAATTGAGTCTGTGAGAACTGGCATTAGTGGCAACGGAAAGATCACTGACTCTCCCAACAGACGATCTGATATTATTCATAAGCAGACTTAACTTGAGATGGGACGTTACCACGAGCTTGGAGTTGGGGTAGGGCTGAAGCTGGCAAGGAAATGGTCTAGCCAGCATGGCCAAGTGGGCCATGATGCTGACTGCTCCGTACGCTACCATGATATATTATGCTTTGATTATACGTTACCACGAGCTTGGGGTTGGGGTAGGGCTGGAGCTGGCGAGGAATTGGTCTAGCCAACATGGCCAAGTGGGCCGCTCTGCTGACTGCTCCGTACACTACCATGATATATTATGTTATTGATTATACGTTACCACGAGCTTGGGGTTGGGGTAGGGCTGGAGCTGGCGAGGAAATGGTCTAGCCAACATGGCCAAGTGGGCCATGATGCTGACTGCTCCGTACACTACCATGATATATTATGCTTTGATTATACGTTACCACGAGCTTGGGGTTGGGGTAGGGCTGGAGCTGGCGAGGAATTGGTCTAGCCAACATGGCCAAGTGGGCCGCTCTGCTGACTGCTCCGTACACTACCATGATATATTATGTTATTGATTATACGTTACCACGAGCTTGGGGTTGGGGTAGGGCTAGAGCTGGCGAGGAAATGGTCTAGCCAACATGGCCAAGTGGGCCATGATGCTGACTGCTCCGTACACTACCATGATATATTATGCTTTGATTATACGTTACCACGAGCTTGGGGTTGGGGTAGGGCTGGAGCTGGCGAGGAAATGGTCTAGCCAACATGGCCAAGTGGGCCATGATGCTGACTGCTCCGTACACTACCATGATATATTATGTTATTGATTATACGTTACCCGAGCTTGGGGTTGGGGTAGGGCTGGAGCTGGCGAGGAAATGGTCTAGCCAACATGGCCAAGTGGGCCATGATGCTGACTGCTCCGTACGCTACCATGATATATTATGCTTTGATTATACGTTACCACGAGCTTGGGGTTGAGGTAGGGCTGGAGCTGGCGAGGAAATGGTCTAGCCAACATGGCCAAGTGGGCCATGATGCTGACTGCTCCGTACACTACCATGATATATTATGTTATTGATTATACGTTACCCGAGCTTGGGGTTGGGGTAGGGCTGGAGCTGGCGAGGAAATGGTCTAGCCAACATGGCCAAGTGGGCCATGATGCTGACTGCTCCGTACACTACCATGATATATTATGCTTTGATTATACGTTACCCGAGCTTGGGTTTGGGGTAGGGCTGGAGCTGGCGAGGAAATTGTCTAGCCAACATGGCCAAGTGGGCCATGATGCTGACTGCTCCGTACACTACCATGATATATTATGCTTTGATTATACGTTACCCGAGCTTGGGGTTGGGGTAGGGCTGGAGCTGGCGAGGAAATGGTCTAGCCAACATGGCCAAGTGGGCCATGATGCTGACTGCTCCGTACACTACCATGATATATTATGCTTTGATTATACGTTACCACGAGCTTGGGGTTGGGGTAGGGCTGGAGCTGGCGAGGAAATGGTCTAGCCAACATGGCCAAGTGGGCCATGATGCTGACTGCTCCGTACGCTACCATGATATATTATGCTTTGATTATACGTTACCACGAGCTTGGGGTTGGGGTAGGGCTGGAGCTGGCGAGGAAATGGTCTAGCCAACATGGCCAAGTGGGCCATGATGCTGACTGCTCCGTACACTACCATGATATATTATGTTATTGATTATACGTTACCACGAGCTTGGGGTTGGGGTAGGGCTGGAGCTGGCGAGGAAATGGTCTAGCCAACATGGCCAAGTGGGCCATGATGCTCACTGCTCCGTACGCTACCATGATATATTATGCTTTGATTATACGTTACCACGAGCTTGGGTTGGGGTAGGGCTGGAGCTGGCGAGGAAATGGTCTAGCCAACATGGCCAAGTGGGCCGCTCTGCTGACTGCACCCATATCGTCATCGTCTTGGGGACGTCCCCGAATCGCCCTTCCAACTCCAAAAGGCATCTCTTATAAACTCTGCACAGACAATGCCAATGATTAATCATGATACAAACATTAATGATTAGTCACTCTCCATGATCATGGTAAATAGTGTTTATTATTTTTGAGTAGGCTATACCTTTCAACAGAGAAGAGATGTAATAATTTTCGGTAAAATTTTTTTGATTAATGTTTTTGCGTTTAATAAACAAGTATATAGTGTTTATATATAGAGAATATTATTAATTACTACATAAGTAAATATTCTTATTAAAGAAATTCATACTTCTACCTCTAAAAAAGGTTTTAAAATAAAAACGAAACTTCGGCAATGAGAGTGATTTTCAACCTAAAAAATGACCGAATCCCGATTTTTTAAGGTTTAGGTCTATATTTGAACTACTTCTTTTGCCAGCGTTTCTACATATACTTATATCTTCCTCAGGGTCAAAACATGTTCTTACAGTTAGAACTATATTGTACAACTGAATTGGACAACTGAAGTTCAATATGAACAAAGATACACACATTTACGGCCTGTTATATAAAAAAAATATATATAACAACATTTTACTATAAACATGGAAAATAAAATAAATGTTTAAACCACAGTAAGAAAGCAGAAAAAAGACTAAGATGTTTGAACCGTAACAAATGGTCTTCGTTAACCGTAACAAATGGTCTTCGTTAGAGTCCAACTGATACTGATCAGTTTGACTCTAGACTCTGACGAAGACCACGTGTTATGGTTTAAAGATCTTAGCCTTATTTCTGTTTTCTTACTGTCCTTTAGACGCTGATATATATACATTCAGAAGAATCACAATAAATACGTGGTGCAATAAATGAAGTTTAAACCACAAGTAAACTTGTAAATGTACGGAAAACCTCGCACTGGTACTGCAAGGTTCTACAATACTGTACATTTAAATGATTTCTGTACTCAGAAATATTGGTATCGACTTCCCTGATCAAGGTCGTTATTAGTGAAAACACCTTCATTAATAATTATGTCACTCTCGAGATTAATAAAGAAAGCAAGTGATATTCACTCGACCCTCGAGTTTCCGTATATTTTTCCAAATAGCATAAATTATCATCCGGTATTGGTAATTCACAATCTCTGTCATTCGGGTATTGGAAGAGTGAGGCCGATTAGTTTAGGCTACTCCTATTTCGTTATCTTAAGCAAACTGACTTTTTTTATTCATTATGAAGTTTATTATATATTAATAATAATGTTTATTTAAATTAAATGTGTAGTGTGTCAAAGTAAATGAAATTAGGATAACTTAGCCGTTGGCATGCTGTCAACCACTTAGCCTACTCTACTCACCAGTATGCTACCACTTACCAGTGTTACCAATTTCCGGAATTTGTGTTTCCAGACCTATTTCAGTTAGGAAATTAGTATGGAAATTGGAGGGTAGATTTTTTTAATGAGTTATCGTAGACAGGATATATGAGTACGATAATAACGTAAGATGTACGATATAAGTAGGTTAAAAATAAGTATATATGAGTTATTTGTTTTGTGAGTTATCGTAGACGTTCGGGATAGATGGATATTTAGTGAAAGTAGATGCCTAGTCATCTTTCTGTGGTTGGTGGTTAGCCTCGAACCTTGACCTAAAAAAAGAAAAGGCAGAGTCGCCTGCCTGCCCACACGGATCACGACTGAACAAAAACCAGCTTACTATCCCTGGTCTACTAAGGGGCCACTACTCTGAGTAGAACAATAGAAATACACACCTTGCTAAAGACAAACTGAAGTGTATTTAGAGTAGGGACCTATAACGAGTACCTGACATCGTACAGGCAAGGGGCACACGGCATAACGTCCTCTCTGAGGGACGACGTCCTCAGATTTATTCGTCTTCCGCGTGAATAAATCAAGGACCAAAATGGAATATTGAAACCCGGACCTGTCAGTCCAGAGGCGAGAACGTTACCACTGGACTGCCCTAGCTCATATCGAGAGAAAAGAAGACGGAGAAACAACAGAATTCCCTTCAATATTGGACTTCATTGTCATAACGAGAAAAGAGCTCTGCAAAGGCTGTTGATTATGTGGACAGAGCTTTTCTTCTCCTGATTACGACAAGGTCAGAATATATTGAAGTGAGTTTCCTTGTTTTTTCAGTAATCTTTTCTCTCGATCATTTTATAAGTTATCCTAAAGGATAACTTTCTTGTTTTTTAATTATATATATATATATATATATATATATAAAGATTTCACATAAACACGTGAAATAACAATCAATGATCAAACCACAATAAGAAAATGGGAAAGCAAGACTAAGATCTTTCAACCGTAACAAGCGTTTGAAAGATCTTAGTCTTGCTTTCCCATTTTCTTATTGTGGTTTGATCATTGATATATATATATATATATATATATATGTATATAATTAAAACTTTGGTATCGGTCGGTGGACGCTTTTTCGTCTCCACCCCTGTACTTCATTTTTTTTCTCCTCTCTTGAAGACGGCAAGAAAGCCGAAATTATCGACAATCGTAATGTTAGTCTCTTTTTGTATTCTCTAGTTGTAACTTTATATATATATATATATATATATATAACTAAACTATAGTTTTGTTTCTATTCCACGGTCGATACTTTTATCAATATTTATATATATATATATATAGTATGTTTTGTTATTGAGTGCTAGGTCAATTAAAAGAAAATAAACTCCTTCCTAGGCCTTTCGATGTATTTGTAGATCTTCAGGGCTTGGAAAGTGTGCTAATGTTTATTAGTTACATGAGAATTAATTGGTTATAAGTACGAAAAACACTACTTTGCTATATTCATCTATCATTTTAACAAACAAGGAGGGTTTATATATATATATATATATATATATATATATTACGAGTTCGAGATTAACAAAGAGCAACACACAAAGTAGGGAAACACACTTACAGACTCAAATTTTCGGGTAATCCGTCTTCAGGAGAAAAGAGAATGGGAGACCAAGCACGTTGTAGGCGCAACGGCAAGTAACGGCAAGTAAATATATATATATATATATATATGATGTAATTTGTTTGAGGGTTGAGGTCCAATGATTTTAAACTAGTACTTTTTCCGACGTTTCGACATATAAATATATATTTAAATAAAATAAAATTTAAATAAATATAAATATATTTACAATTAGCACTAAACAATCATGTTGTAGCCCTGAAGATGACATAAATATATGTCGAAACGTCGGCAAAAGGACTAGTTTAAAATCATTGGACCTCAACCCTCAAAAAAATTACGTCATATAAATATTGGGTCAAGAACACAAATCATGATATATATATATATATATATATATATATAAAGTCGTTATCAGCCTTTGGAGCGATTCACTTCTTTTCCTGAAGACGATGACATCGAAATATAGTAGTGAGTTCAGTGGTTTCCTTTCTATGTGTTCTTTTTTAAATTCTAGTTTATATATATATTATATATATATATATATATATATAATATATATATATATATATATATTAGTATATTTTGGTAGCAATCAATCTGATATACATGATTTGTTAAGCATGACTGAATATTTTCTGCCGATAAGTTTCTTCTCATCAACCTCAAATAGTTGTTCTCACAACGAAAAATGTGTTTTTTAGGAAGATTGTATTTCATGAAAAGAAACTTATCGGCAGAAAATATTCAGGTGTAATGCTGTGCTGTTTTATTATTTGGAACCCATTTTATTAATGGATATGCCACATTGCCTAGTTGATTCGACTACAGTGAGAAAGTCTTATTAACCTAACCTCTTGTTTTTCTATGTGTCAATTGAAAAATGAATATTTTCAATGGCTAGTATAAAACAGTTGACCTTTAACCATTGATCATTTGACCATTCGTTATGGTATGCACTACACATGAGCGGAAATTTTATTATAATTCTAGAGATAAAAAAATGTCACATTTCATATAATTTACGTAACCTTGAAATAAGTTTAATCTTAATAAGGTAAGTCCCAGTTTGAAGCATGAATCTATGAGGTAAATTTCATTTTTATAATCAAACAGTATAAATGTAAGAAAAAAAACAAAAATTACTTTATTAAAAAAAAAAACACAAATGGGACTACTATACAAACAGCTGCTAAACAGTGCATCAATGGTTTCAAAATAATCCAAATGAAAAGACCTTATGAACGTACAATCTAAATGTTAAATCAACCCTAAAATCAATAGCAATAACATTCCTTACCTTTTGTCGGATTTAGAAATTCAGTTAAATTGAAATTTTGTTTCCAAACACAATTTAATATCTTATCACTATCTATAACATTGTTTCCATGGAGTTTCAGCTGTTTTATTTTTTTAATAAGTTCGTTATGATTTTTAATAAATGCGCTAGATATTATATAATTTAGGCTGTTGTGGCAATCTCATGAGAGAACACACATAGGCCTAAGATCGGGCCTTTGTTGTCATGCAATGAACGGGTTGGATTAGGGTCAGGACGGGTTAACAGCCATCTCCCACAGAAGACGTCCTCATATTTTTCTTTTTTTGCTCTTTCCACGTAAATAAATCGAAGGCCGTAGTGAGTATCGAATACCATAGGCGAGCACGCAAGCCACTGGACTATGTGGGCTACACAAAGAATTTTCAATAAAAATCGAAATTTGTTCCTCTTTTAACGTAGGTGTTAATTAGAAAAAATGAAGCTGAAATTGTAATTATTTCATGAATTCATCGTGCGTTGTTTTTCATCATCGATTTGTAAAGTAGGAATAAAACATGGGCTGTATTAATTGTCATAACAAAGGATTTGGCCTGTTTTTACTTTACTATAAGTAAAGTATAGTGATCGTGAAAAAACTCGATCTCGAGATTTTGACGGAATTACATGTTTTGAGGTCCCAGAAGTCGTTTTATGAAGTTTTTTCGAAGAAGCCATAAAATTCCCATTATAATAATTCTGTAAAAAACCAAAAATGTAAAAGATAATTCAAAATTGAAATCTTTCGTTTAGAGATTAATAAATGTAATTATCGTACATCTTTAATTATAAATCACCTTAAAACAACATTTTCTTCGCTGTTTAAGATGTTTTTTAGAGAAAAAAAGGGTATTTTCCTGTTTTAAATTTGAAAATTTTACTTTAATAATCAATGTAGAACGATGTCAAGAAAAACGATGTAAGAAATCCATTGGCTATTTGAACAAAAGCCACGTTCTCTTGTAGGAGAATATTTCGTATCAAGAAATGTTCACTTTGGTTTTTCAAAAATGTTATTACTGCTGTAGTTATAATAATGAAATTATTTGCATCAGCTGTGTGATGTACAAAAATAAACTTATATATTGATATGTCCTTCAATCACTATTTTTACTACCTCAGGAATGAAAGACTAATAATCATATCCCATTTAGATGTTTACGTTATGCTTAAATGAGACGTTATGTGTTATATACTCAAGAAATTTGATATTAAGTTACTTATAGTAAAGTTGAGTGTAGGCCACTCCAGATTTTTTGTATAGGCATGAGTTATAGAGATTAAAAAATACTCCATAAAACCTCAAAAATATTAGGTTTTGTATAAAAATACAAACTTTTGTATTGAAATATAATAAATAAAACATTTAGAAAGTAACCAAAAATTTAGACTTTTTGTGTACTATAATATAAAAAATAGAAAACAAAATCTGAACAAAAATGTAGACTTTTGTACTAAAATAGAATAATTCAAATATTTTAGCATTTTAAGTTAGAGTAATTTGCATATTTTGTTCTGCAACAGGTCAGTATGTAGAATTGCAATATGTATTTCATACATATAAAATATATACGTCAATAGTTCGTTTCATACAAAAATTAAAACTTTTTTAAAGTTATTACTAAATTTTTATCAAAATCCTCTTCATTGCCATATATGTACGGGTTGGTCAAGGCGCGTAAGGGTAATTACCCAATACGTTTAATTGTGAGTTCGGTTGGTTATTCTCAAGGTTGTTTTACACTACTTACGCGCGTAAGGGTAATTACCCAATACGTTTAATTGTGAGTTCGGTTGGTTATTCTCAAGGTTGTTTTACACTACTTACGCGCGTAAGAGTAATTACCCAATACGTTTAATTGTGAGTTCGGTTGGTTTGGCCTCATATGGCTTGTCCAAATGGTTAGTTAATGTTTTGAACCCATTAATTGGAAAAATTTCAGGCAGCCATATCAAAAACAATATTTAATTAGTAATTTCAAAAGTGTCAACATGGATAAAAATTATAGATTGATCAGTTTCGATGTGAAGTCTCTTTTCACCAATGTACCTGTAACTGAACTTTTGAGCTTACTACAGGAGGAATTCGTTAATTATTCCCTTTCCCTTCCATCTACCCCTATAATAGAGTTGATTAAGTTATGTGTAGTAGATTATCATTTTCAGTTTGAAAATAATTTTTATAAACAAAAATTTGGACTTGCAATGGGTAACTGCTTATCTCCCCTCCTAAGTAATTTATACATGGAATTCTTTGAAAGTAAAATGTTAAGCTCAATATTGCCTAGACATGTTAAATGGTATAGATATGTTGACGATGTACTGTGCATCTGTCCTAATTCTATAAATAAAGATGCTTTTCTAATAAAATGCAATTCATTAGTGCTGACAATCGAGTTCAAAATGGAAGAAGAAGTAAGTGGTAATTTGCCCTTCTTAGATGTCCTGAACTATAGGTTACCTAAAGAGTTACGCTTTAGTGTATACAGAAAACCCACTAACGTACTTTTGTATGTCCATTCCTAGTCTTCCCATCCAAGCAATGTTAGGTTAGGTTAGGTAACAGTGGTCGTCCCAAGAGAGAACACACGTCGGCCACAAGCCGGCCCCTTGTGATACCACAAAGAAGAAGCAATGTTAAAATTTCTGTTTTTAGAAATATGTTTTTGAGGGCTTTAAGAGTGTGCTCTCCTGAATTCCTTAATGATGAGATTAACAACATTAGGTCAATTGCCCTATCATTAAAATACCCCTCCTCTTATATCGACTTAGCTTTGAAAGGTGCTAAAAAAACCTTTTCTAATATTTCAACAGAGCCCCATTCATTGTCAAATTCTATAGTTTTACCGTATCATGAATCATTGAACCTTCTTCCAAGACTAGTCCGTAAACATATGATTTTAATAGAGTGTTTTCTAATCGTAATAACGTTGGCAATATGTTAATAATTATGACTCTCCCATTGTTAATAACAATATGACTCTCCCAGGAACTGGAGTCCGGTTGTATTTACAAAATCTCGTGCAAAAATTGCTATAAAATTTATATTGGTCAAGCTCGTAAATTTTTAAAGAAACGTATAAAACAACGTAAGTAGACAAGAAAAAGAACGCCTTGTTCTTGCATGTAAATAATGAAATATCATCATATTGATTAGGCCGGAGCTAAATTTATTACCTATGAAAAATCGATGTTTCATTTTTTCATTTAGGCAATAACTAAAGGCAATAGCCTCTTCTAAGAGGGTTGACAGCTAGCGGGTAGTTTTTTACTTTTTCTTACTGTACTCCTTTGTTTCCCCAAACATCCCTTTCTGGTCATTAGTCCTTTCCTGCACTTTCACCCTTTTAAAATACCACTCTTCCCCACTCTTCTCAACCCCTTACCAGATGTTTCTGCATCTAGTGTTTCAGTTGGGCTTTTGACTCTGACGAAGACCGCTTGTTACGGTTGAAAGATCTTAGTTTTGTTTTCCCATTTGTTATTGTGGTTTGATCATTGATATATATATATATATATCGTGTATGCTTTCAGTAAATAACAATGGAGATGCTCCCTGCAGTGGAAGATAAAAACAGTTTTTCTTCTCTTGGTTTTCATATTGGCAATGCAAGTGATGTCACTAAGAGTGCCTTAAGAAAGCTCACAAGTTATTGTGTACCAAAATTACATTGTGCGATGTAATAGAGTATGAAGAAGCAGAGCTCTTAGATAAACAAACGATGAAAAAGTCAAACTATCTTCTTATATACAATGGAATATTGGGCCAGGGTAGCCCAGTAGCTTGCATACTCGCCTCTGGACTTGTAGATCTGTGATTCAATACCCCCACACTAGCCTACGATTTTGTTTACACTGGAGGTGACAAAAATCTCATCACGTCGTCCCTCGGAGTGGAAGCATGCATATAAAATAATAAAGACGACAAGGTACCATTATACATATAAATCAAGTAAAGTAGATCGGAAGGTATACCTAAGGCATTCATTATAAAAATATAACATTCACGTAAATATATAGTTTTATATAATTTCTAGTAAGTTCTAGTCATGCTATATTTTTTATTCTAGATAAACCTGAAGAAGGTCATTTCATGTTACAACACGCGCTGTTTTGATCGTAAAACTACTTTATATGAAGACTTTTCAATAAAGAATAAATTTATTTTAAAAAAAATAGATATATATATTCAATATACCTCGAGCATAGTAAGTGTAATCAAAAAAGATCTGCATTGTATTTACTGAGAAAAATAATTCGATAATAGTATATTTTCCTTTGAATTAAGAAGTTCAATAAAATAAACAATATAGTTTAAAATTAGTGATTTTTATAAACTTACAACACCGTAATGTCCTGTCAATAAATTAATGAGGTTTATTTTGTGGCCTTATGTAAAGACATTTAATATAATTTTAGCTGAAATTTAACAAATCAAATGACAAATAAATATATTACCCTGAATAATTTCATTAAAAAATAAAGAAATATATTTTTTTTTGTTTTAATTTTTGTTGACGAAGTAATATAGAAATACTATCAACTTATTATTTCACCATAATAATTTCTTTTCGACTATCTTTTAAATAAATATTGTTTTTATTTGTTATGGAAAAAGTACAAAGGCCAAATATACAAAGGTACATCAATTTCCCTCCATTTCAGTTAATCAGTGCCTGAAGGCGGATATCTCAGATTAGATGTAAAATTATCGTCATGGGAAGGTTACGCTTTTCAATTTCTCTTTGAGTCTGTGGAGGTCGTTTCTTTTTTCGTTATTCTTTAATTTTTTATTGGGTTTTATGTGATATGATGTGTTTTCTGTTTTTATTTCTGACTGTGATAGTTTAACCTACCTATATTTGTTTTCTTTTTTTGAAATAATAAGTATTTAAGCGTAATTTATGAGGACCACGAAGCATAACTAAATTATGATTCATTACTTTTTCCTCTTAATGTTATCGGGTATGTGAAATCACGGAAATGCCATCCAGATTTCGTTGACTTTTTAGGTGTTTGAATTTAACGAAGATACTATATAAAAGTAAATTGGTGAGTTTTTATTGAATTATATTTATTGGTGCCATATATTGATATTTCATTTAAAAAACTGTTGTGAGTTATTGACTTTCATGTTACTTGTAATTAGTGGAACATTTCTAAATAGGTTTTGTTTTCTAAGAATGTGCATTTTGTTTTTATTGAGTCAAATATCATGACTGGTTTGATCATCTAGTTGTTTCTTCGAGATACGTTCATGGCATATTGTTATAAATAGAACGTATTTTTGTTAAAATGCCAAATAGATAACTGTTTTTTTGTGTTTTACAAGTAATATTTAAAAGTATCACTCGCTAATACTTGTGAATATTTCAGTTTATCAGAAGATGCCCCTTCTCATGACTGATGGACAAGCTATTGGTTCTTCTCACAGTATTGAATTTTCAAACACAAATCATAACACTGATTTTGTGCCACAAAATTCGCCATTAAAATCGAAAAAAGCTAAAAGAATTCGATTTTTTTGTAATGGAGATAAATTTTGTAAAGGTGTTGTTATTGCTGTTAACAGTGAAAGATACAGATCATTTGACAGTCTGTTAACTGATTTGACAAGAGCTTTCTCAAGCAATGTAAATTTACCAAGTGGTGTTAGAACGCTTTATTCATTTGAAGGCAAAAAAGTACTCTCTATAGATGATTTAGACGATGGAAAATTTTACTTTGTATCAGGACTCGGTGATAGTTTTAAAAGAATCGATTATAAACATTTATTATTAAGTACAGCTAAAATAAAACCAGCCAGATCATTTTCAAGACTTTCTCCTAACAATCATATAAATTCAAAGAATGTCAACAACATTGTAAGGCCTCGCATTATTGTTATAATAAGAAATGGTAACAGACCGCGGAAAGTGCTTAGACTTCTTCTAAACAAGAGAAATGCCCCTTCCTTTGATCATGCTCTTTCAACAATAACAGAAGCAGCAAAACTTGACACAGGAGCTGTTAGAAAAATATTCTCATCCAAAGGAAATTTGGTAATGTTATTTTTTTTTCGTTTTATTTATATTTGATGTCTTCAGTAAACCACTGTTTAATGTGTTTGTGATTTATTTCAGATAACCTCCTTGGAAGGTTTTTTTAGGGATGAAGATTTGTTCTTTGTTTACGGGTCTGAAAGATATTCAAACGATGATTTTGATTTGGATACTGAAGGTTTGTTTATTGAATATATATATCTCAACGAAATGCCTCTTACAGAAAGTTTATCTCCTTGTCTGTTGTTCAATATTACCAAATACTCTGTATATTGATCATTCAACATTTTATTTTAAAATATACATAGTGACATTCTAATTTCATTTGTAGATGACAAAATATAAACAAAATAAAATTTTGAAGTTGAATTAAGGTCTTTCTTCAAAAAAAAGTCATATTCAGTCCGAAAAAACCTATAGTGGCCTACACTCAACTTTACTATAAGTAAACATAATATCAAACTTCTTAACAATATGAAGAATTAGTTTACAATTAGTATCCATTTTGTAATATTTGACGAAAGAGTTATACAATTTTTTTTTAAATTGACGATTTTCTGTTTAATTTTTTGGAAAAATGTTATTGTTCTTTAATGAGCCAGTTAACGTCAAAAAACATTTTATGAAAACATAAAATGGACACTAACGCCCTTTTGGTTAAAGAAATTTTGAAAAAGTGACCCTAACTCAACCCACACTTAATAATCTATTTTTATTTATAATTTCATTTTGATCTGTGAAATGGTATGGCTTGTACCCTGCTCACAAGCTTTCACATTGAATCATAGTTCAAAATGTTTACATTTTATTGGGGGGAAAAAATGTTTTAAAAATCTGAGGATTTTCCGTATTTGTTTTATCGTTCAGATGGTAATGCCAAAATTTCAAGACCAGAGTTTGTAGTTTATCAGAAAAAGAAATGTCTAAGAACACATTTTGGCAAAAGAAGTGACTTTCCCATCATGCATAATTGCTCCCAAACTATATGTATCTTGTATTTTGGCTATATATTGTAGTTATTTTTAAGCTCAAAATTATATAATAATGAAGGAATAAAATTTTTAATATAAATATATACTGATGCTAATTGAAAAACTAACATGGACATTTATACAATGAAGTGTTTCTTAAAAAATCACCAAGGAAAAATGAAAATGAGGAAGTCAAAGTAAGTAAGCCACTGTATTACAATTGTAAAGGAAGCAATTTATACAAAGATTTTTATTTAATTATATTATTTTATATTATATTTTGTCTATAATAAACTTGAGTTTAATAAGTATTAACCGTAGTTACTTTAAATTAAACTTGGATTTTTTAAATTAACCAATATAATAATTTTTTTGGGAATTGTATTATATCATGATAACAAAGGATAACAGATAAAAGATAGAAAATGAGAAAGAAACTCATTTTTCGACGAATCATTCCCTGCGAAACACGAACAGGATCTATACTAATATTAATGTAGGTCTATAATTAAGGTCAAGCAGGATCTATATTAATATTAAAAAGTCAGCTTTTCATTTTCTGCTTGCGTTATATTCTGTCCGTTATTCGTATTATAATACATACATTTCAGGGTAAACTATAAGTAAACAGTAAATAGATAGCACAAACTTACAGTCTCTAATTATCGGTTTAACTGTCATCAGGAGGGAAGAGATGAGATAAAACATTTTCATTTAAAAAAATAACTTAAATCGATATAATTTTGAATTGATATATATGTAAATGGAAATGGTGGTTTGTCTTATGTGATGTTGCATTTCAGAACAGAAAGCTGTGAATGCTCAGAAGAAAAGCCTCAGGAAGGCCGGAGGGGACTTGAAGACAGGCTCTCACTGTATCGATGAATCTGGTATGTAAACCATGCACTTACAACCAACTTTGGTATATCGTTAAAACTAAAGGATACACATTCAATGAACTTATCAATGATATATAGTGCAAGCATAGGTAATATGGTTTTCATTCAACCCCTTTGGTTATCTGATCCCTAATTCAGTTTGATTTTCAACTTAACCTCTTATTCACTGACGGCACAGAGGGTTGAAACATTTATTAGACCTCATGTCTCTTACAGTTGGCGCCTTTCACTAATATATGGATGATCTCTGCTTGTATGGGTGTTGTTCATTACTTCTTGGGTTGTTTTACACTGCTTATATGAGTGTTATTCGTTATTCTCAAGGTTGTTTTACACTACTTGTATGGGTGTTATTCGTTTTTTTCAGGGTTGTTTTACCCTACTTTTACGGGTGTTGTTTTACACTGCTTATATGAGTGTTATTCGTTATTCTCAAGGTTGTTTTACACTACTTGTATGGGTGTTATTCGTTATTTTCAGGGTTGTTTTATCCTACTTTTATGGGTGTTGTTTTACACTGTTTATATGCGTGTTATTCGTTATTCTCAAGCTTGTTTTACACTACTTGTATGGGTACCGTTCAGTAGTTGTATGGGTGTCGTTCACTACGTGGATAGATGTAGTTCATTACTTTCATGAGGGATCGTTCAGCTGCGAATGTGTTTAGAAGGTTTATGGCGAGAATGTTGTGAAATCATGAATAATAGGGCCATATTTGTTAATCATACAACTTGCGCTTGCCAGGTACTACTTTAAAGCAGTCAGAGTAGCCCAGTAGCAACGTGCTCGTTTCTCGACTGGTAGATGAAGGGTTCGATAATGACTCTGACCCTCGATTTATTCGTGGAGATGAAAAAATCTGACCACACTGTTCCTTGGAGAGGACGTAAGTCATCGGTCCCGAGCCTGTACGATGCCAGGTACTCGTTAAAGATCTCTTCCTCTAAATACAGTTGAGTTAGGCAAACATTATAACTTCTTAATGTAGAATGTTCATTGTTTGGCATCAGAAAGCCAATCTTTTGCCTATATGTGTTCTCTCGTTGGACTGCCACTGCAACCAAACTTAACCTAGGTACTCCAAACTACTTCTGTGCTTCTACGGGAAGGATTCCAGCTCAACTATGTCGTATTTATTTTTGATTCCCATTATCGCATCAATTCGATCCCAATCCTCTTGCCCAATTAAAAACAGTTATACTTCAATTTTATATTATCATTAATTTTTTCTTATGCATAAACATTTTTTCTTTGACCACATTTTATTGAAATATTTACACTTCTTTACAGTTTAAATTATGGTAATTGCGAAAAAACACATACAAAACTGATTTTTCATTAATTGACGGATTTACACGTTTGAAGTACCTTAAATCCATTTTTGGTCTTTTGAGGATGATGATTGGGTGTGTGGGAGGTCGAAAGATTTGTGACGAAATTTTTGTTTAATCATTCTACAGTTGCGCCATTTGACAGATCCTAAAGACATTTGTCCGACTTATATAGTCCTTTGTATGTAAATGTGCTCCATTGTATTTTTGGGGCAGGATTACATCAAGGGAAAGGTATTTTATCGTACATTCTATCTAAAGATGTACTAATGTTTTCCCGTTTTGTAATTTTTTATGTTTGATATTTTGTTAGTATATTTTAGATTATTTGGAAGGTATTATTAATCATTAATAATACCAAATGACGGGATTATTAATGTAGATTATTAATATAGCAATCAATAATGCGACTGTTAAGTTGCACCAGTAGCTTTGTTTGTTTTCCAATGCACACTTAGAGGCTTTCACCTTTTAGTGGCTATCTAAGAGGTGGGACCCATTTTAGTAATGGGCAAACCACTTTAGGATTGATTCTACAGTGAGAGTCCTAAATTTTACCTAACTCTAATGTATTTAGAGTAAATGGTCTTTAACGAATACCTGACATCGTATAGATTCGGGATCGATGGCAAGACGTGCTCAATTGTTTTTTTTGTTTTTTTCATCTCCCGCGTGAACAATTCGAGGACCAGACTGAGTATTGAACCCTTGATCTACCAGTCCATAGGTGAACACGTTGCTACTGGGCTACCCATGGCCTCTTTTTGGAATACCTCAGATGTTTTTCTTCACCTGCCATGTGAAGAAATTGAAGCCAAAGTAAGAATTGAATCAGAGATATACCAGTAGAGAAGCAAGCATGCAAACCACTGACCTGACCCCATTTCCACCATAACAACTTCTCTGACTTGTTTTCCTATACGTTATTAAAATCTCAGAATTCAATGCAAGTAATTTTTCAGAAATATACTTATTTGTAAAATTAAAATAATAATAATATTCAATTAAAAATTTTAAATAATTGGTATTTTAAGATATTAAATTACAATCATGTGATTGTGACTTGGCTAATAATCTTTCAATGAGTCTTACAAATCCACCTTATCAATATGTTTGTACCCATGCGTGTGTCACGCTTTATCTGATAACAATGATTTATTAATGAAATGATTGTGACTAATTCATAACTACTAATAATTCAAAGTTATTTGCCTAATCAAATAGAGTTTCAAATATTTAAACTAATTTACTTTGACTTCCTGAATTATACACTGTAAATTTCGAATATTTAGTAACCTATATAGTTAGGTAGGTCATTTTTTTTAAAAAAAAAGAGACCAATAGCTTACGTGCTCGTTTCTGAACTGGCAGATTCGGGGTTCGATATCCACTGTGGCCCTTAATTTATTCGCACGGGAGGTGTAAAAGAAAACCAGACCACGTCGAGGAATGATGGTCGGAGTAGGCCTTTGAAACGTCGGTTTTGAGCCCATGCGATGTCAGGTACTTTAAAAGATTCCCTACTCTAATTATACTTGAGTTAGGCAAAATTTGGGACTCCTAATGTAAGAATCCAATCTTCAGTGTGTGCTATCACTGAAGATTGGACAAATATCAATGTTTGGTCTATGTGCGTTCTCTAGTGGGACTGACACGGTAACGTAACCTAACCAATGTTGCTAATGAAATGAAGAGAAACTAAAACTTATCGACTGTTACAGAAACAAGCGGTCGACTACTACAAGTAGTCTGCTTAAGAACTCCATAGTATCCATAAAGAGTCGGCCCATTAACCCGGGACCAGGCCTCACCTAAGTGAGTACCAGTTTTTGAAGTCCACCTGCTAACTTAATTGATCTTACCTAATGATAAGAGTCGAGGGGCTAGCTCGTTATTGTTGATCTGCAGGCATCCTCACCAGAAGATCCTGCTTATGACACAGCGACTCCTAAGAGAGTCAACCCTTCCTGGGTGAGGAACCACCGACTGTTATATAAACAAAGACTTATATTCATTGGTTTGATTCAGTCAAAGGCTAGTCAGTTCCTCGAGTGGTTGTTTCTGCTATATTCGTCTTTCGAGTAGGCCAGGTGGCAACCTGCTAGATAGCAACAGCAAAAGATATACTTGTAGTTGGTAGTTTAAGATATGTAGGATAGAGAGAGTGTGTGTCTGGTACATGTACAGACACCCTCATAGGAGAGGACCCCCTCTCATAGGTAACATTTAGGACCCCCAATGTTCATTGTATGGTATTACAAAAGGCCTATCCATACCTCACGTCCACTATAAGTTGGACTGTCCACCCAGCGTAATAACACTGAACTTGAGTACATCTGGGTTTATTATACTCTTTGTGTCCTGTGGCATGATTTCTTCTTTACTTCCATATATATATATAGCGCTTCTTATGTTACGTATATAACTGTGTCTTATTTTCAAAATATCTATGTTCGCAGGGAGAGGAGTTCCAAATTTGCCTAATAAATCAAAAGGAACGAAATCCTCTAAACGACTAGATGTTCCTACCAAGTTATCCTGTAAATATACTATAGGTGCTTTACTGGGAGATGGTAATTTTGCAGTTGTTCGTCGTTGTGTCGATAAGTATGTATGTACAGGGTGGAGCAAAGTGATCTGATACATTTGTAGTTGAATAAAAATAATAAATACTTTTAAAAAAAATAACATTTTATTTCCCGAATTGACATGTAATGCCATTTTGTTTCATTAGGTTTTAAAAATCAAATCAGCAAGATCTCTTGATTTAAACCCGTATGATTCCTTCTTATGGGGATAATTAAAATCAAAAGTATTCAGTCAGCGTCCTCGATATATGGAGGAGTTAAAACGTACAATTCATTTAGAAATAGCCGTCATTCTACAAGAAATAATCCATAGAGTTATCAATAATTTTCATGACGTCTCCAACAGTTTGTTACAATGATAGAAAGCATTTAGCACCTAATGAAATAAACTGGCATTATATGTGAATTCGGAAAGTAATCTTTTTAAAAAACATTTATTATTTTTTGGCTTTTATTAAGCCTATAAATGTTTCAGGTCATTTTGGTCCACCCTTTATTATATATGTCTTTATTGTGATTTATTATCTTTGATGCTAATATAATGCTTGTTACTTTCAGAACCAAAGATAGCGAGTACGCCGTGAAGATCATCGACAAGTCGAAGTGTGTTGGTGGAAAGGAGGAGATGATTGAGAATGAGGTTTCGATTTTGCGGAGCGTCAAGCACCCGAATATAATTCGACTGGTGGCCGAGTACGACACGCCCACTGAGCTGTACCTCGTCATGGAGCTTGTGGCGGTGAGTGGCTTACCTAAGGTTCTGACAGATAACACCTGGTCAATATCACTTGTGTATGCGGTCTGATCAAAAGTAATGTCACTTTTGAATTTCGCGCGCTCAGTACAGTCTAATTTCAAGATTTTTGTTGTTGTATTGGTACCCTTGTCATAGTCTTAACAATATAGCTTGTGTTTTTTTATGTGAGGCATAATGGTTGGACTCGTGTTTGCATGCTGTTGACAATGATGGAGCAGAGAGTGTATATTAACTTTAGTGTAAAAAGTAGTAAGTGCTTTAAAACTCTTGAAATGCTGACAGTGCGGCACGGTGACTCAACTAAAGATGATATGTTATTCCAAGTGGACTCGAATGTGAATGCTTTGCTTACAGTTTTCTTTGATTACAATGGCGTTGTTCATCAAGAATTCCTACCACAGGGTCGTACGGTAAACAAGGAGTATTACTTTGAGGTTACGCGGCAATTAATAAGAAAAAAACCGGCCGAAAGTGTGGAAAGAAAATTCATGAACCTTGCACCATGATAATGCGCACACGTCGTTAATATAGAGTAGTTTTTTGGCCAAAAACAATACTACCACGATAGCTCAGCCACCGTGTTCACCAGGCTTGGCCTCCCGCGACTTTTCCCTCTTTCCAAAATTGAAAATGCTCATGAAAGGACTCGCATTTGCGACAAGGCTGCATGGCTTCATGTATGCAGCATGGACAAGTTATAAACATGCTTGATAACAAAACATTACCAATAAGTCCATTAGTTTTAAGACTCTTAAACCATTACAGCGCGTTCATCGCCTCCGCCTCTTCCGAAGGGTTAGTTTAGGTTGTGACAGAGATAGTACGTTGTCAGTATGTGGATATGACCTTATGTATGAACATATGCTCCGATAACACTAATTCATATGTATTCTGCAGGACCAAGAGTTTTTTTTTTGTTAATTATTATGTTGCCATTTCTATAGCGCAAACAGACATACAGGTAGATACGCACTTGCTTTATATATATAAATATTGATAAAAGTATCGACCGTGGAATAGAATCAAAACAAAAATATATATAAGATACAATGCTCTAAGGCCTTTCGTTACAAATCATCAGAGAGCTAAATGAACTAAACAAAAAATGTAATAACAAGTTAACCTGGTTGATTGAAGTTTTCATGATTGAATCCTCAATAAAAAGTTCAATCCTGAAGACTTCAATCAACCAGGTTAACTTGTTATTATATTTTTTTGTTTAGTTCCTTTAGCCCTCTGATGATGTTGTAACGAAAGGCCTTAGAGTATTCTATCTAATATATAATTGTTTATTGTGGTTGTTTAATTCATATATTATATCAACAGTTATTGTTGATCATTAATTTATATATATATATATATCAATGATCAAACCACAATATGAAATGGGAAAACAAGACCGAGATCTTTCAACCGTAACAAGCGGTCTTGGTCAGAGTCAAAAACCTACTGAAACACTTGATGCAGAAACATCTGGTGAGGGGTCGAGAATAGTGCGAGGGAAGAGTGGTATTTTAAAAGGTTGAAAGCGCAGGAAAGGACTAATGTCCAGAAAGGGATGTTTGGGGAAACAAAAGAGTACAGTAAGAAAGTAAAAAACTATCCGCTAGCTGTCAACCCTCTTAGAAGAGGATATTGCCCTCGTAACGAAAGTATCAAATTTGAAGAGACCGTTACTAATGTTTATAACATTTGATCTATTAAATTTAATTAGAGACGATTCAATGTTGAATCGTCTCTAATTTCTTAACAACATCGATTTTTCATAGGTAATAAATTTAGCTCCTGTCCAATCAATATTATGAATTTCATTATTTATAGGCATGAATAAGGCACTACTTTTTTCCTGTCTACTTACGCTGTATTGGTGTTGTTTTACACGTGTCTTTAATGATTTACCAGTTTAACCAATATAAATTTTATGGCAATTTTTTTGCACGGAATTTTATAAATTCCACCTAATTACCAATACAACGTAAGTAGACAGGAAAAAAGTAGTTCCTTATTCTTGCATATAAACAATGAAACTCATAATATTGATTGGACAGGAGCTAAATTTATTACCTACGAAAAATCGATGTTGTTAAGAAATTTTATTGAATTGTCTCTAATTAAATTTAGTAGATCAAATATTATAAACATTAGTAACGGTCTCTTCAAATTTGATAATAGCGGATAGTTTTTTACTCTTTCTTACTGTACTCCTTTGTTTTCCCAAACATCCCTCTCTGGACATTTATCCTTTCCTGCATGCTTTTAAAATACCACTCTTCCCACCCACTCTTCTCAACCACTCACCAGATGTTCTCTGCATCTAGTGTTTTAGTTGGGTTTTTGACTCTGACCAAGACCGCTTGTTACTGTTAAAAGATCTTGGTATTGTTTTCCCATTTCATATTGTGGTTTGGTCATTGATTGTTATTTCACTTGTTTATGTGAAATTCTTTTATATATATATATATATATCACCATACATGCTAACTCGCATGCATCGTGTCCATGTACATAAACAGATCCCCGATGTTAACTTCTTGTTATCTAAGAGCTCCAGAAGAGGTCCGTATGTCCCCACTTAAAGCGTGTTCCAATCCTGTTGTCTATATGTACCCTTAATTTCTATTTGTTCCGTATTTGCTTTTTATTTTTAATTTCTTGTTTTCCTTTTTTTCAGTATTTATTAGTTTTTACTTTATATTATTATTTTTTTAGGTATTTCGTATTTTTTAGTCATTTTTTTATTTTTTATGAGTTGGCAATACTGCAAACATGTGGTCGTCATAAGCTTCTCGTGATTAGTTATTGTTTGCCAGGTGAATAGAGCTCTTCCACTGATGACTACGAGGTCGAAATATTAAAGTGAGTTTTTTTTCTCCGTGTTCTTTTCTCTTAATCATTTGATAAGTTGACGGGTTGTTTCGATATTTTATGAGCTGTTTCTGGACGGAATGACTTCCTTGTTTTCATTGAGTGGAGAGGAGGTTGTTTTGTAAAGTTGTATTGTTTCGGTTCTAATGAAAGCCACATACTTAGAGTATCTCTTCTGTGAAGTCACCTCTATCAACATTAGGAGGGCTTACACTCCTAAGAAAGTAAACCTTTCGTTTAATTTTAGTTTATTTCCTGAGGGAGTGTGAGCCCTCGTAATATTCGTCATATTGATAGAGATGACTTCGTAGAAGAGATACTATAATTACGTGGGTTTAAGTACTTCACACAATTGAAACAAGGAAGTCATTTGGTCAAGAAACAGCTAATCATATATGTATGTTATGGTCCTTATTCATGGATAAACCATTTTACCTCGTATACTGGCGCTGAAGTCGTTAAATCATTATCCAACCAAATGAAGGGTTTATCTATTTCTAACAGCAATTACATTTGTTATGTTGTTAACAATCCTTGTTAAGAAATTCACAAATAAAAAAAATCTGGAGTGGCCTACACTCTACTTTACTATAAGTAACTCAATGTCAAATTTCTTGAGTATATAAAACATAACGTATCATTTAAGCATAACATAAATATCTAAATGGGATATAATTATTAGCATTGCATTCGTGAGGTAGTACAGATAGTGATTGAAGGACATATAAATTTATAAGCTTATTTTTGTACATCACAAATAATTTATTCTTTGCAAATAATTTCATTAGTATAACTGCAGCAGTAATAGCATTTTTGAAAAACCAATGTGAACATTTCTTGAAACGAAATATTATCCTACAAGAGAACATGGCTATTGTTCAAATAGCCAGTAGATTTCTTACATCGTTTACTTGACATCCTTCTACATTGAATATTAATGTAAAATTTTTAAATTTGAAACAGTAAAATACCCTTTTTTTCTCTGAAAAACATCTTAAACAGCGAAGAAAATGTTGTTTTAAGGTGATTTGTTAATTAAAGATGTACGATAATTACAGTTATTAATCTCTAAACGAAAGATTTATATTTTGAATTATCTTTTATAATTTTGGTTTTTAACAGAATTATTATACTGGGAATTTTATGGCTTCTTAGTATTTAATAAGATCATTTTCCTTCCCCTTTGTCAAATAACATATATACGATTTTTTTTTAATGAGTGTTATCATTTACCTGCACAATATTATTCCTCTTACATCTCTTATAAGTCAATAATATATTTTCATTTTTCCATTAGAAACATCAATTTTATCTCAGTGGATTCGCTCAAAAAATTTCTAAGTCAATGTAAACAATGTAAAAAAATACAAAAAATTCGACAAGTATAGCAGGTGATCTCTTAGTCTAGGGTAAACAAAGAGTTTTTATATCGTTATTGCTCTTTCCCGTAATTGAAACTTCATGATTTTTTTTTTTATGAATTGCTAATTTTTTGTTCCATTTTTGGTCAAATTTTCATTATTTTTTAACGAGCCGTTTAGCGTCAAAAAAATATTTTCTGAAAACACAAATCGTACTGTAACGCCCCTTTAGCGGATGTAATGCTAGAAAAAAATATCTCAACTCATTCTCCATATAATGTTTTATTTATAGGCATAGTTTCATTCTTGTCTGTCAAACAGTATGGTTTGTATCGCTCTCACAAGGTTTGAGATTGAATTATAAGTCAAAATGTTTACATTTTATTGAAAAAAAAATATTTCCTGTTGTTTTAAAATTCTGGATATATTTTTCGTTTGTTGCATTTGAAACCTCAAAGATAATGTCAAAATTTCAAAACTCTAGGGTTATCAGTTTAGGAGAAATAAATGTTTTAAAAAAAAACGGTTTTTGGCAAAAAAAGTGACTTTCCCATCATGCATAATTCTTCCCAAACAATAGGGATCTTCGTCTTTATGAGGCCCATTTTTGTGTAAAATATCAACTTGATCCATCAAAGATTCTGGACCGTAGCGTGGTAACAAGCAATGCTAACACACGCACCCACCCATACACACACAGACATCATCGTAAAAACGTCATAAAACGACTTCTGGTACCTCAAAACATGTAATTCCGTCAAAATCTCGAGATCGAATTTTTTCACGATCACTATACTTTACTTATAGTAAAGTAAAAAGCCATATTTTTTGTTTTGTAAGAATCATAGCATTTTATGTCAAGTTTCACAACAAAGTTTAGGTTGTTTTTTGTAATATTCAAAGATTAAGAGAATATTTCAATACTATAATTCAAGTCCTTATATGAATAATAAAACAGTTATTTTAGTTGTGAGTCGCTTTTATATTTAACCAATGTTTCTGATTGATATATTTTTTAAATCCGTTTGTTTAAGAAAAAGTTGAATCTTTGGAGGGACTGTAAAATAACAAAAACCTCCTATGTTAGAAAAACTTCAAAAATGGAAATCGTAATCCTAAATGATGGTGGTGTCGTTGCATCGATTGTAAGTTACATGTCAAAGAACAGATAGACACAAGAGTCCCCCCCCCAATATAAAGCACAAAAGACTTGGCATGTTTCAAGATGAAAAGAAAATATGGGAACTGTTTCATGTGCCTTTTCTTGTTATATTAATAGTGTAAGGTTGATTGTTTGTTGTATTCGCAGGGTGGAGACCTTTTCGACGCGATCTCCAAGGCAGTGACCTTTCCTGAAGAAGAAGCTCAAGTGATGACTCACAATCTGGCCTCAGCTCTTTCCTATCTTCACGACCGCAGTATTGTTCACCGAGACATTAAACCGGAGAATCTTTTAGTGAATATCTTTACTCTTCTTTCTTAAAAGTGTTGTAATTTATCTTATTCCTTGGGGGAACAGGTTAGTCTAGTGGCAACGTGCTCTCCTCAGAATAGGTAGGTCCGGATTCAATACTTACTCTGTGGCCCTCGATTTATGTCTCTGGAGGTGAATAAATCTGAGTACGTCGTCCCTTGTACGATGCCATGTACTCGTTAAAGATCCCTACTCTAAATAAACTTAAGTATTAAGTTGGTAGCAACATTTAAGACTCCTAATATAGAATCACTCTTCATTATGAGGTACCACAAAGGGTCAATATTCGGCCTATGTGTGTTCCCTTGTGAGACCTGCCACTGCAACCTAACCTAACCCATAACCTTGTGAAAACGTTTTGATAAGCTCCCTCCAGTAAGAATAAGAAGGGTCTATGATAGTGACTATTCGGGTGTACTTACTATTGAGGCGAAAAGATTTTGAAGGGAGTAACAGACTGTGGGAATGGTTAGGGTCTAAGTGGCATGCCTAGTTGACAAATCGACTGTCCCAATCAATTGTCAGGATCTATGATTTATCAGTTAATCACACTTAGGTTTTGTTGCATTGTCTAGAGATTTGTGTATTCTGTTTGTATTTTAAAAACTCCTTTTATTTACGTGAGGAAAATAATATGGTTGACGCATCGACAAGAAAAATAAGAAAAGTTAAAAATTTGTGAAAGAAGAAAAAGAACAACTATACAAGAGGCTAAGACAAGTCACTATCTTTCTCATTAAATGTTTGGGTGGTAGACACTTGATGTAAAATATCTGATTTGATTTTTAAACATCTGGCTCTTATGTCGGTAAAGACTGTTTTGAGTATCTCGGCTGATGTTACTTAAACCCTTCGGCAATGTTCCAAGTCATCACATTAATCTAGCAATGTTTGTTAGATAAATAAATTGTGTTCTAAGCAATAACTAGGTCTAATAAAAATTAAGAAAAGTAACCATTTTGACTGTTTTATACAAAGATTGTCAATTTCCTAAAAACAACGTTTTTGTTATTTAGGCCCTTTTGATTTTTAAGCCTTCAATTGTTAAATACGTCCATATTGCTTGTACCACTGATATCAGTCTACTTTATATAGTGGTAATCAACAGTAAATACCACACAATAAACATTATAGTATATTGGGAGTCCTTGAATAAATCGAGGGCCTGAGTGAGTATTGTGCCCCGTGCCAGAGGCGAGCACGTTGCCACTTGTCTAACCTGGCCCTCGTATATGAACTTAACATGGAGTACTACAATTTTCCTCGTGGACCCCCACTAGTCCTCTGTGGATTCTGGCGCTTAAAGCAGTGTTGCACAATCTAGGACATATGAACAAAGCAGAGCTCAAATTATAAAACTTGCTCAAAACGAAAACAAATGACATGTTTTTCTAGCAAGCTCAATAAATATCTTACACATGAAAAATAAAAAATCTGAAAAATATTTGGATTGTAATAATAATATCCTATTCTTGAACTCGGTATTTTTGCACCTCCGGAATATCGTCTCACCCATGCAAGGGGGTGCGAGTACCAGGTTGAGAACTCCTGCTAAGATATTTATAAATTTGCAGTTATGTCGAGTTGTTTTTATTTGAGTAGTCTATGATAAAAAATCATGTTTTTTTTTTATTATTGCGAATGATAAGATTTCACTAGGTTATGTTAGGTTGAGTGGCAGTCCCACAAGGTACACATGAACCGATCATTGGGCCCTTCTGTTACCCCACAATGAACATTGGTTCTACTTTAGGAGTCCTAAATTTTGCCTAAATCAAATGTATTTAGAGTTGGGATATATCACAAGTATCTGACATTGTACAGGCTAAGGGACTGACAGATTACCGTCCACTCCAAGGGACGATGTGCTCAAATGTTTTTACCCCCAACGTGAATAAATCGTTGGCAGAGTGGATATTGTACTCTGGATCTGCCAATCCAGAGGCGAGCACGTTGCCATTGGATTAAGTTGGCCTCTTAAGATTTCCCTTACAAATGAAAAAGAAAAATATTACTTTGTACCGTTAAACAGTTGAATTTATCTTAATGTTATTAAAATGTCAGATTTCAATGCTCATAATGGTTTGTTTTGTGCAAGTCATGTTATATATAGTGAGTCTCATCAGCCCCAGGTGTTAATATGATGGTGGGACCAAGTTATCCCAGTGACAACGTACTCCCCTATGGACTGGTAGGTCGGCGGTTCAGTATCCACTATGGTCCTCGATTTATTCATGCGGGAGATGAATAAATTTGGGAACTTCGTCCCTTGGTCTGTACGATGTCAGGTACTCTTTAAAGTTCCCCTAAACTAAATTCACTTGAGGCAGTCAAAAATTAGGACTCTCAATGTTGTTACCTCTTAGTGTTACCAGAAAGGACCATTATTCAACCTATGTGTGCTCCCTTGTGGGACTGTCACTGCACCTAAGCTAACCTAATGTCGTGGTCCCTGTGCTTAGCAAATAGATAATTATTTCGTTCAACCAACTAAAACTGCTATGATGTATTGTATAAATACTAATGATGAAATATTAAAATTAGTAACCCTATTCATAGGTGGCTGACAAACACGGAGATCTATGTTATAATCCGTACCAATGCTTTTCTGCATTTTAACGAGCATTATATTTTTTTTTATTTTAACAGGTGGATGTTTCCAGTGGCAAAGTAGTGACCCTCAAAGTTGCCGATTTTGGACTTGCCCAAAAGGTTAATGGGCCTTTGTTCACCGTTTGTGGAACACCAACGTATGTCGCTCCAGAAATACTCACTGAAAACGGCTATGGACTGGAGGTGAGCTATTATTTTTGTTTTTAACTTCATCGTAGCTAGAATTAAGCGTGTGTACGCCATTTGTGTCTAAATATATGTCATTTGTTTTGTTTTAGAATTAAGTTGATCCTAGTAATATACAATATTCTTAGGTGTTTATTTAAGTGACTTAGGCTACTTAAGTAAATTAAGTAACTAAGTACTTAATTACTTAAGCACTAAGTTAGGTAACTTAGGTTAGTATATAAGAGATTTCTGATTAAGTTTAGGTGACGTGGGAATTCAGTTTAGTTAGAATTGCTAGATATAGCTAAGTGAAGCACTTCAACTGCTACTTACAAGGTAAGTAAAGATTTCAGATTTGCTAGCAATAATGCAATGCAAGCAATAGACAGTAAACGTTAAACAGCTAAGCTAATGTATCCAATGGTAAACAACTTAAAATATCTTTTAATCTAATGGAGCTTATTCTTTGTTTACGTCCTGTTTACAGTGTCCAATGTTGTATGTAATCATTACTTTATTATACTAATATGGTGACTGGTATTTTGCGAAATATTTTTTGAAAATAATGTGGAATAAAATCCGAGTGATTAGGTAAATTGAGCTAGCATGAGTGACAGTTAATATTCTCACTGAGATAGTTCATGTACTGATGTGAGTTTTGAGTGAGTGTGTATTTGAGTTGGTTGAAGAGCGCTCAGATTTCTGGCGTGCTGCAGATCGACGTTTGGGCCATGGGAGTCATCCTCTACATCCTCCTCTGCGGCTTCCCTCCCTTCGTGAGTGCTTCCAATGACCAGGAGGAACTGTTCGACGACATCCTGAGTGGCCAGTACTGCTTTCCCTCCCCCTACTGGGACGGCGTCACTGACTGTGCCAAAGAACTCATCTCACTCATGCTCCAGCCAAATCCTGCCCTTCGGTTTTCCGCCGAAGACGTCCTAGACCATCCATGGCTGGAACTATAGTTCCTCCGTCCACCATACAGTGCCTCAGAGCCAACAACACCAATCTCCCTCGGCTGTTAAAATCTCTTTCTACACCTACTCAACAGTTATATTCCAATTTTTTTTATAACCCTAATAAAATACATTTCATTATGAATAATATTCTTGTAGTTTGTTAAGTTATTGTTGAAGATAATATATATGTATTTTTTAGATTTCATTGTCTGTGTTTTATGTGACTGATTTCGAGTCGTGATTGTTATTTAATATTTATTTACGTTGAATATTTTTTCCTTTTTTATTTAAGTATTGTAATCGTTGATTTTTTCTCCCCCTCTAGTTACATCTCATATCTGTAATTGTTTATACATTGCATAGGCTGTAATCGTTTGTACTAGAACTGTCATTACAATCTTATAACTTATTAAAGGTTTTTCATAGATACTATCTATGAGTATGTCTTTTCACCACTTGCTGATCTGATTACATCTATTATTTGTTTGTTTACCACGCCGTGCACTTAGTGTTCTTCTAGATTTGATTCGTTCCAGGATTGACTTCGTGTATAGAAATGAAGACCTTTGCAGTTATAGGTATTCTAGAAGATGAAAAGTCTGACTCATTTCTTATGTGGAACCCACTTTTTTTCCTATGAACCTGTCACAATACTAGAATGACTTTAAATATTATGTGCATCAATTTTTTTCCCTTGATGAAGTCATATTGCTAGAATGTCTGTCAATGTTGTGTAGCATTCGTTTATTTTATTTATTTTTTTTTCTATGAAAATCGTACATTATTAGAATGCTTGTAAATGTTATGTGACACCCAATGTTTTTCGTATGAACAATGAACATTCTGTAATGTGGCACTTTTTTTGTTTGTTTGTTTAAGAAGCCGCAGACTAGAGTGGTAGTAAATGTTATGTAGCACCCAACATATTTTTTTTTTATTTATTATATGAACAAACCACATTTCTATAATTGCTGTAAATGTTATGTGGCACTTTACTTTCTTTTTGTATGAACAAGTTACATTACTCTAGAATGCTTTATAATGTTATGTGGCATCTTTTTTTTTTTATTTTAATCAAGCCGCATAACTAGAATGGCTGTCAATGTTATGCGACACAATTTTTTTTATTTTTACTATGAACAAGTCACATTACTAGAATTGCTGTAAGTGTTGTTGTACTAACGTTTATTGCAGCAGAGGAGCTGTAACTAGTACGTTACGTAACTAGTACGTTTCGAGTTACGGTATTGTCAATAAGGTTTCCTATCTTCCATATGAAAAAATGTTGGTAAGATTTAAACTTGGAATGTACAGTAATAAAGACCCGCTTACCATCTCTTAGAACATCTGATTCTAGTTAAAAGGAAAATAAATGAATAATTATTTAACAAGAGGATCGTTCAGTTAATTAAAGTTTTGAAACTTTTGGAAATAAATAATAGCAAGCGTAATAAACTGAAATAAAAAAAGGAACTAGGTATTCATAAATTAAAGGAACAAAGATAAAGAATGGTTTAAAAGTAATTAGAAATAGAATCATTATTTATTTATGTAGATACAGTTCAAAATACTTTTACTATATAACTCTTTTATTTTGTTTGGATTAATTTTTATTCATGCATAATAAATACTAATTACATATAGCAGCAATGACAGTGACAATTAAATCAAAGAAGAGTCAGCGACTGTTAAGTAAACTGTAACATAATGACAGGTAATTATAATAAATGATTAACTTCTTTTTTAAATTTCTTTAAAGCTACACTGCCATGTAGATTTTTTCATCATCACCTGAAACGAAGATGGAATGAAGCAAATTCAGATGGTCCTCGCTTAACAATGGTCTCGTTTAGTGACGACTCGGAGTTACGACAGCCTCATAAAAGTAAAAAATCAAACAGGTAAATTATTAGGATATTAGTCCTTTGGAATCTCAGCTGTATGATTTTAATTACGATGATATTGGAATTTTGGCCATAAGAGACCAATTATGGAATTGTCAGAATTATTAAAACAAGGGTTTCAGTTTTTGTAGGAGGTTCTTCATTACATCATGGAACTTGGGTAAAAAATAGTTAAGATTTTTTTTTATCTTGCAAATTGATAAAAAATATGGTTTTAAAACCATCATTTTTATTCCCATTTCAATGCCCAATCACGGTAATAACAACTTTGAAAAATAACAATCTTTGTACAATAGAAAAAGCTTCATTTGTATCAGTTTGGAATTTTCTAGAATGCTTTTTATACGGTTGAGTTGTTGAAACGTACGTCTATTTAATTTAAATAGCTAGCTATTGATAAGTGTCTTTACTACAAGAGTGACATTCCAGGGATGAATCTGACCTTGATATAATCCGGCAAAAATGTGGCAACACTGGGCAAAGTCTGGGTGTGACAGCGTAATCTTATCATTAGTAGTGACAATATTCAGTAAAAAAAAAAAAAAGGGGGGGGTCTACTGATTATCTTGTGCTGACAAGTAATCTTATGTAACGCCTCAATTATTCATTCAATTAATGGTGATACTAATTATGTACTACATTATTAGTGGAAAATCCACTTCAAGCTCTAATGGTAAAACCTATATCTCTCGATTAGCTATATCAACTAATGAGGGAAAGACTTAACATGGCTATGTAGTACTTAAAAATAACTAAATAAGGAATGCCAAATGTATATATACTAGCAGACGTCTCCGTCTTAGGCGGATATTCTAGAAAAATCAGAGATGATACATGATATTCTAAAATATTATTTTAACAGAAAATATCATTAGTACGGTCCATAACTGTCATTAGATCTGCAGTTTCTTTTTACGTTTTGCAACTTTATGTTCTCACCTTAAATTTGATTTTATTCTTGACGTACTTCTTATTTAGAACGCGAGTAGTTATTTGTCATCGTAATACAAATTATGATAAACCCAAACGAACTTAAAGTCAATTAAAAAACACCTCTTTGCTACAGTATCAGGCACCTAAAAATACCTGTATGCCTATACAGTCTTGGTCTGTATATTGCTTAGAACCGACTTATTTCAAGTTATCTTGACGTTTTGTACATTAAAGAAAACGAATCTATCTATCTTCAGAAAAATTTCTGTTTGGTATTTTTATTTTAAAAATAGACGGGTATTTTTAGATGCCTGATACTGTAACTAGTATTGTTAATTGATATACCTCTGTAGCTAGCCAAAAGTGCATACTTGCTTCTATGTTGAATTAACAATCCATTGGAACTTTGATGTTGAAACGATGGATAATGATCAAAGTGGAAATACAATGATATTTCAACATTGATTACCTTAATACATTGTTTCCTATTTTCTATTAGTAGTAATTGTTATTTTTAATGAATTTGTAAAAAATAATCTCTTTCCTAGAAACATTTTCAATTATTTTGATCGCTCATCTGAATTGGTATTTTTCATCGTAGTATAGATTTGTAATAACACAAATTGTTGAGGCGCATTCATGGATTAAAGAAAATTCTGGGCGCACATTCCATTTCAATATGGAAAAAATAGCAATGAAACTTAAGTAGTGTTAAATTAGTGCCAGTTCATTGCTCATGAGAAGAGGATATAGTTGCTTTTGTGTAGTACCTAAATTTCATACTTATTAATAATATAATTGTAGGTTTTTATAATAAAATTGTCTTATATTATTTTTCTTCTAATATTTGTTTGGGGTTTGCTTAGATTGCTAGAGGATTTGGATGGTCTTTTTTATGAAAATAATAGCATTTATAATGGTGATATTAGTAGTTAATAACAAGAAGAACAGGAAAATAGTACAGACATATCCTGAATCAATACTTTTATTTTTTGACTGATATATTTTGCACTCTCGATGCTAATGAGAAACATGTGCTTGATGAGACCCGGATATTTTTTTTATTATATCTTACATGTGATAAACGCTCTTTCAACTCTTCATCAAAACATTTCATACTTTATCTACTTTTACATTTAATGCTATTTAACTTAGAAAAATCATGTTCACAGAGATAAGATATAGAAAATTATAATATGACTATCAATGCTTGCCTCGCGGTACTTTAAAATGTCAACTCACGAAGACTTTCCTCTGATATGGAAACCATTAAGCGCAGGAAAAAATTATGAAATTTACTCAGATTTTTTAAATTTTCAAATATAATCTTCTTTTTCCTTAAGGGCGAATCTGAGTGTTTCCCTTGGCGCATCTGAGTGTCTCCCGTAGCACATCTGAGTATCTCTCTTGGCGCATCTGAGTGTCTCCCGTAGCACATCTGAGTATCTCTCTTGGCGCATCTGAGTGTCCCCGTAGCACATCTGAGTATCTCTCTTGGCGCATCTGAGTGTCTCCCGTAGCACATCTGAGTATCTCTCTTGGCGCATCTGAGTGTCTCCCGTAGCACATCTGAGTATCTCTCTTGGCGCATCTGATTGTCTCCCTTGGGACATCTGAGTGTCTCCCTTGACGGTTCTGAGTGTCTCCCTTAGCCCATCCGAGTGTCTCCCTTGGCTCATCTGAGTGTCTCCCTTGGCTTATCTTACTGTATCACATTTTCAAACTTATTTATAAAATTTTAACTTATAAACTTATTTATAATTTACAAATCGAGTTGGATGGAATAAAAAAGGCCAATACACTCTGATTTATTCACGCGGGAGGTGAACAAGTCTGAGTTAGCCGTCACTTTCAGAGGACATTAAGCCGTCTTTCCACTCGCCTGTATTATGTCAGGCACTCGTTAAAGATATTCTTAATAAACTTAAGGAAAAATATAGTGCTTCCAATGTAGAATGTCCATTGTGGGATATCACAAAGTACCAATCTTTGACCTTCCTGTGTTCTTTCGTAGGACGGCCACTGCAAAGTAACCTAATTGCATAGTATGTCCATCCCGACAGTCTAGAATAGTCGGAAATTGATAACAGATGGCTGCACTGTAAATTACAGATCATTCGAGAATAAGTATAAAAATTGATATTCAAACAACTAAAGTATAATAAAGAGAGATAAATATTCAAAATAAAAATATAAACAAACTTATGCTACATATTTGCTTAATTAATAAAATATGATCAGACCTGTGATTTACAAATAAAACATATTTATTGTATGTTTTTTTAAATTAGTTTAATTTTAATAATGAATTTAACTTGTACATTTAAAGCAATAGTTTCGTATTTAGTGTGTTCAATAATTATTTAATTCAATGTTGGTACCATACACAGTGGTTGGCAGTTTAACTCAAACAGCTGATAGTGACGATAATTTTGTTATTTTAACATTCATTTTTAGCCTTGGAAAGTTTCTGTTGGGCCGGACCGAGGCTCTTATCTAAAGAAAATGTCACATTTCCTGCGAGCTATACAGCCTAAGGTAACTTATCATATTAATAATGTATTCTTAAACTATATTTAATAATATATTTCGTTCATAGTTCTTTACTGGTTAGGTCGTATAATTTTTAATCCAACCTTTTTCTCTTTCTTCCAATGAAAGCTTTTATTGAATGCTAAATATGTGCTTTGGATATATTTGCTATAGGGATATTTAAAAAAATAATATATTTTTTTTAATTCCGTCATAAAGACCGAAAGTTATAACCTGTATCAGTTCAAAAAATTGAAGATTTTACGTTATTAAGAAAATAAATTTTTCATAACTGAATTAGAATAGTTAACTTTTTAAATCTAAATGAAATTTGATGGATTTTAATTGTATTTTTCATACAAACAAAAATTTGAATGTAAATTTAAGGTTAAGACTACCGGTTTATTATATCATGAAGTATTTTTTAAGTAATTTTGTATAACTTTATTTGCTCATTAAAGTTGAACTAAATTAATTTTGATGTTTAGTTTAATTTTAATGGCAATATGCCAAGTGTGATAAAAATAATATCTTCTGATTGATCCATTAGTTTCGATTTATTTCCGTTTTTAGAGTACAAATCGATTTTAACTTGATAAGTTGAGGTTCCCAAACCCGGTTTTCATTTCAATTACAATATTAGGATCATTATTAACCATGAACTATTGTAGTCCGGGTTATTCGCTTTTGAAATAGAGTCTATTTCTAGCATACCTGTGAACATAATAAATACCTTTATCAAGTAAAGATATTAATTTTCTCTGGCATTTATTTACTGTTTTATTAATTCCTATTAATTTCTTATAGGGGCCATGTATCGTGGGAATTCAAGTAAGATGTTTCCACGTTTCGCCGGTGGCTTCAACAGTTGCAATGAGCAAATTCGATACCACTTCCTTACCATACGAAAAGTTAACAAAAAATTTAGCTATTATAAAGAAAAGGTTAGTATTTTTCTTTAGATCTTTTAGTGTTTAAAATATACATATATTTTTGTTAGCTCTATTAGTTCATTGAAAGAAACTTTATAGAATGTTTATAGAAATGAATTTTTTTTTATATTTATAATTACAATATGTATGAACCGTAACAAAGAATATATTATGTCTTAACATGTATGTACACATCGAAAGCCGGTTTTCTAGAAACTATGTATATATGATTTGCCGTCTTTTTTGTAACTTTCGTTTTATTAAAATGAACCCAGATTTATTAAAAAGATATATATGTAGCAGTATTTTTTTCAGCGAGGCAAAATTTTTGCATGGCCAGGCTAGTGTGAAAAACAATTTTTTTCTCAAAACCTAGAATTTTAGAGATTTTTGTAATCGTTATGAACTTTAATCTTATATCTTTACCTCTACAATTAATTATTTTTGGGGTTTATTATTACTAGTGATATATCGAAACCAAATTTTACTGCCCTATCTTTGTATACTAAATTATTGTGTGAATAGTAAGAAATCAGAAAAATGACTTAAGATATCTCAACCAACAAAGACCGCTTGTTTTGAAAGATTTTAGTCAGTTTTCTGATTTTCTCTCTGTGGCTTAGACGTTGATTTTTATTTCGCGTGTAAAATTGTTATTGAAATCTTGTTTAGTCTGCTGTAAATACAATTGTAAATAATGCAATACAGTAATTTTAAATACAATATATTGTTGTACTAAATAATATATGGAGTGACGTAGAATACATGTGGTTACAGGTTGAACAGACCTCTTACCCTGTCTGAGAAGATCCTCTATTCCCATTTAGATGAACCTGATTCACAAGAACTGACGAGAGGTAATATTTGATTACTGCTATACGATATGATGAATTAGTTAAGCACAAGTAGTGTATAGGTTGGCGTTTGTAAAACATTATTAGCACTTTACAATTCACACTATTAGAAAAACTTTCATTAAATATGTCTGCAGTGTAGCTTACCCTGGATATGCACACTGTAGAGTAGGTATCAGATGAAATCTTTCATATTTAACGGCATTAATGCAAAGAAAAAATATAACCATTGCTGTATAACTATAATTAGTTACAGTTTCTTGTTAATTTTATTTCATTTGAGGCTAATAGTATACGATATTTTTTGTTATTAATACAACCGGATTATCCTGCTGTGTGAGATGTACAATTAATTGCGCTTCGGAAGGAATGTAAAACCGTCGGCCTCGAGCCAGTACGATGTAAGTTTCTCTTCAATAACTTTGTGTATGGCACAGTTTACGAATGAACTGTCTGAAAAATTTGCTGCTCATTAATATTAAGTCTAATGACATGGCATTAGTCATGCCTTATTACTTCTTGTCATGCTCATTTTTCTTTTCAATGTAATTTCAATTAAGTGTTGCTTTTAATATTTCATCTTATTCAAAATAATTATGGCAATTAGGAATTAATTTCTTTGTTAAAAATATTTGTATTTAACTCAAATAATTAATTAATTTCATTTTACCTAATTATAAAATTAAGAGCTTTAACATTTTACTACAATAGCAGAGCTAAAATATTTGTAACGCTGTGTGATTTTGGCGTTACTGTTAAGTTTAATTTTAGCTCTGTTTGGAAGGTTACACCTGCTGTTTTAGGATTAGCAAGGCTTTTGTCCAAACAGTCGGCCATATCTGATTTTTGACTTCTTGATTAATGTTATTGATGGTTGTTGGAGTATTTGACGTCTGACTCAATAAGTAATTAGTAATCCTTCAACACAGACGTTTAGCTGTGTTAAAATTAACCAGGAATTTAGTCTTATACGTGTGATGTATTGTAGCCCTGATCAATTCGTATAATCAAGTAATATTGTTTGATTAGTTATTCAAATCCTAAAAAATACTCTTTGACCTTCTTCACTGTCGCTTATTTTTTTCTTTACTTCATTTTCACTTGTTTTATTAGATCACTATGAGACGCTTTAATTTAATTGTATATCGAGACGAATTCGGGTTCGAAATTTATGTCATATGTCGTGTCGAAATATTCGTAGTCGGTACGTTTGTAAGTCGAACTACCTGTTTTGATATAACAAATCTTTCCTGGGCCTTTCAATCACTACCACATATGATATCCAACCAGTCCGATGCCTTTTTACGTGAGAGCTGTTTAGCCGTATCCACTCAGCAACAATACCCTAGTGACCACAGTTGGGATAACCACGCTACAGGGACTCGCCCGAGGTTGACTTATTATTACTTAAACACCCTAAAATACCTATCCTTCACTTGACCGATGCACAAATCCTTGTTTGAACTCTACTTATAGAATCTATCGCTCCACCAATCGTTTAATTTCCGCTATCTTAAAGATGAACTCTAAATAGTACTTCATATTTTCTCTTTCAAAGGAAAGCGGCACTAAAAACCGTATGATGAAAAAAGATGAGTTATGTTCTGATGATACATGTAATAACCTCTGTAACACTAGGAACTTTATAGTGTAATATTTGAAGATGAAATAGTGTGATGATGAAAAAACAGTGAAAATTTGAGAGGGTAATATTTTAACTATGGAAAAAGATATTCCTTGAATGAGAGGAGTCGTTGACATGGGTAGCTCCCGGTACTCGCAATAGGTGACCAGACGTGACACTATTTTATCAAGCCATGTTGCTGATTCGACTGCATTGACCATGTCACTTGCTTGACAGGTGTGTCTTACTTGCGCCTCAGGCCCGATAGGGTGGCCATGCAGGATGCCACAGCGCAAATGGCCATGTTGCAGTTCATTTCATCTGGTTTGGCCAAGGTAGCAGTACCATCTACCATCCATTGTGACCATCTCATCGAGGCCCAGGTATGCAGCACCTAAGTCACTCATTTCCAAGAGGAATGGGACATTTTATAACTTGTGTTGGCAGGCAGCCTTGAGAGTCAAATTATAAACCCAGTTGATAATTAGATTTGTGGCTAGCAGACTTTACGTTAAAGGGGATTTTACAGAAATTCAGAGATGATTCGTGGTATTCCAAAATAGTATTAGAAATTATAAAATATTAAAAAATATAATTATTAGTACAGTCTATAACTGTCACTAGATGTGGAGTTCCTTTTACGTTTTGCAGGTTTAGATACTCAGCTCAAATTTGATTTTATTCTAGGCATACTTCTTATTTTGTAGGTCACACGTTTTTAAAGAGAGCAAATTGTGATAAACCGAAACGAAATTAAAATCAACTAACAAGACCTACTTGTTACAGGATCTAAAAAATACCTTTGTATCTATACAGATTTTGTCTGTACATTGCTTAGAACTGACTCATATCAAGTTATCTTTACGTTTTATAAATGAATGAAAAAAATATTTATTTTAAAAATATATAGGTATTTTTTGGTGCCTGATATTGTAACAAGCAGGTATTTTTAGTTGATATAACCTGTTTAAGTAGCCAAACATAGCTTAAAAATGTATAACTTCACTTCTACGTTGAATTTTCAATCCATTCAGATCTTAGCTTTAAGTTGGAGATAAATAAATCTACTACTGTCAAAGTTTCAGCTCGCTATGACTCATAGTGGCTGAATTTATTTGTGACAAAACTTTTGGACAAACAAACAGGTAGAAATTTTTCTAAGGATGGATTTGGTTTCTGTAGTACATAAACTGTTAAGATAACTTGAAATGAGTCAGTTCTAAGCAATGCACTGACAAAACTTTCCTTTCATTTATATAGATTGTAAACCTGAACACTATGTATTTAGCTCAGTAGGGTCTTTTATTTATTACTACATGCTGCCAATATAAACGTTAAAATATCCCTACCTCTGTAACCTTATCATTAATTCTTTTTTTTTTCTTCATTGTATCATTTTGTTTGAAAGGTTGGCGGTGATAAAGACTTAGCAAGAGCTAAAAGTCAAAACAAAGAGGTCTACGATTTCCTTAAAACGGCTGGTGCTAAATATGGTGTCGGCTTTTGGCATCCTGGATCAGGGATTATCCATCAGGTGAGAGAAAAGGAGTCTGACTATAGATAGTGAATCTTAAGTCAGTGAAACTGAAGAATCTGTAGAAAAGGAGTAATGTATGATGCGTAAATGTGATTTTAGAGGCGCATCATATATGCTCCAGAGAATACACTTATTGTATGCAGAATTGCAGATGTTTACAACATTCATGATTAGAGAAGAAAAAAAAAACCAAGTCTTTCCACACAAAAGTGATTTTAACACACAACGCGTTTCGAACACTTAGTGTTCATCGTCAGGTTACTTCTACAATATAAACATTTTGAAACTGAATAAAGGAAAACAACCAAAATGGTAAACTAAATTATAAACTAAAAGGAGTTACATACCTGCCTCAGTAAGGTGATGTTGGCTAATTCGGGAGTCAACGGAGACTATTGGAAACAGGTAATATGAGAAGGGAGGAGTGCGGCAGGTATGTTTACCCCACGGTATTATAATGAACATAAACGGTACATTATGACTAATATATAATAGAGAAAACCAATCCATGAAACTGAACAGCCTCTATTATATGAATAATTTTAAAAATATAGGACAACCAGAGATCTGTCCACTTAAACATAATGAAGATTAAAGCGTATGAATTTACTGATTTCAAAGGCCTCCAAGGCCGCAATCTCATAAAATTTGTAATACAAATGGAGGATATCATTAGTTAGATCGAAATTATGTTTTCCTTTTTTTTCTTTATCCAGTTTAAAAATGTTTATACATATTTTTGTATTGTAGATGTAACTTGACAATGAACACCAAGTGTCCGAGCCGTTGTGTGTGTGTGAAGATTTAGTGTGTCTTTTCCTCTCTTATCATGAATAAATGCCACACAATAACTACTTCCATAGCTAGCATATTAATCTTTAAAATATAAGAAAGTGTAATTTCTTGGCTACTTGGAGAAATTATACTTTTTTTTAAATGTTCTAGTCGAAAATAGTTTATTAATTAATTGTGTTTAAAATTCATAATTTATTTGGAAAATGAATGATTCAAAGCCTTTTTATAGTTGAGTGGCAAATGCGTAATTCATATGGTCATTGATACTTTTTAAAACCTATTAGTGTTTTAGTCGAAAATGCAGATGTAATGCGTGAGTTGTACTTTCTAAATAATTTTTAGTGTTTAAATTGGAAATGATAGTAATGTCTTTTAGTAAAAGTTAGTGATTGACTCGGAAAAAATATAATTATGAATAAATTGAAATTAATATTTAGTGATGGGAAAAAAATGAAAAACAAATATTTTTTTAGTATTTGAGTTGAAATGTGGAATTGAAACGGTATTGATGAATTTAATTTTCTTTTATTGTTTTCAGAATGATTGATGTTGCTTATGCGGTTTGGTCGTGTAGTGTTAATTGTGTGGTTTCATCGTATTGTGTTGTGGTCTTTGTGTTTGTGTGGTGAGGTCCTGTCGTGTGATGGTATTTGTTGTTTGTGTGGTCTCTTAGTGTCGTATTGTGGTGGTTTTTGTTATTTGATTTGAGTGGTAATGTCGTATTGAGGTCTTTTTTGTTTATGTGGTGTAGGTATGTCAAATGGTGGTCCTTACTTGGGTGGTGCAGTCGTATCATGTGGTTCTGTTTGCTGTTTATGTGGTATGGTCATATGGTTTGTTGATTTGTGTGGTTCCGTTGTGTCGTAGTCTTTGTTGTTTTCGTCGTGTCATCGTATTGTTACTTGTACATACTGTATAGATGTGTAGTTTATGTCCTTCTAGACTACGAGCCCTTAGTCGCGCTAGTTAGACTAATATTTCTGCTGTACTTGAAGTCTGTCTATGATGTCTGTTCCTAGCCACATTGGTGTTTCAGATTGTCCTGGAGAACTACGCCTTTCCTGGCCTGCTCATGATTGGCACTGACTCACACACACCTAACGGTGGCGGTCTTGGCGGTCTGTGTGTCGGTGTTGGAGGAGCAGACGCTGTTGACGTCATGGCAGACATTCCTTGGGAACTCAAATGTCCAAAGGTAAGAATAGAGACTATTAGCATACTTGGAATATGCATTATTAGAGTCATCAAACTATGCCTAGTGAGTACATCTTGAAGATATACATGTTTTGTCAATCATACGACCCTCAAACAGAACACTAGATCTAATCACTAGACTTCTGACGATGAACAAGTTGATGAAGAGTAGAGCTAGTTGAGAAATGCTGTTAGAATGTTTGATGATTGTAATATATCCCTAATAGAGTGGCACTGACAGTGTTGTAATACTGGACAGGTGATTGGTGTGAAACTGACAGGCAAGATGAAGGGATGGACCTCCCCGAAGGACGTCATTCTGAAGGTGGCAGGCATTCTCACTGTCAAGGGAGGCACAGGCGCCATCATTGAGTACCATGGACCTGGAGTCGATAACATCTCCTGCACGGGTAAAACCTTTTACTTGTTAGTTTAATAAAAAAAATTGTCGTTTTTCTAAAACCATGGAATCTCTTTTCGATTTATGTCCCTCAAGCCTTTCGACCACACTACCATAAATGACTTGTTAAAGGAATGGGAACTATCTGCAACATGGGAGCGGAAATCGGAGCGACGACCTCAGTGTTCCCCTTCAACAAGAGGATGTACGACTACTTGGTGGCGACGAGGAGGAAGGAGATCGCCGACTTTGGTGAGAAGTACAAGGACCTGCTGACCCCTGACGAGAATGCCCCTTACGACAAGGCAAGTGTGCTCCCTGACTGACCTATGTGCATTTACATTAGATTATGGGGGGAATATAACCTCAGTCATGTCATTGTGGAATACAAACTCCTACAACATTTTCAGGTTAATTTAAAATAATCTAAGTTAATTTATTATTATAAACCATGCCACTCAAGGCTTTCGACCACTCTACGGGCGAAGAAATTGTACACTATAACGTTATTTGTTTTTTTCAGAACTACTGCTGTACAGACAGTAAAATAGTTTCTGTAGTTTTGATGATAATCAAATTAATAATCTCCTTTTAATCATAAAACTTAGTTTCTCTAAATTGTATCCAAGTTTAAATTAAAGTTGTCCAAGTTTAATTGAATGTTGTTCAAATTTATATTTAAAACAGTTTGTCAACTTGAAAATACATGTATACTACATTGAAATTTAAATTGATCTTGGATTATTTTACATTATCCGACAAAATGTATAATATGCTTCCTGCAATTACATATATATTTGTATTCGGCTATATATTTTAGTTATTTTTTAAGCTGAAACTAGGAAAATAATGAAGGAATGAAATGTTTAATAAAAATATAAGATGCTAATAGAAAAATGAATATGGATATATATGCAATAAAGTGTTTCCAAAAATCAACAAGGAAAAATGAAAATATGGAAGTCAAAGTAAGTAAACAAGTGTTATTACAACAGTGAAAGAAATAATTTATACAAAGTTTTTTCTAATGTAGTGCAATCAGTTATTATGTGGTATTTACTCATTGTAAATCTAATGAAATGGTCTCCACATATAAACATTTTAATGATATATTACGAACACTACGTGTTCGAAACGCGTTGTTTATATCATTAAAATTTTTATATGTGGAGACCATTTCATTAGATTTTTACCCTACAAAGTTTTTTATTAAAAATATTATTTTATATTATATTCGGTCTATTAATAAGCTTGAGTAATGTGGGTTAACCGTATTTACTTTAAATTTAACTTGAGCTATTTTAAATTATCCCACCCTTGTCAGGGATACAAACATTTACACCTGGGCCAGAGTAGCCCAGTGGCTTACGCATTCGTCTCTGGAGGGGTAGATCCCGAGTTCGATTTTCATAGTGGTCATAGATTTCCTCACGTGGGAAGTGAAAAAAATTTTAACAAGTCGTGAAGCTGTCAGTCCCGAGCCTGCACGATGTCAGGTATTCGTTAGAGTTCGCTACTCTTAATAAAGAGTTCGTTTTCTTAACGTTTGAGTTAGGCAATTTGGAACTCCCAATATTGAATGAACCGGTAATGTAACTCACCCATTACTAAAAGGTGAAAATATATGTGTGGGCATTGGAATGCAAATAAAACAAAACTTTTATCTGTCGACCACTCCTCGTCATCAAGAGAAGTGCTCTGATGGAGCGCTGTCTGGAATAGCAAGGATGCTAATCTTCAGGGCTGTCGATATATTTAGTGATATGGTGTAGTAGTAGTTTAGATTATTATTATTATTATTATTGGCTTATCGATGGTTGCTCTTTGTGTTTGCAGTTGATAGAAATCGATCTCTCGACCCTGGAGCCCCATGTCAACGGGCCCTTCACCCCGGACTTGGCTCATCCAATCTCCAAGTTAGGCTCCAATGCCAAGCAAGCTGGCTGGCCTCTCAAGATCAGCGTCAGTAAGTAATCAGTGACAATGCAGTACAAATCTCTTAACCTCTCAAGTTCATCCTCAGTAAGAAGTGATTGACATAGCATGCATGTTGCCTGGATACTTAAATTGAGTATCAGCTAATAGTTATTGACTATCCCTATCAAACTGTTTATAAACTAAAAATCAATAAGTTCTTATTGACGCTGGGGTATAAACTGGGGTGCTGCCACTTACTGTTTTCAGCAAGTAATGCACTGTCTAATTCAGCGTTTTTCAAACTTTTATTCTGTGACTCACAGCTAGAACCAAAGACAAACTTTCTTTATTACATTCATTTATTCTGCATCGACAATTTGTATGCATATTTTTCACGATATGAACATTGTTTTATTTATATTAATGAGTAAAATAATATTATTTTTAAGAAACATATTTGTATTTCCATATTTTTTCCCTTTAAATTTTTGACGTGACCTAGTGATGAGTCCGGGGCCCATAGTTAGAAAAACGCTGGTCTATTTGATATAAACTGACTGCAAAGGTAATTTTGAGTATTTCCGATGACGTATCTGACTCCAAATTCGTTATTCTGAAATATGTCCTTGACCTCAGCAATGTATTTACTGATGACTTTGGCTCCTCTAGAGTTTAGAACAGGGGTGCTCACAGATTTTCTGCATGTGAGCTACTTATGAAATGAACAAGTCATAATGATCTACCAAATGCATTCATTTAGAAATATCAATGATCAAACCACAATATGAAATTTCATATTGTGGTTTGATCATTGATTCTTATTTCACGTGTTTATGTGAAATCTTCTTATCATTTAGAAATATATTACGTATTCTTACAATGTATGACGATGTATGTAATATTCCATGGTCAAGAAAACCTTCTCGTCCCATATCATATGAATGTGATAGGTTTTTTTCTTCTTACCCGATCCACTCCCCCACTCATTTTAATACAATTTCTTAATTTGAAAATAAAAAATCTGGAGTGGCCTACACACTACTTTACTATAAGTAACTCAATGTCAAATTTCTTGAGTATATAAAACATAACGTATTATTTAAGCATAACATAAATGTCTAAATGGGATATAATTATTAGCATTGCATTCGTGAGGTAGTACAGATAGTGATTGAAGGACATATCAATTTATTAGCTTATTTTTGTACATCACAAATAATTTATTATTTGCAAATAATTTCATTAGTATAACTACAGCAGTAATAACATTTTTGAAAAACCAAAGTGAACATTTCTTGAAACGAAATATTATCCTACAAGAGAACATGGCTATTGTTCAAATAGCCAGTAGATTTCTTACATCGTTTACTTAACATCCTTCTACATTGAATATTAATGTAAAATTTTCAAATTTAAAACAGTAAAATACCCTTTTTTTCTCTGAAAAACATCTTAAACAGCGAAGAAAATGTTGTTTTAAGGTGATTTGTTAATTAAAGATGTACGATAATTACAGTTATTAATCTCTAAACGAAAGATTTATATTTTGAATTATCTTTTACATTTTTGGTTTTTAACAGAATTATTATACTGGGAATTTTATGGCTTCTTAGTATTTAATAAGATCATTTTCCTTCCCCTTTGTCAAATAACATTTATACGATTTTTTTTTTAATGAGTGTTATCATTTACCTGCACAATATTATTCCTCTTACATCTCTTATAAGTCAATAATATATTTTCATTTTTCCATTAGAAACATCAATTTTATCTCAGTGGATTCGCTCAAAAAATTTCTAAGTCAATGTAAACAATGTAAAAAAAAATACAAAAAATTCGACAAGTATAGCAGGTGATCTCTTAGTCTAGGATAAACAAAGAGTTTTTATATCGTTATTGCTCTTTTCCGTAATTGAAACTTCATGATTTTTTTTTATGAATTGTTAATTTTTTGTTCCATTTTTGGTCAAATTTTCATAATTTTTTAACGAGCCGTTTAGCGTCAAAAAAACATTTTCTGAAAACACAAATCGCACTCTAACGCCCCTTTAGCGAATGTAATTTTAGAAAAAAATATCTCAACTCATTCTCCATATAATGTTCTATTTATAGGCATAGTTTCATTCTTGTCCGTCAAACAGTATGGCTTGTATCGCTCTCACAAGGTTTGAGATTGATTTATAAGTCAAAATTTTTACATTTTATTGAAAAAAAAATATTTCCTGTTGATATAAAATTTTGAATATATTTTTCGTTTGTTGCATTTAAAACCTCAAAGATAATGTCAAAATTTCAAAACTCTAGGGTTATCAGTTTAGGAGAAATAAATGTTTAAAAAAAAACGGTTTTTGGCAAAAAAAGTGACTTTCCCATCATGCATAATTCTTCCCAAACAATAGGGATCTTCGTCTTTATGAGGCCCATTTTTGTGTAAAATATCAACTTGATCCATCAAAGATTCTGGACCGTAGCGTGGTAACAAGCAATGCTAACACACGCACACACCCACCCACCCACACACACACAGACATCATCGTAAAAACGTCATAAAACGACTTCTGGGACCTCAAAACATGTAATTCCGTCAAAATATCGAGATCGAATTTTTTCACGATCACTATACTTTACTTATAGTAAAGTAAAAATAAACGTAAAGAGTAACAGGCAACTGAATGTAATTAGCTCGTATGCTGAAAATGTGTGAGCACTCCCGGCGTAGAGTATATGTGGTTGAGACAGGAAAACTTTGATTTATAATCAATATGTAGTGTTTCTAGTCAAAATGTGGCTAAAATATATTTGTAATGATATTATATTATTATGTAAATAAATAATGACTATCTTAGCTTTACTGCACTTAGAGTCACTTCTGTCAATGCCCAGTGACCTGAGTATCGAAAAATCGACTGGCGGCTCTATATGTAAATCAAAGACGAGATGAATTAGAGGCAGATGTTAACTTTCTTAATGTCTTGCGATCTACCAATAATAGCTAAGTGATCTACTGGTAGATCGCGATCGACGTATTGAGCACCCCTGGTTTAGAGTATTTTTTTAGGTTCTTTTTCAGGTTTTTAGAGTATTCCTGACTGCTGCTCCGACTATAAAGATCTTATTGTATGATATAACTTTGATTCGGACTCCTCTAGCAATGAATTTCGTGATGATTTTAGTTCCTTTAAAAGTTTAAGTATTCGTGACGACGGCTCCGACTATATAGCTGACATTCTTGAATGACACGACTCCGGATCCTTTAGGAACAGATTGACTTGAGATAGATTCCGACTTCGACTTAACATCTTGCAGCCAAACCTTTTTGTTTGTTATATTAAGATGTGATGTCTTAAATGAGTGCTCTAATATTAAGTGTGGTATGTCTGATTTGCTTTTGACGCTCTTACATATAACAGTGTCATGACACATGAACCGTCTTCGTTACAGGTTTGATTGGATCCTGCACCAACTCCAGCTACGAGGATATGTCCCGCTGTGCTTCCATTGCCAAGGAGGCCTTAAGTCACGGAATCAAGTCAGCCACTCCTTTCAACGTGACCCCCGGCTCGGAGCAAGTTAGAGCCACCATCGAGAGGGACGGAATTGTACGTAACTGCTCCTGATCTTTGTGCAAAATGAATGTTTTTCTCTAATAAAATCGGCTTTCATAGGTGTAGCAAGATACTAAAAGTTAAAGTGTAATCGCATACACCATTATGAGATTCTAAAGTAATATAAATTAATATACAAGACGGTAAGAATACGTGCATCACTGAATGCCAAAATTTGATCAAATAGTAAACGCCTATTCACACTTTTACATGTTATGGGTTTGAGAGCTTAGATGATGTCAGAGAGATAATTTTTTTTGAATAAAATTATTGGCTTTATACCCATTTGTTTTTAAAATATTTTTAACGTGAATATTGTACATATTTGGACTTGATGTTGAAAGTCTTTGATGTAGAACTCTTAAAGATTTAATTAACGATACTGATTGTAGTGTAAACACTGGAGTAACAGTCCCTGAAGTGTTGTCAAAAATGCGAATTGTTGTTAAAGTCAAGCTCTTGAGATCATTATATAGTTTACAAATGAAACTTACATGGCAAAGTAGCTTACTTTGGCTAGTTCCAAAATATTTATGTTCTTTGTTGTTTTCTGTAAAATCCTATGATTAATAACAAACAAGGAAAGGGATGCTGTAACTTTTGTCATGTTAGATATATTGTGATACAGTGACTTTGAGTAACTAATGTTCAGGCGGAGACTCTGCGAGAGTTTGGTGGCACTGTCTTGGCAAATGCCTGCGGTCCTTGCATTGGCCAATGGGACCGTAAGGACGTCAAGAAAGGAGAGAAGAACACCATAGTGAACTCCTACAACAGGAACTTCACCGGCAGGAACGACGCCAACCCGGCCACACACGCCTTTGTCACCTCCCCAGAGCTGGTGACCGCTTTGGCCATCAAGGGCTCCCTCGATTTTGACCCTACAAAGGACACTCTCAAGGGCAAAGATGGTAAGAACAGTCACTGCAGCCAACAACTCTCATGCTGTCACTTTGTTCGTATAGGCATTGGAATATACCTCTTGCACGTCAAAATCAACTGTGTAAATGCATTTACTAGTTTAGAAGTTTAGTAATATAGCATCTAATCTAAATGTAGCAGATAATTAGGAACAGCGATTGAAAACATGCGCTAGAAACATAGGTTAAACTTTCGGACAAAAGGTTTTCATTAGAACGATAGAAAGAAAATAACGAGACTAAAAGGAGAATATATTGAGAAATGACATCAATGAAGTTGATAGTGGAGGTTGATGGTTGTTTCACCTCTCTCTCTCTCTCCCTATATATATAAAATCCAAACCGCAAAGAAAAAGAAAACAAATAAATGCTCTGATGCCTTTCAATTTATGTCAACAGAGAGCAAACAGAGTAAAAACTAAGAATATAACATAAAAGTGATTTTACATTTAAAAGTCACTTTTATGTTTCATTCTTAGTTTTTACTTTGTTTGCTCTCTGATGGCATAAATTGAAAGCCCTCAGAGCATTTATTTCTATTGTTTTCCTTTTTCCTTGTGGTTTAAACTTTATATATATATATAAATATATATATATATATATATAACAGATTCAATAATATATCGACCGTTTGATAGAATAGGTGTGTTCTCTAATCGGGGTTCGGTCAATTTTCCAGGATAAAAAATCAAACTCTCGTTGCCAACGTTTCGGTTTTATTTAAAACCTTTTTCATAGGCCTACAAACAAAGGATAATAAGAAATCACATATCAACATCAAACATATACACAATATGAAAATGGATTGTTACAACTCATGAATATTACAAGCAGAAATATTTCAGAGATACATAAAACAATATTACTTACAGAAGTAAGAATTTTTTAACTAAGAAAATGAAATTTACATTATTTAAAGGAACAACAATGTTAGCCGGACAAAACCTTCGACTAGACTAATAAGATAACATTACAAATAACCTCAACACTGTTCACTCAAGGGAACTAAATAAATCAAATTTCACTAAACCTCAGCACAACACTCCAGAATAAATATTACTTAAATTAGTAATATCACTTCTATGATTAATCGAACTTAGATCCTTTTTAATATATAACATCTCAAGTGTCTTCCTTCTTTGCTCATCTTTTTCTTTTTCTATTATAGTTGTATCTTCAAAATCGAACGTGTGACCTCCGTTTATTGCATGCCCAGCTAAGGCTGTTGCGTTACTTTTATTTGTTCTTATGGAATAATTATGTTGGTACAACCTTTCTTTGAGAAAACGACTAGTTTCACCATAGTAACACTTGTCACAGTCTTTACATTTGATGGCATAAATGAGGTTACTTTGTAACTCCTTCGGTATTTTTTCTTTCAAATTTGAAAATAAAGATTTATTTTTTCTTTTATTATAAAATGCCAGTGTAACTTCAGGTACGTTTCGTTTGAACACTTTTCTAATTGATTGTGATAAGCCCTCAACATAAGGAAATTTGAAATACTTCCTATTTATAACTTCCAGTTCAGCATGATCTTCATTTGAATGTGCTGGTTGCTGTCTTAAATATCTTAACCAATATCGTTCAACTAAGTTCTTCGGATAACAATTTTTCTGTAACAATAATTTCACCCTTTTCTTATTTTCATTTAAAAAACATGGACTACTTATTTCAATAACTTTTTTAACCAAATTTTGGACGCAATTTAATTTTTGGTTTATAGCATGAGAAGAATGGTAGTTCAGGATTCTTGCAGCACTGGTAGGTTTTTTAAACCAATCCGTTAAGATATTGCCATTTTCACCTCTTATAACTTTCACATCTAAGAATGGCAGATTTCCATCTTTCTCTACTTCACAAGTGAATTGTAGACGATTATGAAAAGAATTAAATATATTTAATACATTCTCTTCTTCTCCCTTTTCAATAATTAAAAACAAATCGTCCACATATAATTTAATAAATTTCACCTTCGTACCTAATTTATTGATACTGTTTTCCAATAGTTCAATCATAACTATATTTGCGAGAACTGGTGAAATTGGTGATCCATTGGTAATCCATATTTTTGTTTATAAATAGTACCATCAAAGGTGAAATACCTTGCTTCACATATAAGGTCCAGTATAGAAAGGAAAACCTTTTTCGACATTCCAACCTGTGAACTAATCTTATTCCACTGTTTATTTACTAAATCAAATGCTAGATCTAAAGGTATATTAATAAATTAATAATAAACAACGACTGAACATCTAGTGAAATCATAATTACGTCATCACTTAGTATTTGATTTGAAAGGGCTTGTTTGAATTCTAATGAATTTTTTACATTCAATTCATTCTTGTTAGTAATGTAACTAAGATATTTCTCTATATATTTAGAGAGTTCATAAGTTGGACTTCCAATGAACGACACGATAGGACGGAGAGGAAAACCTGGCTTGTGTAGCTTCACTAAACCATTGAACATATATATATATATATATATATATATATATATATATATATATATATATATATTCATATAAACAAAGAAACATAGAGAAATCAGAAGAACACACTTACAGTCTCTAATTTTCGGTTTGAACCGTCTTCAGGAGAGATAAGAGAGGGAAACCAAGCGCACTGGATCAGAGACGGTTGGAGACCGGTTGGGTCTCCAACCGTCTCTGATCCAGTGCGCTTGGTTTCCCTCTCTTATCTCTCCTGAAGACGGTTCAAACCGAAAATTAGAGACTGTAAGTGTGTTCTTCTGATTTCTCTATGTTTCTTTGTTTATATTGAACTATATTTGTCCGTTTTGGATCGTATTTCCAACGAAAAAAAGTGTATATATATATATATATCAATGATCAAACCACAATAAGAAATGGGAAAACAAGACTAAGATCTTTCAACCGTAACAAGCGGTCTTCGTCAGAGTCAAAAACCCAACAGTCAGTTGGGTTTTTGACTCTGACGAAGACCGCTTGTTACGGTTGAAAGATCTTAGTCTTGTTTTCCCATTTCTTATTGTGGTTTGATCATTGATTGTTGTTTCACGTGTTTATGTGAAATTTTTTTTATATATATATATATGTGTGTGTGTGAGTGTGAGACATAACTTGTTACTGTTTACTAGCCGAGCAGAACTCATCTTCTTCTTTTTATTCTGATGACGATGAGGTCGAAATATTGAAGTGAGTTGTGTCTTGTTTCTTCTCTTTAAATTTTTTAAATATATCAATGTTCAAACCACAATAAGAAATGGGAAAAAAAGACTAGCATCTTTCAACGGCAGTAAGCGGAATTCGTTAGAGTCAAAACAGAGTGTTTTTTTCTTTCTAATTTCTTAGTGTGGTTTGGAGGTTGATTTCTATTTGACGTCTTTATTGTGAAATCTATTTTTAGATGTATATGTATATAGTTTTGAAATGCGAGTGAATTGTTTCGTCGTGATCAAATATTTTTTACTACAGAAAACATAGTAGTTCTTAAATATTTGCAGTTAGTTACAAATCGACTATAAATATTTACATAAGAGGATGTGGACATGTATGATTACTGCTTTAATAAGTATGAATATTCAACGTGTGAATATGAATGACGTTTGTTAGATTCTTTTTTATGTAAACTTGTTTATTTTATGATAATTTATTACAAATAAATATGAATTGTAATGTAACTGAATATATGTTTTTTTTCTAAGACCTAGAGGTTTGGTTTGAAAGTTGGCTTTATTTTGAAGGCAAAGAGTTCAAGCTGAGCGACCCAATGGGCTTTGAGCTGCCTGCCAAGGGTTTCGACCCCGGTGAGGACACCTACCAACCCCCTCCCGCCGACGGCTCCGGAGTCAACGTCATCGTCGACCCCAAGTCGCAGCGACTCCAGCTCCTGGAGCCCTTTGACAAGTGGGACGGCAAAGACTATGTCGACCTCTCTATCCTTATCAAGGTTAGTTCTGCCTATTTGTCTTGTAAAGTTGATTATCCATGGATATAATGGTAAATACGTACATGCTGTTAGTACCACAGAGATTAGGTAAGTTACATTGAGACATTGATATACCACGCACCAACAGGGCCAGGTTAGCCCAGTGGCAATATGTTCGCCTCTGGATTGGTAGATTCGGGGTTCAATACCCGCTCTGGTCCTAAATTTATTCATGCGGGCGGTGAATAAATATTAACTCGAATTCTCCGACTCCGACTCCTTTGTCGTTGATAATAACTGGATATTTATATATATATCATTTTCGTGTTTATGTTACCTACCAACTCAAAATATCATTTTATCAATGTCAAGTGAATCATCAGGTTAATTTTAATAATATAAACACCTTTATAGCCATAGCAATGCCTTTTTGATTTCTTTTTATCAACTTTATACTTTACTTACAAGTATAGGCAGGTCTATGAGATGTTAAGGAGTTTGTAGGTAATAGTTATAATAAAAATTTATAAGAGTTAAAGGTACTGGACATATAAATAGGGATCGTTTTGACATGGAAGGTTAAAGGTAACAGAAAAGAAATAGATAGGGCGATCCTGTGCCAATGAAGGGGCTACAACATACGGGTAGACCCTATGGTAAACAATGGGATCACTTTATGGAAAGCGGCCACTTTATCTAGAAACGTCAGGTTACTGATGTAGAAAACATCGTTCTAGATTAGTTGCTCTTTGCTCCTGTAGAAGATGCTTAAGACTCAGTTCTTACTTAAAACTTGGCTAATGAGGTTTCTAAAGTAAGTAGTTGCCATACATGAGTATGCCGAACTAGTCGGGTTCTTCGTAGTTCGGTTCGGGTATCGAGGCAGTGATCACCAACTTAGGAGTCTTTTTTCCCCTAGCCTATTTAGTTGGTAAATATAATTGTTTTGAGAAGGGAAGGGTTCGTATTCTAAGGTGTCTCTTGTTAAATTAATATGAAACTGTATATTTTTTCTCTCAACCTATGTGATGCTAATTGTATTATTTTAGGACATATTCAAAAAATATTTAATTGAAGAAAATTACTTTCTAAGTTAAAAGAGATATTGTGAAAAATATTTTTTGAACTCCTTCCTAATATTCTGGAAAAACATATAACCTCTTACTTGGTAATCTTCATAGTGACGAAGTTCGGTACTTGCAGAGCTAACTGCCCTAAACTGGTACTTTGTTGAATAAGTGAACAAGTTCCGAAATGGCTCGCGTTTCCCGTGAGCAATATAAGTTACCAAGTAGGAAACTAATTAATAATATAATAAAAGGATAATAGTATATTAACTCGCAAAATGATGTAGTTGTAGATTGCTTTTAAAAAAGTGTGTTTTGTTCCCAGGTTAAAGGCAAGTGCACAACTGACCACATTTCTGCCGCCGGCCCTTGGCTCAAGTACAGAGGCCACTTAGACAACATTTCCAACAACCTCTTCCTTACGTAAGAAACTTTGTCTTTTAATTGTTTACAGTAACTGTTCTTTTATTTAGGGTTTTGAGCATCATCAGGTGTGGACAGATAGCAGATTAATAGTTTTCGATATTTACTGTTGATGATCTTTTTATTCTTGGAAAACGTCTAACTAGGAATGTTCATTATTTTTAACAGAATAGTAAACCATGTAGTAGCCCAGTAGCTTGCTTGCTCGTTTGTGGACTTGGCGATCCGGGATTCGATGCCTACTATGACTCGTTTTTTTTTCATGCAGGAGATGAAAAAAATTGGAGCACGTCGTCCCTCGGAGAACGTTAAGCCGTCGTTCTCTTAGGCTGTACCATGTAAGATACCCGTTAAGGACCCCCACCCTAAATACACTTGAGTTAGGCAAAATTTAGGACTAGTATAAGTAGAATAGTGTAACAAAGGGCCATCTTTGACCTATATGTGTTCTCTCGTGGACGACCTCTGCAACGAAGCTAATCAAAGTTTAAAAAGAAGAGTTTTTCGTTGTAAGAATATCTGATGTAGTGAACGGACATTATCAATCAAGTATTCTAGTATCCTTTCCTAATAATGCCTAAATTTTTCCTAATTGAAATGTATTTACAGTAGGGATCTTTAACGAGTACCTGATATCGTACAGGCTCGGGATGGATGGCTTAACAGGTTTTTTCCACTCATTTATGTATGAAGAATCGTAATACTAACTATGCCCAAAATTTATAATTTACCCTATGTACTCTAAAAAATAATTTATTATTGTTTTATAGTCATTCCCAAATGAAACTCAAATATGTTGCAATATAAGTAACTAGCTAAACCTAATTGATAACTCATCAGATGACATAGATAATGACTATAAATGATAAAAAAATACAGAAATTGGTCAGTTTTCAACATTCTTGAGATATTTTTTTCGAATTTGTTTCATTTGTTCGAAAAATGAAAAAATGATGATAATTTTGATTATTGTGAATTTAGAGTACTAAGTTCAAAAATGGAATCCTCTAGCGAAACCCAGTTACTTAGTCAAATCATTTTAGATCCATTTACTAAGCTGTTTCTTAGTAAATGTTAAGAAAGATAGTCATTCTGGTTTAGTTGTTGATGTGTATATTTGTGCAAAAATACTTTTTCCATGATGTGTTAAATATGTTACTTACGCTATTCTTGAAGTAAATACATTTCGGTGACATTGTTGCAGAGCAACGAATGCTGAGAATGATGAAATGAACAAGATCAAGAACCGATTGACAGGAGAATGGGGTGGAGTCTCAGATGTGGCGAGGGCCTACAAGAAGGCTGGCGTTCGCTGGGTGGCAGTGGGCGACGAGAACTACGGCGAAGGCAGCTCTAGGGAGCACGCTGCGCTTGAGCCTCGGTGAGCAGTAGTGGTACATAATGTTTGTAGTGGTGAGCAGTATATATGAGTAAGGCGGCAGAGTAACTGATAATGGGAGCAGTAATCGCGAATAAGGTTAGCATCTGTGAAACATTGTGAATGTATATATGAGATGAGTGAATGTATATATGAGAAATAGTGACAAAAATATATAGTCAGATATCCGCCCCTGCACCTCTCAAAGTTATATTAGAATTAATAATGGTAATGTACGTTAATTTGGAAATATAATGCTACACAGACATTAAATATGATAGAAACATTATTAAATTTCATAAATGTACATGTTTGACGATTACTTTTGTTTTAAAATTACACATTTATAAATATTCTAGACGTAAGTTACAGAAAGGGCATGTTATAGAGTTGATGCTCATTTTAAACTAATTAATACTATATGCACTTGCATATATAGAGATTTCTTTCTTATTGTTGATTTTTCTAAATATTTAGTTTTGTTTTAAAATTATTCGTTTAACAAATCTCCAGAAATATCATTCAGTTAACACTAAATAATATCTTCCAGAAGTGTTATAAATCCTGCATAAGTGATAAATAAATCGTTTTTAAATCACTTAAAACAAGGAAGGTTTTGTTAGAACCTGTGAACTTCCGTAATATTGGGTATTCCTGAGAGGTCATGGAGGACGCTGTTAAAATAATGATGAATTTGACGTCAAGCTGTAGTCATTAGCATGGTAGTGCTTAATTGAACAGTAAGCTTTTTACAAAAGAGTTATTTTGATGAAAAAGATAATGTTGAAGTTAGTTTCACGGAGGAAGAAGTTTTAGATATACTGAACTTGAAGCTTTGTAGTAGGACATACAGTAATAATACTGTGTCTCCTTCTTTCCCATTGTAATTTGTTAAAAAGTTTCGTTTACGTGCGTAGGTACTGTAGTGGTTCTTTTTTCTAACTCTTTCTATATTAACTGACATTGTTATTTTAAATTTATTTATGTTTTGTGAATTTGACTGTTTTTCTGCTAAAAATGGTTCAGAAATTTTCGAAAAGACCAACGAAAGACAAACCCGCGAGTATGCAAGAGTTTAGTGTACTGGAAAAACTATTATGCAGGGCAGAGGGAGTCACAAAGTATGGTCTCGCGGTGAGCTATTTTGACACCATGCTGGTGTGATTGATATTGTTTAAAGTGAGACAATAACCACTGCACGCCTTCTTAACAAGGTAAATCCCAAAGGCAAAACTAAGTTACTTTACCTTCCTGCACAATATACCTATACAATGTACAATGTTCCCTACCAAGGAACTATAGAATATTGATAACTACAGAAGTCTTTGCTATAGTGGTGTCCACTGCTGGTCATGTCCACCTTGCAGGATAATATTTGTTATGCGTGGTTGTCTATGATTATCTGTTTGGAAAGTTAAAAGTCTGCTCTACTTTAATGCAGAGATAATAGAGCGATTAATTAACAATTAACTATTTATTTATAACTTAACTACAACTATAAACTATAACTATTAACTATATATTTATTAACTATATATTAACAATTAACTATTAACAATAGTTACAAATAGGACCTCTTTATGCCATGGTGGTATTGTATTTATGGTTCAGTTTAATTTTATTTCTTATATATTTGTTACTGTAGAATGTTTTTGTTACCTTCCCTTCTGTTGCATTCAGCCACATAGTGTTCCATTTGTACCTGTTTTTAATGTTTCCTGTCTTTTAGTATATGTCAAGGGTACTTCAATACTGTTGCTATTGTTTCATCATTTTTTCGCCAATTCATCCCCTCTTTCATAAACCAGCATATGCTCTTCCCATAAGGTTTAAATTTCTCATTGATGTAGTTTTCTTAACTTCTACAAACTGCTTCTAATATTTTCATCAGTAGAGTTATGATTTTTGTGATCTCTTATTGCTGCAAGTATTTTCACATGTATTGTGTTTATATCTGACAGGACATTGAAGTTGAACCCAATATCATCATGAGGGATTATAACATCATTAGCCTATATATTTCAATAACGTGACATTATAACTTGGTCTTGGTGACTGCCACGCCAAAGATGTTTATTTAGAATGAAATATTTTCAAAGGAGTCTCAAGTCTATGATGAAGTGAGCTCACGTATTTGTTTTGTTACGGTTAGACACTTGGGCGGACGTGCTATCATAGTGAAGAGTTTTGCCCGTATCCACGAAACCAATCTGAAGAAGCAAGGTCTGCTGCCTCTGACGTTCGCTGACCCCAAGGACTATGACAAAGTGCAGCCTTCCGACAAGGTCAGCCTGTTGGGTCTCAAAGACCTCGCTCCAGGGAAGGTTTGTAATATAAACCATATTTTTTAGACATCTTAATCGTCTTCACTCAACTTCCTATAAATTACTTATTGTTAATAAAATTAATTCAATGATTTTCAGTAATGTTTGTTTAGAATACCCACAAGTGTATAGTAGAATGATTAGAAAGTTTTAAAAAACCATCACACATTACAATGTTATTATTCTTAACTCTATTAAAAAACCTAACCTGGTATGCTTCTTCACCTGACCACATTAGATCACAAGCTTCACCGTCTGTAACCTCACCTCACCACATTATATGTGACCATCATACCATAGATTTTGCTTTCATCAGAACACACTTGACTTACTTCACTAGATTACATTCGACATCTGACTCACCTAACCACACCCTTTGAGTTTAGGTTAATCCCTAGGACGTCGTGTTGTGACCACTCTGACTAGTTGTCGAGTGTTTTTATAGGGAGGGCCCTTAGGCATATATGTATAATGAAAGTGTGTGTCTTTGCAGCCTGTGGAGTGCGTGCTCAAGCATGAAGACGGCTCCTCCGACAAGATCATGCTCCAGCACACCATGAATGACCTACAAATCGGCTGGTTCAAAGCAGGCAGTGCTCTCAACAGGATGAAAGAACTCCAAGCTAAATAAATCATGAGTTCTGCTGAATTTTATATTCACTCGAATTTTATATTATAAAAGAAAAGAAGTATTTTAAATTTTTAGAGGTTACAAATAAAGTGTAAATTTGTTCGAGTCAAGCTGTAATTAATTCACATGTAACATAAAACTTCCAACCAATTTGACCTTAGTAAAAGTCTGATATACTAACCCACTAGTGTTAAATTTTGTACAAATATGTATTTTTTGTAAATAAATTACACGCAAATAGTTTTTGAAATGATCTTTATTCTTCCACCTGGCACAGATTTAATAACACATACATAAATCTTTTAGAACGTAGTAATAAACTCAGGCAAGTTACTTAAATAAATAAAAAAAAGAAAAACAAAAATAGTTTAATAAAATGATGGTTGATGATGGAGCAAATTAAATGATGTGACAAAATGTAAGCAATAAAAAAATAAAGTATGCAATAAATTCGTCCGATATCACTAGAACCTATTACAAAACATATGTACACTTTTTATGACATTGGTTATACTTTACTTAAAGGATGCAGATATATATATATATTATGTACATACAATTAGTGACTAAATATAAATAATAGTTTATATACAACTTTTAACTGTACATAAAGCTATGTGAAGGCACAGTGTATTTAAAACCAATTTATTATCCTAAGATTTGAGGGTTTCACAATGCGGCATCAGATCAGTATGCAAAATAACTTCTTTTATTATAAATTCGTATATGGATAAAAAAAAGTTGGTAATGTACTAAGATATTCTCAGAATATAATGCATCAATATTTTGTGGCAAGATTCGCTTCATATAGATATATATATTGCACACTTTTAACAAACGAAAATCCCGAGGTAAGGAGGACCAATATCAGTTGGCCCAGAGGCTGCTGCTCCAAGGACTCCGTCCAGCGGAGCAGCAGTCTGTATGAGGTCAGTCAGTGGATGTTAAAAAAAAATAGCCTTAATCAACTGGAATCGTCTGACCTTTGCAGCATATACTATGCATTCGATTGACTTCAGCCTCTTGAAGACGACGAAAGCGGTCGACATGGTAAGACATTTCCAGTAATTATAATTCATGCATGAACATAAATTCTTACTACCACAGAAGTTCCGCTATCATTTATACTTAAATTATAATTGTTTTTCAAACGTCTTTGACTGTTTTGCTAAAAAAAAACCGGTTTCAGTACTCCCATCCATCTTGAAGAGTATCAGATGTTTTATCTTACCTCATACCAACTGGTGTCAAAAACATTATTTCAAATCATAATTAAATTTTTTTTATAACTATTTCCTATATCTAATGCTTTCATTTTTTCGTCGCGAACCCACTGGTTAAATTTTGTAACTCTAAAAAAATGTTTAATATTGATATTAGTTACTCTAGCTGAATAACTTTGTTAAAAAAGAGTTTGGAGTATCGCATGGTTTATTTTAATAAAATACTTCGAATTCTAGTTGTGCATATTTCATACAAAACATTAGAGAGATAAATCAATCTTATGAGCATCCACAACTGATGACCACTTTCAGTTTCAAGTCTTTTAGTCGTCTTTGAATGATCTTAATACTCGGTCAAGGAAAATGTCAATTTTTTTAACATACTTGTTCATTAATCGACTATATATTTTTACACTAAATGTAAAATAAGAGTTTGAAAGAATATAAACACTAAAACTATAAATATAAATAATCGAAATTAAAGTTTTAAAAAAAGAAAATACATTCCGATTTCATCTTATAATAAATTTTTCCATGAGCTTTTTTCGATGAATATTTCAATGGTCAGCAGTATTGTTTTCAAAACACAACTCTGATGGTGCCTTATAAAGAGGGTTATCATTCGAAAATTTATATTAATTTATCATTATCATAAATCAACGTCCAAACTAAAGTAACAAATCAGAAAAAAGATCTTAGTCTTTTTTCTGATTTCTTACTGTAGTTTGGATGTTGGTTTTATTTTATGTATTTATTGTGAAATCTTATTATTGTCTTATATATCAAAAATTGTATTTGAGTGTTAAGTATTAATCCACAATTGGATTTCATTTTAAAAAAAAGTAGTGCATTTCCAGGATTTGAAGAAAAAAAAATTCTTGTAGCGTATTGGTTTCAACTTTTTAATGATGGGGAATTAAAAAAAAATACATCTCTACTCAAAAGAGCTTAATGTTAAAAACTCAGTTTTTAAAAGTTAGTTTTTAACATAAAAGCTCTTAAGTGTGGAATTCAATTTTTTTTTATAATTTCCCCATCATGAGTAAAAAAATAGCCCACAGTACAACAGATTACTCAAGTAAAAATTTTTTAACATTTAATATGGATTTTTTTAAGTTAAACAAGTGCGATCATTATAAAGTTATAAAATAAATCTAACTGCTAAACTGAAATTTTATTTAAACCTGTAATAATAATGAAAAGACATGATTGACTTGAAACTGTAGAGGAGGCCAAAAATACGAGTATTTATCTGTAGGTTTTAAGAGTATATCTGTATTTACAGCCATATAGCTATAGTGAATAGTAATAAAAATTAGTTAATAAAATGAAACAATAGAAAATGAAAACATTTCGGCTAATAGTTCGCGGTTATATAGAAGGTACAAGACAAGCTAGTGTCTCTTAAGACGAATGGGAGACTACCGAGCGATCAACACACACAGAACGATGTGAGCGTTTTGAAGCTTCTACGATTCCATTCATACTAACACCCGTGGTATATGTAAACGTTTAGACAACTGGCCACTATCTACGTGGCAGTAAAGCAAACACAGTTATTATTAACAACCTTGATGCCTTACAAAAAAAACACAGTGTTCTACATTAAAAAATCTATAACCGCATTACTACAACATTTAATCCCTTTTGCTGGAACTTGTTTTATCTTTTCTTAATAATGATACGCTATTATACTAAGACTTTATTATTTGATATGTTCAAATATACAAATGGAAACATACGAAACTGTATTTAAAATAACTTTGTTTTGTATTTTCCACTAATACATTTTAGGAAGACAAATAGATATGTAGCTATATTTCGAAAAAAAAAAGGAAACGAAGTATTTCATTTTTTTTTTTTATCTTTGGATGGGTATTAACATATAAAACTAGTTGTCTTTTTTTATGAAATGGTTAGTAAACAAATGCCAAGTCATAGGAATTGGAAAGCAGCGATGTGCGAATGGTGACCAGGCAAACAATGACGTCTTTGCTTTGAAGAAATGAGTATATTATTAAGTAATTGAAAACGATTGCGTGTTGCTTAAGATGAAAGTACGGAGATTCTATTATAGGACAATTGGTTATTTTAATAAAAACTGTAAACGACAAATATAAGTAGTCGGAAGAACTGTGATGAGTGGAACAACCAAAGGAGAAGGCAAGGGACTTGATTTGGTAGTGGGAAAGACCAGAGCTTTATGTAATCTGATACATTCAACAGAGGCAAACGAAATATCGAAACGATATGGAGTTAGTCAGACCCAGGACATGTCGAATTTATAAAAACAAAAAAAACATGTTGTAGTGGGCAAGTTCACAAAGGTCTGAAGAACTTTTATTGAAACTCAATGAAAATATTCCGGTTAACAAAAGGAACTCCGTAAAAAGATTTTCCATAAGAAAATGTTTTATCGGAACACACACTCATCACTTTATAGTAATCGTTCTTCTCTTTAGCAGAAATGATGAGTTCATATTACAATGACATCTAAATACCTCCTTGGTAATAACCTCCTTAACAGAACAAATATTGATAAGGCGTAAAGGAAAACTTCTCAACAAATAAACCCAGAAAGTTTGTTATCATTGAGATTCGGCATAAGTTTTTCTTAATTTTATTTTCAGTTTAATAAACTAGTTAGTGGATGATACAGAGAATCTGGTCGACGCTGCTTTAGAGAGATGTATGCATATGTAAGTGTGTGTGGGGGATTTAGTCAGTTGTAAGCGATTAGTTATTTGGTTTTTTTTTTTTTTTTTTTACTGAGATGTCGATCACGAAGTTTAAGAGTAACAGTAAATCGCGATTTCAGTTCTAGCAAATATATAAACTCACTAAAGATGACCACCATATTATCATCGATCGACATATCACGATGTATTCCATAAGTACCTAGTCATGGTATCACCATGATAAACATATATTGAACTTCATCACTGACACAACATTGCCATTCTTTGTTGAATCTTAAATTGTTCATTCAGCAGTTAATTTAATTATTGTCAAAAGTTTATTTAAAAAAAAAGTAGAATTTTTATAAATAAAACAACAGTAACGGACCATTAAATTTCTCTCTTTAATAAAAAATGCTTATATACGATGATAACAAATAGAGAAAATAACGAATTTATTTTGATTATGGCCGTACGGAGGCCTTAGGTTAGGTGAGGGGAGACCCTATAAGCTTAAAGATGCTGTTAGGGGGCCACTTTCATCCACTATGTACAATGGTAGGAGAAACGTATGTGAAACACTTACAAACATGCCAGTGTTTGACACGTACCCTCCTCCGTCCCACAGTCGACATGCAACCTCAAATCACACATACGGGGTCCTGGAGGGGGTTCTGAAGTAGAATAGAAACAAATTAGATAAAATCTGAAGGAAATAAAAATAACCTAAAATACGTAATCCTGTAGAGAAATATAGGATGACACGAAAAAAAGGTCATCCCCTAAACTTGAATAACTTCCAAAATTTTATTTGATTGACACAAAACTTCAACCACATTAGGTCAAGCAGTCATCTGAAAAGTTTCAAGTTGTCGTTGGGAGCGATCCCAAGGAAGGAATACGGGGAGGGGGGGGGTCATCAAGAACTTTGCCCACCGGTCCAAATGTGCCTTGAGCACCGGGGGAAGCTCATTTAGAGCGCATTTTTTGTTTGAGCGCGAATGAAACAAAGATTTTTGTAGTGCAAACATGGAAACTACATAGCTTGACCTAATGTAGCTGAAGTTTTTGTATGTCACCCGTTAGACATCAGAGGAAATCCCTGGAATAATGTTAATTTAAGGCAATCTATTTAAAACTAATCAGCTATTAGATATGGATACCAAAATATATGTGGCTAACAAGTTAGAAAGATTCACTATGGGATGGCCAAAAGTCAGGGCTAAAATAAGGCAATGGTGACTGCGTCACGGAATCATGCGCGCAACTACCCCCCGGGATGCATCACAAATAATTGACTTTATAGTATTAAACACCTACGAATAAATATCACCGTTTCATCACTAAAAAATAAAATTATTTAAACATGGCAGTTTTACAATGTTTTGTTCTTTTTTTTATTTTCATTTTTACTTGCATTTATATTCTATATAAATACAAAACCTAAGGTTTAAAAAATAAAAAGTTATGCAAAAGAAAGAAAGAAAGAGTCATTCAACGGTGAAGCCGCAGGTTTCTTCAACAGCTTGAGTGAGTTTCTCGTAAAGCCTTTGATATGAATCATAGTTGGGCAGGTCGATTCTGTTGAAGCAGGTGTGCGCCTTGGGCAGGCTGTCTTGGGAGGCTTCTGTGACGTGGATTGTGAACAGTCGAGGGCCTCCGGCGCCCGTTGAACCTGTCCAAACAAGTTCTCTTATATACGTATGGGCTATCTTCAAAAAGGAATAAAAGTATCGACCGTGAAATAGAAACAAAACTATAGTTTATCAGGACTCGGTCAGTTCTTCAGGTTCAAAGTAAACTCTCATTGCCAAAGTTTCGGTTTTTATTTCAAACCTTTTTCATAGGCACGAGTATAAATTTTGAAACAGAAAAACTAAGTATTACATTACAAATTATTTTATAAAGAAGATTCCACATACTATTTAATACTTAGTTTTTCTGTTTCAAAATTTATACTTCTGCCTATGAAAAAGGTTTTAAATAAAAACCGAAACGTTGGCAATGAGAGTTTAATTTGAACCTGAAGAACTGACCGAGTCCCGATAAACTATAGTTTTGTATAATATATATATATATATATATATATATTATATATTATATATATATATATAGTCCAGATAGTCCGTTTGGACCGTCTGATTTCAATTTCAATTCAAAGTATATATATATTATATATATATATATATATATATTCACTTGATAAACGGAAAGACGATCCAAACTGGACATAATAACAGTTCAAAATTGAAGATAGGTAGCACAGAAAGTAAAAGAAACACACTTATAGACTCAAATTTTCGGGTAATCCGTCTTCAGGAGAAAAGAGAAAGGGAGACCAAGCACGTTATAGACGCAACGTGTTACGTTGCACAACGGGTTACTAACCGTTGCGTCTACAACGTGCTTGGTCTCCCTTTCTCTTTTCTCCTGAAGACGGATTACCCGAAAATTTGAGTCTTTTACTTTCTGTGCTACTTATCTTCAATTTTGAACTGTTATATATATATAAAATAAATTCAAAACGAAGGAAACACACAGAAAGACGCAGACATAACTCACATCGATATTTCGACCATCGTCGTCATCAGGAGGTGTGAAGGGCGAAGAGTCCCGCATTTTTTATAATTTTTTATTACACTCATTTTTATTTGAATAATTATGATTTTTACTCGTTTTTTTACGTCTTAATTTGGCTCTTCATTTCTATCCCTCCCTTCCCGCTTTGTGGTAAGTAGTGGGGTACTGGCTACGGTCACCCTGCTGCTGTTCGAGTTCGGTCACCGTCCTGCCTTCCTGCGGGACTCTTCGCTCTTCACACCTCCAGATGACGACGATGGTCGAAATATCGATGTGAGTTATGTCTGTGTCTTTCTTTCGTTTTGAATTTATTTTATTTAAAAAAGTCCGCTGGACCGTTTCTTTTAATTGTACATATATATATATACGTTCAAACCACAATAAGAAATGAGAAAAAAGACTAAGAAAAATATTGTAAAAAAAATTTCAATAAACACGTCAAACTAAAATCAACGTCCAAACTACAGTAAGAAAACAGTAAAAGTACTAAGAGTCAAATAAGTAACTCAGTTGCGATTTGACTCTGACAAAGATCGCTTGTTAGGGTTGAAAGATCTTAATATTTTTTTCTGTTTTCTTACTGTGGTTTGGATGTTGAAATGTATACATAAAGAAAATACCCGTAGGTATGTCACAATAAGCGCACGGGAGTATACAATTAAAGAAATGAGCACAAGTATATGTTTACTTCGCTATGTGGTGATTTATTGTGCTATAAAAGTATAAAGGAACTAAAAAGGTTAACAAGTCTGTTAAGTATGCGATACCTTGAAGAGCCTTGAATCCTTGAAGAGGCACTCGAGAGCTGCCAGTGACGAACTGAAGAAGTCTGACGCGCATTTCTTGGCAATACGAGTCGACAACGTCCCAGAACCACTTCACCACCTGTGTCTCCGCTGTGCAGTGCTGCCAACAAAACGCCACACGTCAAGCCAATGCTTCTTATGATCAAGCAAACAATTCTATTTGGTGGCATCGTATACATCAATTACGTAAGTGCATTCAAAGCATGAAGTCCACAACTGACTATTCGACATAAACCACTAAGACGAGGAAACTAGCTCTCGATCTATTCTGTGTCTTTAAACATCGACACATATTAAAAGTAAGCAGATTCAATTCATAAAAAAAGAACGTAACGGAACAGTAACATAAGTAGTATATGTAATTTACCAGCTGATTTACACGGCGTTACACGGAAAACAATTTGATTCCAACTCTAATAATAAATTACATTTGAAAACATTTTGAATCTTCTATAGTTCTGTTATACTTAAGTTTTTTCAAAAAAAGGATATTAATACAGAATGTGTATTATATATTATGCAAAAAAAAAAATGAAATAGAAGATAACAGAGAATTAGAAACTGGCATGACACTTCTATCGTAGAGTAGTCTCTTTGCCAATGTTCGGCCTTTGTGCGCTCCATTGTGGGAGTGTCACTGCAACCTAGCCTATCTGTATGTTAGATTCTCCCATTCTCTATAACTGTATTAAATAAATAGCAAATGAATCAACCGTTTGACCCACACATACTTATACTGGGTCTAAGTATACTCGGTACTCCAGCAATGCCTCCTGGAGGGTCTGATATCTGATAAAGTAATAAAACTCTAGAGAGAATATAACTTGGTAATGTCACTGATTAGTCCCTAAGTAGCCCTCACGAGGCTCAGAGGTCCCTCCCTATAGAGAACTTTCAACGTGGGGAGGCAAACCCCCTGGTTCCCATCAGTCGCTGAGTGAGAAGCAGTATCTTTTCGAGACGGTGCTAGACCCTCGATCCTTGCGATCGGGAAAAATCCATCAATTGAACTTTGTTGGTGGACTTTATTACTGGTACTCACTCTAGAAGTGAGCCCGGGTCTCAGGGAAATAGGCACTCCTCAACTAAGGGGGACGATCGAATCCCGATGGACGCCATGATAGTCCATACACTGTTGACTTGAGTAGAGTCTGACGGCTAATAGTGCCTAAGTAAGAGCTGCAATGTAGTGGGGAGAATAAAAGACCAATACCTTCAGTCTCGTATTGGCCTTCCAGTCTTGTATATTAATGGAGCCCAGTCCACCGATGATCAGTTCCAGTTCCCTCTCGTCGAAAGGCTTCAGCAGATAGGTGGGAATCAACTCTGAAAAACCTTTCTGAAGAGCCAGGAACTGTTGTTCTATACCTCTCATGAAGCGGTAGGTGACGTACAATCTACAAACAACAAAAACTTCTTTGACATACACACCATAGCATTGGAACTTATAAACTTTTTTTTCTGTATAAGTTGACTCACCATACTCCACTGTCAACATTTCAAGAGTTTCGAGCAATTCATACCATTTTTACACAAAAATTAATACTAACTCTTTGTAGCATTATTTTCAACAGCAAAAATTCGCCGAAAACGCAACACACAAAACACGCCTCTAACCTCGTTAACTTCATCTAACCTCTCACATAAAAACAACCAATGCTATATAGCGAAAACTATGAACATATATATGATAGTTACCGAATGTACCAACACAACAACAAAAATGTTTGAAATTAGAGAATACAAACGGCGCAAAATTCAAAAAGTCACATTATTCTTTATCATACCTCGTACATCACAGCACTGTCAAAACAACCATAGACCAACAACTTTGCTCCAAACCAGAGCAGGCCTCAGTCTGTGATACATAGAAACAAATGGACCCAACTCAATATATCACGACTGTCGTCGTCATCAGGAGGAAAAGAGACAAACTCTGTCTGCTTCTTTTTAAAGAAGAACCGAAAACATAAGGGAGTAACATCAGGCCTTTCAATGCCATTTATCCTATGGCCCTTGTGAACCGTTTCTTTGTATATACTATTGAAATATATATCGACCATCTGAATGATTAATACTAAATTACTTAGTATTGATTTAATTCTAACTGTGAACTGGGACTTATTTACTTTTCCAGGTTCAATTCAAACTCTCAAACCACCGGTTTTATTTCAGTATGATATCAATATATATATATATATATATATATATATATATATAAAGATTTCACATAAACACGTGAAATAACAATCAATGATCAGACCTCAATATGAAATGGGAAAACAAGACTAAGACCTTTCAGCCGTAACATGCAGTCTTCGTCAGAGTCGAAAATCCCATCAGTTGGGTTTTTGACTCTGGCGAAGACCGCTTGTAACGGTTGAAAGATCTTAGTCTTGTTTTCCCATTTCATATTTTGTTTCTATTCCACGGTCGATACTTTTATCAATATTTATATGGCAATGAGAGTTTAATTTGAACCTGAAGAACTGGCCAAGTCCCGATAAACTATAGTTTTGTTTCTATTCCACGGTCGATACTTCTATCAATATTTATATGGCAATGAGAGCTTAATTTGAACCTCAAGAACTGGCCGAGTCCCGATAAACTATAGTTTTGTATATATATATATAGATAGATAGATAGATAAAACTATCGACCGTGAAGTAGAACAATATACAATTGTTTTAGGTTTTGGTTAGTTCTTCAGGTTCAAATTAAACGGCAAGGATAGTTTAATTTGAACCTGAAAAACTGTCCGAGTCCTGATAAAATGTTTTTTTAAAGAATGTTTTCTTCTCTTGACCACATATATTAAAAACTATTTTTCTTTATTGAGATTTGGTCCAGCATCAAGCAGTAAAAGAGCTTTAAGCCAACGTTTCGTCTGTATTTGTAAATATCTTCAGATCAATAGAGAAATTAATTACAGTAACATGAAAAAATATGTAAATTATATTATTTATATGAATATGTATTATTATCTTAGTACCTTTCTCTAGCAAAAAACTTTACATGACCTTTGTATTGAAATCAAACTACAGTGCTGCTGTTAACGACAAATGAGAAAAAAATTAAAAAACTCATGAAAACTACGTCGAAAAAGGAACTGGAAGCTACCAACATATTTTGTAATTACTAATTAATAAACTACATATTTTACTTAGGTTATCAGTATGTTTTTTATTGCATGATTTTTTTCTGAACATGAATCATTTCTTTTATAAACCTCTTATTTTAATTGTTTTCTTAATCTCTAATCTTTGTGTTGTTTAGAATAAATGCCTATTGTTGATTGAGAGATGTGCTAAAGCATAAAATGCGTTTTTTTTTATTTAATATACTTGTGTACAGCCACCAACCTGTTTTTTTGAATATTGCTTTGATTGATGATAGATTATGAAAACAAATGGTCCCACTACCACTAATAGTAAGCCACAACTCACACGACTATACACAACAAGTATCTTTTTTCTAAGTAATTTAAACTTGGGACTGACTTGACGTATTCCCTTTTGTTTTCCTCAGTCACTTGTATTTCCTTGCCGCCTGTCTTGAGCTCGTGAACTTTGAGTGCCCCAAAGCTGCTCACTTCGACGGCAAACGTCGTGTCGATAACTCCGCTTAGATCGTTCTCTCTGAAATCAACCCATCACAAGTATAAGACAGACAGTAAAACACACCATCTACCCACAGCTACGACACTGTAATATCATTGATGAATTAACAAATTATATATCTTTTTCCAATTCATGTTAAAAAGTTTTAACAAGACAAAATTTTCCAATTCTTTACTTTTGTAATATATTTTTCAGGTTCACATGTCTTCCATAATATAAATACGATGCAACTCACAATTAATATCGTATTTCACATATGATGCAAACTTATTATACGATAAGTTGATTTCATTACTAAAAGTATTAAAAACTATAAAAAAAAAAAACAGAAAACACAGACAGGTCAAATTTACTCTGAATACTAAGTTAAGAATACTAATGAATTAACACTTAGCTTCGTATTATACATATATTGCTGACTCTTCCTACAGCAACTACTAAACAACCTAATTTCTCCAATACTTGTGTGATTTGTTATGGTGTAGTTTTTACTCATGATAGGGAATTTAAAAAACAATTAAGTCTCCACACAAAAGAGCTTTATATTTAAAACTAACAACGCATTTCGAACCTGAGGAAGAACACTAAGTGTTCGAAACGAGTTGTTCTGTTTTTAAAATAAAGTTCTTTTGTGTGGAGACTTTGAAATTGCTTTGAAATTCCGAATAAAGTTAATTACTTTTCAAGTCCACACAGATTTGACTTTAAAAAAAAACACAGTTGTGAAAGAGTGAGCAGGTAGGAGGGAATGGTCTGGCTGGTATGATCAGAACGTGTGCTGTCGGAGTGGTATGAATTGAAAATATGGAGAACATATGGAACGGTCGGAAGGAACATATATTAAAATATGGTTGAATGAAGTGGTATTGTATGATGGTGTGGTGTTGTATGAAATGGCCTGAACATATTGACGAGCCATGTCAAATGGTGTAGAACCTAGAAATGGTATAGGTATGTTACGTTCTGAAAGTATCACGGGGTACGACCTACATGCACTTAAAGAGTGGTACTGTGTGGCCTGTATTTTTTAAAAGTGTATCGATTGGTATTAATGTGCAAAAAACAGCACATTACACGTTACAAACAAAAAGATCAGGATGAAAATTTAGTAGTGGTGGGCCTCTGGCCCGGAACCGCTAATTACGAAATATTCTTTTTTCAGTGGGATTGGTATGGTCTGCATGGCCTTTACTACTTTTACCACTAAAAGATTTTATAATATGATATATTCTATTTGGCCTTGAAACATGGTGTGGTACAGTCTACTTAGAGTAGAATGTAGTCTAGTCCATTTGGTCGAAAAGTATAGTTTGGTATGACTTCAAAGGATACATGATATGATCTTAAAATCTCATTGGTACGGTCTAAATTCTTAGCACTGATTATGTACGGTCTACATGATCCTCGAATATACTGATGTTGGTATAGTATGATGTGGTATGATCTGAAGACCTAATGTGATGTCCGATTTCTGAAAATATCGTCTGTCTGTTTGTTATACTTTTATTTCTTTACTTTTGTCAAAATGAAATAAAAAGCAGGCTTAGACTGACAAGATCCAAGTGAGACTGCGGTGAAGTTCCGGGTCGACTCCTTCAATGTCATCCAAAGTGATGGGCTTGTTAAGCAACATCTTATAGAAAGGAGTGGTGAAGCCGCCGTCGACATAGTGGCCGTGGAACACAGCAATGCCGATGATTCGGCCGACAAAGTGGAAGTAGGAGAGGTGTTCCTGAAACAGTATACTGTGTCTTATGTTCATGTATTAAGCGACGTAAAAGTAAGTATACTAGGTGGGTGCCAGTTAGCTCAGTGTTCGATACCCACAGTGGCCCTCTATTTATTCACGTTGAAGATGACTAAATCTGAATACGTTAAGAGGATGTTAAGTCGGCGGTCCCTTAGTCTGTTCGATGACATGTACTCGTTAAAGATTTCTACTCTCAAATACACAGTTTTCACTGTGTGGTATGACGCAGGTCCAATGTTCGGCCTTGTGAAACTACTACTGCGACCCAACCAATCTATACAAGGTGCAAAGTAGCCAATGACAGAGTGCAAACTCATAATGAAACAAATTTATTGAATTTATAAATGCAATAGATCATCGAAACTTATAACACAGAGCCTTACTTATCTATGCTAATATAAATGAAAATCAAGGTATCTACAATAGAAATCAGGATTCATTAACGGCATATATTAAACATAAATTTAAAACTGTGTTTACTTCACTTAATATTGTTATAGTTTAATAATATTTATTACATTATAATTAGTGTTGGAACGACAAATCGCAATCGGAATCGTTAATCGTAAGAATCCTGTATTTTTGGGGGGAATCGGAATTGCATCGTTGAATAAATACCCTAGATTTCCAATTCTTCCATTACGATTCTCTTAAATTTTTAAGTTATTTTAACTGTAATAACAGTACTTCTATTTGTTTGAAGTGAGATTAATACTGTCAAAAATTTATAATAAATTTTTATTATACATTTACATTAAAATATATTCTGGTTCCTTCGACAAGCGCTTCTCTGGTTAACTTTGTATGGTGGACTTGCTCTGTGTGTTTTTTGGGGGCTCCGGATATCAAGTGCATGGTCAGTCTTCTAGAGAGTATAGTAGTAGTCATTCCAATGTATGAGCGTTTTTGGGTTTCACAGTCCCCATAATTGCGTTGGTACTAGTACACCAGATTTGTTTCTTTCAGTGGAGAGTTTTTGCAGCGGCTGTTATTAGTCATAAAAAGACTACTGATTGTAGGGCTCTACTGAAGAAATATATCTGAAGAAAAGAAAATTTCTTCAGATTGATTTTGATAATCATTTCCTAAAATATTCAGGATGCTCACTATTCATATCTTTGTTTAAGTGTATCTAGTTTCAATTATAATTTTCTTGCCATTTGTTATACAATGAGTAAATAAGGTCAACATAAAAATTAATTAAGATAGTTGAGTTGGTGAGCACAAACAGGTAGAATCTAAGCAGGAATCAGAACCTATGGAATCGGAATCATACTTGGTATCCGAATCGTTAACAAACATTTTCCGGGAATCGTACTTGCTATCTATCGCAATTGGGAAAAAAATAGGAATCAACTGGTTAATCAAATTATTGTTCACGCTTTGACTTGTGTTAAAGCAATTGCTTGAAAATGTAAAACTTTATCAAATTAAGCAAACTTTCCGTATTAGTCTTGTCGTTTTGACTATTCTAACACAACTACTATGAAAATATTAAAAAATAACAAATTCACCACACCTACAATGTTATTGTTCATAATTTGACTACTTTTAACCCAATTCCACGAAAATGTAAAACTTTATCAAATTAATCAAACTTTCCGTATTAGTCCTTCGTTTTGACTATTCTAATACAACTACTATGAAAATATAAAAAAATAACAAATTCACTACACCTACAACATTATTGTTCACACCTTCACTTCTGATAAACCAATTCCTGAAAATAGAAAACTTTATCAAATTTGTCGTATTTGTCTTATCGTTTTGACTATTCAAACAAGACTGCTGTGAATATATAAAAAAATAACAAATTCATCAAACCAACAATGTTATTGTTCACAATTTGGCTTCTTTTAAACCAATTCCCTGAAAATGTAAAATTTATCAAATTAAGCAAAATTTACGTATTATTCTCATAGTTTTGACTATTCTAACACATCTACTATGAAAATATAAATAAATAACCATTTCAGCACATCTACAATATTTTTGTTCACGCTTTGACTTCTGTTAAACCAATTCCGTGAAAATGTAAAACTTGATAAAATTAAGCAAAATTTATGTATTAGTCTTGTGGTTTTGACTATTCGAACACAACTACTATGAAAAGATAAAAAAATCTGGAGTGGCCTACACTCTACTTTACTATAAGTAACTTAATGTCAAATTTCTTGATTATATAAAACATAACGTCTCATTTAACCATAACATAAATATCTAAATGGGATATAATTATTAGCATTTCATTCGTGAGGTAGTACAGATAGTGATTGAAGGACATATCAATTTATAAGCTTATTTTTGTACATCACAAATAATTTATTATTTGCAAATAATTTCATTAGTATAACTACAGCAGTAATAACATTTTTGAAAAACCAAAGTGAACATTTCTTGAAACGAAATATTACCCTACAAGAGAACATGGCTATTGTTCAAATAGCCAGTAGATTTCTTACGTCGTTTACTTGACATCCTTCTACTGGCTATTGTTCAAATAGCCAGTAGATTTCTTACGTCGTTTACTTGACATCCTTCTACATTGAATATTAAAGTAAAATTTTCAAATTTAAAACAGGAAAATACTTTTTTTTTCTCTGAAAAACATCATAAACAGCGAAGAAAATGTTGTTTTAAGGTGATTTATAACTAAGATGTACGATAATTACATTTATTAATCTCTAAACGAAAGATTTCAATTTTGAATTATCTTTTACATTTTTGGTTATTTATAGAATTATTATACTGGGAATTTTATAAGGCTTCTTAGTATTTAATAAGATCTTTTTCCTTCCCCTTTGTCAAGTAACATATATACGAATTTTTTCTGAGTGAGTGTTATCATTTTCCTGCACAATATTTTTCCTCTTACATCTCATATACGTCAATAAACAATTTAAACTGTTCCTTTATAAAATCAATTTTATCTCAGTGGATTCGCTCAAAAAATTTCTAAGTCAATGTAAACAATGAAAAAAAATATAAAAAATTCGACAAGTATAGCAGGTGATCTCTTACACTAAGATAAACAGTTTATATAGCGTTACTAGCAAACGTACCCGTCTTTGATGGAATCAAAAATTCTATTATACTTGGTATTCCAAATATCAATTATAGTATTATACTAATACTACAATTAGAAGTTATAGAATAGTAGAAAATACCATTATTAGTACAGTGCTAAACAAATGCCTCTGTATACAAAGATTAGATTTTAAGTTAGACATACACAAATCTACAATCAATGTTTCAGCTTTATATGTCTTATAGTAGCAATATTTTTTGGACAAACCGACAGACAAATTATTCTAAGGGTACATGTGGCTACTCTGAAGTATGAAACGTAAAGAAAACTTGAAATGAGTTCTAATTAACGTGCTCCCAGTCAAAAGCTAGTACGCAAGCCACTGGGCTACTCTGGTTCCATACCTTAATTTATTACCAGTGTTTATATTACGCAAATATTAAATTAAAAAAAAATATTTTTGTTGTATTTATTTATAATACATTTGCACTACTGTCATCGGCGAGCAAGCAAGCTACTGGCTACCCTGGCTAGACCCCTTTACTTTATTACCATTTTTTATATTATCCACATTTTAAATTCAAAAAAATATTTGTTTGTTACATTTATTTATAATACATTTGCACTACTGTCATCGGCGATCACGCAAGCCACTGGGCTACTCTGGTCCCATACCTTACATTATTACCAGTGTATTTATTAAGCAAATATTAAATTAAAAAAAAGTTTACAGTTATATATAATACATAGCAAACGTACCCGTCTGTGACGGAATCAGAAGTTCCGTCATTTTTGGTATTCCAAAATGTCATTAGAAATTATAGAACAGTAGAAAATACCATTATTACTAAAGTGTTAAACAAATGCCTCTAAATACACTACATTAGCTGTCTGTCCTTCAGGTTCATGGTAGAAGAAAGAGTTGAAACCTCTGACCCTTGAGCAAGTAAACTACAGTTGACCATGTGAGAAAAATTTGGTTTCGCTACCTTGTATTCCTGCGTTAGATGAAGTCTCCCTTTACGACTTAGTTAACGTCATTGCGAAATAGACTCTGACCGGACTTTGCAATCATTTCAACGTAAACAGACAGTGGCTCGGAATCAATGGTATGTGTGGTATACACACAGACTCCCCAATACCACATCCAGTCATTATGTCCGCCTCTATGGCATATCTGTGTAGAGCACGAACTCAGAGTCGTGTCCCGTTGCACAGTTTTGGGGCACTCATGTTTCGTAACATGAAATTTGTTACTGCTACTAAATTGCAGCATGATTGGTTCTCGTACTTTAAGTTTTTACTCATGAGCAGGCAGTCCAGGAGAAATAAATTCAGAGTCAAGAAATTCGATTAGATAATGAACTGCTTCTTCATCACTAATCCAATCTCTTTACTGACTTGTAAGGTCTTTCCTCGGTATGATATAGCGTAAGAACTTGTTTGTTGATTTTTCCTGCCTGTTTGTATTAAGAGTTGAGAATTGCTCGTTTACAAAACTATTTATTCGTAATAGATAGTACATCCTCAACTCTGGGAAACACCTTTTCAAAGATGTCAAATACGCAATATATTCATATGCTCCAATGAAATTGAAATCAACAATACCTACTTACTTCACCTGTGTATTTTCAAAACAAACTTGTCTGTGAAGTTAGGAAAATACGCTTAAAGCCCTATAACTTCGTTTCTGTACTGAATTATGAATCTATTTAGAGCCCATATTTTAAGTTAGGCATACACAAATCCAGTCTCAAAGTTTCAGCTCGCCATGTCTTATGGTGGCTGAGTTTACTTGTGACAAACGTTTTTGCTTTAAACGTCCATAACTTCACTTCTACGTTGAATTTCCAAATAATTCAGAGCCTATATTTTAAGTTAGACCTACCCAAATCTACTGTAAAAGTTTCAGCTTTATATGTCTTATGGTAGCTGAGTTTACTTGTGACAAAGTTTTGAGGACAAACAGACAAACCGACAAAAATTGTTCTAAGGGTGGATTCGGTTTCTCCAATGTATGAAACGAAAAGAAAACTTGAATTGAGTCAGTTCTAAGCAATGTACAGACAAAATCATTATTTTATTTATATAGATTGCTCTTTCCCATAAGTGAAACTTCATGATTTTTTTTTATGAATTGCTAATTTTTTGTTTCATTTTTGGTCAAATTTCATTATTTTTTAATCAGCCGTTTAGCGTCAAAAAAACATTTTCTGAAAATAGAAATCGTACTGTAACGCCCCTTTAGCGAATGTAATTTTGAAAAAAAATATCTCAACTCATTCTACACATAATGTTCTATTTATAGGCATAGTTTCATTCTTGTCCGTCAAACAGTATGGCTTGTATCGCTCTCACAAGGTTTGAGATTGAATTATAAGTCAAAATTTGTACATTTTATTGAAAAAAAAATATTTCCTGTTGATTTAAAATTCTGAATATATTTTTCGTTTGTTCCATTTGTAACCTCAAAGATAATGTCAAAATTTCAAAACTCTAGGGTTATCAGTTTAGGAGAAATAAATGTTTTAAAAAAAACGGTTTTTGGCCAAAAAAGTGACTTTCCCATCATGCTTAATTCTTCCCAAACAATAGGGATCTTCTTCCCTATGAGGCCCATTTTTGTGTAAAATATCAACTTGATCCATCAAAGATTCTGGACCGTAGCGTGGTAACAAGCAATGCTAACACACTCACCCACCCACCCACACACACACAGACATCATCGTAAAAACCTCATAAAACGACTTCTGGGACCTCAAAACATATAATTCCGTCAAAATCTCGAGATCGAATTTTTTCACGATCACTATACTTTACTTATAGTAAAGTAAAAATAACAAATTTACCTCACCTACAATATTATTGTTCACGCTTTGACTACTATTTAACAAATTCCGTGAAAATTAAAACTTAATAAATTAAGTAAAATTTATGTATTAGTCTTGTGGTTTTGATTATTCTAACACAACCACTATGAAAATATTAAAAAATAACAAATTCACCACACCTACAATGTTATTTTTCAAACTTTGACTTTTCTTTTAAAACAATTCCATGAAAATGTAAAACTTTATCAAATTTAGCAAACTTCTGGTATTTGTTTTGTCGTTTTGACTATCCTATCAGGACAACTATGATAATATAAAAAAATAACCATTTCAGCACACCTACAATATTATTGTTCACGCTTTGACTTCTGTTAAACAAATTCAGTGAAAATGTAAAACTTTATCAAATTAAGCAAACTTTCTGAATTAGTTTTGTCGTCATGACTATTCTAACACAACTACTATGAAAATATCAAAAAATAACAAATTCACCACACCTACAATATTATTGTTCATGCTTTGACTTTTGTTAAAAAAATTCCGTGAAAAGTAAAACTTTATCATATTAAGTAAAATTTATGTATTAGTCTTGTGGTTTTGACTATTTTAACACAACTACTATGAAAATATAAAAAAATAACTAATTCACCACACCTACAATGTTATTGTTCACCCTTTGACTTTTGTTAAACCAATTCCATGAAAATGTAAAACTTATTCAAACGAAGCAAACTGTCAGTATTGTTCTTATCGTTTTGACTAGTCTAACACGACTACTTCGAAAATATAAAAAAAATAACCATTTCTGCACACCTACAATATTATTGTTCACATTTTGACTTCTGTTAAACAAATTCCGTGTAAATGTAAAACTTATTCAAATGAAGCAAACTTTCAGTATTGGTCTTATCGTTTTGACTAGTCTAACACGACTACTATGAAAACATAAAAAAATAACCAATTCAGCACACCTATAATATTACTGTTCACGCTTTGACTTCTGTTAAACCAATTCCTCGAAAATGTAAAACATTATCAAATTTAGCAAATTTGTCGGATTTCTCTTATCGTTTTGACTATTCTAACACGACTACTATGAATACATAAAAAAATAACAAATTCATCAAACCTACAAAACTATTGTTCACGACTTGACCTCTGTTATACCAATTCCATGACAAAGGAAAACTTAATCAAATTAAGCAGACTTTTTGAATTAGTCTTATCGTTTTGACTATTCTAACACGACTACTATGAAAATATAAAAAAAAACAAATTCACCACACCTACAATGTTATTGTTCACACTTTGACTTCTGTTAAAGCAATTCCTTGAAAATGTAAAACTTTATCAAATTAAGCAAAATTTGAACTCTTTATTCAACAAAACGAAATAGAATGACGATAAATACAGGAGAAATCCTGATATTTCTTCAACATAATTTATTTATGACAGGGTTCAATTAGGAATAAGAAGTCATATTAGGAATGCCACGAACTCCTAATCCTGTCTCTTTTAAAAATACACATTTTTCATACTTTCTTAATTGATTCAGGTAATTTAAGGGTAATAAATGGAAAAGAATAATTAATGTTAACTACATATGAAGGAATGTTATTTAAACATAGTTGGTAATTACTAGTTGCATAATTTATCAGGTGATTCACAAATAGCACTAAAGAAATTGGTCCGTAGCTTTTTCATATCATCAAAAACATTTAATTTTATTAAAACCTAACTTTTTTTGTCCTAAAGTGGAAAAATGTTTAAATAAAATTGGACAATACCTTGAATATTAATGAAGATGTACAATTAGCCTAAGGTGTGAGTATTATCCCAGTTAAGAAAGTAATACAATGTGCAATAGTTATTATTACTTTTATTATGGTTATTCCAACTTACTCATTACTTTTCCTGACGTTTGTAGAGAAAATTTCTTCAGATTGATTTTGATAATCATTTCCTAAAATATTCAGGATGCTCACTATTCATATCTTTGTTTAAGTGTATCTAGTTTCAATTATAATTTTCTTGCCATTTGTTATACAATGAGTAAATAAGGTCAACATAAAAATTAATTAAGATAGTTGAGTTGGTGAGCACAAACAGGTAGAATCTAAGCAGGAATCAGAACCTATGGAATCGGAATCATACTTGGTATCCGAATCGTTAACAAACATTTTCCGGGAATCGTACTTGCTATCTATCGCAATTGGGAAAAAAATAGGAATCATACCAACACTAATTATAATAATACTAATTATAATACACTTTATAACACTATAAAGTATTATAGTGTTACGTATTAAGTATATTACTACTTATAACATAGTTAAATTGTTGAATCCTTATATGAACCCTTGTATGGTTATGGTAATAGCTAAAAACTCTTCTAATCCATGTAAATAAATAACCATGAACTCATGGATAGTCTTTATCTACTAGTATAACAAGATTTAACAATAAACACGTGAAATAAAAATCAACGTCTAAAATCAGAAAACAGACTAAGAGCTTTCAACCGAAACAAGCGTTCTTCGTCAGAGTTAAACTGAAACGAGTGATATAGAAACATGTGGTATGGTGTTGAGAAGAGTGGGAGGCAAGAGAGGTTTCAAAGGGTGTAAAGTGAAGAAAAGAGAACAAAGGGTTGGTAAGTGATGGCAGGGTAGACAAGGCAGTTTAGGAAGAAAAAAGCAAAAAAACAATCGGCCTTTGTTCGTTTTCCTGCACTTTAAGCACTTTTGGAACACCTCTCTTGTCGCCCACTCTTCTCAACCCCGCACATGTTTCTACAAAACTTGTTTCACTATCAGTTTTGACTCTGACACAATGACTTTGAAGCGAAATGCTTCCTTATTGACTAGTTTTAGTGATCCGATATGCGGTTTACTTACAGTTACTTACGGTTGGTTGACCGACAGCCTCTTGTTAACTTTTCACTAAGTGGTGTTAACTTTGTGTTAGGTGTAGTTTCATTTCTATATATCAATCTATTAGATGTAGAATTTGATAAAAAGCATAGAATTTTACTTGATAAAAAGTTGAATAGTTACATTATGAGGTTTTTCATTAATCGACAATTAACGTTCTAGTAAGCACTTCACAAACGACGTACACTCTCATAGAACATGACTCAAGACCGAGTCAACACGTAGTGAATTCATTCCTTAGCTAGTAAGCAGCCACCAAATCATAAATTTGGTAGTCCAATTTTTTGGTTAAAATGTTAAATGTAGCCGGAGCTGGCTTCGACGATGATCAAACACTGGTTCCGAGCTGAGCTGATTATAGGCCAGCTCCCCAGCCCTGCTACCACTACAACCTAACCAAACCTTATATAATAGGAATATTTAAAGTTGATACAGGTGGGTGACTCACAGGGTTAACAGCAGAATTAGGATTGATTTGCAGCGTATAGTTGTCTTGACTGGAGTACTCGAACAGTCCGTACTGCGGATTCAACATTTCATGGGATAGAAGATAAAGCCATTCCCTGGCAATGCCTCCATAGTCAAGGCCTTCTTCATCGGTGAACTTGACCATCAGTCTTTTGCGCATCTCCTTTACTCTCAGCTTCATGACTTGTCTGTAGGACGCCTGAAGCAAATGTAAAAGACATTGAGTCAACATCAGTTATTCATGAACTAAGGATAAACAATATTCTAATAACAAACTTATGACAGTGTATACCATGTTAAGAAAGGGTCAAAAACAAATAATCCTTATACAGTTTCCTTGCTGTTGAAAATAGTCGATATATATATACTATCTTGTGGTTACATCAAGTAGCCCGACCACTACAAGTAGTCAACGTAACTACTATCTTGACTACAACAAGGTAGTACTAGTCGACAATATATATTGTTTCGTAGTTACTATCAAGTAATCCGATTACTACAAATAGTCAATGTAACTATTATAAAGTAGTCTTGATTACTAGAAATAGTCAATGTAACTACTACCTGGTTCAAATTATTGTAGTAATATGCTGCGTTTATTTGAATTCAACACCTCACAAAGTTGTTAATATCATTAAATGCTTTATTTCAAGAATAGAGCTCCTCATAATATGTATACGTCTAAGATTGACATGCGTATTGGACATATTATTGGCATTTAAATTAAAGAATGAAGTGTTGTCAAAAGTTAAATAAAGGGTTGGTTATTAATTGAAGGTACTGGGTGGGACGCGGAAGCGTGAAAGCCTCTTCTCGCTTTCTCGCGAGCATGAGCTTAAATAACATGGTCATTGTGAATAATAAAGTAGCAGCTAGTCCTATCCTTACAAGCGCACACTCTGCCTATAGGCACAAGACAATACCTCGAAGATCTCCTTGCGAGACACCTCGATGCGACAGTGGCCGCTCTGCGGCTGCAGCAGGGTCAGCTCGCCGCGCAGTATGTTCTGCTTGGCCACCAGGTCTCGCTTGTACTTGGGAAGCGCCTCGCCTGGTGGTGGTTCAGCCTGTGGCTCTGCTGAAGGGCTTGTCGTCACTGCCTCTGAAGGTGGGCTGCCCGCAGTCGGCGACTCCTCCACTGACCCGCTCCGACCGTTCCTTCCACTAATAAACACCACACTGTATTCATTCTCAACGTAACACCATGTTTTCCTTACAGACCAATGTACCTCATTTGCTGTCCATCCAGTTTCGGGCGTAACCCATCTTCGAAAGGAACTGGGTAACGCCAGTTGCCCTGGTCGGACAACTCTGGTAGCATTACGAGGTATGGTGGTTTATTATATTTATAATTAATTGCTATTTCAACAGAAGGGTAATTTATTTTTCAAATTGACAATCGTATAACACGAAACATGGGTGATAAGGATTTAAAAGGTAATTAATTAAAAAGGTAATTACCTTTCATAGGTAATTAATTAAATCATGACAAAAACATGGAAAAGTTACAGAATATCAATATTTCTTTCAAATCAAATCCCAACATGTCTCCGTATGTGTTCCTCTGAATATTACTATCTAATAGTAAAAGTAACATAATCAGAAATAATAATCAAAACTTCAACCATTTACCTAGGCACAACAAGATTAACACTTTTATGTGCTAAACAGATAAATATTAAAGCGCGGTACAGTACAGAACCGTTCAGTACAATAGAGAAGTGTACAATACAGTACAGTATAGTACACAACAGTATAAATATCCGTAAAGTACAGTAAAGCATCGGAAAATATAGAAAGTTATAGAACTTCACAGTCCAGTACACTCCAGTATCAACCGTTTAGAACAGTGAAATATAGTAGCGTAGTGAACAGTATATTAAAAGTATGAAGTTCAGTAGACTACTAAAAAAAGTTCAGTAGTAAACTGTAACGTATACTACAATACAAGAGCGTAGAGTACACTTTAAACCGTACAGTACACTATAATACGTAAATGTACAGTACAGTACACTAAAAGTGTAGAATTCAGTAGATTACAGTAAACCGTAAAGTATATCACAATAAAGAAGCTTAGCGTACAGTGACTACAGCTTAAACCGTCCAGCAGAATATAATACAGAAGCGTAGAGTACAGAAACGGAAAATAGCACAGTCAAAAACGGTAGTCTCAGTACGGAAGACTGAGAGACTACAGTAAAGCGTACAGTACTACAATACAAAAGCGTAGAGTACAACAGACTAGAGCATAAATCATATGTTACAGTACAGACATTTTTTTCTTCATCTTTGTTAATATTTAATATACACAAAGGCACAGTAAATATTTAAATGAAATAATGATTAAGTTAATGAAAATACAAGGTTATAATTCCAGATAAATCAATGGAATATAATAAATATTTTATATATTCCATGTAATAAATAAAATAAAACAATGGATTAATAAATTAGGATTAATGTAGAACTTTGGACTAATTTCTTTTATGGTAATTTTAACAATAAAAGCTTTTTGACTTAAACTACCTTCATGTGGAACATAAGGAGACTGTGTATTAGAGAAGTTTGCCAGAGAACACGAGGTGTGATCAAAAAGTAAGGTAACTTTTGGAATTTCTCGGGCTCTGTACAGTCTAATTTCAAAATTTTTGGTGTTGTGTCGGCACACTCGACACGATTACATGTTTACAGTTTTCACTTGATAGCATGTATTGTTTTTACGTGACATACATAAAGGTTAGACTCGTGTTTACATTCTCGGCGATTTTTCTATGTCGAAAAAACAATAACCTGTGATATAACTTACACCATCTATAAGCATTTTTTTTGTTGCTCAAGTTGACTCACCATAGCCCACTGCCAACATTTCAAGAGTTTTTAAGCATCTAATACTATTTTTTACACAAAAATTAATACAAACTCTCTTCTCTATTATTTTCAACAGCAAAAAGTCGCCGAACATGCAAAAAGACATCTAACCTCGTTAACGTTGTCTAGTTCCTCATATATGATATATAGTCAAAACTGTGAACATATGATCGTGACGAGTGCACGAACAAAACAAAAACCAATTGTGAAATTAGAGTGCACAGAGCATACGAAATTCAAAAAGTGTCTTACTTTTTGATCACACCATGTACACAATACCAGTTGGTCTTACAGTTCATACAAAGTTTTCAAGAACTTCTGGCACAGTACTCTAGAAATTAGTTTTTTTCTTTGATAAATGACAGTGCAGACAGACTGAATACCTGGGGGCAGGGAGCGGTGGCGGCGGGGGCGGCGAGGTGAGGGCAGGGTGCGTGAACTGGGTGGTGCGGTTGTTGTGGTTGACGAAGTAGGGCCGGCCGGAGGCAGTGGTGCGCACCTCCCAGCCGGAGGGCAGGGGGCCGAGCTGCTCGGCGGCGCAGTCGCGCGGCACTCGGGGGTCGTACCAGGTGCTCACGCCAGTCGTGCAGTGGTAGAAGTAGACTTGACCCTGGCCTGTCGTCCGCATTTCTGGAAACACAACCACTTACTAGCAATCTTCATGGTCAAAACCTTCGACTAGACCAGGGGTTCTCAAACTTTGTTAACTTGTGGCCCCTTGAGAGCTAGCTATATTACCAGTTCCCACCCCTTCGGCTACTTCAAAAACATAATAATGCCCGTGTAAATATTCAAACAAATATTTGTTTTTATTAAATGAAACGTAGAACTATGAAATAATTTCATCACATTTACAACGTGATGTTGAAATACAAAAATCTTTTTAAAACAATAACAAAATATTCCTTTAATAAAATTTTATAAAGTTTGGTGGAATAAACTGTAAAAGAATGAGTTTTGAATAAGTTTTGAACAAAAAATAAGTAATAGGACATTTTAAAACATTGGAACATTATAATTATAACAAACTGACGAAAATATTGATCTTATGTTTTAATTATTATGTTTGAATATTCTAACGGTCACTCGCTATGCTTTGAAGTATTTTTAGTTATCCTATCCTGATATAAGCATATAAACTTAACATGGAACACTACCCTGTGCCATGGACCTTAAAATACTAGTTCTTCTCGTTGAGCCCTAGGGGTCCATGGGTCCACTTTGAAAACGCCAGGACTATACTAATAAGATAACATTACAAGCAACCTCAATACGGATCACTCAAAAAACACAAGAACTAAGTAAAACATGTTTTACTAAAATTAGCATAAACTCCAGAATAAATATTAATTAAATTAATAATATTACTTCTATGATTATTTGAAGTTAGATCCGTTTTAATACATAACATTTCAAGTGTTTTATATATATATATATATATATTATTTATCATGGTTTATTATAAATTACTGTTTTATTGTTTATATAAAAAGATTTCACATAAACACGTGAAACAACAATCAATGATCAAACCACAAATAGGAAATGGGAAAACAAGACTAAGATCTTTCAACCGTAACAAGCGGTCTTCGTCAGAGTCAAAAACCCAACTGAACACTAGATGCAGAAAACATCTGGTGAGGAGTTGAGAAGAGTGGGAGGGAAAGATCTTAGTCTTGTTTTCCCATTCCCTATTTGTGGTTTGATCATTGATTGTTTATATATTAAAAAGGATGTAACTTCAATTAAACAAAAAAATTATCTCACTAATTTAAGTAATATCTATTCTGGAGTTTATGCTGCGGTTAGTGAATTTGATTTAATACCATGTAGTCAACACTATTTTTCTCTATAGAAGTTTGGTCCAGCGATAAACCATTCTCTAAAAAAACACCTTTAAGTCAACATTTTGTCCTTATTTGTAGATATCTTCTGGGCTTGGTATGTTTCATATGCTGAAAGATTAACACAAACTGTAACTGATTAGAATACTAACTAACAATGTAAAGTCTTTCAGCAACTGAAATATACCAGCCCTCAAGATGTCTACAAATACAGACGAAACTTTGGCTTAAAATTGCTTTTTCTGAGAATTTTATGACGCTGTACCAAACCTCGATAAAGAAAATGTATATATATATGTGTGAAATTAAACCACAAGGAAAAAAAAGAATACAATAGAAAAAAATGATCTGAGGCCTTTCAATTTATGTCATCAGAGAGCAAGTAAAGTAAGAACTAAGAAGATAACATTTATGTTTTATGTGATCTTCTTAGTTCTTACTTTGTTTGCTCTCTGATGATATACATTGAAAGGCCTCAGAGCATTTTTTTTATTCCATTCTTTTTTTTTCAGAATAAAGACATGAAACAAAAATCAATGTCCAAACCAGAAATCAGAAAAAAGACTAAGATCTTTCAACTGTAAAAAAGCGGTCTTCGTCAGAGATTTGTTGCGATACTACTTCAACAAGATCAGTTGAGATTTGACTCTGACGTACACCACTTGTTACGGTTGAAAGATCTTAGTCCTTTTTCTGATTTCTTACTATGGTTTGGAGTATATATATCTTATACATATATATATATATATACAGTTAAAATAAGCAGTGACACATAAACAGAAACACAACAAAGACTCACTTTAACTCACTGCTTATTTTAACTGTTATTTGTCCTGCCGGACCGTTTTTCGTTTATCATCGTATATATATATATATATATATATATATATATGTCACAATATAATCGGAAAGACGATTTAAACTGGACAATATGAGTTCAAAATCGAAGAAGAGTAACACAGAGTAAAGAAACACACTTGTAAACTCAAATTTTCGGGCAATCCGTCTTCGGAAGAAAATAGTGGGAGACCAACTACCCAGACCGTTGCTACAGCGTTCTTGGTCTCCCTCTCCCCTTTCTCCTGAAGACGGATTATCTATATGAAGACGGATTGCCCGCAAATTTGAGTTTATAAATGTGTTGTTGTTCTTCGATTTTTATATATATTATATAAGTATATATACTATATATTATATATATTATTGAAAATGACACCAAAACTTAGCTGACACCGTTACCTGTTTCTTAACAAGTTTCTCAATTTTTCTAAATAACACCCTCGTTATTTCGTCAACACAAAAAAAAAATACATCTCCTATAGTCGAAATGTTTGGAAAGATCAATATTCATCATAAAGACGTGAATAACTTCTTGGGTGAATTTTCTGGCCATACTCGTACATTGGTATGGCTTACACTTCCCTATTAAGAAGGCTCACCATGCACTTAATGACCTGAGCACCCCAAAAACATATGCAAGATAAACATAATTTTAAATTGACCTGAGAGATGCTGGTTAAAATACTAAAATAATAATAAAAGAAAGTAACCATCATAAACGGAGAATTTTAGTGGCTATATTAATTCAAAAACTGAACCTACTCCTAAATATTCAATTCGAAAACCGTAGGCATATTTTGAGGATTTTTAATTCACATCAAGGGCATCCAGAAACCCTTGCAGATAGTAACTCAGGCCAAGAGGCAACTCACCCCATAAGATTAACGACCAGCTTTTCTTAAACTTGAAGAAAAACAAACCCTACTATCTTCGCTTTGTATATATATATATATATATAATAAACTAGAAAATTCACCCAAGTTATTCACGTCCTGATGATGAATGTTGATCATTCGAAACATGTCGACTATAGGAGATGTACTTTATTGTGTAGACGAAATAACGAAAGTGTTATTTAGAAAAATTGAGAAACTTGTTAAGAAACAGGTATCAGCTAAGTTTGGTGTCATTTTCAATAATGCGTGTGTCAAGGAAGGACTGCTACCAAAATTTACAAATATATATACTGTTTCATAATGGGGAACAGTAGAAATAGCATGGTGCGAAATGATCTTGTAGTTTGATTCATAAACAGATATGCTAGTCCAATCAAAGTGACAATCTGAGTTAAAAAAAAAAGTCTGCTGATAATACATGCATTGTGTATTATTATATATGTACAAAATGAAATGGAAATAAGATTACCATATCCAGGAGGGAGGTCGGGAGGCTGAGGAATAGACTGTCTCGAGTTGGAGCCAGGAGTCGACCTTCTTGTGCACCTCTTTCTGGGAGCTGAAGGAGGCTGCCCTTGTCCCACTCTGGACAAAGGTCAACAGAAAAACAGTCAGTAAGCATTCAAACAACATTCAGACAAGTACTGTTTCAATTACAGGCTGGCCCTGTGCGTGGTCAAATGGCTTACATATTACCCCCGTCCATGAAACTGCAACATGTACGTCTAATCATATATGACAATGTGATCTCCCTGTTAACGGGAAACCGTAACATTAAAAGATATTATGTTATAATATATAACATATTATGCAATTAATATATTAATATATATTAAGTTATAATATATAACATATTATTAACAACAGTGCAGTAACTCTTCCTTGATTAGCAAATATTTTGAAAAGAAACTGAATAATCCCACATTTGGTTTCACGGAGCCTATTCTAGACCCTACTGACAACCTAAAGCACTAGTATTTTATTTATAGTCTTTAATACCACCATATTTAACAATATTTTTCTTTTTTATGGAGACTTGGTCTAGCTTCGAAGAATACAACACCTTTAAGCCGACGTGTCGTCCATATTTGTATTTTCCTATTGAAAAAAATAACTACATCCTTGTATTCAAATCAGCATTATGGGCTGATTTGAATACAACGGTAATATAGTGATTTTTTCAATAGGAAAATACAAATATAGACGAAACGTTGGCTTTAAAGATGTATTGTTTGAAGCTAGACCAAAAAATAGTGGTATAAATTACATATATACTCAACGTTTGGGACACGACTCTGAGTTCGGGTTCTGCACAGATACGCCATAGAGGCGGACATAATGACTGGGCGTGATACTGGGGAGTCTGTGTGTATACCACGCATACCATTGATTTCGAGCCACTATCCGTTTCCATTCAAATGATTGCAATGTTCCGTCAGCGTCTGTTTCACAATGACGGTAACTAGGTCCCAAGGGGAAACTCTTATCTACCACAGGAATTGAAGTGAGTGAGAACAAGTTTTTCTCACATGGTCAACTGTAGTTTGCTTGCTCAAGAGTCAGAGATTCCAACTCTTTGTTCTTCCATGAACATACAGTTAATGTGATTTGTTTGCTTAATACATAAATGTTATTAAAAACATTTGCTTAACAAGGTACTAATAATGATATTTTCTACTATTATATAATTTCTAAAGACATTTTGGAATATCATGTAGCAAACGGGCAGTTTGCTAATTCTTATATATATATATATAATATATATATTGAAGTCAAAATCGTAATAATAAATTCAAAAACGTTTAAGATCTTTAAACCAAAAAAGAGGTCTCTGAGAGAATAAGAAAGGTAATTTAAAGCGCGTAAAATCAGAAACTTGACAGGGCAAATCAGGGAAAACGAAGAAGTTCAGGAAGAAATAAACAAAAGTTATCTGCTAGCTGATGACCCTAGAGGACAAAGCTATTGCTGTCATTGAGTCTATCTCGAATAACAAATAACTACTGTTTATAGTATTTCATCTATTGAATTTAATCAGAAAGGACTCGATAATATTCCTAACAACACCCATCTTTCATACATGATTATTTTAGCCTCTATCCAATTCATACCATGATTGTCATTGTTTATATGCAAGAATAAGGCTCTACTTTGTTCTCCTCCAGCTACATTGTATTGGTGTTTGACTCGTGTTTGTAATGATTTACTTTACAAATTTTAACTATATACATTTCACGACATTCTGCGCGGAATTTGTTAAATACTACTGTACTGCAGTACCCTAGAACAGTTTGAATTAACAAATTAACCACGTTATTACGATCAGAAAACTAACTGTCAGCTTAGGGGAGGTTAATTTAGGCTGTAGTGGCTGCTCCACAGGGGAACAAACATAATGTGAACATTGACCCTTTGTAATAGCACAATATGAACATTCTACATTGGGAACCCTAAATTTCACAGAACTCAAGTATATTTAGAGTAGGGATCTTTAAAGTACCCGACATTGTACAGGCTTAATGGGACCGTCTGTTTAACGTCCTTTCCTGAGAGACGACGTGCTCAGATTTATTCACCTCCGACGTGAATAATAGAGTGGGTATTGATAGTCTTCCAGAGGGTATGTAAATCAGGTCGATTCCAACCCTGAACTCGTTAAACATTCCTCTACACTAAGCATGTAGAGTGGCAGACCCCCCGCTAGTCCTGGCTGGTCATACCTGGGGATGGCAGGAGGAGGGGGCAGGTGGCCTCGGGAGCTGACCAGCGCCGCCGAAGACGACTCCTCCTCGTTGGTGGCTGGCTGCTCTTCAGGCGGGGGCGGCTGGGCGCTGCAGCTGAGCAGACTGCTGTCAACACAACACTCTTATCTCTCTACATAATACTGACACTCTGAAACCCTTAACTGTCAGTGTTGTTCACTAAACACAAATTTTACTAATTAAACAAAAAAAAGGCACTAAAATAAGCTACTTTAGGCCTTAAACACATGCCTTAATATATATATTCTTAATATATAAATATATATATTATCAAAATGGACTGAATAACATGAGAATTTATTGTATCACAAACACATATGATATGTTGATAAATACCATAACAGACAGGAACTACTGGAAAGTTAAGTAACGGAACATGTACATCCTTGAGTCAAAAAATGACGGCATTCCTATGGGTTCACCCCTATTTTACCAGACGTAGTAATGAACCATGTTTTGGACTCTGTAACAGCCAACCTTCCGTTTCATGTACCTGTTATATATAAATGTGAAGGTGATCTACTTTTTTTTTATTTCTATAGATAAATCAGACTTCATTTTTCACACATTTATTAAGTTTCACCCGAGATTAAAATTCACAATAGAAGAGGAGTATCAGATCAACATTATTTTAGACATGTTATTAATACGAAACGAAATTGTATCAATTTTTATAAACTGGTGGAAAAAACCACAACAATGGGACAGATTCATTGATTTCAAATCACAACATAAAACGCCGCTAATGATAAATTCTGTAATAGCACTAATAAACTTAAGTGACTCTAGGTACCACTTGGAAAATTTAACCCAAGTAGGCAATATCCTCAAAAAAAAATTTCCTCTTAAAAATTATCAATAAAATATTAAACAGAAATTACCCTAGATCCACTGCCAAAACAGGCTCGATCTAATACAGAGAACATTACCTACAGCTGATATAGGAACCATACATAACGATATAATTAACTCCTCACAGGTAACTGGAAGTCACAAAACTTTTTGCTCCATGACATACATCAGTGAATTATCTGAAAAGCTTACAGAAATTAGGTACCACATGAGCCTTCTGTAATAAGAAAACCCTAAACAGTAGGTTATTCTTCAAGACCAAAGACTATGTCCCTCAAATATAACAAGTAATCACCTCTAACCACCCTGTGCAGACTGTGACAAAAGTATACATAGGTGAAACTAGCCAACACCTAAACACCAGGCTTAACCCGCATAAATATTCTATCCAATAAAAGAAAACAAATAGCGGACTGTCACGATACACAACAGAACGCAAACATAACTTTGATTTTGACGCTACGACCATGGTATTTAATGAAAACAAGAGACACAAACGACTATTCAAGGAATGGCTGCTATAATTAATGACAAGAACAATTGCAACATTCAAAATCAAAAGGCTTTACAAGGACTGAGTGTTATGTACCACAATTTGATTAAAAATCAATCTTGATGTCATTATTTTCTTTTCCTAACCATCATTTGTGTGCTTGCATATAGTGATTGTTCCATATTCTATGTTTTACCCTAGCTTACTCCCTTCGTATGTTCTTTGAGTTCATAATTTTTTTACCTTAAAATGTTTTCTACTATATATCTATCTGTTCACGTACTCAATGGTAACTATGTAACTGCTCACATCATAGTCTGAGTTAGTTAGAACCTACCGTTTTTAGCTCCTGCATTCAGTGTAAATTATTACTAATTAGTATCATTTTTTCTGTTTTTCCCGATGTTTTTTTAATATTAATAATAAATTATGTATTTCCTTGTATCCTTGATAATGAAAATACAAATTTGTTAAACGTCGGGTGACAGAGTTGATAAGGTAACCCTGTAAGAGTGCAGTGATTGGTTGTGTGGTGTGGATGGTTGAGTGACTATAAAGACAGGTTGGGGCTGGCAGACGCACCTGTTGGGCCTGGTCCACTGCGTGGTCTTGGTCGTGTGGTTGACATAGAACAGCCTCCCCTGCGACGTCCTCCGCTCCTCCCAGCCAGGCGGCAGGGACGTGGGGCAGGACAGCCCTCCCAAGGGGTCGGCCACTGCTGTCTCGCCTCCATAGCCTCGACTCAGCAGGCTCACCACGATCTGGCCGCGGACGATGTCGTCGCGGGACAGCTTGCACAACTCCAGTCGTTGGTCTGCAAGCACATACACTTTAGATGGTTAATTATAATCTTCATTTACTTTGGTTATCGTTTGAGAGATATACTATACTGTACTAGTATACTTATCGCAAAGTAGGTGCACAATATTCTAAATCTACAGGTTTATGTATGTTTATAATAACGGGCTTACCACCCGCATCAACAGTGTCACTGAAAAGTAACTCCCTATTTAAAAAAAATATATATAATTTATTTATGAATTATTTTTACAAATAAACAATATGAGAAAACACAAATAACACGAAGTTTTATTTAAAATTTGCCACAGCCACCAGCTTTTGCCAGTAGCTTCTCAAGCCGCTCCGGGATTCTTGAACTGATATTTCCAAGAACTCTTGTAATGCGCCAGAAATAACTAATCTTAACCTTTAAGTTCTTCTAAGGTTGTGGGTTTCTTGGAATTAACTTATTTCTTCAACACCCCCCAAAAAAAAAAATTGCATGGTATTAAATCGAGTCTTCTTACCGGCCACTCAACCATCTCCCAGGAAATGTTCATTTCGTTATTGACAACAACAATAGCAAAATATGGTGGTCACCATCTTACATAAAAATCAAGTCTTCAATCTTTACTCCAGTATTCATAACTGGCCAGATTTCACCTTGCAGCATGGTAAGATACGTTTCGAAGTCTGCTTGAACTCTCTCCTTCTTTCCGGATCACTAGCTTTGGAAGGGCTATCACTTCTTCGAATACCCCTCACAGGACCTGTACCCATGAGTTTTGACAGTTCTTGATAGCCTCTGCATCAATCTGAACATTCCTTTCATTTACCTCCATCACCTTTGTATTTAAACAACTGATTTCTAAACTCACTTTTTAGAGTTAGTCATCCGAACATGTCTACGGTGTTCAAAATTGAATACAAAATAATTAATGTGAAAAGAAAGACAAGGCCAATTAAAGCTCATATATTAAGGAAAACACATTAAAAATTTGAATAAAAAATAACTGCAAATAAAAATTATAATTTCATTTTAAATACGGAGATACTTTTCAATCACCCTGTATATAAATACCACGAACTTGCCCCAGGAAACTTGGATAAAATTATAATAAATGAATTAGAATGAAAAACTATTTTCTCTTACTCCCTTCAACACACTACATTTCTTCCTCCGTCAATCTGTCTATCACTCTCCCTCTCTCTCTTCATCTATCACTTTTCAATCCCCCCCCACTCACTCTCTATCATTCCATCAGTCTATCCCTCTCCCACCCTCTCTTTATCTATTACTTTTCATAACCTTATCTCTCTTCCTCTTTTCCATGTTTTCACTCTTTTTGTTTCATGTTAAACTATTTAAAAGAGTCAAGTTATACACCTAGTCATTCAAATAAATTAGTTATAATAATCAGCATGTTTAAAACTCTATTTCATTAATTTGATTGAATAACATATTATGTAGAGTCAACCTATCTTTTATACAATGCCTTGTTTGACCTATATAAACTGCATCGCAACTGTCACACCGAGTTCAATATATAACGTTACCACAGAGGAATTTATTAATAGGTGATTTGGTCTTCGAAAAAATACTTCAATTTAAGCTATTTTTAATTTTTTAAGCAATATTTAATTTGGCACAAGATATTTAATATCTTGCTAAGTTGCTCTGAAAATCCTTTTATGTACGTTAGTGACTTGTTTTTTGTTTGATTAGTATTATCTGGGGGAGGGTTGTGTTCAGGATATCAAGCGTTTTCATTTCCTTTCTTGATTGTGTACGTGAAATATTTTTTTATTAAACTTCTGGATAATTATTATATCTCAAATACGTTTCACCAGTTTTACATTTATCGGGACCTATTCTGTGCCACATAAATTATAAGCTCTGTGTTTTAATGCTATTGCTCTATTTACTTTGTACTTCAATGGGTGATATCATTGAAAGTTCGTCCTGTGGTTTCATCCACCTATCTATTAATGAGTCCACCTATGTCAATGAAATGAGTGCGAAATGAAAAAAACCAGCGAAATCTCTGACAAAAAATTCTCCCGCGTGCAAACCAAAAATATTTTGAGAAATTCAACCGAGAAGGAAAAAACACAGTAAACAATGATGAAAAATACATTTATTTTATCATCAAAAGAACAACAATAGCAGTTTGCAACTTTCAAAAGAAAACATCAGATATACCGTCCGGTAGAAAACCTTCCACAAAACCTTTTAAATATAGAGTTAGGTTACTTTCGAAAGAAAACGTCAGTCACATAAAACATTAGCCCCGTTCGGGGCTAATTACTTTTTAAAATAAAAAAATAACTTATTTTGTGCAGTTAAAAGACCCGCACAAAATTTTTTAAGCTGGGAAGGGTTAGACTACTTTTTACAGGAAACATCAATGTTTGACTCCTTCTGATACATTATTAGTGGGTCTTTCGCTGGTGACAGAGATTTTATATCAGGTTTACATTTCGTGATCATAGAGATATACACAAACTACTAGTTCCATCTATCAGGTTTCTCCGATTATGAGACTTAACTGATTATTAACTCATCGCTGAGAATAAAGATTCACAAGCATATGTATATGACAACAGATGGAATCGTTTTATTTAATTGCTAATTAGTAAAATAATAATAATTAACAATAAACTAATCACGTAATCATTAAAATACAAAAATAAGTTATGAAGGAATTTGTACTTACTATTTAAAGTATTATTTAAACAATTAACTGGTCACACAAGAAACAGGTTTAAATGGCCGCGGAAGACTGAGCTAAGCGCGTATTTACAATGAACAAGCTTTACCGTCGTCTAATCAATGCCACCTAAATTATTTCATTCTAAAATAGTCCCCTTCTTTCTGGTTTTCTTATATAAACATTAATTTAATATTTAAAAAATGTATTAAACTATTTCTTAAAAAATATATACTTTAAATTAATTAGTCAAAAATTATCAGTTAATAAAAGTAACTATGTACCTATTTCTTTTTAAAGTTGTCTGAATATTCATGTTTACTCAGATTTTTTGTAAAGTCAAGTATATCAATGTACTACAATTGTTAAATAATTAGTATAACAATTAAATGAAACATTAAATAAATTAAATGATAATTCTTCATATTTACAAATGAATTATCAATATAATATCTACTAAACATTTTATGATGAGAATGCATTTATCTATCAAATTATTAAAATAATTCATTTATTACTTTATTTTTTATTGTCAGTCCATGGTATTTTGTAAGTAAAATTATTTATTTATCTAAGAAATAAAAAGTCGCTAAATGGAGGATTACAAGAGAGGGCTTTGTGTACCAGAAACAAGCTACTGGCGTACCATGTTTGGCACGCGTGCCAGAGGTTGCCCAGACCTGCTTTAGATCATAGTATTTAGAAATGCTAGACAATTTCTTTTTCTACTTTCAAGATAAACACTAATTTTGAAAGGAAAAAATTAAAAATTTTTAGCAATATTTCCTGTGAATCATGGGGGAATTGTTCGAAACGTCATCAATGTATCTATACAAAAATGGAATTCTAAAAGGTCCTTTTATTTATTACGAAATGAAAAAATATATTTCATAAAGAGATTAAATCAAAGTAAAAAAATCAATGTTAGAAAAGAATATTTTGCAAAAAAAAACTTTTTTGTTGATATTTTTTATTTACTTTTCCCAACAACACATGAGAAACTCTATCGAGTCAACTCAACTATATACGCTAATATCATAGGAATATTATTGAAGCTGTCTGGTTGAAAACACTGTAGACTGCGCTGAATGACTGAGCGAGTTAGTAATCACATTACAGGCGACAACACTAAATTACAAGTCACTGCATATCACCGCAAGGACAATTATAAACCAATTAAAGCAACCGGTACAAGCTATTTAGGAATTCCGTTATTTGTCAAATATAAACATAGATACTTCAAACATTTTCCTGTAGTAATTTTTGAACAATATAAATCGTTGATAACTGTAACACAAACACGGCTGTCTAAACAATGGTTACGTGCTAACTTTAAGAATAAAATATCCATGAGTGGTTGCAAAGAATGTGACTACAAATACAACTTCAATAAAAGTGAGCCTCTAACCTTCTACCTGGTGGGAACAAAATAAAAAACAAAGTCGCAAACTCACGACAATTAACTAGCACAGAATTATATATTAGTTTGGAGTTCATTTTTTACATTTATGAATTTTATTCTTCTTACATCGCATATTAAGTCATTAAATCATTTCAATTTTTTTCATTAAACCTATAAACATAATTTTATTTTAGTCGATTTACTTAAAAAAAATTCTAAGTCAATGAAAACTATATAAATAAATGTAAAGAAATCCGACAAGTATTGCAGATGATCCGTTAGTCCAGGATGAATGTTCAGTTTTAATAGCTCTTTGCCGTAAATGAATTTTCAAACTTTTTTACATTGCTAATGTTTTGTTCAATTTTGTGACATAATTTCATTGCTCATTAATGGTTCATTCAGTGCCAAAAAAGTGCTTTTGAAAACATAAACTGTACCACTAACCGCCTTTCGTTAATGTAATTTTGAAAAAATTCCATTTTGATTCGTCAAACACTATGGCTTGTATCCTCTTCACAAGCTTTCAGATTGAATGATACGTCAAAATGTTTACATCTTATTGAAAAAAAAAAAAAAAAATATCCAGTAGATTTAAAAATCTGGGGAGTTTTTCAGTTATGCTTCTATGATAACGCCAAAATTTCAAGACTCTAGAGTTTGTAGTATAGGAGAAAGAAATGTCGAAAACACATTTTATCAAATACGAGTACAGTGACTTTCTTATCATGCATAAATGCTCCCAAACAATAGGCCACATCTATGAGGACCATTTTTGTATAAAATATTAATTTCATTTATCAAAGTTTGAGGACTGTAACATCTACACACCCACAAACATCATCGAAAAAACTTCATCGAAGGACTTTGTAGATCTCAAATCTCGAGATCGAATTTTTTTTCATATCAAAAAACTTATAGAAAAGAAAAAAAACAATATATTTTGAGAATTCTACCCAAGATCATGTCAGGTGACTTCACAATTATTGGACACATCCAATGGATTATAATCCATCGTCAGTTGAACTCTGTCGATGGCAGGAAAGTTAAATAAATAGACCTCAGGACAGAAAGCCTACTTCAAATTTTAATCATATAAATCTCTTTTTTAAAATGAATTATTATACATCATTTTCACAATTCGTTTCTACGTGAAACGGTCCACAGTACTGCACACCAAAATTATTACAAAAGCAAAAAAAAAAGACATTCTATATTTTTCGATATTTCTTCTATATTTCGATAATCGTCATCATCAGGAGCGAATTGCCCCTAAGGCTTTAGCAATCATGTGTTTCTAAAAGATAGCAACACATGATTTTGCTAAATCATTTCAAATTTATGACTGTAAAAAAAAGTTACTAATACAGTAAATATTAGAAACTTTATAAAGATAAATGTAGCTGTTATAAGGTAAGTTATCCGTATAAATCATAATGTTGATTCCACTTGGGATCCAATAGATCAAGAAAACGATCCAAAAAAGACAAGAAAAGTTTCAGGTATCATTTTATTTTTAATTGCTGACGATGCACGCAAAACTTGAACATTAAATAAAGGAATAACCAGAGAATTCAGTATGATAAAAAGATATATAGAAGGCTGGCCTACTTGCCATATCTTAGATCTACCTGCCTTGCTACTACTACTACTACGATATATAGAACGAAGTATGAACTTCCTTGAGGACAAAAAGGATATAATGAAGACGAACAGCAATAAGAGACGTGATCCATATAATGGTCACAGCGGAAGAACAGCTCCATCAACAGGAGCATTAAGATCCATGGGGTAAAATAACAACAGACTGGTACCAAGTATACAAATCCTGGAAGAAGAAGACCATCCTCTAGGTGGAGAGATGATATCTTCACTTTATTGAACCTTTGCGGCAGAGGTTAGCAGTAGATAGACTTGTTTGAAGAAAACTAGAAGAAACTTACGTCCTAAGAGACCGATTCTTCTTATTTTAAATGTTTACTTTACTGTCTATAATAATTAAGCTATGACTTTTATTTATATTTTTAAGAAACATTCTTTTTAATACATTATCCTATACTCGTGTTGTGTATCCTATACTCCAATGCTAAATGAATGATAAGATAAGCTTCAAAGTGAAACGTAGAAGAGTGAAAAGGTTATAAGACAACAGAAGAAGGTTAAATAAGGTGATAAGATAATAGAAGATTATTTATAATGTAATAGCATATTAAATAACAGATTATTTAAACCTAAAATTACCTTATAAATCACTTTCTTCTATTATCTCATTGTCTTATTTAACCATGTCCTGTTTATTGCCCTATATATATACATCATTTTGTATCGGTCGGTGGACCCTTTCACGTCTGCACTCTTGTATTTCTTCTCTCCTGAAGACGGCAAAAAAGCCGAATGCCGAGAATTGTGAGTGTTAGTCCCTCTTTAGTATTTTCTAATTGTAACTTAAATTAGATATATATATGAAGTTTAAACCACAAGGAAAAAGTAAAACAATGGAAATAAATTTTACTCTCTGATGACATTAAGTGAAAGGCCTCAGAGCATTTATTTCTGTTGTTTTCCTTTTCCCTTGTGGTTCAAACTTCATTGATTGCATCACATGTTTATTTTGATTCTTCTGCATATATATACAATTAAAGTAACAACTATAAAACACAAAAAATAGACTAACACTGACAATTCTCAAATTTGGACTTTCTTGTCGTCTTCAAGAGGAGAGAATAAAAAAGAAGAGGAAACACAGGAGTAGAGACGTGAAAGCATATACCGACCATTTACATAGAGTTATCAAGAAAACGATCAAAAAAATAGAACAAATGTTTCAGAGTAAACTATAGGTAAACAGTAAATAGATACATACACTTATAGTCTGTAATTTTTGGTTCAACCATCATTAGGAGAGAAGAGATAGAAACGCCAAGAATAGAAAACCAACCATTAAAACCAACAAGTTAAAACTCGTTGTTATATTTAGAACATCAGTTCACGATTATACACACACGCTTCAATAGTTTAATGAATCATACTACTTTATTGTATATACAAAAATATACTGACATCCAGTATCCTTAAGCCGATTGATGGTGTTGGACAGAATCCGAACGCAGCCAAGAAATCCACCTCCTTCCTTCTTATGAATTTTTTTATGATTCCAAATACTTATTGTTATCCCATCTCCTTTACTTATATATCTAAACAGAAAAAAACCAAACGGTACAATAAAGTAAATATTAGAAACTTTACAAAGATAAAGGTAGTTGTTTAAAGGTAACTTATACGTACAAATCATAATGTTGATTCCACTTGGGATCCAGAGTGGCTTTGCAAGTTTCAGTACTATGACACTGACCTGATCCATCGACACTTATTTTAGCAAATGGATCAGGTAATCCTATAATCAGTATACCAGTCATAAGTTAGCAAGAAAAAAGTAAACAAAACAAAAAAAATATAGCCGTAAAATGAAAATACTTACGGAATAAATCTTTTCTAACCAAGTTCCGGGCGCATAGGACTAAAATTAAAAAAAAAATAACATAACCAAATAAAACTATTAGCATCCTAAATTAATTAAGTACTTCATTGAATCTGAAAACTGATACCCAACATTTTATCAAAAAGGAAAACCGGAATGTGTTAATAAAAACTTTAATCACAAATAATACAGGTTAATTAAGAGTGAAGAATCAATTATTCTTAACGAAGTAATATTAAAAACATAAACTTACTTTACAATTCATAGCACTAAGTATACCGTAAGCTTGCATACACTTTTCATTAAAACTATTAAACTTATACGAAATAAAAATGTATTTTTATCAATAAACGAATTCTATAACATTATTTCTTGAATTTGTTGATCTATATTTATAAATATGAAACCATTTTAATAAAGAATATAATAAATCAGACAAATATGCAGAAGCCATGTTGGGGCAATTGAAGGGGAATATTTTAAGAATTTCTTGCATACCTTTTATATAACAGTAAAGTTTCAATTTTGCTACTTACTCGTTAATCTAATTTTCATAGTCCCATTTCTCCTGCTACCTCCTGTGTTTAACATTCTTTATAAACATTGAAAAGACCTAATGTTAATTCAACCACAACACACACATTACCCACTTCAAAAACACTGTCATTACGACACAATACGCAGTGTTGCCACACGGTGCAGCGCACAATAATATCATCAATGTTAGAAATTATTTACTTTAAAAAAAAATACAACTTCTACTCAAATTATTTTTTATTAAATAATCATCACCAAACTTTTATGTTTTCAAAAGAATTACTTAGTTAAGAATAATTGACCGTGCTTGCCTTTCTATTTTCAATAAGTTTTAATATTCTTTTAGACAAAAATGTTATGATCCAATAGATTAAATGCTTTTAATTTTCATTATTTTTAGACATTAGTTTTGTTGAGTAAATGTACGTTAGTTGCACTAATAAAGAACGCTTTTTCTGTATTTATACAATCGCAAATATCAAAAGGTAATATAGATTTTAATATTATTTCCTTCTCCAAAAAATGTTTAACTTTTTTATGTCTAAATATTTTAGAAAAAAGTTGTTCATGGAAAAGACCTCAGATATTTATTAACAAATTCTTTTTCATATAATTTGTCTTAATTTTTTTACATTGCTATAAGTAAAAGTATTCTGTTCGTAAAAAAATTCGAACTCGAGATTTTGACAGAATTACATGTTTGAGGTACCATAAGTCGTTTTATGAAGTTTTTTCGATGATTTCTGTGTGGCTTAGACATTTTTTGTATGAATCCACTGAAATAAAATTTATGTTTAAAGTGGAAAAATTTAAATAATTTATTGACTTATATGAGATATAAGAGGATTATATTTTTAAATGTAAAAAATCACCGCCAATAAACATAAATTTCTGTTACATTCCATGGTATGATTGATTTGTCTCACAAAATGATCTAATCAATCTAGATATTGCACCCTGGAACAAAACATAATATCAGATGAAATTTTTTTTTATTTATGAATCATAGCATCTTTGGACAATATTGAAGTGTGAGGAACGGACTATTTCTCAAGAAAGAGGAGTTATGTTTGTTGACAAACATCCAGTTTTTTTCACTATTCTAGTCTAATAGTTCATATCTATTATTTTCAAAAATTAGAACCCTCCAGCGATAAAAGTTTTAAATTATACTGAGTTGCCGGTTTTGACTTTGGTTGGAGTATGTAAAACTGGAGAAGTACTTATATATTTATTCTCAATATACATTCACAGCAACCTTATAACAGAGTACAGCACATTGGAAAAGATAACACTCTCTCAGAGTGAATTGGTATGTATGATTTTTGACATGGAAAGAAAAACTGATTTTTATTAAATACTAGGAAGTAATAAATTTCCAGTATAATAATTCAAAATTGAAAACATTCTTTGAAGAATAATAAATCTAATTATCTTACGTCATCAATTAAAAATGATCTCAAACAACATTGTTTCTTAGATGTTTCTGACATTTTCAGGCAAAATAGGAATGTTTTCTAGTTTTAAATGGGAAAATTTGTCTTAGATATTCAATATAGAAGGAGATCAGGTATGTAAGAGATCCACTGGCTATTGGAACAAAAGCAATGTTCTCCTGTAAGAGATTCTTTCGGAACACGAAAGCTACCTTTCGCTTTTCAGAAATGTCATTACTGCCGTAGTTATACTAATGTTATTATATGTGTCAATGGTGTGATATACAAAAATAAGCATATGTATTGATAAGAGGATGAATGGCTACCTCTACTACCACCAGGAATGAAAGACTAATAAACACCTCCTATTTAGACATTTATATGATACCTAAAATAGACATTATATATTATGTACCTAAGAAGTATGATATTATGCCTACTTATAGTAAGTTGAGTGTAAGTCACTCCAGATTGTTTATCTTCGTAATCAATCCGGAAAACTCAAATACAATCAATGAAATGGTACTTGACATTCATTTATCTATGCTGTAAATTTAGGCAAACAGATTTTATTAAGGTTGCTTTTTGTACTGGTTGTTCCAAAAGAAATGTAAAAGGGGACAAAATGAAAGAACTTGTAGTTCCAGCCTACCTATATTGAAACGTTTATTATTTTCATTTTCTAGTGTAGTGTGCGGTTTAAATTGGTGAAGATAGTCTTGTAAAACTTACAATAATTCAATCATGCCTTACAATCCCTGTCTGTAATATAGGTTTAAACAATTTGCTCAGGTGTTTCGGTTTGCGACGTTCTACTGAATTGGAATTTTTGTCGTGCTACCGATTTTTTTATTTCTTTGTCAACATAATTATTTCTTCAACTACAGCATAGAATTTCATTGGCATTATGATATCACAAAATAAATATATATTCTATATTGGGAGTCCTAAACTTTGCCGAACTCAAGTGTATTTAGAGTAGGGATCTTTAACGAGTACCTGACATGGTACAGGCTCGAGACTGACAGCTTAACGTGTTCCCTGAGGGACGAGGTGCTTAGATTTGTCACCTCCCAAGTGTATAAATTTCGAGCGAGAGTGTATTCTGGACCTACCAGTCCTGAGGCGAGCACGTTGCCACCGGGCTAACCTGGCCCCCTGGATGTAACCTTCCTGCCGATAGGTGGGTAGTTTATCCATGGCTGCTTCTGTCTGGGGTGCCTCAAGTTCCTTACTTTCTCCTTTCTTCACTTTTTTGTCTTATTATTATTAAATAACGTTCTAGAGCTTAGTACCTCAGTGACAACTCTCCTATCTTTATGCCCTGTTATTTTGTTTTCCAATTCCCACACCTTACAGACTTCCTCCTTTTAGTACTGTTCTTACGGTGGAAAGTTATTTAGTACCCATCTTAAACATGTTATCAAATTATAAGGTTGATTCTATATTGGGAATCTTAAAATTTTGCTAAACTCAAATGTATTTAGAATATTCAGATATTTAAAACCATATATGTTTAACTGAAAGCTATAAATCACCCTTGTTTGTCATTCAAATCTCACTTAAGAAGTTTCGAAATAGTCAATGTTCAGTTTTGACGGTAAGCACGCTAACCTAGTATCCCACTCTGACCTTTGAATCATTCTTAGTTTGATTCCTGATAAGCTTTAGACACCATTCCACGATAAAACACTAACCACAAAGCATTTAATTATTTATAGAATAAAACAATCGGCAGCTTGCTGAAGTTTACTCTAAGTCTGCTTATCTCAAATTGTATTCAGGGATCCTCAGAAATGTTTGCATTCAAATGTAAACTGTTGACCTCAACATTGATAACAGACGCAAATGTTTACCGTCTTCTCATTTACTTGTAATGTCAGCTGATAATCAAGGTGTCCCACTTTGTACTACCACCATGTAAACCCAGAGACAGCAACAGCATGCACAATGGCTTTCAGTTTAACTGACGTTTATTTTCAAAGACTTCTGGATTATTCAGAAAACTGTTTGGTGTTTAATAACAGAAAACAAATCCATCTTCAAGAACCCACTCAATGTCTAGAGTTCTTTTTGGTGTTTAATAATAGAAAACACATCCATCTTCAAGAACCCATTCACTTTTCTAGAGTTCTGTTTGGTGTGTACTAACAGAAAACACATCCATCTTTAAGAACCCACTCACTTGTCTAGAGTTGTGTTTGCTGTTTACCAACAGAAAACAAATCCATCTTCAAGAACCCACTCAATGTCTAGAGTTTCTTTTTGGTGTTTAATAATAGAAAACACATCCATCTTCAAGAACCCATTCACTTTTCTAGAGTTCTGTTTGGTGTGTACTAACAGAAAACACATCCATCTTCAAGAACCCACTCAATGTCTAGAGTATTGTTGGTTGTTTACTAACAGAAAACACATCCATCTTCAAGAACCCACTCACTTGTCTAGAGTATTGTTGGTTGTTTACTAACAGAAAATACATCCATCTTCAAGAACCCACTCACTTGTCTAGAGTATTGTTGGTTGTTTACTAACAGAAAACACATCCATCTTCAAGAACCCACTCACTTGTCTACAGGTTTGTTTGGTGTTTATTAATAGAGAAATTATCCATCTTCAAGAACCGACTCACTTTTCTAGAGTTCTGTTCAAGAGTTTGTGTTCTCCATGTTCAAGAGATCTGTTTTGATTTATTCATGTTCCTAGGCCTTTCAGCCATACCATGATAAAGCAGAATAGGTTGATGTTTTTTAACGTGGACCATTGTTCAAGAAACCTGTTTTGATCGCTATGCACCTTAGCTTTCCAGCCATTACTCCAAATTCTTCAAGAAACCATTCACAAGTTTATAGAATTATGACGTATATTATGTCCTTCTTAGAAAGCTAACTAACCTATCTGGAGTTTATATTTAGTATTCTCTAAAAAAAAGCGACATATTTATCACCAAGAGCTTAAAGTCTACTGTTCTGTTCGGACAAAACTTCCATCGGTATTAGCATAACTGACTTCTCTGGAGTTCTTGTTGATGATTACTAACAGAAGACATCTCTATTTCCAAGAGCTTATGTAGTGGTACGGCCGAAAGTTCAGGTACGCATCGTAAAACCAAAACAGGGTCAACACATCCACCCTCAAGAGTCTATTGACCCATCTAACAATCCTATTGGTGTTCACTAACAGACAATACATCCATCTTTAAGAGCTTAGTCAAGAGCTCTTAGTTTAAGAGTCAAATCTATTTTTTATTTTCAAAAATATAATATGCATGATTAGATTTCTTAAACATAGATTATCACATAGGTCAAAGATTGGGGCTTTGTGTTACCACACAATGAAGAGTGAATCTACATTGAGAGTTATCCATTTGCCTAACTCAACTGTATTTAGAATAGGGATCTTTAACAAGTTCCTGACCTCGTACAGGCTCGAGACCGACGTCTTAACGTCTGCTCTGATGGATGAGTTGATCAGATTTTTTTTCACTTCTAAAGTTGATTAAGGTCCAAAGTGATTATCGAACCGCAGATCTACCAGTCCAGAGTCGAGCATGCAGACCACTGGGCTACTCTGGTCCCTTTATTTATTAAGAATTCACTATAACTGATCTAATATGCGTATGATTGGTAATTTTAAAAACACACGTGCACATTATTTCAATGTAAAACCCGTTGGTCAAGTTTTTTTTATTATTATTCACTTTCCTTGACTTAAATCACCTTATACAATATGTATGTACCTTCTACAGTGTTTACTGTTTTATGTAGACCTCTGACCACTGCAGATGTTAAAGGTGGCGAAACTTGCCCATTTATTTTACAAGACGCTGCTCACTGTTCCATTTAAACCCGGTTGGTAACACTGTTTCATTACGTAACTCTTGTTGCATTTAACCATTTCCTATTAGAGCATTGCTTCGTTAAAAAAAAAACAAAAACAATACAATACACAACTACTTTTAGTTTTTAATACCTCACAATCATTTTGTGACACAATCGGTCTGTCGGATAATTAGCTCGTCACCAGTGTTACCACGCTGGAAGACATTGCTAAATAGGTTTTAATACTGGATATTCCAGTCATTTACAGGGATTCTAATTCATGCTATAAGATGACCAGTAATGACTACAGTTTTAGTTATTGTAAGGTCGAATAATATATGCAGTCAAATATAACCTAACACCATTCTTTTAAAGCTTCAGAAACCCTTGAGGTCATATATCATCTTCTTAAGGTCATTTGATTATGTATGGTCAAATACGCTATTAATCTTGGTTTTTGACTGCACAAAACCAGTGCACGATGACAAACACGTTCAATACTATTCAACTCTATTTAAATAGATTATATGACAGGTCATATGACTGTCTTCTATTAATGTAAGTTATCTAACAGCTTATAATTAGTTAAGGACATATCCGACCACATAAATAGTCTTATATAATATAGCTCTCAACAATTAGTGAAACGTCTCATGAAGCCTTCAAGGAGCAGATTAGCTAAGTGGCAAAGTGCTCGCCTCAGGACTGGTAGGTCTGAGGTTCAATATCCACTCTAGCCCTCGATTTATTCGCAGGGTAGGTGAATAAATGCGAGCACGTCGTCCCTTAGAGAGTTAAGACACAAAGAGTTAAATTAAAAAATTAAAGCACAAGAGTTATACTTGTGCAAAATTTTGCGGAAAAACTGACGAACAGAAATTTTCCGAAAGGGTGTATTCGGTTTCGCAAACGTAAACGTAACTTGAAATGAGTCAGTTCTAAACAATGTACAGACGAAACCTTTCTTTTATTTATATAGATTTGGTTACAATACAGTTAAAAACTGTTTAAAAACAGTACTACACATATAAAACACAAACAAAATTAAGGCCTTTAGAATTCATTTTGTTATAAATTTCAGATATTTTTTAAATCTTGATTTTTTTCAATTTTTACACCCCCAAAATGCCCCCCCCCCCCCCCTTTGCTGTACAACTGAATAGGTCATATGACTGAATAGCGTAATTTCAAGCGACTTCTTTGAAACAGTACATCGTACAATATAAATGCAAATACTGTAAGGTCATACTACTGCCTTCTATTAATGTAAGTTATCTAACAGTTTTTTTTAATAATGTAAGGTCATATCCAACCTCATAAAAACTGTTATATAATATGACTGTCCTCATTACAGCCCTCATGGGGCCAGGTTGAAAGTTGATTATATTTTGTTGCTTATCCAGTTAATTTAATTTAACAATTTTTGACGATTTGTATTATACGTTTTTGTTTTCAACAATCTTTGGTTTTCTTTGATTACGACTGTATGTATACGAAAACTGTAATAAGTTAAAAGTCTGGAACCAATAGCAGTCTAAAATTGAATGTAAGTTCATGAAACTAAATATTTTGAGGAATTTTCTGGAATTTTGAAGGTTAACATAGATTATCAACGTCCTGGGGGGGGGGGGGGGGATGTTACGACAGCCCTGGGCGGCAAAAATAATTGCTACGCGAATTTTGGTTCGAAATTTACCTCGTGCATTGAAATATTCGCAAGTCGAGGTGCCATTGTAAATTGTATCATCATTCTTGTTCTTCTCCCCTATAGTACTAATTATAGCATATTAAGGTCTTAATAGTATGATATTTGTTTACAAGTTACATTTTCGATTAAAGGTTGTAAAAGTAAGGTTATCTACGGTGACCATCTTAAGTCATATGACAACCTTCAATTAATATAACAGCATATACGACCATACAAATAGGGTTATGTCATATGACTGTTTCCACCAAATGGAAGGTCTTATATCAGGATATTAAGAGTACGTGTTCATATACTGCGTAAGGTCAAATATCATAATAGAAACAGTGTATGTCATCTGACTATTTCCTATTAATCTAAGGTCAAACTCTACTAGCAATACAATAATAATTATATTAGATGAAATGACAGGTTTGAAAGCTACCACAAGGTCATGTAAGATATGGCGTTTTATGTTCCATCACTACTAATAAGCAAACATGACCTTAAGGAAGGAATACCAACTGAACAATTAATTTAGTAAACTGTGATATGTAGGTAAGCTTGTTGGTGTTATCATTCTCTTATCAAGGTGATGGTGCTCATCTCATTATCGCGTGTAAAACAGTCAATACAGCTTCAGTTGAGCAGATAGAGAGTTTTATCTCAGTCGTCTACTGCTTTAAAGTATTGATATAATATTATGTGAAGAAACGGGTCGTGCTGTTTAAATTACCCCTAGTACAATGTTTACCTTGATTATAATCTGTAGTTTGCTTGTGATATTATAGTAATATAAACATAATAGTAATAATAACATAAGGTCGAATGGTTGCTTACGATTAACGTGAGATCATGTACCAGCTTAACGATATATAAGGTCAAGGGACTGTATTTAATTAATGAAACGTCCAGTCAGACCATATTAATAATTTAACGTCATATACGACCATATGAATAGCGTTACCTCATATGACAGTTTTCAATAAATTAAAGGTATATATATATATATATATACGAGTTCAAAATTCAAGAAGAGTAACACACAGAGTAAGTAAACACACTTACAGACTCAAATTTTCGGGTAATCCATCTTCAGAAGAAAAGAGAAAGGGAGACCAAGCACGTTGTAAACGCAACGGCAAGTAACCAACCCGGCAACCCACTTACTTGCCGTTGCATCTACAACGTGCTTGGTCTCCCTTTCTCTTTTCTCCTGAAGACGGATTACCCGAAAATTTGAGTCTGTAAGTGTGTTTCCTTACTCTGTGCGTTACTGTTCTCGAATTTTGAACTCGTATTGTGTCCAGGTAGGATCGTGTTTCGTTTTATTAAGTGAAGATATATATATATATATATATATATATATATATATATATATATATATATATAAACTAGAATTTAAAAAAAACACATAGAAAGGAAACCACTGAACTCATATATATATATATATATATATAATTGAATGGCCGACGCCCCACAAGGGTCTACAGTTTTAGGTCTACCACAGGATCCATGAGGATTCGAATATATACATATGTAATTCTATCTTTTTTCAACCACAAAAAATAACAGCAAACAGCAGAGGTTATTGAGGGTTGGTCTACACAAACAAACACTTCACTTACGCCAACGTTTCGCTACATAAAAATATAGCGAAACGTTGGCGTAAGTGAAGTGTTTGTTTGTATAGACCAACCCTCAATAACCTCTGCTGTTTGCTATATATATATATATATATATATGTTGGCCAAAATGAAATTAAAGGTCCATATGAAAGATATACGCATTAACAGATAGAAAAGAACAGGGAAAGTCTTTACAGAACTCACTTCGACATTTCGACATCCGTCGTCAAATGACATCCGTCATTGTTCTAACAACGAAAAAGCTGTTTTTAGGCAAATCGAAGGTCTTGAGAAGAAACTTATAGACAGGAACTACTCTGTCGTGTTCAACAAAGCATGCATATCCGAAGGACTGATACCAAAGTATACTAATATATATATATATATATACGTTACGTCACGGAACATAATATAAACAGTTAAGGTCAAATATTAATTAACAGGCTTTAATTAATGTGAGCCACTTTACCAATTAAAGTGATACTACTTTAATAAAGTTATATGATGTGACCGTATTCAATAAATGTAAGTTCAGTAAAATAATGGTGTAAAGTCGGATGACATCATAAAAATAGTTAAGGTCAAATGACTTGCTTGAATTAATGAAAGTCATATCTGAACTAAATAGTTTTATATAATGAGACCGTTTTCAATAAATGCAAGACGAGAAAATAATACGGGCGTATTGTATTGTATAAACAGGGTTATACTACTTTTATGAATGAATATAAGGTCAACATAATAAGGTCAATAGTCATTTCTAAGGATGGTAATATTGCGCAAGAGGGATGATTAGTATAAGCATAGGTGTGAAGTGGCAGAGGGTTGATGACGAAGCAGATTGAGGACAGACTTGGGCAAGGTCAGCAGGCAGTTTGGGATTGTTACATAAGACAGCGTCAGCGGAAGTGAAACCTTCCCTTGGTCAATGACCTTATGTTTGGCGACAGTCCAGCAGCGCTGTGCGCTTTGTTTAAAAGTCGACTAGCCTGAGACTGACGCACTGCTTCTATCAGTGGTTATCTCAAGGTCGTAAACTACTTTAAAACTGATATTAATACGAAGCACCAGGGTAGTCAAGTGGCTTGCGTGCTCGCCTTTGGTTAGTAGATTCGGGGCCAGACCCACTATGGCCCTCCATTTGTTCACGTGGAAGCTGGAAAAAAAAATCTGGAGTGGCCTACACTCAACTTTACCATAAGTAACTTAATATCAAATTTCTTGAGCGTATAACACATAACGTCTCATTTAAGCATAACGTAAACATCTATATGGGATATGATTATTAGTCTTTCATTCCGGAGGTAGTACAAATAGAGATTGAAGGACATATCAATATATAAACTTATTTTTGTACATCACACAGCTGATGCAAATAATTTCATTATTATAACTACAGCAGTAATAACATTTTTGAAAAACCAAAGTGAACATTTCTTGATACGAAATATTCTCCTACAAGATAACATTGCTTTTGTTCAAATAGCCAGTGGATTTCTTACATCGTTTACTTGACATCCTTCTACATTGAATATTAAAGTAAAATTTTCAAATTTAAAACAGGAAAATATCCTTTTTTTCTCTGAAAAACATCATAAACAACGAAGAAAATGTTGTTTTAAGATGATTTATTATCAAAGATGTACGATAATTACATTTATTAATCTCTAAACAAAAGATTTCAATTTTGAATTATCTTTTACATTTTTGGTTTTTTACAGAATTATTATACTTTGAATTTTATGGCTTCTTAGTATTTAATAAAATCTTTTTCCTTCCCCTTTGTCAAATAACAAACATACGAATTTTTTCTGAGTGAGTGTTATCATTTTCCTACACAATATTATTCCTCTTACATCTCATATAAATCAATAAACAATTTAAATTGTTCCTTTATAAATATCAATTTTATATCAGTGGATTTGTTCAAAAAATTTCTAAGTCAATGTAAACAATGTAAAAAAATATAAAAAATTCGACAAGTATAGCAGGTGATCTCTTAGTCTAGGATAAACAAACAGTTTTTATAGCGTTATTGCTGTTTCCCGTAATTGAAACTTCATGATTTTTTTTTTTAATTGCTAATTTTTCGTTTCCTTTTTGGTCAAATTTTCATTATTTTTTAATGAGCCGTTTAGCGTCAAAAAAACATTTTCTGAAAACACAAATCGTACTGTAACGCCCTTTTAGCGATTATAATTTTGCAAAAAAATATCTCAACTCATTGTCCACATATTGTTCTATTTTTAGCCATAGTTTCATTTTGATTTGTCAAACAGTATGGCATGTATTGCTCTCACAAGGTTTGAGATTGAATTATATTTTTTTTTTTTTTTTTTTTTTTTTTTCTATTACAACTACCCTTATCGGGGTAACAAGTAACAGCGATCCATGCTACATAAAGGTCGAATAAAGAGTGGAGAAACCACCCATTGGTAGTACTCCATATAGACTGTTAGGATCACTTGCAACTAGTGATCCTACATTTCACTTGACATCCTACTAGTGAACTTGACAGCCAACATTTCAGAGCAGGTCTCGGGGCCAACATCTTTTCAGCCTTCTAATAGGGTTGCTAGGAATCTGGAGAGATGATAATTCGTGAATGAAAGGATTTATAGTGGTGGGCAAAGATTCATGGAATTTGCGGTATCGGGATTATATTTCTTGGTGGATGAAGGGAATTTTAAGATCTTTGTGTATGGTATCGTTCGAAACATAGAAGGGAGCTTGCACAATTTTGCGAAGGATTTTGGATTGGGCTGCTTGAATTCTTTGGATGTTTGAATGCTTGGTTGATCCCCAGATTTCTAGTCCATAAGTCCAGATCGGTTTAAGTATAGCAGTGTATATTAGTCTTTTGTTTTGTAGTGTCAGATTTGATCTGTTGTCAAGAAGTCTAGATAGCGTCTTGTATCGTCTCAGTAGGTCTTGTCGTTTCAGTCTTGTATGTGGATTCCATGTTAGTCGTTTGTCGATGTACATCCCCAGGTATCGCACTACGTTAGCAACTGGGAGGGGAGATTGGTTAATATAAACAGGAGGACATCTTTGTTTTCGTAGTGTGAACGTAATATGGGTGGATTTCTCAGTGTTTAATTTAATTCTTTTCTTCTGGCACCAAGATTCCAAAATGAGTAAATGTTCTTGGAGGGATTGAGTGGAGCTGATAGGATCTGAGTCACTGGATAATATTGCTGTGTCATCTGCAAAGGTGAAAATAGTAGTTTTGGAATGGGTTGGGATATCAGCAGTGTATATTTGGTAAAGTGTGGGAGCCAATACGCTCCCCTGAGGCACACCAGCATTTACAGGAAAATAGGGAGAAAGATTCAGAATATGAATTATCATTTACATTTTTGGTATTTTATAGAATTATCATACTGGGAATTTTAATCTTTAAAATAATAATAATAATAAGCTTCTTAGTATTTAATAAGATCATATTCCTTCCCCTTTGTCAAATAACATATATATGAATTTTTTCTGAGTGAGTGTTATCATTTTCCTGCACAATATTATTCCTCTTACATCTCATATAATTCAATAAACAATTTAAACTGTTCCTTTATAAAATCAATTTTATCTCAGTGGATTCGCTCAAAAAATTTCTAAGTCAATGTAAACAATGTAAAAAAATACAAAAAATTCGACAAGTATAGCAGGTGATCTCTTAGTCTAGGGTAAACAAAGAGTTTTTATATCGTTATTGCTCTTTCCCGTAATTGAAACTTCATGATTTTTTTTTTATGAATTGCTAATTTCTTGTTCCATTTTTGGTCAAATTTTCATTATTTTTTAATGAGCCGTTTAGCGTCAAAAAAACATTTTCTGAAAACAGAAATCGTACTGTAACGCCCCATTAGCGAATGTAATTTTGAAAAAAAATATCTCAACTCATTCTACGTATAATGTTCTATTTATAGGCATAGTTTCATTTTTGTCCGTCAAACAGTATGGCTTGTATCGCTCTCACAAGGTTTGAAATTGAATTATAAGTCAAAATTTTTACATTTTATTGAAAACAAAATATTTCCCGTAGTTTTAAAATTCTGAATATATTTTTCGTTTGTTTCATTTGTAACCTCAAAGATAATGTCAAAATTTCAAAACTCTAGGGTTATCAATTTAGGAGAAATTAATGTTTTCTAAAAAACGGTTTTTGGCAAAAAAAAGTGACTTTCCCATCATGCATAATTCTTCCCAAACAATAGGGATCTTCGTCTTTATGGGGCCCATTTTTGTGTAAAATATCAACTTGATCCATCAAAGATTCTCGACTGTAGCGTGGTAACAAGCAATGCTAACACACTCACCCACCCACCCACCCACACACACACAGACATCATCGGAAAAACGTCATAAAACGACTTCTGGGACCTCAAAACATGTAATTCCGTCAAAATCTCGAGATCGATTTTTTTCACGATCACTATACTTTACTTATAATAAAGTAAAAAACTGAGTAAGTTGTCCCTCGGAGTGAATGTTAAGCCGTCGGTCCCAAGCCTGTAAGATGTCACAATATTCATTAAAGATATCTTTGAGTTAGCAAAATGTTGGATTCCCAACAAAGAATATTGCTTGTGTTCTATCCCAAAGGTCCAATGTTCGGCATTGTGTGCGTGCTCTTATGGGGACTGTCACTCCAACCCAACCTAATACTAATACGCATATACAGCGAACAACACACAATAGGGCAAGTAAAAAAAAAACAAACTCATCACACTTCCCCTTGAAGATAATGTGATATCAGTCATCATCTTCAAAAATTATCAAAATCACGTAATGCAATACTCAACGACCGATTTCTTCCAATGGTAACATACCTTTATTATAATGTACCTTACCTTCCAACCAAATATATCTAAATTCAATTTATGGTTTCACAATTGGTTGAAATTTTACTTACAAGTTTTCAATTAGATCTCTATTTCATTTAATATTTTTAAAATTGTTCATATTTCATTTTAATTTGAAAATTGATCGAATTTGATTTAGTTATTATATTATATTATTCTTTATAGAAAAACACTGTGTTCGTGTTCAAATTTCAACGGAAAGACACGATTTAAGATCAAATAAATTGGTTTTGAAAATCGATTTGCAGCCAGCTGCATGTGTGTCTTTTTCTGTAAATAAAAAAAATCTGAAATTTTTGGCTAAACTAAAAATCTGATCTCACGATTTTTGATTAAATCGCTGTAATAGATGTTGTTTTTTTTCCTTTTTTTTTTTGACAATTAAAATATGCATACATATATATACTGGAAGTCGTTGCCAGTCTTCGGAGAGCTTCACATCTACCTACCTGATGACGAGGCCATCGAAATATAGTAGTGGGTTTCTGTTTCATTTCTTATAATATAATTTCTGTGGATATAATTTTATATATATATATATACCATTTAGATGAAACGATTCTTCAAACTGAGTAAACTAGAATTTTCAAAGAGAGAGAGAGAGAGAGAGAGAGAGAGGAGAGAGAGAGAGAGAGAGAGAGAGAGAGAGAGAGAGGAGAGAAATGGGGATAAGAGAAAATGAGAGAGAGAGAGAGAGAAGGAAGGAGAGAGGAAAGTGAGAGAGAGAAATCAGAAAAAGAACATTTATGTAAAATATATTCAATACCATAACCACTAATGACACTCTACCATGATACAACCAATCAACCACCGTTTATAATTAGGTAAATGTAATCATATATGGTCTCATACCAGATTTTTTTTCTGGGCTTTCGGTTTTTTTCTGTTAGTTTAGGTAGCAGAGGCCGTCCCACGAGAGAACACACACATGCCGAACATTGGCCTTTTGTGATAACATACAATAAGAACATTCTGCATTGGGAGTCTTAAATTTTACCTTACTCATCAAGTGCATTAAGAACAGAGATCTTTAAGAAGTACCTGATATCGTAGAGTCGGGACCGACATCTTAACGTTCTCTCCAAGGGACGATGTGCTCAGATTTATTTCACCACCCACGTAAATAAATCGAGGTCCAGAGTGGGTATTGAATCCCCGAATCTAGTTTTCTAGAGGTGAGCACGCAAGCCACTGGGCTACCTTAGCCTCCTCGAAAATATATCGCGCCTCAATTTGATGCTTCAAAATAGAAGGCTACTTAATTTTAAGCTTTTAAATAATTTCAAGGTCGAATATAATTTTAAGTTTTACTTTGAGTTAATGTTTATGTTTAAATTTGATTGAATGTTTGAAACTGGATGAGCACTGATTTAAGCATTGGGAACAGCTGCTCTAGTGATTATGGCGGGAAACAGTGAGTTAAACGGCTTGTCTGTGTTCAGCCGGAATATGACCGGTTCAAGGTCACTTGATTTCCTTTCAACAAAACCTGCCCTACATACGATACCTTTATAACCATCAATGAGACAGCAGTATTCAGGGAGTCCAAAACAATAAATACATTCATAATATGATAAATTACTAAAGATTAGTATTAACTACTGCAATAAAGTCAAGTGATAAGAATTAGCTTTTAGAAAAGTGCGTGAGGTGTACATTTATATATAAGCTTTGAACGGCGACAAGCATTTACCAACTGTAAATACAGTAAAGGAAGGCGTGTTTAAGTTAAATGCTTTTATTCCGTTCGAGAATGCAGAGCTTCTCTTCCAGCTGACTGATTCTCTGAAACATAAACACTTTATTCAGCTTTCAGCTGCTGCATTTTTGTTAGTAGCATTTTTTTAAAGTATAATAATAGTAATAATATTTAGCTAGGTAGAATGTAGGATTTTTTTTTATTTTATGGAGGAATTTCGCCTTTAAAACCTTTTTGAATCTATTATGTCATCCCAAGTCTGATTAATATCCAGTGTCATAGTAATAATTTTTGCCGCCCGTAGAGGTCGTAAGATTTGCTGCGCCCCCCACCCCTCCCTCTGCTCACCGTTGACAATACGTTAACCTTCAAAATTCCAGAAAGTCCTCAAAATATTTATCTTCATGAAATCACAATCAGGGATCTAATTTCAGATTGCTTTATGAGTCCAAGACTGCCATGTTATAACATCACTCAAAGAGATACACAGCCGTCATCAAAGAAAACCAAAAATTAAAAAAAAATAACACAAATTATAAAAAAAATGTTAAATTAAATTAACTGGCTACGCAAACAAATATAAGAAACTTTCAACCTCATTAAAACTAGTTTTGAAAAATTTAAAATAAATGTATTTATTATAGTTGAAAAATCCGTTTAAAAACATTATTACACATATAACACATAAAAACAATATGGGCCTGAACAACTAATTTTGGTATAAATTTGAGATTTTTTGTTAACTTTTTATGATTTAAATTTTTTTCTATTTTTTACCCTTTCAAAATCCCCCCTCCTCCCCTTTGCTACGCCACTGATAATAGCATTCCTTCTCTGTATTATCACCATCTATCCCTCTCCTCGGTCTATCTCACTCTTACTCACGCCCAATATCTCTAGCAGCAGTATTACTTCGAGATAGAACACCCCAATATACGCTTTTCTTTATGCGACCAGCATTAATATATAAAGTATCGAATCTAGATAAAAATATCCAACGAGAAAAAGAAAAAAAATCTAATTTATCAGGAATCAGTCTAGTTTTACAGCTTCAAATAAAACTGAAAATACCCATATTTAAATCCCGAAGAAGGTTTTAAATATAAAATGGAAACGTCGGCACTAAATGTTTGATTTGTAGCTGAAGAACTGACCGATTTCTTATAAAGTTAATCCTATCTCTCTCTCTCTCTCTCTCTCTCTCTATATATATATATATATATATATATATATATATAATATATATAACAATTAAAATAAGCAGTGACACATAAACAGAAACACAACAAAGACTCACTTTTCAATATTTCGACCGTAATGGCGGTCGTCCTCAGGAGAAGAAGTGAATTGACGGAGGGACGACAGTCAACTGAAGAACTCACTGGGTGAGGGCTAAAGCAGTGCTGCCGCAAAGGAGACAAATAAAAAAGGAACTAGAAAGTCGAGAGCAAAAATAAAAAAAAAAAAAATAAAAAAAAATAAAATAAAATGTTTTTGAAAGGTAGATTAAGGTTAAGAAAAGAAAAAATAAAGAAAATATATAGAACAATTAAAAATAAAAAAAAAAAATTAAAAAAAAAATAAATAAATAAATAAATATAAAAAAAAAAAATTAAAAATAAATAAAGAAATAAATAAAAAACTAACGATTTAAATTCAAGCCAGGTTTCGAGCGTGCCCCCAGGAGCCAAATGTGGGCTTCCTCAGAAGCTTTTAAAGTAACTTGTCTGTTATCACTGGGGACTTGTTTAAGAACTTGGACTGTGAAACAATCATTGAAACTGAGATGGTGGAAATTAGCGTGAGTGGCGACAGGGAGACTGCTGCGTTTACCAACCGAAAGCCTGTGAATTATTCATCCGAAGGTTCAGCATCGTAGATGCTAAACCAACGTAAAAAGCATCACATTGGGTGCATTTCAAGAGGTAAACGCAGTCAGTGGAGATACAGGAGGAAGGACTGTGAATAGGGTAAGAATTAAGATTAGTTAGAGACTCAAATGAAGACCCAGAATCAACAATGGGACAGGTAAGACATCTCCGACGTCCACAACGTTGTAGGCCACCGCTGCTTTGGGGATTCTGAATAAGTTTGCCGGCCCGGTGGGAAAAAATATTTGAGAGATTGGGGGCTTTCTAAAGGAAATGCGGGGCAACTGGTTAAAAACTGAAACGGTAGAGGGGGAAGAGGAAAGGATAGGGTAAAGTTCTTTAATAAATTTTCTTAATTTATGGACACCAGGGAAATAATTTGTAAGAAGCGAAGCAGTAGTAGTGGGGTCTCTTCTGTTATTAGTGGAAAAGTTGACATTGGCAGGGATGATTCGGCTATTGATTAAATTGGGGGATAACCACGCTGAGTGAATTTGCATTTAAGTTTTTGAAGATTGGTTTCCCGATCTTGGATATTATTACAGAGGCGATGAAGACGGATTGAAAGAGACCGCGGGATAGATTTTTTAATATGAGGAGGATGACAACTTTTGTAATGGAGGTAGTTTTGGGCGTTGGTGGGCTTAACGTGAACAGACGTCGTGAAGGTCCCACTGTTAAGAGTGATGTCAACATCTAAGAAAGTTATGTTGTAGGGGAGGAATGGTGTGTGAAAGAGATAGAGGTGGAGAAAGCTTCGAAGGAAGTGATGAAAGAATCCAAAAGATGTTGGCCGTGCTGCCAAACAAGGAAGATGTCATCAATAAATCTAACATAGAATAGTGGAGAAAGAGGGCAAGAAGCAAGTAACATTTGTTCCAGCTTCGCCATAAATAAATTGGCAAAAGAAGGAGCCATCCTCGTCCCCATGGCGGTACCTCTGGTTTGAAGATAAAACTTACCTTCGAATTGAAAGTAATTATGCCCCAAAACAAAGTCAGCCAGTTTGACAAGGAAATCGGTAGAGGGAGAATGAGGTAGGGGTCTGTGATTAAGAAAATAGCGTAAAGCCTCCAAACCCTCATCATGGTCAATGACAGTGTATAACGACTTCACATCCATCGTGACCATGACAAGGGGGAAGTCAAGCGTCTCAGGAATGGAGAGGTTTTTCAGTAAATCAAGGAAATGAAAGGAGTCTCTGCAGTAAGAAGGCTGCATTCTTACAATAGGCTGCAAGAAGGCATCAACGAACGCAGAAACCCTTTCCGTGAGAGAACCATAGCTAGAAACTATTGGCCTCCCGGGGGGCGGAGTAAAAGGCATCTCAAAAGATTTGTGAATTTTAGGGAGTAAGTAAAATTTAGGACAACGTGGATTAGAAGGGACAAGAACGGCTACATCTTCTTTGGAGAGCCCCTCACGGAAAGAAGAGCTCTCCAGAAGTTGGGTTAAGGAGTGTTTATAAGAAGGAGTGGGGTCAGATGACAAAGGAAGGTAATAAAGCTGGTCATTGAGTTGTCCCACAGCCTCACGACAATAGTCGTCGTAATTCATGAGAACAACAGAAGAACCTTTATCGGCAGGCATAATCATGAGATTGTTGTCGCTTCTCAGCTCATGAATAGCCCTTCGCTCAGGAGGAGACAGGTTGTCATTAGGATTTAAGGAGTTCAAAAAAGTAGGGTTTGAAATTTTTTGAAGTAATGAAGTAATGAAGAGTTCGAGTGGGTGGGAAGCAGGGAGGGAGGGGGGTTCATAAGAAGAGAGAGAGGTTTAAACTGTTTCAGAGAAGAATGGAGTTTAGAAATGACACCTTCATTGCTACTGGCAGAGGACTTCCAAAAATATTCCCATCGGAGTGATCGGCAAATATATATATATATATATATTATATATATATATATATACAAACACTTTTTCTTTTTCTCGGAGTTTGGTCAGGGTAAATATATGGAATCACCTTTTTGCCAACGTTTCGTCTTTATTTCAAGACATCCTCAGGGCTATAAATGAAGGCTGGGTTCTGTTACTTTAAACTAAGGCTGGGTAAAGTAACAGAACCCAGCCTTCATTTATAGCCCTGAGGATGTCTTGAAATAAAGACGAAACGTTGGCAAAAAGGTGATACCATATATTCACCCTGACCAAACTCCGAGAAAAAGAAAAAGTGTTTGTGAATATTTTGTGGTCAAGAAAACATTACCATATATATATATATATAAAATAATGAGTCGCCGCTCTGCCTTTCTGCGGGGACTCTTCGCCTCCTGATGACGACGATGGTCGAAATATAGAAGTAAGTTATTCCTGTGTCTATCTGTGTGCTATGTTTTTTTAATTGGTTTATTATATATATATATATATAATCAAACCGCAAAATGCAAAGGGAAAAAAAGGACTATGATCTTTCAACCGTAACAAGCGGTCTTAGTCAGAGTCAAAAACCCAACTGATAGACCGCTTGTTACGGTTGAAAGATCTTAATCTTTTTTCTCTTTTCATTTTGTGGTTTAATCATTGATTGTTATTTCACGTGTTTATGTAAAATCTTGTTATATATATATATGATATATATATGATATATACATGATATATGATATATATATATATATATATATATGAGTAGCAGTTTGCTTCTCAACGCGAGTACTTCGCACTTCTTCCCGATGACGACGGATGTCGAAATATCGAAGTGAGTTCTGTAGTGTCTTTCTGTGTTCTTTTCTATGTGTTAAAGTATATATATATAAAGTTCACTTTTTCGTTGGAAATACGATCCAAAACAGACAAATATAGTTATATATATAAGCACCACGGTTGTATCTCCAGCGTGCTTGATCGGTCAGCTTCTCTCTTTTCTTTTGAAGACAGATTTTCCAAAATTTGAGTTAGTAAATGTGTTTCTTTACTCCGTGTGTTACTCTTCTTCGATCTTGAACTAATAGATTATATTAACGTAATGAAATGATATGAGCTCTTGGTAAGGCGGTTATACAGCCGCCTGTTCTTTCTAAAATTACAAAAGAATACTATGGTGGTAATGACATTGGCGTCTTCCAACTGCCTCGAAGTTGCCTTCTCCTGCAGGTCCATCATCATCCTTTTGTAATGGGCTTCTAGTTTGTTTACTTTGTTTTCCACTGACACCATGAAGTTGTCTGTGGATGAAACTTTTGCTGTTTTCAACTGAAACATAGTGAAACACTTTTATAATATAATATATATCGTATCCATTTAAAAGATATAATACATACTGCAACAGATTCTATTTATGTGTTGAATAATCACTATAGTTGTGGATTTGCATTTTCTTTTATTAAAACCTCTAAATCCTTCTACCTCTCTCTTACTAATTCTATCAAAGGCTTTCTCTCTCCTTATCGCTCTCTCTCCCTCTACAATTCTACTCCCCTTTGTTTAATAATGACTCAAGAGCCAGGGTAGCCCGGTGGCTTGCGTGCTTACTTCAGGAATGGTAAGCATTCCACTCTGTTCCTCGATTTATTCACGCAGGTAATGATAACACAAATTGTGTGTATCGTTTTTTCAGAGAAGACGTTAAGCCTGCTTTGACACTCCCTGTGTCAAAGCCTTTCGGCCTTACAGCAAAATCAAATCAGTCTGACGAGCCTAACCTGCAGCCCTCAGCCACAAGAGCCTCAAGTACGCACGAGGTGGCCTCGGGGAGGTGGGCCTGCATGAAAATTACATCACGCATTAAGACCAAAATCATGCATCAGCAATAACAAAGTAGGTCAGTCTGATACACATCAACTTAAGACATATATCCGTCTGGGACACAAGACTAATTCTAATACTTATCACTAAATTCAAATACAACTACCTACTCAGGGTACTAGGTTATTTACCTAAAAAAAAAAATCTACTACCTAATGACCCATTGATAAGGGGTGTTTCTCCTGGCTTAGATTTCTATCTAGCTAAGTCTAACTAACCTAAGTTCCCATGTCACATAAATTAACATACTATCACCAAGAGATATTGTATCTTACCTCTGCGATCAACTTAACTCTAACACAAAAGAAAGGTCATATAATTGGATACAAATGACGTAAATGTACTTAAGTCTAGATCCACAAGTACTCTATATTCCCTTGTGGATAAACTTAAGGGACACATAAAACAAGGGACGTAAACATTAAACACATAAAGGAAAAACATCACAAAATATGGGCCTAATGAAAGAGGAGCAAATACAAAATTTTGTTAAGTAGTGGTAATAGTACTGAGAGGAAGGATCGCTCTACGGACGTTAAGCCAGCGGTCCCGAGACTGCGATGTCAGGTACTCGTTAAAGATCCTAAACTACACTTGAGTTAGACAATATTTAGGGCACCCTATGTAGCACGTTCATTGGGTGTCCTAATGAATTAGGTTGCACTGCAACCTAAACTAAAACTTAATCAACAAATATTTTGTAAATAAAACAGATAGTAAAGGTAGAATGAAGAGTACAGTGCTGGTGAAATGGAATCGTTAAGTTTCTTTTGAGTAGGATTGTTAGGCACAGCTGTTGATTTTGAAGGGTTTGCCAAAGGGAGGCTCCCTTCTTTTCAAATCATGCCACCTTGTCTCGCCCTTTTTAGGGTCTTCCCCTTGCGAGGGTTGTTTTCAATCGTATAACGCAAGCTCACCAAGCCGGTGTAAACCGGAAGAGGGTTGATGATGAGGGCTATCCGTAACATAAATCTAAGCTGTTACGTCTCTTCTAGCAAACTAAAGCAGTTCAAGGCAGTTACAACCTCAACCTCACAAAAGAGATTCCAAATAGATTCAGAAAGCCTCAATGTATTTCAACTGTCATGGGGAAAACACCAATGACCTCAGGAGTGGGTGCTGATCAAGCATCAACCGAGTAATGTAGCTCGCCCATCCTAAAATGAATGAGCTACACTTGTTTAGGAAATAATACTCTAAGGCAGCGGACGCCAATATTTAGAACTCAATGGATCATTATTTATTTGGCTGACTACTAATATGGATTTGAAAAAAAAGGGACTGTAAATACATTCATAGAATAATAATCAGAAAAGTTTTATGAGTGAATAAAGTTAGGAGTCCCGATGAAGAATCAACCAGGTCATGTATGCAGCCCATTTCTAAAATGGTGCCAAATAAACAATGAGCCACACATTTCAGACAAAAAACAATACTAAAAATGCAACAACATTACGAGTGTAGGCATTCAATATAGACAATACAATCTATAGTTTACACTCATTTAATGAATATTATGTTATTCCGGCCACCTCGTACTTTGAACAGTGATGACTGTTGACAATGTTACGCTTACCTTACTGGAGGTGAGGTTTTGAGATTCTTCTAATTTCCTCTCGAAGTCTTTTATCAAATTCGTGTTCATTTGTTCTAGTCTCATGTTCTTTCTTCTAAGGAATTCGATCTAAACAAACAATACATGCTCATGCTCATTTATGCCTTGAAGTACTCATTTATAGGTATACTAGCTGATCTGCCCGGCTTTACCCGGGAAACAATTTAATTCCAACTCTAATAATAAATTACATATAACGAAAACAATTTAAATTTTCTATAGTTCCGTTGCACTATAATTCCGTTACAAAATTAATACAGAATTAAAATTATACATCACGCAAAAAAGATATAATCAAATACTGATTATAAATTGCACACATTGTCTAATACGATTGGTAGTTGATAGATTAGATTAAACAAATAATAAAAAGAATATTTTTTGCCGAACAATACATTAAGAAATATTGAAAGAAGTCTTAGCTCATTAAATGTGATATGTCATATCTGTTAAATATAATGACACGAATTTTAAACTCACAAAGCGTTTCAATTAGGAGCCAGTTAGTTGAAGAGGCTAAACCATATCACATTACATTTCATTCAATAATTTAATTTTGAAGACTTCAAACAGTTTTAAATGTTTAATTAAAATTAAAAATTTTAATTATAATTAAAATATCAGTAAACAAAATTGTCCCTTAAAAGTTTGAATAACAATATTTTGATGAAATATTATTTGTTTATGAAGAAGCATTATATTGAAAAGTGTCAATTGAGTTCCAAATGTTAAATTCTACCTACATTTTTCATTATGTAATGTTAAGAATTATTATGTTAAGAACTGTATTTATACACACAAATACATACAGTGATTAAGTTTTATATACGTACATTTTGTATATTTTTAACGTTTAAAAGATTTAAATATTTCTTAATTAATTTTTTATGCTCTATATATTACATTATAAGTTTTACTGATTTATACATAGATCTGATCATAAACATCTTCTAGTTAGATATCATCGATATATAATGAACATATATCGATTATATTACTAATTACTAATATAATTATTACTAACAGTTTAGAAATAATTACATATTTTAAACAAAGAATTAATCAATCAGAAATAAATAAGCAAGTCTTAAATCCATTAAACTTTAACAATACTTTAGCCAAAAGATTTGAATTATGGTTCAAATGCTATCATTAATATTCGTAATACTACCATGCATACTTAAAGTTAATAAGTTATTATTTAACGCATAACTTTCTTTAATGCTTAAAGCAAGTTAAACCAATTAGATAAGAAAAGTTAATGGTAAACTATTGATAATAACTAAAGCTTTGTTAAAGTTAATAAGAAACCCACATAAAATTACAATTATTGTCTTTAATATCAATCTGAAAACAATAATGACATTTCTGGTACCTGGTTATTTCCAATTGAACAAAGCATGTGGAAATATTATAAGTTGGTTATTCATAAAGAATAACCTACCTGCGGCTGCCATTACCAATTAAAGTCAAAATGTAAACAAACAGGTTATACAGCAAACCTTATCCTTCAGATCTGGGGTTTATAGGTGTTGCCTAGGGTTCTGGGGTTTTCTGTTCTACATCAAGGCCGTCGAAATTTTTTAGCTCATCGTACCAAAATTATCCAAGAAAACTTACCAAAAACGAATAAAACGAACCATATTTAATAAATTATGGAAATAATATTAAATTTACAGAATTAATTTCATTTTAGAACGCATTCCCTGTTTTATCTTTTAGTTGAAATAAAAAGGTCTCGAACTTGATTTTCGTATAAAATTCTATCTTGAAAAATATCAAAATAATAAAGTATCAAAGCTAACTATTTTTGCCACATTCATCCACTTCAGTTGAAAGAATTGGTTCGGTATTGAATTGTGTTAAAACAAAAACAAGTTCTCTGAAAGTAGAAACAGTAAGAGATAGAGTTCTGGCAATACAGTTAATTGCAAGGAGCAAGAATGACTAATGATTGGAAGTCACAAAAAGAACTAATACGCACTGCGGAAAGTGGAGCCGTAAATTAAAGATATTTGGAGAGGCAGAAATTATGAAGAGATGCTTTATATTTAATCTTAGTAACAGAAGAAGAAGACTCAGAATAAGGTAAAAATAAAAGACAGGAAAATCAGTAAATGCATGTCTTTATTAATATGTGTAATTATTAATATCTGGGGATTTAAGGTATAATCTAGGGTTTTTCTTTTCAATCTCTAAAGTTCTCATTGGCAGCCCTGAAGTAGACTTTATAAACACTGTCCTCTGCTCGGCTGGCAGGCGTGTGTAAAATGTAAAAAATAATGGCGTAATACCTCCAGAAAGGGGCCCGGTTAGTTCAGTGGTTAACATACTCGTCTCAGAACTGATAGGATCGGAGTTCGATACCCACCTGGCCCTCGATTTATTCATGCAGGAGGTGAATAAATTTGAGGACTTCATCCCTCAGAGAAGGACGTTAAGCCGTCGGTCCCGAGCCTATACGATGTCAGGTACTCGTTATTGATCCTACTCTAAATACACTTGAGTTAGGCGAAATTTAGGACTCGTACTGTAGAATCAATCTTGATTGTGCGGTATCACAAAGCGACAATGCTCGTCCTTGTGGTACGGCCACTGCAACCTATCCAAACCTTACCTACTCGTACCTTTAGAACACACGCGGACACAACATAGATATCAGAACGTTCCAACTTCAGGCCTTTTAAATACATTTAGTGTTCTGGGAGGTGTGACGGACTGCCATATACGATATGTTTTTAGGGACTTTTCAACATTTTCAAGATCACAGAGATGAGGCATACAGTTTTACTAATGTGTTGCCTGTGGATGCCCACTTTCCAGTCTGAATTCATTCATGGCCATGAGTTCACTCTTCATCATTCCTTCATGCTCAATAGTATTCATGTAGTCATGCTGCTGGTGAAGCATAGCCGATGGCTTACCTGTTTGTTGAAGCGCTGCTGCTTGCCTTTTGTACTGCTCTCCAGTTCACTCCTCAGGGCTAAGATTCGGCGGCTGAGTCGCCCACACTCCTCTCTCATCTCTGCTTCGCTGCTGCTTATCTAAACAACATTCAGACAATCAGATTAACATTTCATATCCTAATACTAATATCCTCATTCATATCTCTAACGTCAATCATGATAATACAGTTTGTATTTATAGTGGTTTATTTTGAATTGTCTTATAATCTGCAGCGATATGTTGATTTCAAAAAGACTTGCGCATAAGAAATACTTATAAAGTAATACTTATAAGAAATAATTATTTTATGAATAACTGTATGTTTTAATTCAAGATATATTAATTCAACTTGAATTATCAAATTAATTAATAACCATAATATAGAAACATAGAATTAATTCTGTCCTAATCAGCCATGAATAAATTAGATATTATTTTTCACTTGATAATTTAATACTTGAATATTATTTTCATAATTTAATAACATTTGCTATCAGAAAGTAATTCAAAAACTCGGCTTTAATTCTAATATCTATTATGTGTATAACTTAAAATATATTCACTATAACATCGGAAAGAAGATCCAAACTAGACATAACACAAGTTCAAAATGGAAAAAGAGTAACACACAGGGTACAGAAACACACATTCAAACTCAAATTTTCGTCCTCAGGAGAAAAGAGCGATCGCGCTGTAGACTCAACGGCAAGTCACGTGCCGTAACTTACGAACTTCCCTTCTGCATTTCACACTAAACCTTTCCCATTGCTTCTCATTCTCTTTACAAGATGCTCATTACAAGATAATAACTTTAGTATATTTTTCTTTTCTTTCCAACTTATTTACTTATTTTCTATATTAAATTGAAAAAAAAAGTATACTACTATTCTCTTTTTCTCATTTACTTTATTGTTTTTATTTAACATGTCACTTGGCCAACTGCTTTTCCAATTGAACCCTGTTAGCAGAAAGTTAGTTCGTAGTATCGAATCTATGAGTTTGATGATCGTGAATGCCTATACTGCGGTTTCTTTAAGACCAACTGATAGTTATCTATTAGTATAAATGGGCAGGCAAATCTTCTTGAAGACAAGTTACTGTGAATTAAAGTATGCTTAAGCAGCTTCTGCATTAACGGACCTTATTTGCTGATGGCCTCGATTTTTCTAGGACTATCTTCCGGTGATGCTGAGGCATACTTCCATATATGCTGGGCCAGAGACATTGAGAAAACCAATATCAACAACTTTAATGGAACAGGTCAAAAACACTGGGTTGAGGACAAGCTTTCGACCACACATTTGGTCGTCTTCGGGTTAACTATTTAATTTAATTTCACTACCTATTTAATTAATGAATTGGTTAATATTAATTAACTGAAAAGTAATTTTTAAAATTAGAATGCATAAGCAATTTTAACATAAAACAAATGGATACAGTGTTGAGATGAAAACAAAGAGCAGGTTCCAGCAAGGTTGCAACAACCATAGCAGGAGATGAAAACCCTAAGAGCGCTTTACCGCAAGGTCCTTGATTACAGAGGATACAGGATGAAAACAAGGTGCCCAGCTTGTTTGCAGTAGATGAAAACAAAGAGCAGGTTCCAGCCAGAGATAAAACCAAAGAGCAGGTTCCAGCAAGTAAATGAATTATTCATAATAAATGGAGATAGGTAACTATTATAATGATATATGCTTTACGGTTGATCCTAGATTAGATGAGAGAGAGAAAGAAAGTGAATCAACCGTCTGACAAAATAGAAGTAAATATAGGAAAACGACCAGATCAGATAATTAATTTTTACTAATAAAGTTGTTACAGACAATAATAAAACGCTTAAGACCTAAAATTCCTGAATGGGTACGGATTCAACACGATGACACGCACGCAAACTATATAGTCAAAAGACTCAACTTTCTTTTCAGGTTTACTCTTTTTAGTTTGATATATATGTCATGGAGGAAGTGAAGCGTCTAGGGTAGCTCAGACACTTGCGGGTTTGCCTCTGTACTGGTAGATCCGTGGGTCAATACCTAACTCTGGCCCTCGGTTATTTATCGTAAGAGGTAAATAAATCTGAGTACGTCATCCTTTAGAGGGGAACATTAAGCCATCGGTGCCGAGCCTGTACGATGTCGAGTACTATTTAAAGATTTCTATTCCAAATTGAACTTGAGTTAGGCAAAATTTAGGACTCTTAATGTACTAAAATATTCATTGTGTGGTATCACAAAGGGCCAATGTTCGGCCTATGTGTGTTCCCTTGTTAGACTGCCAATGCACGCTGACCTAATATTATTGTATATTTACTTGCCCAGACTTTTGTGTCCTTTCATTGTCAATTTATGAACTTTACAATACCTCTTTGAATACCCCTCTTTTCAATACGACACCAGATGCTTTATTTCACTTGTTTCTGGTGAAGTTTGACTCTGATAAGAACCAGTAGTTTTGGTTAAATAATTTTAGTCCATTTCTGATTTTCTTACTATGGTTCATACGTTGTATTTTATGTCGGGTGCTTATGGTATTATTTTATTATATGATTATATGTCTAGGCCGGGTATGGACGACTTGGCTGACTGACCTGTTTCTCCTTCTCACGCAGAGCTTGCTTCAGTTTAGTCACCTGCTTGGCCAATACGCTTTTCTCTGACTCCACTTCTTCTCTCAAAGCCTTCATCTCGCTAGTCTTCTCATTTTCCAACAGCTAACAAGCATTTCAAGAAACAGTTATATGTATAAAGAGTTACTCAAACACAAATTCTATAAAACTTCTACAGTTAACCTAACCTTCTTTATGTCATGTCAATCATGCCTTTCTAAAAACCTAGTGATAAATAGTTATTTATTAATGCATCATTGTATTACAATTCTATATTTCGGGAGTAGACCTTCAATTAAACATGTTTCATTGAATAGTATGCCTATTTTCATTCTAGTTCTTTTTTTAGTAAATTTTTCTTTAGAATAATGGAAAAATTAACTATAAAAAGAACTAAAATGGAAATAGGGATATTATTCAATGAAATATATATACTATATATACATATAAATTAAATTGACAAAAAGAACACACAGAAATAAAACAGAAACTTACTGTGGTATTTCGATGGCCTCGTCATCAGGAATGATAGAAACGACTCGCTCCGAAGGCAGACAACAACTGGTTGGTGGTCTTGAAGAAGCACTCAAACAGTGTAGCCAACTTAGGAAGGAGGGAAGGCAAGGATAGTTAAAGAAATAAAAGCAAAAATAAATAATAAGGAATGAAAACAAAAACTATTATTATTATTAATAACAAAAAGTTGTTTGGGTTTTTTACTTGTGCTAATAGTTTTTCTTTTCATTCGTTATTATTTATTTTGCTTTTATTTTTTTTATCTATCCTTGCCTCCTGTCCCTCCTTAACTTGGCTACACTGTTTGAGTGCTTCTTCAAGACCACCAACCAGTCGTTTTCTGCCTGCGGAGCGAGTCGTGTCTATCTTCCTGACGACGAGGCCATCGAAATATAGTAGTGAGTTTCTGTTTCATTTCTGAGTGTTCTTTTTGTCAATTTAGTTTATTTAATTCGTGGAATCGTTTTATTTAATGGTATACATATACATTGAAGAAACGGTCCACACAAATTGAAGAAACTAAAGAAATTTCGAACATAGAGTTTGAACCAAAAAAATTTCAAAACAAAGTTTGAACTAATCAAATTTAAAAATACACAGTCTATGCTAAAGGATTTTCAAAAGATTGACTTTAGACTAAAGAAATTTCAAATTATTAGTCCAAACAAAAGAAATTCTAAAATTTAAAGTTAGGACTAAATAAATTTGAAAACATAATATCGGAACTAAATAAATGCAAAACTATGGACTCTGATATCAACAATTTCAAAAACATTCGATTCCAACTCTATACATTACGAGATTCCTGATTCGTAATTTTATAAGAATGACGAATTATGAATTACGATTTAAAAGAGTTTTTATAACAGGGTATTTTTATTTGTTTACGTCATCATTACATCATTTTTGCATTTTCATACCATAAGTGTGTTTATCTACAATGGCATTTCTATTCGGCTGTTATGGCGGTACTTAAGCGCGGCTTTAGAAAAGACCTTTTTTTTCGGGAGGCACAACGTCTTGTCCCAGCCAAAAGCAATACACGTGCAGTACTCACGGCCAGCTTGTTGGTCCACAGGCTGCTTACTGAACATCCTAAAGCCTCCAGCGCGTTCTGCAGCCCATTCCCACTCTCTGTTGCTCCATCCAGTCTTCTCTCCAAATCTGTTATCTTTTCACCCAAAACTGATTTATAACTTTCAACAACTTTCTTCAAGCTGTCCTTTTCCTTGCTTGTGCCTTCAAGTTCTTTCTCCCTGTAAAAAACAAAAGGAAATGCACATATGTATTTTGCTTCTTTACGTGCTACTTCTTTATTAAAAGCGCGAAAGACCTTTACGTTATAGATTAAGACGTCTGGATGAGAAAGGTAGATCAGAAAGTGATTTTATAGTCATCCTTAGATTAAAATTAAAATGGATTCAAAACAAAGGTCTAGAAGCCATTAGAAATAATATTTATATACTTAGGGAATCTTTTTTACATAGGTCTTGTTTCCATGGCAATTAAGCAAATCTTTTTAAAGGAAGACATTAAATTAGGTTGTAATAGCAGTCAAACGAGAGAACTCATATAAGGCAAATAGTGGCCCTTAGATATACCACACAATGAAGATTCTACCTGACATCATACAGACTCGGGACCGACGTGCTGAGATTCTTTCAACTCCCACATGCACAAAACGAGGGCGAGAGTGCGTATTGAGTCCCCGAGTCTACTAGTACGGGCGAGCACTTAGGCTACTGTGACTCCTTCGTCTAGTGGAACACCTTCTTAGTTTTGGTCATATTTAAAACACAGGTAAAATTCTTGATCTTAGTTATGCCGAAAAGGGATACTAATTTGAATCAACTCTTCTGAAAAATTGGAAACAATTTAATTTTCCTATCCAATATGGCCAGATAAAATTTAGTGAATTTTTAATATTCAAAATGGAAAAATTACCCTAAAATAGACAAACAGTATGACTCATGTTGGATTTTTATAGAACAGTGATTTCATTTTGGTTTTAACTGAAAAAAAAAAGTTTTTTAATAGTTATAGCGACATTAAAAAAAAAAAAAAAAAAAAATGAAGTCATTAAACTGGTGGTCCTTGAGTTTAAAGCTAAAGTGTCATCGAGTTTGATAATAAGCTCACTTATAGCAACTTTGAGTGTTATAATTTAAAGATCACAGCAGATACTTAAACTAAAGGTAGCCCAGCGGCTTGCGTGCTCACCTCTGCATTAACAGATCCTTTATTCGATTCTCACTCTGTTCTCGATTATTATCAAGCGGGAGCTGAACAAATCTGAGAACGTCATCCTTCGGAAAGGACGTCAAGCCCTCAGTCTTGCGCCTGCACTATGTCAGGTTCACGTTAAATAACCCTATTTTAGTACTTGAGTTAGGTAAAATTCAAGAGGCCAGGGTAGCCCAGTGGTTTGCATACTTACCTCTTGACTGGTACATCCGGAGTTCGATATTCACTCTGGCTCTTCATTTATTCACGCGGGAGGTGTCAAAATATATTTGAGCACATCATTATTAAGAGAGGACGTTAAGCAGTCTGTACGATATCAGGAACTGTTTAAATAAACCTAACATGAATATACTTTAGCTAGACAAAATTTACGACTCCCAATGTAGAATGTTGATTGTTTGTATCAATCTTTGGCCTGTGTGTGTTTTATCGTGCTCTCGTGGAAGAACCTCTGCAACCTATCCTATCTCAATCGAAATTTAGGACACGCAATGTAGAACCAAGAAAGTAATGTCGCTCGCCCAATATTACAATATTAAAATGGGTGCCAAATAATAATTGAGCCACACTTTTCGCACCTAGAACAGTAGTAGAGGGTGAAGCCTACAAGTGGAAGCGATGGTAAATAAACCATATATTTAAAAGAAGCATACCCTGCTTTGCACACTATAATGATTACTTGAATAAGATAACAATGCTGTAATAGAGAAGAGGAAAATAAATAGAATTTAAAATGAAACCAAGGAGAGAAAAATATTTATCAGTTAAAGCAAGTAGGTGACCTGTGGTTTTCAATATGCCATGACGTCACAAAGCCGCATCGCTAATTACGTTTCTAAAACAATTCTCGAGTGAATTTTTAATAAGACATTTCAGTTGTTGAATTATTGTATAAGTGACAAAATCAGTAACTTTTTTGTCATAAAAAACAAAAAAGTAAGTTCAATATTACCCAAAAACAATACGGGTTCTTAAACACACCAAGAAGTATACGAGTATGTCTGACATTAAAATTTGTTATAAAAGCACAACATGCAGATTTGTTTTACAAAATCTAATTATTTACAGATTAAGAAGAAATTATTTTATTTGTATTCCAAAAAATGTACCACAATTTCCCTTTCCGTCAAAGTAATTTTGACAAAAAAAGGATACAGCTGATCCTTTCATGAGAAACCATTTTCATTATGACTTATTCATTGTGGGTATAATTTTCATTATGACTCGTCAAACGGTATAACCAGTTTCGTGTATACAACCTTTCAAAATTTAAATTTCAGAATTTCAGAAATTGTAAAGTTTTTACAGAAAAACTGATCTTTTTGGTCATTGAAAATTAATTTTTTTTTTTTTAGTTTCTAATAATCCAAAATTACAGCACTCTAGATTTATGAGAAATCAAATGTTTAAATGCCACATATTGGCCAAAAAAGTTATTTTCTCATGATATGTTAGGTTAAGCTGCATTGTTCATCTCGAGAAAGAACGCACAGGCGAAGATTGGCCTTTGTGGTGCCACACAATAAACTTGGGAGTCCTAATTTTGCCTAACCCAAGTGTAGAGTAGGAGTGTAGAGTACCTGGCATCGCGAGACTTGTACGTTCTCTCTGAGGGACGATGTGATAAAACTGTTTTCACCTTCAGCGTGAATGAATCAAATGCCAGAATGGGCAACGAAGCCTGAATCTAACAGTTCAGATACAAACACGCACGACACTGCGTGTTTATATCTGAACTGACCCAAACGCGGTGTGTTTTTAAACAGCTGGCTGTGATACAACCACACACAGTATACGCTGGCCCTCATACACCAATTTAATCATATATTAAGGATAAGTTGTCATTTAATTTATAAATTATATTACAGAATTAGAGAATCAGATTAACTAACAGATATAATAAACTTAGGAGCTCAAAATAAACATTAATAAACATTATATCTGTTAAATGAAAATAGAATTCGTTAAGTTGGTGATGATTTAACAATTAGAAGTGCTGGTTATAGAATAGTGACATGTAGAAATATAACGCCACTTAGCGAGTGCCTATCTCACGCTGTATCATCTCACGATCAGAAGAAAGTCATTCAATTATAGTCAATTTGAATAATGTCCTTGCAATTATCTTGAATCACACATGCTCAATTCATCTTCGCTATCTCTAATCTATAAATATATACACAAAAACTAAACTAAAATTTATGGGGACTCGGTCAGTTCTTCCAGGTTCTGAATTTTTTTTTTTTTTTTTTATTAAATATATATGTATATATTCACTTGATAAACAGAAATACGATCCAAACTGGACACAATACAAGTTCAAAATTCAAGAACAATAACACACAGAATAAAGAAACACACTCACAAACTCAAATTTTCGGTCAATGTGTCTTCAGGAGAAAAGAGAAATGGAGACCAAGCACGTTGTAGATGCAACGGCTAGTAACTCGTTGGGTTACTTTGCGTCTACGACGTGCTTCGTCTCCCTCTCTTTTTTCTTCTGAAGATGGATTGCCTGAAAATTTGAGGTTGTGAGAGCGTTTCTTTATTGAATTTATATATATAATATATATATATATATATATATTATAGGGATTTTTAGTTCCCTTTAATGAGTGCTACAGGTTACAGAATCCCCTCTGACTGCAAAGATCACACTCTCCGAGTCTCCGAAGAAGCCCATATTTGGTTGCTCAATGCGCGTAGTGCACCTGGCCTTAATCTTTAGTGATAACGCTTCATTGTATTAGTTTGTTGTCTCTGCATCTAGTTTTTATGTTTTTATACACTTTTTTATCTTATATATTTTTCAATTATTTAATTTATTTTAAGTTTCATTCTCTATTTTGTATTAAAGGTTAGTCCATAATTTTTATTTATATCTGTTCATTCCTCAGTTTTTATTTTATTTATTATTATTATTATTTTTCTTATTCCTATTTCAATTTTTATCCTAAATTGATTCTTGTCTACCTTATTCTCTGTGACCGGGCGCGTATGTGGAAACATTGTTGGTCTCCAACCGTCTCTGTACCAGTGCACTTGGTTTCCCTCCCTTATCTCTCCTTAAGACGGTTCAACCAAAAATTAGAGACTGCAAGTGTGTGCTTTTAATTTCTCTATGTTTCTTTATGTACATTGAACTATATATATATATATATATATACTAAATTGAAGAAACGGTTTACACCGACTTATAAAACTTTAAATTACATAAAACATGATACAGAATAAAGAGAAAATACGCACTTACTAAATTCAATAATTCAAACTGTTGTTCATCATCAGGAGAAGACTAGAAGAGAGGACGTGGGAAGATCTCTCTCACTTCTTCCTCTCTTCTAGTCTTCTCCTGATGACGAACAACAATTCAAATTATTGAATTTAGTAAGTGTGTATTTTCTCTTTTTCTGTGTCGTGTTTTGTGCAATTTAAAGTTATATATTTATATATATATATATATATATATATATATCTTCATTTTTTCTTATCTCGTCACATATATTCAACAGTATTTTTCTTATCGAGGTTTGATCAAACGACAAACAGTAAAACATTGTTAAGCCAACGTTTCGTCTATATGTGGGGCCTGGGTAACCAAATGGTTTAGTCTTCGCTTCTGGACTGGTAGATACGGGGATTCAGTGAATAAATCTGAACGCGTTGTATCAAAGACGAAATTTGCTCAATTGTAACGTACTCGCCTCTAAACTGGTAGGTCTAGGGCTCAATACTCTGGCACTCGATGTATTTACGAGTAAGAATCGCCAACTCTAATTACACTTGAGTTAGGTAAAATTGTTTAAACTCTCAATGAAGAATGTTCATTGTGCGGTATCACAAAGGCCAATGTGTTTTCTCGTGGGACTGCCACTGCAACCTAACCTAACATATGGAATAGAATCGAGCCTTGTTGAACACCTGCTTGCACATAATAAACTTGGCGTTTCCTTAATCTCCTACTGCTAGAATTTTGTATTTATGACATGGTTGTTGTTACTGATACGCCTTAGAAAAACAAAAAAACACAAGAAATGGCAAGATTGAGAGTAGTTGAGTGCTAGGCGCAGACTACGATTGGTCAGGTTGAGATAATTGGAGGGGTAATTTGGGCGAGATGGACACGGAGGCTCGGTGCGGGTTTTACTCTTGTTGGTGCGCCGCCAAGCCAGTGATTACCCCCCACCCACATGATTGAGTCAGCCTTGGCGGCTCCACCTATCAATACACACACCGCCCTCGCACCATCCCCTCATTTTCATCATTCTCCACATTACTACACTGCCGAGTCTCTGCCACGCCACCTACACAGGCTGTGAAAAGTTCATTGAAAACCTGGCACAATCAGTATATTTACAGTATTCAATAACTTTTACACACAAACAAATATTAATAATAAAACTGCCGATAAATGTTTTTATCGAAAAGGCTCGTTTCGAAGTCTTAGTGTTCTTCTTCACGTGACAACATAGTTATACTCAACACCTCCAATTATAGATTAACCAGAAGAAGAATACTGGGTGCTCGAAACTGGTTATTTGTTATATTCAATCATTATCATCCCCCCCCCCCCCCAAACAAAGAAAAAAAAGATAAGGTTGCACGACAATTTGAATAAAACGTTTTTTTAAAAATGATTAAAAGACCCTTATTATATGATTCAAGTCCCTCGTCAGCTGTGGAATGTCGAGTGGCTGAAGCACCAACAACAGATTATATCAATCTTTGAATGATGGATGGATTGTTTTGCTAGACTGGTAGGGTTACAACGAGTTTCAGACGAGTATTCTAAGATATGCAGAGTACGAATTTTCTGAGTTTCCTGAGGTCTGTATTTCGAGACTGAATATTCCAGAACCGAGTATTCTGAAACCGAGTATTCCAAAATCAAATATTCAGAAACAGGTCCAAGTGTTCTGAGACCAATACCGAGTATTCTGAGTCTGAAACCAAGTATACTGAGTATTATGAGACTTATATAAAGTATACCGAGTATGTGGCTTATACCAACTATACCGAGTATTACATATACCAACTATACCGAGTATGTGACCTGTACCGATTATGCCGAGTTTTGACATATAGCGAGTATCCTTAGAGAGATCCCAAGAATACCAAGTCTAATTTGAACGATACTAAGTATGTATATTGAGTATTCTGATACATATACCAAGTATACCGAGTATTGTGAGTCCGAGACCAAGAATGCCTAGTATTATGAGTCCTTTACCAAGTATATCGACTATTGTGAGACGTATACCAAGTATACTTAGTACTATAGACCAAGATTGAATGTTGTGGCCACCGTTTGAACGAGTCACCGAATAGTACTCTATTACGTATAGAACTTAATATGATGCCATGTTACGCCATTGTTAAAATGATGTTAAATCGCCGTCTGATAATAGTCATAGCTAGCACATCGTAATAAATAGTATGTAAGTTGCTGTTTGCTAGCTGAGCAGAACTCTTCTTCTTCTCCTGATGTTGACGACGAGGTCGAAATACTGAAGTGACTTGTGTTGTTTCTACGTGTTCTTTTCTTGCATACGTTAGTCAAGTTGTCCTAATCGGACTGTCACATGTTTTGTAATATAAATATATTAACTCTAGTATTTACCAGTAAAGTTGTCGGACATTAATGATTATTAAACAACATGACGCTGTTGAAAAAATAATGGCTCGACTAATTCGCAGTTAATAAAGATAATGACAAGATAAACGTTTAATTATGTTGACTTCATTGGCAAGTGGGCAATTATCTTGGATTAGAACGTAAAATGAGACCAAATCAATACATATTATCATCTGAAATAGACTAGACCCAATCAACAAATACATTCCTCACAATCAAGTTTTATTTCTTCATATTACTATCAAAACATGTATACCGAAGGTACTTATTTTTTTATAAAATTAGCAAACTGAAATAAAATTTCTCAAAGAATCCATTTAAAACACCCAATATGAAATAGAAATGAAAGAAAATAGTAGACTATTCAAAAAAAGGTTACTTTTTTTAAAAAAATCAAGGCAAACTAGAAATTAAGATGAAACGTATAATAATTTAATGTTCTACTTTAAGATGAACAAATAAAAGATGTTTGTTAATAGCTGGGTAGCATGTAGCTATGATGGTCGGTATTCTACTTGGTTACGTCATAACTTGAAATGGGAATGTTATAGGGGCCGTGGTAGCCCCGTGGCTTGTGTGCTCACCTCAGGTACATACAGGTTTCGATTTACACTCTGAAGATAAAAAAATCTGAAACGTGGTTACTCAAAGAGAATGTTAAACCGTCGGTTCCAAGCCAGTGCAACGTCAGACAAAATGTTTAATGATCCTCTACTCTAAATATACTTGAGTTAGGAAATATTTAGAACTCCCAATGTAGAATAAACCCTGTAATGTGCTTCACATATTACCAAAATAAGTGCTAAAAAATTAGAGGTTTAGTCCAGTGTCAATTAGCAAAAAACCTTTAAGCTAACGTTTCATCATTATTGGTAAACATCTTCTGGACTACATCAATATAGAAATTAATTACGGTAACATGAAAAAAATGTATGTTGCATTATTTAACTTATATATTCATGTAAATAAACTATTATTTTACTGTTTGAAGCTGGTTTTAACCAAAGATAAACCAAAGAGCAGGTTTTAATTAATCAGAAAAAAGAAACAACTGGGGAAAATGAAGTGACGAATCAAACTACCTACAAAATATATTATGAAAACCAGTTTTCTGAATACTACAAAACAGGCGAAAGAATACTTAAAACAATATTAATGAATAATATCAAGTGCATAAAGCAAGAAGATAAGATCCAGCTTATTATTTACGACTAGAGCGAAACTACGCAACTCATTATAAAGAACCAGGACGAAAAAAAAACAGCCTTTGAAACAGACGAACTTGGTATATGAGTTGTAATGTCTTCTAGGAAACTGCGAGTTCCTAATTATGTTTATTAAATGTTATGTTTAGTGTAATTTGTTTAATTTCTGAAGATGGTGAATGATGGTGCCTTCGAAAGACGTCCAAAAAAAATATGAATCTTAAGAAGTTTGGTCATTTAATTTTTACGTTGAATAGCCCAGATAAAAAATAGTTTCGTAGTTTAGAGAAATATTCGATGCAACTTAAGGTGAAATCTGATAAAACATTTTTAAATATGTGTATTCAAGAAGGACTACTTCCAAATTTACGAATATATATATAGTTCAATATAGACAAAGAAACATAGAGAAATCAAAAGAACTAATATTCGGTTTGAACCGTCTTGAGGAGAGATAAGAGAGGGAAACCAAGCGCACTGGTTCAGAGACGGTTGGATTTTCATAGTGTACTTCTTTTGTTTGTGTTTTAAAAAAATGTACGTATTAAAATTCTTGTTTTCCTCTGTTTGTAGGCCTTTGGAAAAATATTTTAAACAAAATCGAAACGTCGGCAATGAGAGTTTGAATTGAAAGTGGAAGAAACTGACCGCATCCCGATCTATCCTTTTTTTAGTTGTATATATATATATTTGTATAGGTAGGCAGAAAATCTTCTTTTAAACAAGTTGAATTGAAATATACAGCAGCCTCTGCATTTAGGACTTTTTACTGAGTGTCTCTAATTTTCTGATTATTTTTCTTTCATTTATACATATATATATATATATATTATATATTATATATATATATATATATATATATATATATATATATATTTACCCCATGATAAACGAAAAACGGTCCGGCAGGACAAATAACAATTAAAATAAGCAGTGACACATAAACAGAAACACAACAAAGACTCACTTTTCAATATTTCGACCGTAATGGCGTATTTATATATTTATATATAATATATATATATTATATATATAAATATATTATTATATATAATATATATATATAAATATAAATAAATATATATAATATATATAAATATATATAAATATATAAATATATTTATATATATAATACAGTTTCTTCCACTTTTAATCAAACTCTCATTGCCGACGTTTCGATTTTATTCAAAATCTTTTACAAAGGTAAAAGTAAGAATATTTGAAAATGAACGAACTATTACAAATTACATTACTAAAACCATATACAAGATATTGATACTAAAACTTCCATTTTGTTTTAGTAATGTAATTTGTGATAGTTCGTTCATTTTCAAATATTCCTACGTTTGCCTTTGAAAAACATTTTGAATAAAATCGAAACTTCGGCAATGAGAGTTTGATTGGAAGTGGAAGAAACTGTCCACATTCCGTTTTATCCTTTTTATTTTATATATATGTATATATTTGTAAAGTTGGAAGCAGTCCTTCATTTAAACATATATTGTTAAATAACGCCCCATATTTGGTTTGTATCTGTTTCTTCCACAATTTCTCCAGTTTCCGGAATTCCTTTCCTCGTCTCTTCATTAAAACTATAAAGCTTCTCACCAATTTGCTAGTCGACATGTTTCGAATGTACCACATTCATCATCAGGACAATAATGAGAATAATAGTAGGATTGTTAGTTTATATATATATATATATATATATATATATATATATATATAGATCAAACCACAATAAGAAATGGGAAAACAAGACTAAGATCTTTCAACCGTAACCGTCAGTTGGGTTTTTGACTCTGACGAAGACCGCTTGTTACGGTTGAAAGATCTTAGTCTTGTTTTCCCATTTCTTATTGTGGTTTGATCATTGATTGTTGTTTCACGTGTTTATGTGAAATCTTTTTATATATATATATATATATATATATATATATATATATATATATGGTATATCAGTTGGGTTTTTGACTCTGACGAAGACCGCTTGTTACGGTTGAAAGATTTTAGTCCTTTTTTTTCGCCAACTTTGAAAATACTCGAATCTCTTGTTGTAATCAACAATACATGTGTTTAAATGAAATCAGTTTTGAGATTTGTGTATGCAAACTGTATTTTTGAAAAATGATTTAAACTAAGATTTCAAATATTTAATTACTAGATTGTAAAAAGTTTTAATAGTAATATTTGTTATAACAGATAAACAAATCATTTTAAAATTGTTAGAAGAAGTATAAACATTGTTATTTAATTTGTTTACATGAGACATCGATAATTGTTGATTAGAAATGATGAATCATTAGAATAAGGCCATGGACTCACCATTATTGGAATGAAATAATTTCCTAAACAATTGATGGAGAAATTATAAGTTTTTATTCATCGCTAATTAAGTTAATTAGTAAGTTGAACTGACTTCCCATTAATGATATTTAATGATTATAATTAATGTTTGAATTAATTTTTTTAAAAACATCTTCGAATGACAATGAGCCTCGGTAGCGCAGTAGGCAGCGCGTAAGTCTCATAATCTTAAGGTCGTGAGTTCGATCCTCACCCGGGGCATTTATTTTTTTATTTATTATATTTCTTTAAAATGTTTTGATTTTATTAATATTACCATAATTTAATTTTTCAGAAGCGCCACCGAGAGATAGTTATGTATTTAGTGAACTATGAGTTTATAGAACATACTATTACTAAAAAATCAGAAAATATCATGTTATTCTGTAGTATTCTCATCCACTACTATATGCAATAAGCATAAATAATATTATGCAATAATCTTATTGCATGATATTCATGTACTTTTCTTTTAAATATTTTTTATAGCACATACTACAGCTACACAATTTATGTGTAACAAGCATATATTGTGCCGGGGTACCCTAGTGGTATCGTGGTCACCTCTGGGACTGGTTTATAAGCACTACGTCGAAACAAATAAATAAAAAAACTAGCCGTCGCCCCTTTGACCTGCGCGATGTCAGGTACTCGTTAAAGATTGCTACTCTAAATATAGTTGAGTCAGCCAAAATGTAGGACGCCCAATTTAGAATCAATCTTCATTGTGGAGTATCACAAAGGGTCAAATATAGTAAAGAGTTTCTGTTATTTTTTTTTTGGTGTACTTTCTGTGAATCTAAAAACTTTTTTCACAGGCAGTAGTATAACATTTTGACAGAGAAAAAATGAGATTTTAAAAAGAAATCAACACCTGCCTTGTTTGAATAAACACGCGATACTGAACTGTTGCTTGAGAAACAATGGAGACACTAAACTGAAAAATTCAGTGTCGTGTTTATTCAAACTAGACAGTTGTTGAAATTTTCCTTTTAAAAGACTCTGATTTAATACTTAAGTTCTCCTCTAACAAAATTGTATACTTTTGCCTATAAAAATGGTTTCAGGAATGAGATTTTCATGTGAACCTGGAAAACTGGATATATATATATTTCATTAAACACTTTTTGCAACTTTGTTTTAGTTTCTTTTCTTGTTAACTTTTCTAATTTTCTAATTAGTGTTTTGATGTTTTCTGGGAAATTAAATATTAACTGTCCAAAAGTTTTATCTTTAACACTCATTGTTCGCAATATACACTTATTAACAATTACCCGACGTTTCAGCCTCCATAGACCATCTTCAGGGTTTTTTTTTTTAAAATTTAACAGACTAAGGCTAGAAATTTATATAAATTAAGATTAAAAAACTACACAAAAAACAGTAACACAGTAGACATGCATAATGGTTACATAAATAAGGGAGGTTACGATAAGGCTATACTCACTCAATTAAAAACAGTTTAAACCAGATATGGTATTTTTCCCTAAGGCTAAGCCTAATTTCAATTATCTTCTGCATTCCTGCTCGCTGACTCCTCTACATGTAGCTTCAAAATTCTTGTAAAACTTGTAAGTTGGCCATTTATTGTAGGTTTCTTTTCTAATATCTGAAGTGCCTCTATTATTTGTAGCCGACCAACATCATTTTCTCTGTTGATAATTTCGCTATTGTTGGTTAACATTTGTCGGCTTAATTCCAAGCTATGCACCTTTTCTATGTGTTCTTTAGGAGGACCCGCAGCCAGGTGCATTGTGAGTCTCCTCGATAAGGTTGTTGTTGTTAAACCAATGTAGTTAGTTTTTAGGAACTCGCAGTTTCCTATAGTACAGTTATAACTATAAACTACATTGGTCTGTTGGAGTTTAGCTTTGGGTTGCAAGTTATTCTTGATTACCAGGTTTGCTGTATTTTTTCCTCTGTAATATATGATGTGTTTCAACTGATCTTCGGGATTAACACAGTTAATATTAGCTTGGATTATTCCTCTAAGAACTCTTTCGTCAACCTTATGAGCTTTGGATATTGGTTCCTGTAAAACACTTTATGTTTAATTCCTTTGTTGTTTTGGTTTGGTTTGTCTTTGCTGATACTATTAATTTTATGGATATAAATTTGCAATATTTTATCGAATCGTTTATTGCTGTATCCATTATTAGTAAGCACCTGTTTTAATCTTTCTATATCTTGATGGAATAAAGCCCAACTGGAAGTTATTCTCAAAGTTCTATGAGTCAGGGCCTTTATCGTGTCATCTTTGTACCTTTCCGGGCATTTGCTTTGAGCATTTAGATACACTCCACTATGAGTAAGTTTCACATACACAGATGTCTGGTAATCAACATTATTCTGTTTCACAACAATGTCCACGAAGTTCATTATTTAGTTTTGACTGAACTCTTTGGTGAACTTTAAAACGGAGGCAGTTTGGAAACAATGTCGCAATTCTTCAATTTGGTTTATGTTATCCATCACCAGGAAACAGTCTTCAATATATCTGCAGTAAACTATTGGCTTTTGGATGGCTTTTTCGTCAAGGATGTAGTTCTCTATGTGACACATATAAACATTTGCAAAGGCCACGCCTAATGGGGACCCCATTGCTACTCCGTCTGTCTGATAGTATAGACTTCCATCAATATGGCTGAAGCGGTTTTTTGTAGTACATGCCCTTAACAGTTTTTTGTAGTACATGCCCTTAACAGTTTTTCTAAGATTGCACTTTCGAAGGGAGAAGGGGACAAGGTTGGATGGTTATAAGCACGGTTGCAAATAATTCTTATAGTCTCTTCCACAGGAACGTTTGTGAATAACGATTCAACGTCAAGTGAGGCCATCATTCCTTTAGCCATAGCAGCACGTATTACTTCAAGGAAGTCGTCGGTTGATCTAAGTTTTTTAATCTTAGTTTATTTATATAAATTTCTAGCCTTAGTCTGTTTTAATTTAATTTTTTAAAAAATATTCCCTGAAGATGGTCTATGGAGACTGAAACGTCGGTTAATTGTTAATTAGTGAATATTGCGAACAATGAGTGTTAAAGATAATACTTTTGGACAGTTAATATTTAATTTCCCAGAAAACATCAGAACACTAATTAGAAAATTAGAAAAGTTAACAAGAAAAGAAACTAAAACAAAGGTTTACCCAAATCATCCAAAAGACTTACCCTACAATAAAACAAAGGTGCAAAAAGTGTTTAATGAAATCTGTATGAAAGAAAATCTGCTCCCTAATTATACAAATATATATATATATATATATACTGGAGAGAGAGAGAGAGAGAGAGAGAGAGAGAGAGAGAGAGAGAGAGAACGAGAGTATCTATGGAACAGAGTGAGAAAGAAGACAAGGGTGTCACTGGTGCAGAGTCCCCTCGCGCCTGGGAGCACTCTCAGGCGGCCATTGACCCTTTCCGACATCCTTCATACAGCCTTTTTCTTATTTAAAAACCAAGTATAAACCACAACTCCATACATTGTCTTATGATTCTAATTTATTTGAAGAAATGAAATTTTAAATAGTATCGACTAATCATATATATATATATATAGTTCAATATAGACAAAGAAACATAGAGAAATCAAAAGAACACACATACAGTCTCTAATTTTCGGTTTAAACCGTCTTCAGGAGAGATAAGAGAGGGAAACCAAGCGCAACAACTTGGATTATTAGTTTATTCTTTTTAATTTTCTTTTTTTTTCAATTTTATTTTGACTTGTAATAGCTCCCAATAACTGTTTCATAAGTCATTACTGATTCCTCCATTATCCAATTAGTAAATATCCCAGGTTCGTAATTCAAAATAGTTATAGTTTTGTGTGTAATTTTACCATGGAAAATCCCACAACCTTCTGGCTAAACCAAATTCATTATCTCGCAGTCAAAATAGCCAGGTGCACTGCGCATATAAATTAAGTGCGCTTGGTTTCCCTCTCTTATCTCTCCTGAAGACGGTTCAAACCAAAAATTAGAGACTGTAAGTGTGTTCTTTTGATTTCTCTATGTTTCTTTGTCTATATTGAACTATATTTGTCCGTTTTGGATCGTATTTCCAACGAAAAAGTATATATATATATATTGACTAATTTAGAAGGGTCAAGTCGTGAACAATGCTCTAAGGCCTTTCGTCAACACATCATCAGAGAGCAAGTGAACTAAAAAAATAATAAAGGTGGCTGAGTTTACTTGTGACAAAATTTTGCGGACAAACCGACAAACCGACAAACTGACAAACCGACAGAAATTTTTCTAAGTGTGGATTCGGTTTCTCCAATGTATGAAACGTAAAGAAAACATGAAATGAGTCAGTTCTAAGCAATGCACAGACAAAACCTTTCTTATGTTTATATGGATTTCACAATAAACAAGTGAAACAAAAATCAACGTCTAAACAAGAGTAAAAAACCAGAAAAAAAGAGTAGAATCGTTCAACCGTATCAGATGTTTCTGCATCTTCTGGCATGGGCTGAGGTTTGACCCTGGCGAAGACCACTTGTTACGGCTGGAATGATCCTAGTCTTTTTTCTTAGACGTTCACTCGTATTTATACATCGACAATCATTTTTCATTCTGATTTGACATCATCATGCACTGTTATACAAAGTTAAAAGCTTCAGTCATTGTGAATCTTTTGTGTGTGTCTTTATTTGTTTTTCTCTTTCCCGTGTGAACTATATATATATAAAACAAACACTTTTTCTTCTTCTCGGAATTTGGTCAGGGTAAATATATGGAATCACCTTTTTGCCAACGTTTCGTCTTTATTTTAAGACATCCTCAGGGCTATAAACTAACAAAGAAAACAATAAACAATGGACATTTGTCATTTCTACTTTAGAAACATCATAACAAATTGAAAAAATTTACTCAAGGCTAGCTTCTGTTACATTACAACATAACCGATATCTGTCATTACATGTGCTGCTCCAAGCGACATATTATTGAAACACTGTTTTTTTTAATACAATCATATTATTATATATATATAAATATATATATATATATTATATATATATATATATATATGATTGTATTAAAAAAACAGTGTTTCAATAATATGTCGCTTGGAGCAGCACATGAAATGACAAATGTCCATTGTTTATTGTTTTTTTTTGTTAGTTTATAGCCCTGAGGATGTCTTAAAATAAACACGAAACGTTGGCAAAAAGGTGATTCCATATATTTACCCTGACCAAATTCCGAGAAGAAGAAAAAGTGTTTGTTAATAATTTGTGGTCAAGAAAACAGTAACGTATATATATAAAGATTTCACATAAACACGTGAAATAACAATCAATGATCAAACCACAATAAGAAAATGGGAAAACAAGACTAAGATTTTTCAACCGTAACAAGCGGTCTTCGTCAGAGTTGGGTTTTTGACTCTGACGAAGACTGCTTGTTACGGTTGAAAGATCTTAGTCTTGTTTTCTCATTTTCTTATTGTGGTTTGATCATATATATATTATTAAACTACCTTTGAACTATGGCATGAATATATTTTATTGACCATTTTTCTAGTTTTCCATACTTATTTTAAGTCTTTCAGGTACTAATAACACTAGTTCTTGGTCCACTTTTGTTTCTCTTCGTTCAAAAATCATCAAAATCCAATTTACTCTGATCGAGTGTTACTTTTTCCCACGTGCTGTACTCTGATATAAGGTTGATGTAAATGTTTATTGGGAAAAAATATATTGGTAATTAGCCACTTTTGCAAACTCAAATCAAGTTCAAAACCTACTTTTCAGTATAATTTAAATTTTATAGCTGGAAAGTTGAAATTTTTAAAAATAATAGAATGAACTATTAGACTAGAATAGTGAAAAAACTAAATACTTGTCAAAAATCATAGAAGCTCTTTTATAGGACGAAAAAGTTCATTATACAAACTTCAATATTAAAGCCAAAAATAATGTCCTTTCATAAAGATAAGAGAATCTGCATCGGATAATAAGCTTATATCACATATAAGTCGTTAAATCATTTCAATTTTTTTCATTATACCTCTAAACATTATATTATATCAGTGGATTCACTCAAAAAAATTCTAATTTAATGTAAACAATACAAATAAACATCAATAAATTCGACAAGTATAGCAGGTGATCACCTGACTCCTTAGTCTAGGATAAACAATCAGTTTTTATAGCTTTATTGCTCTTTGCCGTATTGAAATTTCATGAATTTTTTTTTATAAATTGCTAATTTTCTATTCCATTTTTAGGCAAATTTTCATGGTTTTTTTAATGAGCCGTTTAGCATCATAAAACATTTTCTGAAAACAGAATATGTACTATAACGCCGTTTTGGTTGAAAGTAACCTTGAAAAAAAATATCTCAACCAATTCTCCTCTGAATGTTCTATTTCTAGGTATACCATAGTTTCATTTTGATCCGTTAGACGGTATGATTTGTATTGCTCTCACAAGCTTTCTGATTGAATCATAAATCAAAATTTTTAAGTTTTTGGGACCTTAAAACCTTTTATGTAAAAATCGGAATCGAATTTTATTTCAAAAACTATAATTCCCATTATCAAAATTTCAAAAAAAAAAAAATTAGTAGTTGGATTAAAAAAATGTAAAAAAACGTAGTTTTGGCAAAAAAAGTGACTTTCCTATCATGTTATAATTGTTCAAAAAATAAGCTCGCCTTACATTATGATTGGCCATTTGTTAAAATATCAGCTTGATCCAACAAAGTTCTGGACCGTAGCAGGTAACAAACATTGGGTAAATAGCAACGTCACGCACTCACACTGGTATCATAAAAAACGTAATTATAACGACTTTTGGGACCTCAAAACATTTAATTGCGGTCAAAATGACGAGAGAATAATTCCAGCAAATCACTGTACTTTACTTATGGTAAAATTAAAAAAAAAAAAATCTGGAGTGGCCTACACTCAACTCTTACTATAAGTAACTCCATTGTCAAATTTCTTCGTCTAAAACATAACGTATCACTTAAGCATAACATAAATATCTTAAATTGGTATAATTATTAGCATTGAATTCGTGAGGCTTACAGATTTATTGAAGGACATATTAATTTATAAGCTTATTTTTGTTATTTCACAAATAATTTATTATTTGCTAATCATTTCATTAGTATAACTAAAAGTAATAACATATTTTGAAAAACCAATGTGAACATTTCTTGAAGAAATTATTATCCATGAGAACATGGCTACTCTTCCAACAGCCAGTTAGATTTCTTACATCGTTTACTTGAAAACCTTCTACATTGAACATTAAAGTAAAATTTTCAAATTTGAAACAGTTAAATCCTTTTCTTCTCTGAAAAACATCTTAAACTAAATAAATTGTAACTTACTAACTGATTTGTTAACTTAAACATGTACGATAATTACAGTTTTCTAATTCTCTAAACGAAAGATTTATATTTTGATTATCTTTTCATCTTTTGGTTTTTAACAGAATTATTATACTGGGAATTTTATGGCTTCTTAGTATTTAATAAGATCATTTTCCTTCCCTTTGTCAAATAACATTATACAGATTTTTTTCTGAGTGAGTGTTATTATTTTCCTGCACAATATTTTCCTCTTACATCTCATATAAGTCAATAAACAATTTAAATTATTCCTTTATAAATATCAATTTTATCTCAGTGGATTTGCTCAAAAAATTTCTAAGTCAATGTAAACAATGTAAAAAATACAAAAATTCGACAAGTATAGCAGGTGATCTCTTAGTCTAGGATAAACAAAGAGTTTTTATATGTTATTGCTCTTTCCCGTAATTGAAACTTCATGATTTTTTTTTTATGAATTGCTAATTTTTTGTTCCATTTTTGGTCAAATTTTCATTTTTTTTTAATGAGCCATTTAGCGTCAAAAAAACATTTTCTGAAAACACAAATCGTACTGTAACGCCCCATTAGCGAATGTAATATTAAAAAAAAATATCTCAACTCATTCTCCATATAATGTTCTATTTATAGGCATAGTTTCATTTTGATCCCTCAAACAGTATGGCTTGTATGGCTCTCACAAGGTTTGAGATTGAATTATAAGTCAAAATTTTTACATTTTATTGAAAAAAAAATATTTCCTGTTGTTTAAAAATTCTGAATATATTTTCGTTTGTTGCATTTGAAACCTCAAAGATAATGTCAAAATTTCAAAATCTAGGATTATCAGTTTAGGAGAAATAAATGTTTAAAAAAAAAAACGGTTTTTGGCAAAAAAAAGTGACTTTCCCATCATGCATAATTTTCCAAACAATAGGGATCTTCGTCTTTATGAGGCCCATTTTTGTGTAAATATCAACTTGATCCATCAAGATTCTGGACCGTAGCGTGGTAACAAGCAATGCTAACACACTCACCCCACCCACCCACCCCCCACCCACACACACACAGACACATCGTAAAAACGTCATTAAAACGACTTCTGGGACCTCAAAACATGTAATTCCGTTAAAATCTCGAGATCGAATTTTTTCACGATCACTATACTTTACTTATAGTAAAGTAAAAAGACAGTTATAATATTGTAAGTAGTAAGTGTAACTAGAAATGTAAAAAAAACTGTAATTTTACGAATTTATATTACTTTATGAATTTAGTGAAAGAAAATTTAAACTGTTTAAATTAATTGCATGACTAGCTTGCATGATAACAGGGAATAACACTTAGTCATTTAAATATGACAATGACGTAATCATTAAGGAATAAATGAGCTAGTCATGAATGACTGTAAATAAGAATGTCACGGTAATTATAGTGTTTGACTGAATAATTGACCTTGATTGGGTCTCTGATGACGAAGCAGAGATAATCCAGGCAAATTTGTAATCACCTTGTATAAAAGCTTAGCATACAGTTATAAAAACAGTTGTTATTCACTCAAGCATCTCTCACTCATGTATGCTCCTTGCTCTCTCTCGCTCTAGTAACTCTCACTTATATACATAGTTAATTGCATTCGTTTACATTCCTTGATTCATTCATGATGAATTTTTCTTTCATGAAATGAAAGATATTTTTCTTTCAGTTAGTTATTATACATTTTATTTTACAGCAGTTATTTCTTTTTTGTTATCATTTATATTATGTCATATAAAAAAAAATATATTTAGAAAAAACTAAAATAAAGTTTCTCGTAGTGTGAGCTGTACTTGTGTGTGAGTATTCACTCTCCCTCAACACATTAAGTGTCACTCTTATTTAAAAAAAAAACTTCCCCAACATACCGTAACAGACAATACTTTCCCTTTCTCACTGTTCCCTCTCTTTCTCTCCCAGACACAAACAGTTATCTTTCTCTTAATATTCTCTGTAACTTACACTACTATCTATTTCTCTCCTACACACAGAAAAGCACCAAGTTTTCCTATTGCTCTCAGACATACACTAACTCCGTCTTTCTTTTGTCTTCCACTTGCATAAATCCAGAAACTCTTCTTCTCTCCTATATATATATATATAATATATGCGCATATATTCAAATATATAAACTTACACTTCTTACGTACGTTTCCACTTCATACCACTCTCTTTCTCTGTCGCGTACACAGATTCTTTAAGTTAAGATACGTCAAATATATTTCATATAAGCCTTTGCTCACTTTCTCTAACACACAAGCATCAAGCCACATTTCACATGTCACCCATAAATTCATTCTCACTCCCTCTGTTGAAGAAATAACGTATATCTGACACAATCTCTCTATTGACTTAAACTCCACTGCAACCATTAAGAATCAGATTCCGACTTGGATGACCTCGTATGACCCATGAAGGGACTATGGATTAAGTCCTAGGTAAGAAGCTAGAGTAGTCAAATGGCTTGGGAGCTCGACTGTGGACTGGTAAACTGGCAATTCTTACTCTGGGACAGACTCACATTTTTTCACGAGAGGGATAAATTAGGTTAGGTTAGGTTGCAGTGGCAGTCTCACAAGGGAACATACATAGACCAAACATTGGCCCTATGTGATACCACACTATCAATATTCTATATAAGGGTCCTAATTATTCCTAACTCAACTGCATTTAGAGTAAGGATCTTTAACGAGGCTCGGGACCGATGGTTTAACGTACTTTCCGGGGGAAAACGTGATAAGGTTTATACCGCCCACGTGAATAAATCGAGAACCAGTGTGGGTATTGAACCTTGGATCTACCAGTCCACTAGCAAGTACGTTACCACTGGGGGCTGACCTGTGCCCTCGTGTTGCCCAATGGCTTGTGTGCTCCCTTTTGCCTCTGGACTAGTGCGTCTGAGGTTCGATACCACTCTGGCCCTCGATTGATTCACCCAGTAGAGGACGTCAACCTGTTGGTCCCGAGCCTCCTTAAAGATCCCTACTTAAATATACTTGAGTTAGGAATGTAGAATCTTCATTGTTTGGTATCACTGAGAGATCCAATCTTCGGCATATGAATATTTATTGTATCTTGGGATAACCACTGCAACCTCACCTAACCTAAACCTCAGTCCTGAGTATGAACGATATCAGATATTCACTAAAGATCTCTGCCCTAAATATATTTGAGTTAAGTAAAATTTAGGACCCCAATGTAGAATTATTAAAGAGATCAATATACAATATTCCCCAGAGAAATTAGTGTCAAAGGTATGGCTTTATAACGATCCTGAAACCCCGCGAAATAAAAGCCCTTGGTAAGAAGAACGTCCGATGAGAACACGGATATTCGTAACTACAGGATTATTGAAATATGACAAAGTCGTGTGTGCCCGGTGTGTTACTGAACCACCTGACCTTGAGCGAATCGCTGTCTGCAGTGAGTCACGCTCATCCTAGAATCCAGTGAATAATCTGGCACAGCTAATGATCTCATTTAGCCTCATTAACAGTGTGTTGTTGAAGAACAAAATAGTTTATGAATCCTATTATGATTTTTATAATTAATTATTAATAAAAAACATACATTCTATGGTTTGAGACCGTCTAACCGCCTATTCAAGGATACTGGCTCTGACTATACTACTGTGTATTTTTGTACAACTGTACAAATATTTCTATTTCCTCCAATCAACAGTTGCATGTGGAGTACAAAGGGTTTCAAACATGCAGTGAGTGTTCTTCTTCAGGTCTATCTATGTACTTGTAATGATACAATACTCTTCTGATATTGATCATCAATATCATTTCTACCTTTTCATTGTAATTAGATGATCCCTAAATAAGAATATTACGGGTTCAAAACTAGTTGTTTTCTTAATGAAACTTGTTTATGTGAAGACTCCTAATATAATTCCCAATATGTACCTGAAGAGGTCCAGAGTATCCCAGTGGTTTGCTTACTCACCTCTGGACTGACGGGTCCGGGGTTCAGTGCGCACTCTGATCCTCAATTTATTTTCGTGGGAGGTGAATAAATTTGAGCACGTCGTCCATATGAGATGACGTTAAGCCGTCGGTTCCGAGCCTATACGATGTCAGGTACTCGTTAAATACAGTACTCTATATATAGTTGACTTAAGCAAAATTTAGAACTCCCTATGCAGAATCAATCTTCATTGCATGATATCAGAATGGACCAATGTTTTGCCTGTGTGTGTTCCATCTGGCTCCGTCACTGCCACTGCAGCCTAACCTAACTTAAAGTACCTGAATAATATCATTATGAGTTCGAAACTTGTTGCTTTGTTAATAAAACTTGTTTATATGGATTCTTTATCTAGTTAAATACTCACTTTATTTCGAGAAGAGCTTTAGCTTTTTCCAATTCATTCATAAGAACTTCTGATCTGGCTTTCTCTGATGCTAACTTCTGATCCAATGTTTCGTTCTGCAACTAAACCAAACCATCATCAGCAATGAGTCTTGTGGCATATTTAACCACAATAGGTTATTTAATAACAGTGTGATGTTCGATATCTGTTAGGGGCCAGGGTAGCCCATAGTGACTCTTTTCACTCTATTCATCATCATGAATTAATCTATTCATCATTAGATCAACTGTTTATGCCCTGATGTTAAACATTTTCGTTAAACTAAGTACTGGAGAGTAACGTATATATACACTTTGAAAACTTTGAGAAACGCAAATCAAAAACAGATACGAGGACACACATTCAATATTTCGACCCTTTTAACGGTCGTCCTCAGGAAAGGGTCGAAATATTGAATGTGAGTCCTAGTATCTGTTTTTCATTTGCGTTTCTCAAAGTTTTCAAAGTGTATTGTTCGATCGGATCTGATTTAATTTGAATATATGTATATATTCAAATGTTCAAAACACAATAAGAAATGAAGAAAAATACTAAGATCTTTCAACTGTAACAAGCGCTATTCGTCAGAGTCAATTCTCAACTGAGGCATTGGACTCTGACGAAGACCGCTTTTTACAGTTGAACGGTCTTAGTCTTTTTTCTCATTTTTTATTGTGGTTTAAATGTTGACTGTTATTTCACGTTTTTATTGTAAAATCTTGTTATATATATCAACCGTTGACCTTTCAAATCTTTTATTCTAACCGCTTGTTTCTTGTTCATTATTGACCTTTGACCTTCTCTTTATATTAACCTGTACTATCCTTTTAATCTATTTATAGCAATGACTAAGCATGAGTCATCGATTTTAATTTAACATGTCACTTGGCCAACTCCTTTTCCAGTTGAACCCTGTTAGCAGGAAGTTAGTTCGTAGGATCGAATCTCTCAGTCTTAAGATCGTGAATGCCGAGACTGCGGTTAATTTTAATGATACCTGTTTAAAAGAGGATCTGCTGCCTATATATATATATATATATATATATATATATATATATATATATATATATATATATATTACAACGAAAACCACACAAAGGTAGATATAACTGATATAACTCAATTCTATATTTCAAAAAACGTGGTCATCAGAAGATGAAGTGCTTATATACTTTAAAATCGGAAAGACAATCTAAACTTAAGTTCGAACACCTAGAAGAGTAACATGCAGACTAAAAAAACACATTTAATAACTGAAATGTTCGGAAGATCCGTCTTCAGGAGAAAGGAGAGAGGGAGGCCAAGCACGAGGCTTAATAAGAGAGTTTTAGTTAGTAAGTGTGTTACTTTATTATGTGTGCTACTCTTCGTCATATTGGAACTTATTACATAATACATTCATAATAATAATATTTTTACGTTTTTTAATAATATTTTTCTTTTTTGATTTTTTGATTTTTTTTATTTACCCTTGTCTCCCTTCTCTCCGTAAATTGGCTACACTGATTGTGAGCCTCTTGAATGAGACAGACTTTCCTTATATATCTTTTACCTAATGACGACACAGTCGAAATAAAACTCTTATTAACTCATAAAACTCTTATTTTTTTTATTTCCTTCTTTCTCTCACCTTGAGACCCCAAGTAGCTACATGTGGGCTACATATGGATGAATGAACACGATGACATGAGTCATATGTTAAGCTGTCAAAATGAAATGACTGGCATGGAAGGATACTTTTGTAAGAGTATGGACTTTAAAGCAGGTGTAAAAGAGAAAACAATGAATATTATTGGTCAGCAGGGTCTGACGGCAATTAGAGACGCTTACTCAGCACATTATCAGTCAATAGCAGTCAAACAATATCTCTTTAGGTTTAACTGTGCCATTAGTCCTGCAATTATACGTAATCCACAAATACTACAATCACATGGGAAATGACTGTCCTAACAGTCAATCAAGTAGATCTGCTCAGATCACAGAAATCCCACACTCTGGCTGAGATGGCTCCAAAATTATAAATCTTCCACTAAGTTTTTATATAATTTTTATAGAATACAACTTTTATATTAACTTCAAATTTGCTTTCATTTTCATTTTTTAATTTCGTAGTTTGTAGTTTTAATTATAATTTCTAGTTTGTAATATTATATTTGTAACCTAAACTTTTATTTTATCGAGATTATGATTAAAAAAAAAATGTATTTCCTTAAAATTCAATCTGTTTCAATTTTACGTTTGCACAATTCAGTTTGTAATGTTATTTTATTTAAAATGAGTTTTTACTTTTTGGTAGTTTAAGGGGAGAGGTTAACCCAGAGTTTTATATCCTCACCTCGGGATTGGTAGATCAGGGGTTCCATACCCATTATGGCCCTCGATTTTTTTCACGCAGGAAGTGATAAATAATTGAGCTGTTGTTTCTTGGAAAGGATGTTAAGTCGTTGAAAACCTGTACGATGTCAGGTACTCGTGAAAGATCCGTACTCTAAATAATTTGAGAAGGCAAAATTTAGGGCCCTCAATGTATAATGTTGACTGTGTGATATCACAAAAGGGTCAATATTTAGCATATGTCCGTTCTCTAATGGAAAGGCCACTCCAACCAAACCTAACCTTTGCTAGTTCACAATTCTGTACCTTAAACCATTAAACACATTTGTAGGAGATCCTTAAATAATAAACAGAACTAGGAATATCACTCTGTGCGTAGTAAAATGAAAAATGTTCCACACTGTTAATCAAATATTCATTTGTATTTTTAATTAAATGCTTATATAATAATAAAACTTTTAGCGAAACGAAGTCCGGCAAAAGCTGTAAGACCTTTCATACGAATTCTGATCATGAAGGAAGAAAGACCAGTTTTTTTATAGTTCATGAAATTTCTAGATCATTATGGATAGGTTTTTGGCTTCTTTCCACTATTCAACTCCATGCTATTCAACTGCTATGGACTATAAAAATGATAGGTATTTGCCGGCCTGAATAGCAATGTGATTTTCTTCGTTTTTATTATGTATAGCTCGTTCTGCCTGTCTTCGCTCCGGTAGATAACCTTTTAAATCAATCTCCCCTAGCACTCAGAATGGTTCAATATCTGGATGATTCAGTTTCCGCTATGCCAGTGTTGTCACTCCCTAATAGGTTAGCTCTACTATGAAGAGACTTTCTGAAACCCTGTTACTTGATATAATCACAATGATGTAATGATGTTCAAGTTTACGAAACTCGAATCCATGACTAATTACTAATTATCATTAATGACCTGCCCAACCGTATCATTTGCTAAATATTATAATTACCCGTAGATAATTCACCGAGTCATTTGAATAAATTAGTTATAATGATAAGAATGTTTAAAACTCTATTTCATGAAGCAAAGAAGTTTGAGTAATTAGTAGTTACAAATTAGTCACGCTCATTGCATTTGTATAAATCACTATCGGATGAAGTGTGACACACATATAGGTACAAGCGTATTTATTTATAAAAAATATAGCTTTTTCGAATTTTGATCCACTGTGAAACAATCCCAAAACAACTACTATAGCACTGTAGTTGATAGGTAAATAGAACAAAACTATGTAATAGTTCTTCTTTCGGTAAACTAAAGATACCAAGTCCAGAAGACGGTGGCATAGCAAGGGGGGGGGGGGGCGACCGGCACGTATTAGGGGGCGGCATTTTGAGAGTAAAAAAAGTAGAAAAAAAAATTAAAATAAAAAGGTAACAAAAAACCTCAAAAATTTTTTACCAAAATGAGTTTTTAAGATCGTAATTGTTTTTATGTTTTATGTGTGTAATAATGTTTTTAAACAGATTTTTCAACAGTAATATCTGTAAAACAAAAATAAATTATTTTAAATTTTTCAAAACTATTACTTTAAAGTCGTCGAATATTGTTATATTAACAAGTTTTTTATGATTTGAATTATGTGTTTTTGTTTCGGAAAATGTTTGGTTTGCTTTGATGATGACTGTATATGTACGAGTATACGAGTACTATAATAAAATGAAAGTTTGGGACTAATAATTGCAGTCCTAATAAAATTAGATCCTTGATTAGAACTTTCTGGAATTCTGAAGGTTAACGTATTATCAACGGCGATCGGGGAGGGGGGGGGGGTTCAAAATGGTTGCTACGCCATTGCCAGAAGTGTCTAAAATAGACGAAACGTAGGCCTAAAAAATTTTGAGAATTATTTCACACTGGACCAAACCTGGAAAAACTGAATTATGATAGAATATATGAGGTCGAGATAAGGTAACTTTAGATATTAATTACACGTACTCATATATAATTTCTATAATTTGTAATTTAATTATGATTTTTTTCTAAAACTTAACTATTAGTATATTTTATTCTGAATAAATTGTATCTAAGTAGACTTGATTTAAAACATGTCCACAATACAGTTTAACATGTATTAAAAATAATTATACTGGTACTTAAGAAAAAATTTGATCCTGTCTGAAAATATCATTATTTTCTAATAATAAAAAAAAAATTTATTAAATGTAAAGATATAAGGCAATCTTTACTTTCTAATATACTTTTAGATAACAATAGAGAAACATGACTTAAGACTATCGAAACCAAATGTATTCCTTTTTAATTAGCTATTATTAATTTGGAAAAAAACTTGAGTCTGAAACGAATCTTAATTAAAATATCCCTTTTCACAGCTTGCTTTTAATTACTTAATTAACTCAAGATTATACTCTCTATTACTACTTAATTTCAGATAATTAAATGAGAAATTAAACTAATTAAAGAATGATGGAGAGGTTATTGGACCGGTGAAGGGGACTGTGCGAATAGGTTCATTAAGTCTGACAGGCATCGTAATTAGTGACATCGGTCATGTTGCAGTGACCGTTACACCAGAGAACCAGACATAGGCCAAAGATTAGCCTTTCTGATACAACATAATCAACTTTCTAGATTAGGAGTCCGTAAAAATTTAGCTAACTCAAGTATATTTAGAGTTGGAGATCTTTAATAAGTACTTGACTTCCTACAGAATAGGACAGAGAGCTCAACGTCCTCCCTGAAGGAGATTTGCTTAAATTTTTATCACCTCCCGCGTAAATAAATCGAGGGTCATAGTGGGTATTAAAACCAAGATCTACTGATCCAGAGGAAAACTGTTTTTCTTTCAATTCTGTTTTAAATTATTTTTTATCTCTATCATTTAGATTCTTGAATGAAGTATCAAGTTTTTTATTTTTTATACTTTTAATTAAATTTTACCTTTTTTCCCCCTTTTTACTTCATTTGATTTCATCATTTTCTGTATTTATATTCCTTAATTTTAATATTTAGTTCTTTTTTGTTTTGTCCCTTCTCCTATTTGAAAATATTGGCAACACTTTTACTGCAACTACGACGAAGGAATTAGTTTCAACTTCAGTTTAATTTCACTCTTCAAGTAAATCACATCTCATTCTGATGACGGAGATTCGTAGAAATGTCCAAATGAGTTTTTGCAGTGTGTTTTATGTGTTTTTTGTCAAGGGTCAAGGGTCAGCTAGCCATGCACAGCAAGGTGCATGCCAAATTAGTGGACAGGCATCTAGGCCTTTTACCACTTCATTCTCTAAATTAGTTAACGTGGCGGGAACAAGCTAAACTGGCGCTTTTACTTGTCCCTTGTATTAAAAAGTAAAATTTCCTTGGCTAGTGTGAACCTTTGACCAGTGACCAGAACCGGCTTATGCAATATAGAGACTTGAGAATCAAGAACATACATGAAAGTATTAATAATAATAATAATAATAAGAATTATAATTAATAATAATTAATCACATGGAGCCCATTCCACAGTCTACTCATCGTCAAGCACACAGCACGAAAGCAGAGTTAGGAATTGCAAGACTGCATTCATAAATGCATTTGATCAACCCTGCATTCATAACTGCGGCCTCAAGGAACAAGCAGCACCCTCGCGCTCCATGGGGCACGTAAATACAACAACATTCCGTATGGAACTAGTTAGGCTCTCAAAATCAATATAATGATAATAAATTAATAAAAATAAGATAAAATAATTGTTCGATCTCCTCTTGAGGTGATTACCCTATAAGGGTGAATACATTTTAATGTGTGTTCTCTAATCGGGGTTCGGTCAATTTTCCAGATAAAAAATCAAACTCTCGTTGCCCAAATATTATTGAATCTGTTATATATATATTTGGGTTTATATGGGTTTATAATCAAACGAGAGTTTGATTTTTTATCCTGGAAAATTGACCGAACCCCGATTAGAGAACACACCTATTCTATCAAACGGTCGATATATTATTGAATCTGTTATATATATATATATATATATATATATATATATATATATCTTCTATATGAGGAGAAATATAGATAAAGAAATTAAAAACACACACTTACAGTCTCTAAATTTCGGTTTGAACCGTCATCAGACGAGATAGGAGGGAAAAACCATCTGCTTAGCTTAAAGCTTATATGCATAAGGAAACCATAACCAGTTTACGCATATGCTTAAGTGAAGTAATAGTTTCTCCTATTCAAATTTCTTACTTCTGCCTATCAAAATGGTTTTAAGTAAAAACCAAAACGTTGGAATTTGAGAGTTTGATTTGAACCTAGAATATTGAAAGAAACTCGATTAATATTCACAATTATTTGAAGGTCGATACAGTATTTATATTGTTTTAAATATATATATATATATATATATATTCGTTATAAACTGGGGAAGACTATCCAAACTGGACACAAAAGAATTCAAAATCGAAGAAGAGTAACATACAGTTAACTTACAAATTCAAATTTTCGGACTATCTATCTTCAGAAGAAAATAGAGAGGGAGACCGTCGGTTACTTGCCGTTGCGTCTACAGCGTGCTTGGCCTCCCTCTCTCTTTTTCCTGAAGACGGATTTCACAAAAATTTCGGTTTGTGTGTTTCTTTACTCTGTGCGTTACTTTATATATATATATTAATAATCAACAATAACTCTTGATATAATTTATGAATTAAACACTACAATAAACAAATATATATTAATTACAATGCTCTAAGGCCTTTCGTTACAACATCATCAGAGAGCTAAATGAACCAAACAAAAATATAATAACAAGTTAACCTGGTTGATTGAAGTCTTCAGGATTACTGGCATCCCTGTCTGAATTTAATGTTTCTAAAATTGAAGGAGTCAGGAGTATATATATATATATATTAGTTCAATGTACATAATATCAACATAATATCAATAACACAATATCTCTCAAGAAGACGGTTCAACCGAAAATTAGAGACTGTAAGCGGGTGTTTTTAATTTCTCTATGTTTTTTTATGTACATTAAACTGTATTTGTCCATTTCGGATCGTATTTTCATCGAAAAAAAAATATATATATATGCATCGTATAAACCATAGTTTTGACATTTTTTGAGGGTTTTTGGTCTAGAAATTAAAAAAACTTCTTTGCCAAAGTTTCAACATATATTTATGTCTTCCTCAGGGCTACAAACATTGATACATTCAGCACTATTATTACAACTAATTAGATCTATTGTTTACTATTATGTACAATAATGATAAACTATAGATTTTTATATTTAAGTATGTTTTATAATGTTTAGAAACTACAGAGATCTAAATTTACTTACCTGATAAATAAATTTGCTTACATAATAGCCAACAACAGACCTAATTATTTGTAATAATAGTGCTGAATATATCAATAATCTTAGCCCTGAGGAAGACATAAATATGTGTCGAAACGTTGATAAGGAAGTTTTTTTTTAATGTCTAGACCAAAAACCCTTAAAAAATGTCAAAACATATGAATAGAGTGGTAAGAAAAGAACAGCATGATAAACCATAGTAATATATTTGAAGGTAGGCTTAAGATCTTTTGACTTGTAACCGCTGTCTTTAGGTTAATCAGACAAATAAGGTCACTAAAAGATGATGGAATATTGAGCATTCTGTGTGTTTCCATGCTTGATGGTGTACTTAATGTTAGGTGCAGGCTGGTATTGGATCTGATACCCAGTGTAGCAGGTCACTAAGGGTCACCATCAATATCAATGACACAGTTTGTATTTGATTACTTTTGCTGGCATTGATGTGGGTTACGCAATGACCACCACTCTGGCAACTACAAAGCAATCGTCTTTGACCATGACTGGCTGCAAACTGTAATCCCGCCGACTCATTGCATCACCGCCTTTTCAATAAAAACAACTCAGCTTTTTAATAATCATCATAGTCGTTAAGTGACATTTCTTTTCAAGGATACTTGAAATTGATTCGCTGGAATGGCAAGTCATTTGATTTTAAATTACCAAACTAAAAATTAAAAACCAAAATCATTACCAAGCTCTCTCGACTACAATAATAAAATAAATTCCGAAGTAAATCAAACACAAGATTTCAAGGTCCCCTTCTTTCGCAACTTAACAGCAGACCACCAATGCAATATGACAGCGTGATATGCAGTCATCTTTACTGTGTTTGTTCTTTTCTAGATTGGGATAAGGGTCTGCTAGACAGCTAACCTCTGTCACCAATTCTTCAAGGTGTCTCATTAATGATTCTACATTGGGAGTCCTAAAGTTTTCTGCCACAAATGTATTTAGAGTAGGAATCTTTAATAAGCACCTCGTATTTACAAGATCGAGGTTGATGGTCTAATCTCCTCTACGAGGGACAGCCTGATCAGATTTTTTTTTTCTTTCCCTCTTGATTAAATCATGGACCAGAGTGGGTATCGAACCCATGATCTACTAGTCCAGAGGCGAGTTTGCAAGCCACTTGGCTACCCTGGTACCCTATGAATTATTGCTAATCTTTGCTCATTGTAGACAAGTTTAATGTATCTCACAAACCATATTTATCACCTGCGTAACTATTCCCCGGTCTTATTTACAATTAAAGGGAGTAAAATACAAATGAATTATATGGAAACGAATCCACAGTTCAAAATATCTACAAAATCAAAATTCATAAATGATTATGAAAAATTAACACAATCAAACCTAGGTTGTTTATGATTCTATGATGCCCAGTTGCATAGCCCCCCCCCCCCCCCCCCCCCCCCATTGTACACCAACACTAACAACCTTATAAAGGGTACTCCTGTATTATCCTTCTTGTAATACGCAACCTTCGAGTTCTGTTGTTTGTTTTAGTCACAGAGACGCAGTTCTAAACAATTCCTTCAGTAACGCTTTCTTTTAGATCTTAAGTCGCATAAATCTTTTTGTAGGGAGGCCAGAGTAGCCCAGTCGCTTGCTTACTCGCCTTTGGACTGTACATCCGAGTTCGATTCTCTTTGAAACCATCGATTTTTTTTTTACGAGGGAGGTGTAAAAAACTTGAGCACGCCATCTTTCAGAGAGTAGGTTAAGCCTGCTTTAACTCTCCGTGAATCTAAGCCTTTCGGCCTAACACGAAATCAAGTCAGTCTGACCAGGCAGCCCCTCGACCGATTTGATTCACAAGAGTTTAGTGCTCGAGGTGAGCTCGGGAAGGTGGGCCCATACGAAAACTACGACACGCATTGAAGACCAAAATGACTCATCAGCAGTAACAAGCTAGATCAGGCTGATACAGTCTGGGATACATCACTCCTGAGGTGCACATTCCCTCTGCCACACAACATTCATTCTAATACTGATCACTAAATTCAAATATAACTACCTCCACAGGGTACTAGGTTATTTACCTGAGCAAAAATCTACTACCGAATGATCCATTGATTTTTATCTCAGTCAACTAACTTAAGTTCCCAAACCACATAAACTTACATACTAACACCTAGGGATATTATATTTTAACTATGGCATAAACTTGATTCTAACAAAAAAACAAATGACATATAATTAGACACAAATGACGTAAACGGACTTAATTCTAGATTCATAAGAACACTATATTCTTTTGGGGATAAACTTAAAGCTAACATAAAACAAGGGACGTTAAGCCTTTGTTCCCGAGCCTGTACGATGTCAAGTATTCGTTTAAGATCCCTAATCAAAATAAGTTAGTTTGCAGTGGCAGTCTCACAAGGGAACACACATAGGTTAAACAAACATTGGCCCATTGTGACACCACAAAGTCAAGTTGATTCTATACTAGGAGTCCTAAATTTTACCTTACTCAAGTGTATTTAGAGCAGGGATGTTTAAGGAGTACCTGACATCATCCATAATAAGGAACATTCCAGTCATAAATCGAGTACCAGAGTGGGTAATGAACCCTGGACCTACCAGAGACAAGCACGCTGACACTGGGCTACCCTCGCCCTCACCATGCTGTCAAATCATTGCAGAAAAGATTGTAGCCGGTTATTATCAGAAAACAAAAAAATAACCGATTACTGAATTATTGTTCAACCAATATCATGACTTTAAATTTAACAGATCCACGGTGAAATGCAATGTTCAATTGTTATAAACAAAACGATATCCGTCAACAATTTTCAACTCATCTCAGAGATGCCAACCTTTGCGAGTGAAGTCCAAAGTACATATAAAACGCATACATATCAAATTGTCTGTACCTGTACATATTTTGAAGTTCACTCGTATTTTAGTCTATAGATACGATACTAATTGATAAAGCATAATTGTACAGAAAATTCTTGAATACTTTTTAGGTACGTTCCAAACGGTCGAACGTAGGTTAGAAATGAACGTAAGTTGTTACTGTACTTCTAGTAATGTATACCGTTAATAATGTATTATACATCCATTAATTCAATTAATGTATCTTATAAAACACCAATGTATCATATATAATAAAATAAACATTATAAAATAATCAGATAAATATAATTTCCAATAAGTAAATTAAATTCAAGAAGAATACATGTATTTGTAATTTCAATTACAGTTTATTCAAACTTAGGTATGTTTGGTAGTGGTACTTGAAGTAAATTCCAATTTACGCTCACAAACACTTTCTTTTATAATTTTGAAGTTTTAATTAATTTCTTTTGGGTTATTATATTAAAATTTTGAACATAAAATCGAAAAAAAAGATTGAACTAATTCGAGAATTATCTGTACTTCATTACTTAACTGAAGAGTGGTGTTTTGAAAGGTTAATAAAAGTGATTAAGTTGTTGAATACTTTATTAAGGCGTGAAGAATCAGAATGGGAATGATAACGAATATCTATTTGGAGGCTACAATCAAAAAACCGTGGGAATTTTCCCCCACATAAGATAAGGAGCCGAAGAAAGACCGAGTTCTGCTGACATTTAAAATGTCTAAACAAAATAAATCTTCAACAACCCAAATATATTTACTACATCTGTATTTCACTCATTGATGAAACCATCTTCAGGTTACAACCTAAACAATCTCACAATTTACTATCATTTAATAAACACTCACCGACATATTGGCATGTCTGTTAAGTTAGCAGCACTGCTTCTCGGTTGATACATTACTATTAACGATATTACATATATTTAACTTATATATATATATATAACCTTTTTCGTTGGAAATACGATCCAAAACGGACAAATATAGTTCAATATAGACAAAGAAACATAGAGAAATCAAAAGACTTCAGAAATCAAAAGAAATCAGAGACCAACCGTCTCTGAACCAGTGCGCTTGGTTTCCCTCTCTTATCTCTCCTGAAGACAGTTCAAACCGAAAATTAGAGACTGTAAGTGTGTTCTTTTCATTTTTCTATGTTTCTTTTTCTAGATTGAACTATATATATATATATATAAGAGCGACTATCTTCTTTAATTTGTGGTGAGTTACCTGAATATATATATCACGTGTTATTGTGACAATTTTCTATATTATATATATATATATATACTTTTTTTCGTTGGAAATACGATCCAAAACGGACAAATATAGTTCAATATAAACAAAGAAACATAGAGAAATCAGAAGAACACACTTACAGTCTCTAATTTTCGGTTTGAACCGTCTTCAGGAGAGATAAGAGAGTCTGTGAACGGGCGCGCATGCGGCAACACTGTTGGTCTCCAACCGTCTCTGATCCAGTGCGCTTGGTTCCCTCTCTTATCTCTCCTGAAGACGGTTCAAACCGAAAATTAGAGACTGTAAGTGTGTTCTTCTGATTTCTCTATGTTTCTTTGTTTATATTGAACTATATATATATATATACTTTTTTTCGTTGGAAATACGATCCAAAACGGACAAATATAGTTCAATATAGTTCAAATATAGTTCAACGGACAATATATAATTGAATATTGATAAATAGTTTCACTTTTGTTGTTCTATAATTTTATGTCTCGTGAATTTGTTCTATGTGTTTCTTGGAAGGTCCAGACATCAGATGCACTGTGAGTCTTCTTGAAAGGGTTGTAGTGGTTACTCCAATGTACGAATGTTTTCGGTTTTCATAGTCACCGTAGGTACATGTGTATTCGTACACTACATTAGTTTCTTTGAGTGGAGTGCTCTTTATTTGATTATTGTTTTTCATAAATAGGCAGCTGATTGTGGGACTTTTATAGTAAGTAATAAGAGAATAATATCAACAAAAACAAAACAAACTGCACAAATAAAAAAATTAAATTAAATTGAATTATTTTTTAATTTTAAATAAAGACTATTGTTTTCATATTCCCTTGCAGTTTAAACTTCATTAATTCCATCACACGTTATTTATTTATATATATATATATAATATATAATATAAATCAATATATTCCTAATACGGGGTTGTCAAGTTTCGTCAAAAAAAAAATAAATTAAATTGAAATTTTAAAAAAAAAATTGACTTTCGATATTCCCGATTAGCAGTTTACACACTTCATATTCTATCAAACGTGATATATTATTGATCTGTTATATATATATATATATATATATTCACTGATAAAACGAAATACGATCCAAACTGGACACAATACGAGTTCGAGATTAACAAAGAACAACACACAAAGTAGGGAAACACACTTACAGACTCAAATTTTCGGGTAATCCGTCTTCAGGAGAAAAGAGAATGGGAGACCAAGCACGTTGTAGGCGCAACGGCAAGTAACCCAAGGTAACGCAAGGGTTACTTGCCGTTGCGCCTACAACGTGCTTGGTCTCCCATTCTCTTTTCTCCTGAAGACGGATTACCCGAAAATTTGAGTCTGTAAGTGTGTTTCCCTACTTTGTGTGTTGTTCTTTGTTAATCTCGAACTCGTATATATATATATATATATATATATATAGATTTGTTTAGCACACTTGGTACGTGTAACAGATCTGTTACAATATCCAGTGTCTAGAATACTGGATGTCGACACATGTCACTATGACTAAATACACCGCAATTATATAAGTAAAAAAAAAGAAGGGATTTATGAAAGACCTTACTATGTACAATCTGTGTAAAAGGCCTGTAATCAGGTAAGAGTGGAGGCAATGGAGCGTGACTAATCGAGTAATGAGATAGGCAATGACTGGTGACACGGGACTCCAGTGCGTGACCAGCAAAAGAGCGCCAGTGTTGCCTTATCATCGCTAAGTGTTTTATTTGATTACGTCAAAACAGATCTACTTTAAGTAGATTCAAAGCAAACCCTTGATATTTATAATTATTCAACTGATAATTCTAAATGTGGTAATTCAAAGATACCGCCTTCTTTATCTTTCTGAAGTACGTAAGCAAATAATATGCTTGAAATGTCGAGTATTAAATAAAGATTAACATTTAGATGTATTGAATTTGCAGTTTCATTGTCACCAGGAGAATGAATAGAGGAGAAATAAGCGCACTGATACAGAGACTGTTAAAAACTAATGGAGCAGCTCCACTGACAGAAAAGTGTGAAGAGAATAAAAAGTATCAAGAAAGATGAAGATGAAAAAAAAGTTATAAATAAGGAATAATATTCTTTCTTCTTCTCCTGTTATATTTATAAATTAAGGTCCAGGGAAGGCCATTGGCAACGCGCTCGCTTCTGGACTGTTAGGTCTGCGGTTCAAATCTCACTCATGCAAGAAGTAGATGAATCTCAGAGAGGACGTTAAGTCATCAGTCTCGAGCCTGTACGAAGTCAGGTACTGTTTAAACATCTAAATTCACTTGAGTTAGGCAAAATTTAGGACTCTGAATGTAGAATGTTCAATGTGTGGTCCCAAAAACAGCTAATCTCTGGTGTATGTGTGTTCTCTCGTGGGATGCCGATGCAATGTAACTAGAATTATTAAGTTCCTTTATTACTGATTATATATCTTTCTCTTTCTTCATTACTACTTGTATCTCTTTTTCCTCCCTACACCAGGTGTTTCGTTGTATTGTTCATTTTCAACTACCTCTGCATCGATGCGCTTTGTCTCTTTCTTTTTATTATCCTGATAACCGCAAACTTGATTCTATAAGTACAGTCTTTACTTGTTACCGGTTTAATGTGTGACCTTGTGACCTTCTATTTCAGCTTGTGCTCTTCATAAACTTTTTCATACAAAGTTATGATTTTGAATGATTGTAATTAATTATTGTTTAAAATCATTTTAACTATGTTGTACTGTATATAATTTACTAAATGACTGTTATTTAATAACTGTCTGATGAAAAGGTTGTTTAAGAGCTAAGCTCACATATCACATGGAGCCACAAGACGTTCTCGGGGGCCGCAGTCGACTTGTGTACAGGGTTGACAGTTGCATTTTTGAATGCAGTGGACTTGCAATTACTAGTTCTGCCTCGAGACTGCGTGCTCATCGATGCATACGTAGTGTATAAGCTCCATGTGGTGGTTTGTTCATCTTTATATTTGTTTTATTGGCTTATGAAAGATTTTTACTGCATAAACCTTGTTACTGGTCACTAGTCAAAGTTTCACACTAGCCAAGGAAATTTATTTTGAATACAAGGGACAAGTAAAAGCGCCTGTTTAGCTTGAATCCCGACATGCAAATTAAATTAAGCAAATGAAGTGGTAAAAGGACTCTCCACGAACTTGGCATGCAGCTTGCTATGCATGGCTTGCTGACCCTTGACCCTTAGTCGAGGTACTACTGTGATTTATTTCAATATCATCAAATGTAGATCGGTTTTCTTCTAACAGTTCAAGAGTTTATATACCTAGAAGCTAGAATAGAATTATGCTGTTGACGTTTCATAAGCATTCCTTGAAGAAGGTATGTTTGATGGAAACTTTTGTGCGAGTAATAGCGTGAACTGCATCAATCATTCATAATAATATCGATTGACTATCAGAAGTCGGTTAAACGCAAATGTCCTTTCTATCTGTCACCACTGCTATTACAAAACTTTTAACATTTATTAAAGAGAAATATGTAGTTTGTTTCGACTACAGGCTCGTAAGTCTCAATTCATTAACCCCGGCTGTTAATTTATTTATTTCATCGGCTATTAAATTGTTGTTGCCAACGACAAAGCTTTGAATATTAATGTAGTTCTAAGTGTTTACAGCTTGTTTTATTAGACATTTGATATACATTCTAGTTACGGGAAAGCTATATTAATAAATGGGGTCATAAACTTTACCATACTTAATTTTTATAAGAGTATATAAAATCCTCTTATTTGATAAGAGGATCTCTAACGAGTACGTGACATCCAACACTATATTATATCTCACATGAAATATCCAAGATCATGGCAAAGATCAAACCTCCAATCTTAAGTACAAGTTTAAAGCATCCTTACCTGTTACACCTTACTTAACTACACGACTCGTCTCTAATCTATGTATTACATGAATGCACCATGTTATATTAACATGAATGTCATGCCATGTTAACAGTTAAGTTATTCACACTTCCAATTATTATGTACTAAAGGCAAGCACCATACCATTGCAACCTAACCTAACCTATATTACCTTCATGTCAGCCATAGAGTCTATGAATGGGTGATTCTTCATATTCCTTCCTTCACTCTCTATCACATCAGATCGATCAAAATGACTTGTTCTCATCTGAAACAATTCTAACTTAAAAAAAAAACAACCCAGTAGTCAAATGTCGTCTAACTGTGAATTAATAAAGATAACTAGAGCCTTATTAAAATATGGATCATTAGGGGACCTAGTTCTTAAAGCCAAACACATCACCAAAAACAGATGAATCCACATAGGGACCAATAGACCATGGCCAAAATTCAACTTAAGGAGTTAATAGGTCTAAAGGCTTAAGTACAAAATCTAATCTATACTATAATAGGGTTATACCCAAACGATTTTATAATATATAAGTACAGCATATATATATATATTTTTTGTTGAGGGTTGAGGTCTTATGACTGCAACTACTTCTCTCGGTGACATTTATTTATGTCATCTTCAGGGCTACAATACGTTTTTTACAATTAGCACTATTACTACTACAATATTGCATATTGTTTAAATTTAATTTTTTTTAAAGAACAATATACAACATTCTAGTAGTCATAGTGCTAATTGTTAAAAAAAAGTGTTGTTGCCCTGAAGATGACATAAATATATGTGAAACGTCGGTGAGAGAAGTAGTTTCAATCATAAGACCTCAACCCTTAACAAAAAAAATATATATGGTATATATAAATATCGTATGAATATTGGGTCAAGAAAACAAATCATGTATATCAATGAACAAACCACAATATGAAATGGGAAAAAAAGATTAGGATCTTTTAACCGTAACAAGCGTCTTCGTCAGAGTCAAAAACCCAACAGAGTTTTTGAGTCTGACGAAGACCGCTTGTTACGGTTGAAAGATCCTAATCTTTTTTTCCCATTTCATATTGTGGTTTGTTCATTGATTGTTATTTCAAGTGTTTGTGTGAAATCTTGTATATATATATAGATTATTGAAAATGACACCAAACTTAGCTGATACCTGTTTCTTAACAAGTTTCTCAATTTTTCTAAATAATACCCTCGTTATTTCGCCTACACAATAAAGTACATCTCCTATAGTCGACATGTTTCGAATGATCAACATTCATCATCAGGACGTGAACAACTTCTTGGGTGAATTTGCTGGTTTATTATATATGCAAAGTGACTGTAGACTGTAGGGGTTGTTTTTCTTCAAGTTTAAGATAAGCTGGTCGCTAATCCTATGGGGTCAGTGGCCTCTCGGCCTGAGTTATAACCTGCAAGGGTTTCTGGATGTCCTTGATGTGAATTAAAGAGCTTCAAAATTCGGCTACTTCAAAATTTCGACTAGAATGTATAAGAGTGGCTTCAGTTTTTGAATTAATATAGCCTCTAAAAACCTCAGTTTATCGTGGCTACTTTCTTTTTTTATTATTATTTTTTTATTTGTAACCAACATCTCTCGGGCCAGACGTTTCGGTTTTATCTTAAAACCTTTTTCATAGGTGTTGCCTTGTCGAATTCCAGATTAGCCCAGTCGAAGGTTTTAACCAGTCAATATTGTTAGTTCGTTTATATAATGTAAATATGATTTTCTATAAAATGTATCTACGGAACAGTAGGACTAAGCCGAAATTCGATTTAAATCGGTACTAATGGGGCATAAAGCCACTTGGACACAAAAACTAATTTATACTCTATACTTTAGTAGGGCTAAAGTGAAATTGATTTTAATTATGAAAGTTTAATATTTTTATTTCTTAGCTATTTATTTAATAAGTCATTTCCGGAAGCCAGGGTAGTTCAGTGGCAACGTGCTGTTCGCCACTGGACTGGTAGATCCAGAGTTCAATCCCCATCTGACCCTCAGTAAAAAAATCTGAGCACGTCGTCCTTCGGAAAGGACGTTACGCCATCGGTCCCCAAACCTTTACGATGTCATGCACTCGTTACAGATTTACAAATCTAAATACACTTGAGTTTTGCAAACTTGGGTCACTCAATATAATAGGAATGATCATTGTGTGACATTACAAAGGGCAAATGTTTGGCCCACGTTTTTCCCTCGTTGGACGCCGACTGCGCCCTAACCTCTAGTTCTTTCCGATGCCAGGTTGGTCGTGGCTTACATGTCTTGTTACATCGTATTGGCTACCTCTACACTGGTAGATCAGGGGTTCCATACTCACTCTAGCCTTTGATTTTTTCACGCAGAAGGTGAGAAAGCTGAAGCCATCGTCTTTCAGAGAGGACGTTAAGCCGTCCATCCCGTGCCTGTACCATGTCAGGTACTAGTTAAAGATCTTAACTCTAAATACATGTGTGTTAGTTAAGATGTAGGACTCTCAATAAATAATGTTTATTGTATAGTATCACAAAGGGGCAATTTTATTTTGGAAAGTCCACTGTAACCTGACCTAACAAGTCATTATAAATCAAAAGACTCTAATTACATTGCTTACCCTTTGTCGGGAGAAGGAAGACTGAATTTCCTTTTCATCTTTCCACCTTCTGTCGATGTATTTACCTCATTTTTCGTACTACTTCTTAAATATGGAAAAATATCTTGAGTATCGCACGTCACTTCACCTGTCTTTATCAAAAAAAGAAACAAAATAATCCTGGTCATTATGAAAAAAAAAAGTAGTAAATAAGTTATTCAAAAAGAAATCAACGTCCAAACCACAATAAAAAATGAGAAAATATTATATTTTAGATAAAACTATTGTTTGTACGTTGATTGTTATTTCACGTGTTTATTGTGAAATCTTGTTAAAATATATATTGAGTCAAGCAATGGGAAGATATTCGTGTCTAATATTTCAACAGAGTCTTTGGTATGAGGCGATTAATATGATTTACATCAACAAGTTTATTTATACCATAACCTACCAACCCACTCTGGCTTCCTAAAGTATAACTACACACTTTGAAAACAAGAAATAAAAAGCACGAGGCCAGGTTAACTCAGTGGTTAAATTATTCTTTAAGTTTATCTTAATCTTTTTTTTATAACAGTCGGGAGGTAATCTAGCACTGAGGCTTTATCAAATGCTAGTTCACTTATTCAAACTGGTTAAAAAAGAAGCAAAAGTTCAAGCAAAACTTTTCATGTCTTCGAAACAGATTTTCAAGAAATTGGCTGTTTTGTGGAAACGTATTTAAAATGAAAAACAATATAATCATGTATTCAAAACAAGTTATAAAGAATACTATCAATATTAACACGACTGTTTTTGTTGTCTACTTTATAGTATAAACTAAGTGTTCCGTTTAAATATCTTCTTTTAACTGTTTGTCTAAATTGTAAACAATGAATTAACTAGTTATAATAAAATAACTTCAAGGGAAGAATAACAAGAAGCTGCTATAGTTTATGAATGGGTTAAAGAAACAAAGAAACGTAGCACCCAAAACTTGACCATTCACAATAAACTGACTTAATACTTCATTTAATAATCTACCTTCAACATTCAACTCAACTCGTAAAATACTGGTTTTAGAAATATGGATTCTAGTATATTCTTATGTCTGTTGGAGAAAGACACTACTATCAAGGCTTTTCCATCTCCAAAAGTCCAGTTTTACTATAGGTAAAATAAACTGGCTTGTTAACGCGTGTGCAAACTCTCTACGCACTCCCAACAATTAAAATAATTTTGAGTATTGTCATAATGCATTTACGATATAGCGAAACGTCTGGATTATATTGTTAAAAAAAAAGATGCTTTTAAAATTGTTTTTAATCATAGTGGTGTAAGATTTTTTACAAAAATATTCCAAAATTATAATTATCAAAAGTAAAGGCTTCAACAATAAAATTAATTAAAAAACAGAATAAAAGTAGGGAATTTATGAAAAGATTCTAGCCGAATGAGCACAGTATTAAAAACTTCATAGTGGTTGCTTCTATTCAAGTTTAGATTGGGATCCATGAAACGCTCCTTACACCTTGTTCGTTTTAGAAATCTTTATGCACCACACACACACTGTCCAGTTGTCTCACCATTAAAACTACTTAATCCTTGGCTTTCTAAATATGATCCACAGGAAGACATTTCGAAAGGAAAGTAATAAAGTCTATAAATAATGGTATATATAAATAATGAACTTATTAAAAATCGTAAAAAAATGTAGGTATTCAGTAAGTTGAATGAAGTTAATTAATTTTAAGTAATTATTTCAAGTATACAATTAGCTTACTTGTTTGGTCGAGATTTCAAATTATTTCACAAACTTAACTAAACCACTGTCTTAAACTACTGGAATGATATTTAGACAAGTATACTAATTGAAAAGTCATATAATTTGAATGAAATTCCGTGCAACAAACTTTAGTTATACGTCAAACAGGTTATAAAGAATACTATCAAAATTAACACGACTGTTTTTGTTGCCTACTTTATAGTATAAACTAAGTGTTACGTTTAAACATCTTTTAACTGTCTATCTAAATAGTAAACAATAAATTAACTAGTTATAATAAAATAACTTCAAACACAAGTTTTAACTGGAGGGGTTAACATTTATTTTTACTTCAAAAGCTGAGGGTCACTGTGTGGATAGTTTACTGAATCATGTTTCTGTAAGTTTGTCATTCAAATAATAATATGTTGAAAAACAGCTGTATATAAGTCGCGGATATACCCATGCTTGGATATTCTGTTGCTTTTTCAAGGTCATGTGAATCATATAGGAATTACATAACAGGATATTTAGTAATGCAAAAAAATTCGATTATTTATTTCTTTGGAAATTACAAACACAGCTTCATAGTATAAATGATATTACCAAAATAAATAAGACAAAATGGACATATAACAGGGGGCACAAAAAGGAAAAAACAAAAATATCATAAACAATACTGAGATTCCGACACATAATTGAAAGGTAATTACAAATCTGTGAAGTATTCTTTGGAATTGACTGGATCTGGTTTCATGGTCTTCTGACCTGGTCTCCAGTTAGCAGGGCACACTTCGCCATGAGTATCCGTGAACTGGAATGCTTGTACTAGCCTTAGAGTTTCATCGACAGAACGTCCAACCGGTAAGTCATTCACAGTAACCTGCCTTAAGTTTTGTTTTCCATCAATAATGAACAAACCTCTGAAAGGGATACCGGTATCAGAATTATAAACACCATAAGTTGTCGCAATCTTGCCTGATTTATCTGCCAACAAAGGTATATTCATTTTCCCAAGTCCTCCTTCCTTTCGTGGTGTATTTATCCATGCCAAGTGACTAAATTGACTGTCACATGATGCAGCGATGATTTCACAGCCAATATTTCTGAACTCATCCGCCCTTTCAGAAAAGGCAATTATTTCAGTTGGACAAACAAATGTAAAATCCAATGGATAAAAAAACAGCACAACATATTTCCCCTTGTAATCGCCTAAACATATATCCTTAAATTCGCCATTAATAACAGCAGGTCCATTGAAAACAGGTGCCGGCTTCTGAAGTTCGAGAGGCATTATGAATTAATACTTTAATATTGGTAACAGATATCACAATTTAAACGACTACAAGGAACTTACTCCCACAACCGGCTTACCCTTGAAACTGAGCAATTCACCGGATCCTATTAAAAGTACTGAAGGTCACAAGTAAGTTTCCAGTGTTGCCATCTTTGATTGGACTTTCCTAACCAAATGAAATATATAACTAAAAATAGATGTGTTGCCAAAAGTTGAATTCAAACAACGAAGAAATAAAAACTTAACACTATCATCACTCTTAAACATTACTATTGTCCTCCATTATTATTATTATTCATTCAATTTCAAAAATAACTTGCACAATGTTAGGACAACCTTTTATCATCCAATAATCCTTATACCAAATAAAATAATCTGTTAACACCTGCATAGTAAATTAAATGCAAACTTTTATCATAAATTTCCTTCATAATCATCCCGAATACATTTCTCTAATAACTAGGTAAATAAAAATCAATATTTTCTTTCAAATTAATTTCTAATACCGAATTAAATTCAAGTCGTTTATTGATTTAATTTTAAGACCATCAAAAGTCTTATATATATACAAATCTATTCTATTCAATTTTATAAACCAAGTAGGACTAATAATCAGATATAATATTGTCTACTAATTAAAAGCACACTATATTTCTTTATCGAGGTTTCATGCAGTGTCAACAATTCTCAATAAAACACCTTTAAGCCAACGTTTTGTTTATTTTGTAGACACCTTTAGGATTATATCAATATAGAATTAGTTACAGACAACATGAAAAACAAATTGAATGATGTAGTCTTGAAGATATCTAGAAATATGGACGAAACATTTGCTTAAAGGTGTTTTATTGGGAATTGTTTGACGCTGGACCAAAGCAACAAAAAATAGTGTGTGAATGAATATATATGGTCCAGATAAAAAAAAATTTGAACAATATTCACATTATAAATAATTATATATTCATATTAAAATAAATGAATAACATCAAAAAGTAGAATGTAGAGACATCAAAAAATGGATATAACTAAAGGATAAATTTATTTGATTATTATGTTTTTAATGTTATCCAAAAAAAAAATTCAAAATCCTCATTGTTATCCTGTTTTAATATTGTTTGAGAGGTGAATGATAACTGCATTTATTTTTACGGAAATATAATTATAGAAAAATTTTGGATTTTAAAAGCTTGCTACCAATTGAAAAAAGGAACGTTAAAAGTATGATTGCACAGTAGCTCCAGGAAAAGTATATTCCATAGGCGTGAAGTCAATGGAAGCAATGCTTCCCCTATGATTATAGAAGCAACAATGAAAGCATTTTATTTATATTTCTCTAGAGGGGTCTTACATTTTTCTGAGAAATCATCAAAACAAGTATAAATTGTGAGGAATTTAATGCTTCCGGATTTTATTTCCTGAATAACCGCTGATGCATCAATCAGTAGACTGACGGCACGAAAAAATCCGGGCAGGGGAAACAACAGCGATATTCCATCCCACTGGATGGAATTATTCAACATATTCCTTTGGTAAAAAGCCAATACATCAATTTTTTTCGGGCCTGCGCTGCTATAAATATAATAATAATATTAATTACACCTAAATTGGTTTCATTAGTGAGTTTTGAATTGATGAACAGTGAATTGGTGAGTTTCATGCAAAACTCACATAGCAAAGGCGAAGCAATCTACTAGTCTGCTTCCAGCAGAAATAGAATTGTATGAAAGTTACAAAGGCATAAATTTTAACCAATTTCAGTTTTCTTTCATCAATAAATCACCAAATAATGTCAAAACAACCTTCAAAATTGAAATATATAGTGGAAATATATTCACAGAACAGATATAAAATAGTTTAACACAAAACAAAACCTATCTTCTTTTACAGAGCAACGGCAATTCTATTTCTACAGCTTATTGTTATTACAGAGAAATCAATTTAGGTGTAAAGATTTTTGAGCGATATTATAAAAGAACAATTTATAGCATAGTACTAACTGATCTAACCGGCGTTACCCGGGCGGAAGTTCCCAAAAAGGACCCTGATCAATATCAAAATACCGTAGTGAGTTCTCCCAATAAAAGTTATATAAGATCAATATGTTTCTTTTGAGGTAAAATGGATAACACAATTACGGATTGCACAACTAATGATATGTTTCTTTGTATCTAAATGTCTCCAGTTGTATTTCTATAGCGGACAGACAGACAAACTTTGTATTTTATACATACAGATAATGCACAATTTTACAGAAAATTCGCAGGGACAAGATAGATTAAGCACTCTTGCACTAATAGGAATAGAATCAGCTTTTTTTAAAGAACATAAATTTTACATAATTAAGAACAAAAACGATAAATTTTGCTATGATGTTATTGATAATTTCAACAAAGGAGCAACAAGAAAACTTAACATTTAAATAAAATGGCTAAGTTTTTATTGTATTCTTATATTTGAAATATGTGATAGTAAGACCATTAACATATGTATCATAAGTACTTATGTTGTGATCTTTTAATGTCATGAATAAGATAAGAGCAATGAGGAGGCAATATTACTGATAAGAATTGTATCCAAATCTAATAAAGGAGATAACAAGAGCGGTTAGAACATCAGTTTTCTTACTCAGTTTTGAATAATGAATGTCAGAGTCTGGAATTTACGTTTAATTCAGAATTAATATCTTTAATATGAACTGTAAATATAAATAAAGAATAAAAGCAAAACTCCAAAATATTTGGCAGTATTCACCTTGACTAAGGTATGATCTTATATAATGTAATGAAATTAGCTAATAATTGGATAAAAATAACCATTTTCATATATGGGTAGCAAAACCTCAGGAAGGTTAAAACAAACTGACTAATAAGTATATTAAACACAAAGTCATGTTTTTGTATCAAATTAATAATTTAGAACAGTATGATGTGATGTTTCATGTATATTTTCCAGAGATTAGAAGAATGATTTAATTCTTGGTTTATTTAATTTTTCATTGAAATGCAATTAATTCTTATAACAAAAGAAAAAACATTTTTTTTTTATTTAGCACATTAATTCATTATTTTTCCTTTTTATTCTTATTTTCATTGTCATCATTTTTTAAATTTACTTATAACCAGTAGAGTGATTACACCGTGATTGGTAAGTTCATGAGATTTAATTAGTTTGCAATGTAATTCAAAGAAATGGCTCTCTTTTCGTTGATTATATTTTTTTTTAATTTTACTGCATGTTCATTTTATTATATTATTGACTGAATTAATTGGATTAAATTAATAATTTTAATTTTTAATTATACTATAATTAAGCTATTAGTTTTATTTAAATAAATTAATCAGTATTTTTATATTTATATTAAATGATTTATTTTTATTAATATATATTTCATTTAAAGCGATGATTTTTAATTTTTTAAATTTGATCTTTTTTTTATTGATGTACCAACTGCCTTATAAGTATGTGTTTTAGATATTATTTAGGAATACATTTTTATTGTTTTAGTATTTGATTATAATTTGTTTAATTAGTTAATTCCTCTGAGGTAACCTGCAATATATTTTAGAATTACTGGGATATGAACATGAATATCACATGATATTGATAATCTAGTAAAGTTGAGTGCAGGCCACTCCAGATTTTTATTGATTGATTATAGCATTTTGCTAGACAAATCCCATCATACCATGGTAATTATATGTTTCTTTATACATACAATGATTTTTACATACATGATTTTTTACATGTACTATTTTAGTTAATAATATTAAGGCTAAGATTATTAACTAATATTAGTAATTAGTTACTTATTAATGGTAACTAATTAATAAGTACCATTATTCGATAATATAATATTTTATCTAATTATTTATTTAAAATTCACTATATATGAGTATATATGTGTCTTCAAGAAATATAGGTTACTGTGTCAGTTAACAGTGTTAACTATATCATTTAATTAAAAGTTAAAAGTGTTTTCACTTAATATCAGTTAAAAGTGTTTTCATTAAGTAAAATGTCTGGAGTAAGACAATTGAAGTTATTGCAAATCTTTTGGTGATTTCTTTAAGAAGCAGAGGCTCACATTTGAAAATCAATTTAAACTTGCTCACCAATCTTTTGGTGATTTCGTTAAGAAGCAGAGGCTCCCATTTGAAAATCAAGTTAAACTTGCCAATTGTTTACAATGTGGCATTCATCTGTAACTAATGGCAAAGTATTTTCTTTTTCAATTTGTATGAGTGCTCATGTCACTATACGAATTAGTTACTTGTTTAGTCTCTTTTGACTTGTTTAAAGCAATTTTATTGTTATTGTTGTGAATTTTTCCAGTTTAATGACTTTTTTTGTTAGAACAAAAACTTTTATACAAATTTTGTTAACAAAAAAAAATCGATCCCAAAGTAATAGTTGTTATTTTGGAAATTTGAGAAAATGAAGTCGAGAAAAAAAGATGGACAGAAGAATACACTAAGGAAAGCCAGTGCAAGAAGAATGAGAGGAAGACGTGAATGGGATGATGAAGATGAAAGGAAACTTCAGCTTCAATATGATCAACAAAGAATATCAGGAGTTAGAAGAGCAGAAGAATCACTGAAAAAGCCAGTTACAAAAAAATGAGAACAAAACGTGAATGGGATGATGAAGATGAAAGGAAACTTCAGCTTCAATATGATCAAAAAAGAATAGCAGCAATAAAACATTGAAAACATAGATTAATCTAAGCATTACCTAAAAATTAAACAAACGTGAAGATGCTGAACTACATTTTATACTGAAGTCATCTTCAGTCCATGGAGATACGCCATCACCATTGTCCTGAAATAATATCACCATAGAACTCATGTCATCGAAGATAAAATCGCGTTTGCTACATTCAGTGTTAAACAAGATGCTTACAAACAGAATATAAAGTGGCTCTTGGTTCGGTTCCTTGTTGAATGGATAATCTAAGGTTTGTTTCTTCACTTGACCAATTAATTTTTGAAGAAGAGAATTTCGAAGCCTTCTTTCATCGACGCAATTTCTTAATTTTTCTAACCAATCACCACAAAGTTGAGCATCTAAAAAAAAAAAAAAAAAATAGGCCATCAAGCAGTTAAATCATGAGATAAAAATGAGAAATGAAAAACAATTCCCTTATTTTAAATATGCGGGTATAACTTGATTATGTAAAGAATAGGAAGTTAAAAAAAAAATAAAAATTGATTATTACAAATATTTTGATTAAAGTTAGTTATTCATAAGTCTATATAGTTTTCTATGATTTCGATATCTATGTTCGTTCTATGATAGTTACATTGCTGACTTCAGCAAAAGGCCAGAAGGGAAAAATATTGTTTACCCCATTCGTAAAATCCTAGATTGTGACAGTATATAATACATCTTTCAAAATTACACAGATGTTTTATATCAAACAGGCATTATTTACACAGGCAATGTATAATGCTGATAATTTGTTTACATATAGTCAAGTCAAGTGTAAGTCACTCCAAAATTTGTCAATTCTGTTAAAAATTGTCTCTTCAAATAGTATTAATTTGAATTTGAACCTTTCTGATTTGTATAAAAATAAATTTGAACAGAAAATGGAAACTACAACAAAATTAAAAATTCAAAAGTTGAAAGTAATAAATACAGGAAATAAACAAAATGAAATATATAACTATGAAATAACACCGACTAAAAAGCTGAACAACTAAACAATTATAAAATATATAACAATTTAAACAGAAATAAGTTAATAACTGACGTCATTACAATACTATACTACAAAATTAAATAACTGAATTGAAATCAAAAATACTAAAGGTAATATTAAAAAAAATCACAGGTTTACAATAAAAAGTTATAAATTATAAAATTATAACAAATTTATTCAATTTTATAAAAGTTATAAAAACTGAAAGTAAAAAGTATATTATTATCCCATGAAATCACAAAAGTAAGAAAAAACATTAAACTGATATGATAAATAAGTTAAAACTCTGAAATACAATGTTAAAATATAAAACTAAATATATAATCAGAAAATCAAAAAAGTAAAATAGTATATCTTACATAACTCTTATTTCATTATTATTCTCGATAATCAGATTCTCGACCCTTGATTGTTCAAAAATACTATTTTAGTTATTGAAGATTAGATCCAAGTTAAGAACTTCTGATTTCACACACACACACACACAGACACATATCGTCAAATTTGTTCGATATTCTCAAAGATAAAAGCAATTCATTGAAAAACGTTAGTGTACTGTAAACAACTCTTTTTTCCCGGGTTACTTGAGATGTTGCTAATTCTTAATAAATTCTTTTACCACCAACTCTCAGTGAATGTCGTGTTACCTTTAGCTAAGGTTAATTTGGTATTTAATTATTAACATAATAGCTAACCTGACAGTCGCTGTCCTGCATTACCTAGAAATATTTAAATCAAAAAGGAATAAAAACTAAGATAACAAATCTGGAGAGACCTATACTGAACTTTACTATAAGTAAATATAATGTCAAACTGTTTAACAACCAACTTATGTTTTGTTTGATTAGTCAAACATTTGTTTGACAACCATCCATCACACCATGGAATGCATCAGAAAATATTTGTTTCATTGGTGTTAATTTTTTACATTTAACAAGTTTATTCTTCTATCGTCGTAATTCATTAGAATATTTTAAATTTTTTTTAACAAACCTCTAAATAACAATGTTGTTTCACTTAAAAAATGTGTAAGTCAATGTAAGTAATGCAATAAATGTAAAATTTAGGAATAATGAATCTCCGCCCTGCTGGTGGGTTTGTTTACATTCATTTGCATTATTTACATTGACTTAGGCATTTTTTAAGTGAAATAAAATTGTTATTTAGAGATTTATTAAAAAAAATATGCCTATGCAACAATCGGAATTTTATTATTTTTTTCTTATAAAATGCTGATCGTAGGTTTCAATTTTTAACAAAATTTCATTGTTATTGGTTGTTTAGCGTTAATAAAACATGTTCTGAATTCGTAAAAACGCTCCTTCTTATTAATGTAATTAAAAAAAAATTACTGAACTCATTCTCATATAATGCTCTATTTTTAGGTATAAAAAGTAAAACTATGTGCTGTCATGATGGTGTATTCATTTTAGAATGAATCATAATGCTGGCTAATTACAATGACTTTGATTTGTAGCTGTAATGCAATTGAAGCAATAAGGTATGTTCAATTATAAACATGTCCACTTTATAGTACTGTTTATGACAAAGCATGACACACATAGGTAGGTAGTTACTAGCGTTTTAATATATAGGATGATGTGAAAAATACTTCCTTCTATAAAAACATTATACATTTTGTTTTTTTTTTGTGGTATTTCATATTACTTTTTTTGTTTTCTGGTATTTCATATTCTTTGGAGGTATTGTTTTCAGAGTTGTTTATAGTATTACGAATTGTTCAATAACTTGTTTCAGCCTTGAGAATGCTAAACAAATGTCGGTGAAACGTCGGCTTGAAATCAGAAATTATTATTTCGGATCTAATCCTCAATAACTAAATTAGTATTATTTCATTATTAGTGGAGAGGCCATTTGTTTATTTATTTCAAGGTTGAAATAAATAAATAACTCGTCACCTTCTCCTAATGACGACGAGGCTGTGATTTTCTTTTTGTTTTGATTTAATAACTGTTTTTCAATAAGTGGACTCTCGTTAGCCGATATGTTCTAATTTTATGACTATTAGTAACATTAAAACGACTATTGAATTGAATAAAATTATGGAAATACTCAAATTGAACGAGACCTTGAGGAGAACGAATCCCAATAATATAGGGCCTTATTTCTTGAAGTCCAATTTTGAAGTCCTCATCTAACTGCTGAGCATTCAATTCCCCTTTTTCCATTGTATGTATATGATTTTACCTGAATGTTGAAATGTAGTTAGTATATGAATTATTTCAAATGTATATGTAACTTAACTCTTGGAGACATCAACAGGGATTAAGACATAACAGGTAGAGCACTGACTGATCTGGGTAAACACAAGTTATCATAATTGAGGGGGGCAGGTTAGCCCAGTGGCATAGTGCTTACCTCTGGACTGGGTTCAATACCCACTCTGACCTTCAATTTATTCACGCGAGGGACGAATAAATCTTAACGTCCCTCTAAGAGGACGTTAAGCTGTCGCTCCCTTAGTCTGTACGATGCCACGTAATTGTTCTAAACGATCCCTACTCTAAATACACATGGGTTAGGCAAATTTAGGACTCCTAATGTTATTACAAAGGGCCAATGTTTGGCCTATGTGTATTCACTTGTGGGACTGCCACTGCAACCTGACCTAACCTAACCTACCATACTTGAGAAAAAAAAAGGAAAGCTGAATTTAGTGGGAAGAGGAGAGAAGAGAGAAGAAAGAAAGATAGGAAGGGATACGAGAGGGAGTGAGGGAAGAAAAAGAAGGAGGGAATAGGGCACAATAAAGGGAGAAGAAGAGAGTGGGAGATATATAAAAAGGATGAGAACAGGGTGTTTTGGAAGGGAGAGATTGTGAGATAAAGAAGAAGCATTAAAGAGCTATGGGAAGAGGAAGACTCGATATAAAAAGAAGGTTGGGTATAAGAAGAAGAGAAATAAAAACGGAGAATGAAGGAAATTTTCCCCGGAAAATTTATTCCCGAAAATTCAGTCCCAGAAAATTTGATCAGAGGCAAAACTAAAGAAACATTTCTCAAAGAGAAGGTAATAAACGAAAAAAGAGAAAATACGAGTCTGTAGATCACGGATAAAAAACCTTGTGCAATCTTAAGATAGTAATGTTAACCTAACTTTCCTGAAGGCAATCGCTCACTCATTAAATCCTATAATTTAATTTTCAGTGACATAATGTCTCAAACTATTTTACCTAATTTCCTATTTAATATCTATGATAAAAAGCAATGTTTTTTTAATGGTTTTAACAGGAGTCATACCTATTTTCATACTGCTATGTATATGTATTTTAATGTTCTATTTCAAATTGTTCTTTTATTTTAGGTTTTATTTATAATGACTAATTAAAACAATGCAACATCGGGAAACATCAATGACGTCCAGGATTGAAATCTTTGGGACAGACTTTTATAGGGCCCAATATTCATTTTTTTTGTAATGTAAATAAAACTATAGATTTGTTTTAAATAAATAAAAAAGCTAATTTATAAATATATTATTTTACATTTTATACATTGCTTTATTTATTTTTATCTATAAAATTACTTTTGTATTAAATTTCAAATTGTTTTAATTTCTTTAATTCATTTTTTTTTTTTAGGCTATTTACTTCTAATGCCTGGGACCAAATTTTCTGATAATCGGTAGTGAAATGAAAAGAAATTCACGAAAAGAAATAGGGAGAGACAGAGAGCAGTAAAGTAGAAGATAAAGAAAGAGGGAGGTAGACAGAAAGGGAGAGAGAGCAACTGGATAGGTAAGGAGGGTAGTGGTAGAAAAAGAGTGAGGATATGAAGAAATGAGATGAAGCATTAGGGATGAATCAGGGGAGAGGAAGATAGATAGATAGAGAGAGAGAGAGAGAGAGAGAGAGAGAGAGAGAGAGAGTGTGTGTGTGTGTGTGTGTGTGTGAGAGAGAGAGAAGGGGTACTTAGAAAAGGGGTTATTTTTATTTTTATATGGAAGTTTGTTATTTCCAATTGCACATTAAAAAAAAAGTGATGCATAATTTTGGCAGAGTCATTACTCCATATCTCAACTGTCTAAAGTTATGGAGGTATTAAATTTGCGTAAGAAAATTTAATAGGAATATATATTTATAATATTTATAAAAATAATAATAAGAAGGCAACATTCTAAAAGTCTTAGGTAATGATAAATTGTTTTAAAAAAATGTTAATAATGAATAACTATAATTATAAATTAATCATTCAATGATTTATTTTTAGGGCATGGAGAAAATTTACTTACGTCTACTAGTAAAAGTATTGAAAATGCATTTGTAATGTAAGATATATATCTTAAAGAACCTCTTGATTATTGTATTTGTTTTTAATAAAGACTAAAAATTAATGATATGTGAAGATGAAAATTGTTATCTATCTAAAAATATACCTATTTTTATATTGATGGATAACTTTTTTTGAATTGAAGAGTAAAACTTATGAGGTGCAGTATTATGTCTATCCCATGCCCCTTTCTTTCCTAAAAAATTATCATTTTAATGTTTGTTTTACAATCATTGTTTGTATTACAAGGAATGTACTACAACTATTATATTACATTTATAACGCATTATTTTAGACATCATTATTCACATTTAGAGACATTCCATAATTTAAAGTATTACATGGCAACACTGACCAGTTTTGGCTACGAAGTGTCTGATAACACAGTTTGAATAATGTTATTGTCTTATTTCAACTAATACATGTTATATTATGAATCGAAATAATTTAAGAATTGGAACAATTGTTAGAATACGACTAAAAAATTTCGTGTAAGAAACAAAAAAAACCTAATTATTTTAGTTATAGTTTTATTATGTATTGATATGTATACTTGTTAATACCTGTTACTTAACGAGCTTATTGGATTTCCCAGCTTCTTCATATGCTTGATTTCGGTATCTAAAACTTTTATCCTTTTTTCTTCTGTCAATGTTATTCTTATCATTATTGTAAGTTTTCTTTTATTGCAATTAGCAGGTAGATTGAGCTACTTGCTTTGAATAGGATTGTTTACAATTCTAAATAATTCATTTCTAACTGCATTTGATATTTTTATTTTATATGATTCTTGTTTAGCGTATAAAACTACTTTTGTTCTTTTGTTTTTGTGACTAAATTATTTAATTAAAACATTTTGTAGTCTTAAAATGCAGAACAAGAGGTCCCCACCATCCTGTCATATTAAGTGTCCAATAATAAAATTATAGGCTGTTATTTTAAATTCACTAAAATTGATTATAATGATGTTTTAGGAAAATTTGTAATCAGAATCCTCAGCCTTTTTTATTAGTTTGATAGACTCAAAGTTAAAAGAATTGTTTTGAACTATAAAAAATCAAATAGATATACATTATATTATACATTATAGGGTAATATATTCGTTATGTTAACGTATTAAAAAGTTTAACAAAAAAATATTAATTCTGCGTTCTTTTTAACATAGAGATATTTTAACATGTTTTCATATTAATATGAATATCCCTAAGATGAATTTGATATACATGCAAGTAACGGTGTGGTGAGAAAATGTAATATTATTATAAAAATCAGTCTTATCTGGGCGTTAAGAATTTGCTACCCTGAATTCCTTAATTTTCAAATTATTAACATTACTTCTATTGCGCTATCATTGAAATACCCCTAGTCTTAAATCGGATGGTCAATGATATACTCAATGAAGAGTGGTGTTTCATAACAATCCCCACTAGTGTCAAGAATAAGATATTCTTCTGATAATAGTTATACCCCACATTGGGTTTAGTTTTGTTTAAATATTCGTTCTATGATTGTATTACATTGCTGCTGACAAGAATAACTGTAATTTGTTTTCTATTTCAGTTCATACAATGAGTTGGACTTCTCCCCCACCCCCGAGCTTAACCTCTTGATCGCTCCCAATGGCGCAGGCAAGTCCTCTTTGTTGTCGGCAATCGTGCTCGGTCTTGGCGGCAAGCCGGGCACTATCGGACGCTCGAACAAGGTATCAACAGTTTTAAACAATTGATTTCCTAGTAATATAATTAACAGATCTCACTAGTAATATAATTAACTCACGAGCTATTCAAGCAGTTATTGTGTGCTATTTACTCATGATTAAAGAGGAAAAGAAACACTAAATCTTCACACATAAAATAGTTTTAAACACAACGCGTTTCAAATCCTTATTGTCAGGTTACATCTGCCTCAGCAAGGAGCAGATGTAAATCTCTGATGTAAACTGACGATGAACACTAAGTGTTCGAAAAGTGTAATTAAATCCTTCGGGTGTGGAAGACTTAGTGTTTCTTTTCCTCTCTAATCATGATTTCCTAGTGTTGATTTAACTTAATGTGTAAACAATATGGGTTCAATTGTGCTTGTGTATTGATGTAGCGTAAGTTGGCGCAGATGTTACTGAAGGGAGATATTTAGAAATGGTCATTAAGCTATTCAATTTACTAATATAATTGATTTCACTTGTCATGATTGGTCAGACTCAGGGATTCTGGCAAGACTTTGGATGTCAATCAAGTGGAATGTATGGGGGCGAAGTCTCAGAGATATCATGGGTCAAGACTCAGGGATGTCATGGGGAAATCTCAGAGATATATGGAGGTAAGATCAGGGATTCATGGGCAAAACGATGGGACTTCATAGAGCATTATCTGAGTACTCATGGGGGTCAAACATCATGTATGGAGGCAAGGTAATTACAGATGCATAGCTGTGACAGACTCAGAGGTATCATGGGGGTCAAGACTCGGATGTCTGGAGCAACTCTCATCTCTTAGATATCATGGGGGTCAAGACTCCTGATGTCATTCGAGTACTAGATTTGATTTACCTGTCAAGACTTTGTCTTGTCACTGCAAGTATTTAGAATGTTTTTGTTTGCTTTATAGAATCATGGAGTCAAGACTAGGATGTATTGCAAGATCAGTAGTAATCATGGGGTTTAGATGCAGGATTGTTCATGGGCAAGGCTCAGGTATGAAATAGGGCCGAAGATCAGGAGGTATCATGAGGAGTCAAGTAACAGGATGTATGGGGACAAAATCTCAGTCTCAGTAGATATCATGTGAAACAAATAACGTGATTCTTACTGGGGTTTAGACAGTCTGATACATATGATATCATGGGTCAAGACTCAGGGATGTCATGGGCAAAGATCAGGAAGACAGAATAGACTCACTATCATGAGTACAAGAAAGTAACTTACAAACTTACAATAATATTAAACGGTCAGGCAAAAAAATAACCTAATCTGCAGGAGAAATTATCTTAGAAAGAAATATGAAGCAAGAAAGATAACTAAACATTAGAGGTAACAAAGTGATCCAAACATGAATTGAAACTGATTGCTGGATTACCTCTACAGGTGTTAAACAGTGTTATGAACTAAAGCTGTATTTCTAGAATTGATGGTCAATAATATTCAATTTTACTAAAATATTTCACTTTCAGATTGGTGATTACGTTCTCTTTGGTTCAACAAGTGCGAAAATAGAAATAGAATTATTCAATCCAGAAGGTAGAAATTATATAATTGGATTAAAAATCAAAAACGATGGGACTTCTAAGCATTATTTGAACTCATCAGAAACATCTTTAGGCAAGGTAATTACAATGCATAGCTGTGACAATCAGGGCAGTCAAGTTCTTGTTGAGCACCTTTGATTCTTAATATTGTTACCCTGTGTCATTCATACTGATTTGATTTACCTTAAGTTTGTCTTGTACTGCTGTAGTTTTAAAATGTTTTTGTTTGCTTTATAAACATGGAGTGAAATATGTTTATTGAAAATAGTAATAATATTCTGTTTAATGCAGATTGTTTAAGGCTGTAGAAATGAGGCTGAGATAGGAGGTATAAGAGGAGAAAGTAAAAATAACAAAATCTCACAGTAAATATGTGAAACAAATAACTGATTTCTTACTGTGGTTTAGACATTGATACATACTTATATATTAAAATGAGTTCAAAATCGAAGAAGAATAACACACAGAGTAAAGAAATACACTTACAAACTTAAATTTTCGGGCAATCCTTCTGCAGGAGAAAAGAGAAAGAGAAAGAGAGACCAAGCACGTTACGCAATGGCAAGTAACCGAGTTGCGTCTACAGCATGCTTGGTCTCCCTTTCTCTTTTCTCCTGAAGACGGATTGCCCGAAAATTTAAGTTTGTAAGTGTATTTCTTTACTCTGTGTGTTAGTCTTCTTCGATTTTAAACTCGTATTGTGTCCAGTTTGGATCGTCTTTCCGTTTATTAAGTGAACATATATATTAAAATTGATATAGCTTCTCGACCACTGATTGTTGAAAATACTAATTGACTTATCGAGGATTATGTTCAAATTACTAACTTCTGATTTCAAGCCAGCGTATTACCGATATTTGTTCGTCTTTTTCAAGGCTTATTAAAGGAAACTTATTTCAATGTTTTGAATATTTTCTTCAATAAGCCTTGAGAACGCCGAACAATTTTCGGCGAAACGTCGGCATGAAATCAAAAGTTATAAATTTGGACCTAATCCGCTATAAGTAAATTAGCATATATATTGAAGTATTATAATTTCCAGTTATGGGTAAATTCCAAAATTAAGTCTCTGCACAAAAGAACTTAGTATTCTACTTCAGGTTAAATCTAAAAAAACATACATATCTATGAGTTTTAAGAACATAACAATGAATTATTTGAAAATTGAATAGAATATATGAATGTTAAATTGGATTATTGAAGTTTTTAACGAGAGAAATATTATGAACATTGACTTAATTAAGCTTAATTAAACGTGAACCTTAATGAAGCATGATAAAATAATGAGGCATGTATCAATTTGTAAGTAACGGAATCATTTTAATTATCTGCAATATTGAGGGTGTTATGGCAACAGGGACCTAGGGAGGACTGAGGGTGTTACGGAGTGTTGATAGGGTGGGAGTTCGGAGGAATGTAGAAAGTATTAGCAAGTATATTAATCTAACTGTATTGAGAACATATGACTGTTTGCAAGAGGAAACAGATCTTTCAAATTATATGAAAAGGTCAATACATTTCAAACAAATTGGTATTTGTTCGTTAGACATTGAGAGGAATTCATTCTAAAGGATTTATTGATTTCAAATGCTTCTAAGTCTACTGTTTGATTAAAATTTATTGTTAATATGTACGATTTTCAAATCGGTTAAAAAAAATTTCTGTTACTTATATATTTGTTCATGTCTCATCATATTTCATTGAGGTTCATGTTTAATTAAGTCAGTTTTCATACTATTTCTCTTGTTAAAAACTTCAATAGTGCAATTCTACATTCATATGCTGTATTCGATTTTCAAATAATTCATTCTTACATAATAAAACATACTTATCTATGAAGATACGTATGTTTTTGAGATGTATACCTGAAGAACACTAATGTTTGAAACGCGTTGTTAGTTTTGATATAAAGCTCTCTTGTGTGGAGACGTAATTTTTGAAATTTCCCATCATGAGTAAACAGCACACTATAACAGAGTGACAAGAAATGAATTTCCAGTTATTAGATACCACATACTGCCTGTTTATACCAGATAACACAACTTAAAAAATTGGCCAGTCGTGTCCTGATAGTTTGCCTTGGTATTTCTCAAAGTCTTCTGTAACAACCTTGAATAAACTTGAGTAATTCAACATTTAAGGAGCAAAGGTAAGCCTGTGACAACGTGCTTGCCTCTGGTCTGGTAGATCTGCGGTTCAATACCCCTTCTGACCATCGATTTATTCACGCGGGAGGTGATCAAATCTGAGGACGTTAAGCCCTCAGTCCCGAGTCGGGTACTCGTTAAAGATCCCCTACTGTAAATACATTTGAGTTATACACAATTTAGGACTCCCAATGGAGAAAGAATCTTGATTGTGTGGTATCACAATGGGCCAGTGGTGGGGTTATGTGTGTTCTCTTGTGGGACTGCTACTTCAGCGTAACCTAACGTGTTTTTATCTTATAAGTGCACCTGATCCTTTCAGCCATAACAACAAAAAAACCAAACCATGCCGATGCTTTTACGTGCTGCCATCCTCGATGTAAGAATTAGACCGAGTTTGTTAGGAAGGTGACCTCGCAGAGGATACACACACGACACTCGCAGAGGATAGAAGGTGACCTCGCAGAGGATACACACACGACACTAAATCGTGCATCAAGACTTACTGCGCTCAACGGAACTAGTGCTCGTTCAGAAAAGTGAATAAAAAACAGGTACGAAATAGTCATTTTTCAAAGAAACTGAAAACTAACCCGAGATATCTAAAAGAGAGGCAAACTATAAGGTTGACCAATCCAAAACCCCTACACACCATGCCGTAGGACTACCAACCTCAACGAAAGCCACTCCTTCCACCAAGTCAGAATCAAGCGCGCAAACCATGCCAGATCAAAGAACGCCTCCAAAAGCAAACATGTAGAGAGGGGTTTAGGGATGATATAGTCCGGCGACCACGCTCAGCCTAATCTAGTCTAAGTTAAAATTCAGTATGTTGAACCAAGTCGGTAACATGACCTGCTCATTTACAAATGAACTCTAATTTCTCTCCTAGAACAGCTCGGAATGTAACAGTGTTGTATTGTATACAAATATATTTACCTATAACAGTTAATGTATGTGTAAAAGTTATAATTATTTTTTATTTGTAAATTCATGACGTGTTTATTTCTAGATAAGGAGTTTGATGAAGATGTTCAACATCCAAGTGGACAACCTGTGCCAGGTACTGCCTCAAGATAGGGTGTCTGATTTTCTGAAGATGAATCGACAGGAGTTATTGATTAACACTCTTAAAACTGTTGGTTAGTCTCATGTTCTGTTATTTCAGAATCTACGTATTATACTGGGATCTAAAGAATATCTTGTTCTTTAAAAAAAAACAGGATATAATCAGACATTGAATTTATCATTCTAACAAGTTTGTAAATGTGTGATTGACGAATTTATTTAATGATAATACCGATTTTGTTATCGAAGGTTAGGTCCAAATTAGTAATATCTTTTTTCAAGCAACCGTTTCGCCAAAAATTGTTCGGCATTCTCAAGGCTAAAAGCGATTTATTGAAAATTAATAACACTATAAACAACTCTAAACAAAATACCTCCACAGAATATTTAATGATGTTAGAGCATGTATTTATCAAATTTGAAAGCGTTTACAGGGACAGTTGTCTTTCTTCTCTTTTACTACTCTCTCTCTCTCTCTCTCTCTCTCATACACTTTCCCTCTCACTTCTCGCTACTATTCCCTCTTCCTTTTACCTCAATCACTTACACACTTCATCTACTCACTTACTCCCTCTTTCTTTGCTCTCTTTCTTAATCCCTCCTCCTCTTGCTTTCCCTCTTTCTCTTTACTCTCCCACTCTCACCCTCCTTCTCTCACATCCTCATTTTTTCCTTTCTTTAACATTCTCTTTGCTTTTTCTCTCGTTTATTACTCTCATGTTTCCACTGCATTCATTCATTCTCTCCCTTTGTTTCCCATTTCCAATTACCCAGGTCTTTCAGTTCGCTTCCTCTTCGGGAGTATGAAAAAAAATAGGGTGAATAAGAGAGCGGAGTGGAATGGAGAGAATAAGATAGAGAGTACAGTAAAAGGAATGAAAGAGAGGCTTCCTTCCGTTGCATCACCCTATGTTTTCTTCCCTGAAGGCAGATTACCCTCTTCTTTCCTCACTCTGTGAGTAACTTTTATTCATATTTGAAGTTATATATTTGTGTACGATGGCAGCAGGTCTTCCCTTAAGCATGTGTTATTAAAATTAGCAGCAGCATCTGTATAGTTGTAGTTTTGTTTTCGTCGCATTTTTCTTTTATCAGTTATTATCATAAATCATTTTCGCATTTATCTCGTAATTTATAATATCCGTAGTTCTTAATGTCTGTAGAGTTAGTGGAATCTAGTTAATTGAATAAGTGTAGTTATTCAAACCTTTTATAAAAGTTTTTCAAGTTGTTTTGTTTTTACCTCAAGATTATTGTACGTGTTCATGTCATAACGTCGAGTAAAATGAAAGTTCCGTTAGGATAATGAACCCGTTAACACAAAACAAAGACACAGAAAATCACTACAAAGCTCACTTTAATATTTCGACATCAGTCGTCATCAGGAGGAAGTTTGATGCCAGTGGGTCAGAAAGCAAACTGCAATTGGCCTCAAAATTCGACACTTTACCGCATATTTATAAAAATCTGTTCAAAGCGTTGCTAAATAAATATAAAGAATATAAACACATATATACAGATGGATCTCGCAGCCCAGCTGGACTGGGCTGTGCGATATATATAGACAAGTCAGAGAGGTCATGGGTCCTGCTTCCTGTAACCAGTGTTTATACATAATAGCATAATTACAAACTAATTAGCCTTATACAAAGCCATCAATTATTGCCATATAGAATCAGACTTATTCGATTCTTTCAGATTCCAGGTCAGCATTGACAGCCCTAGAAGAACAAAATTTAAAAGATCCTATAATTATTAAGATATTTGAATGCCTTCATGACCTAAATATTAGGAAAAAGCAGGTGTCATTTGCCTGGATACCAAGCCTTATCGGTATTGAAGGAAATGATAAAGCAGACAGAGCAGCAAAGGAAGCAACTAACAGAGAAACTAGAAATATAATAGCTGTGAGGCCGAATGACATCAGAAAGAACATTATAAAAGCAATATGGACAGGATGGAAAACCGAATGGAATGAAAAAAACCACTCAACTTCAGAAAATAATGGGATCAATTGGGACAACAATGAACACTGGAACAGGAAATCGGGAAACAAATGTGATATTAAACCGCCTGCGTATAGGTCACACGCGAGCTACACATAGTTACCTGTTATCCAAAGAACAATGACCCCCTGCTCAAAATGTAAAGATGTGTTGACGGTGGCCCATTTAATTGAAGAATGCCTACAATTAGAGGAAGAAAGGATGTCTGAGGGCATACCATCAAAATTGATAATAGCACTAGTCCCTGATAATAAATATTCCAGTGAAGTGACATCATTCCTAAGGGAAATAAAGCTATACAACAAAATATGAGGAACCAGAGAATCGAACAAAACCAGACAGTGCTAATGTCCTAGTAGACGATACACTTATCAACAAAAAAAAAACTGGCCTCCAGAACTCGTTGGACTGCGCAGTTCTGGCCCCCGACGGATCAGCATATATATTACATAAACAGACTTTGAAAGACATAAATTGAAGCTACGAATTGAACCTTTATTGGAGGCAAATTGCCAACGACCCAAAAGTGAATTCTGTTAGTGCTGAAATTACTTCAACTACTGCGATTGAATTCAATTATTAAATTTATTTTAAAAAGAAATATATTATGAAAGTTGATTAAAGGTAATTTGTTTATATTTGTTTAACTGGTTGCTAAGTTGATTAAAAAGAGAAAGAGAAACATTGTAAAAATAATTTTTCATTAAATTAAAACAATTGGCATTCAAGAGTTGTACTTAAAGCAAATTAAGTCTGTATTGTACATAACGAAGGTGTTAAAAGTGTTTCAGAACACAGGAGACTTTTACTTGTATTTTATTTAACTTTAAATTGTTGCTCATTTGTTTGAGTGAAAAAACATTTAAAAATAATATTTCATTAAATTTGTGGGTGACCCAAAAAAAAAAACAGACCCCGTGTACACTTTATGTGAGATGGGTAAGTTCTGGTTCCAGCAAGACGGAGCAAGTTTTCACACCTCAAACCTGTCCCGAGATTGGCTGAAAGAGAACTTCGGAGGCCGAGTAATCAGTCTCAAGACTGATTTTGAGTGGGCACCCCATAGCCCAGACCTAAGCCCCCTAGATTTTTTTCTTTGAGGCTATCTTAAGGACAGAGTCTACGCAGGGAAACCCAGAACCATCACGGAACTCAAGGAAGCCATCAGGCAGGAGTGAGAGCCATTAGCAATTCAGTCTGTAAGAACGTCATGAACAACTTCGTGCTGCGCCTCATGAAATGCACGGAGCTAAATGGAGGCCATCTAGAACACATACTGTAGAACGGAGAAAAAAAGGCCAAAGACCCTACTGTTTTGATGTGATGTTTTGAATATAATAAACTAGTTATGACAAAAGTGTCATTTCATTCAGACAAAACACTAAGAAACGGGGCCTAATTAGTGTTGGGGGTCCGTTTTTGTTGGGTCACCCTATATATATATATATATAATAACAATTAGCATCCAAACCACAATAATGAGATAAAGACTGAGATCCTTCAACCAAAACAAGTGGTCTGTATCAGTCAGACTCTGACAAAGACCGCTTGTTTCGGTTGAAAGATGATGGGGTTTTTAGCAAGTTACTAATATTGCTTTTAAAATAAAAAAACATCTAACTATCCTAGAGTTATGTTTAAGAAAAAAAATGTTCTTCTAGGTGATTCATCGCTTAGTACTTCTTTTGACCGCTTGAGGGAGCTGAGGTCGAGTCTCACCACTTCTATGAGTGATTTGGACAATATGAAAAGCAATCACAATGATGAAGTAAAAAAATGTGAAAGGTAAGACAACTTGCAGTAATTGATAACCATTTGGTTCTTTCAATCCCCCCCCCTCCCTCTCTCTCTCTCTCTCTCTCTCTCTCGTTCTCTATCTCTATCTCTCCCTGATTTGGATAAGATTCAGTACGAGGTCACACATCTTCTCGGCAGTGTACAAGATTTTTTGCACTCCTCATGAAGTGATTGAAGCTGACATATTTGAAGTCAGATATGCTAAACACTGGTCCACACTTATCCCCATTGCTCCTGGAGCTTTCTAAATACTGCTTATTTGTTATTTGGCATCCATTTAAGTTTTGGGTGAGTCATATTATCGGTTTTTAATTTGACTTCAATTGTTCTAAATTATGTGCTTTACTGCAGTTCATTAGGTTAGGTTAGGTTGCTGTGGCAGTCACCCACAAGGGAACACACATATGCCTCACATTGGTTCTTTTGTGATACCATACAATGAAGATTGATTTTACATTGGGAATTCTAAATTTTGCCTAAGTCAAGTGTATTTAGAGTAGGGATCTTTAACAAGTGCCTGAAGTTGTACAGACTCGAGACCGACGGCTTAACATCCTCTCCGAGGGACGACGTGCTCCGTTTTATTCAACTTCCGTGTGAATAAATCGAGGACCAGAGTGGGTATTGAACCCTGGATCTACCAGTCCATGTAGAAGTCAGTCAGAGGTGAGCAGATTCTATAGTCGTTCTATTTAGCTCATTTATTGGAAAGGAATGTACGTTTAAGGCTTCTATAAGTAAATTATCCAGGCTTTTACGGTATATTAATACCAGGTTTTGAGGGCTTCTTAGTACAATAAAATAATTGTGCGTGCGTGCATGTGTGAACAGGATATCTTAAATAGGAAAAGTGCTTAATAATTAAATTTCACAAACTTTTAAGTCCTTGTTACCTCTCGAATGGAACAGTAAGTTCGATACCAAAACAGTACTTCTTTTAATTATTATTATATGAAAAAAATCAGTTTTTTTCACTGGATAAAAATTTGTTCACAAAACTGTGATTAAAGTCGCTATGATCTGGCTTTTTATTTAATATTCAATATATATACGGATACGAGTATATATACACACATTTTTTCGATGAATATACGATCCGGAACGGACAAATAAAGATAAAGAAACATAGGGAAATTAAAAACACACACTTACAGTCTTTAATTTACTGTTTACATCGTCTTCTGTTCAATTAATTTTCTGTTTGAACCGTCTATACAATTAATCATGGTTTCCAACCGTTTCTGTACCAGGCGCTTGGTTTCCCTCTCTTATCTCTCCAGAAGACGGTTCAAACCGAAAATTATAGACTGGAAGCCACTAGATGGTCACCTATCTTGACTTGTTGTTTTTACGTTTGTAGAATGCAAGGACACGTGGAAACAATAATAGAACGCAGAGGAATAGTAAAAACACTAAACTTTTGCCAACAGAAAATCGCGTGGACTTCTTATCAACTTCAAGAGGACGAACACACTAAAGTAAGTAGTTGATTTGTGTCTGTTTTCTTTTTTCTACTGTTTTCTTAAAGTTGACATTGTACCGAAATTATAGGGAAGCGGAAGTGGTCAGTTTTTTTATTTTTGTACATCCAGTGGAAAAGTGAAGACCATAGGTGATTGGTTCACTACATAAAAATACAATTACTAGTTCTTATGCCGTAAGTAATAATCCGAAGTATTACAAATAAAATTAGACATGAACCTTAAATTATCTAAATTAAAATATAGGAATAATCATGAATTTAATAAAAAATATAGGTTAAGTTAGGTTGCAGTGGCAGTCTCCAACAAAGGAACACACATAGACCGAACATTGGTCCTTTATGATAACAGACAAAGAAGACTGATTCTACGAGGACTTTAACGAGTACCTGACATCGTACAGGCTCGGGATTACGGCTTAACGTCCTCTCAGAGGGACGACGTGCTCAAATTTATTGACCTTTCACGTGAATAAATCGAGGACAAGAATGGGGATTGAACTCCGGACCTACCAATCCAAAGACGAGCACCTTGCTACCCTGGCCCCAAATAAAAAATATAATGATAATTTATAACTACAGTAATAATAAATTACAAAGTAAGATTGAAAAAGAGATTTAAAGGGCAATAAATAATATTCAAAGTGTGCCTAAATGATCACAGATATTACATATTAGTGCCATAAACCTGTTGAAATGTATCATTAGAATATAAACTCATTCCTCGTATATCTTTTTTCTGTTTGACTGAGTTCGGAACATGTTCATTATCACGAGAGGATTCTGGTCGTAAGTTGAGTAGCAAACATAACTTACATGAGATGACAGTTGAATTTTGATAAATGGAACAATTTTATGCTTTCTCATCGGTATGTAATCATTTATTGTGTGGTATTTACTCATGAGTGAAAAAAACGAAGGCTCCACGTAAAGATTTAATATAACAAGGCATTTTGAACACTTAGGTGTTCAAACAAACCTGAGTCTCATCCTCAGGTTACTTCTGCTCTAATAAGGAGTTGTGGAGTGTTCTAGGATTTATAGGACACGTTTTATAGTATCCTATAGAGGACCATTGTCTGCTATGATTCCATGAACAGTCGACATTTCCTTGTTAGGGCTGATATAACCTAAGCATGAACACTAAGTGTTCGAATCTCGTCGACGTTGTATACAAGCTTTTGTGTGGAGACGTAGTGTTGCTTTCTATCATTCTTATCGTGAATCGTATATCGCAGTTAGGATATACATTGTTTACAGGTAGTCCCCTATTGGTTGACATTTGTGGTTTTTCTTAGTAGTCTTTAGTTTATATGGTGTATCAGTTCAGTTGTTGGTTATTTGCACCAGATGTTAAAATTTCATCTTAGGAAGGATAAACATCTTTTTAAAAAGAAAATTTAGTCTGACGAAGAATACTTAGTGTTCAAGCTAAAAGTAATCTGGGGATAGACAAAAGTCTATAAAACCTCTAATACAGATGTAAGTTGAAGAAGAACATAAAGTCTTCAAAGCAAAGATGTACCTGAAAAAAACACTAAGTGTTCAAAAGTTTATTATAAAACGTCGTTTGCTTTCGAGACTGTTTAATTTTCCATCATGATTTAGTTGGTAATTGTTATAAATATAATGTTGTTTTTATTTTTCAGGTTAATGGATATTTAAATGAAGTAATGAAGAAATATAAACAAATTCTTAAAGAAATAGAACCAGAGAAAGCTGCAATAAGAGAAATAGAGAGAGGAAAAGAGCCGATAAAGCAAAAGATAAAGAAAAAGGTGAGGACTCTGAATGACTTGGCATGACTGCTGTAGAACTTATATATGTGCTTGTATAATATTGTAAGTAGAGCTGGCGGAGAAACACTTGCATCTTTCAATGTTACTGGGTCAAAGGTCTTGTGGTTAGCGTGCCTGCCGCTGGTATCACAGGTCTCCAGTAATTAGCTCTCACTTTAGATTGTTTCATGTGGGAGATCGAAAACTCTCTTATACGCGAAGCATAATACGAGGTGTGTAAATAAAGTAGTGAGACTGATTTTTTTTAAATTTTCTATTCAAATATAATTACAATGTGATATTGTCACCTTCAAAATAGTTCCCTTCGGAAGCCACACAGCGCTGGAGACGGTCCTTCCAATCATTGTAGCATTGCTGGAACTCGGATTCTGGAATGGCCTTCAGCTGGTCGGTTACAGCAGTTTGTATGTTTTGTAGTGTCCCGAAATGAGTTCCCTTGAGGTGATTTTTCAATCTCGGGAAGAGGAAAAAGTCACAAGGACTCAAGTCTGGTGAATAAGGAGGCTGAGGAGCAACAGGAATGTTTTTACTGGCCAAAAACTCGTTTATTGAGATGGCAGTGTGACAGGGCGCGTTGTCGTGATGCAACACCCACTTGTCGTGGTTCGTCTTCAATCGACTCTCTTCCTTCTGAAAATTCCTTAAACCACCGAAAAACCTGTGCCCTTGATAAAACACGTTCTCCATAGGCCTCCTGAAGTTTTTCAAAAGTTTCGGTTGCATTATGTTCAAGTCTGAAGCAAAATTTGATTGCACACCGCTGCTCAACTTTGAGGTCACTCATTTTTAAAACGCTCAAGAAAAAACCATTTCACGAAAACCAACGCTACGGACAAACAAATGACTGTGGCGAGTTCAGATTCATACTGGAGGCGCATCACACGTGCACCTGACGCTACTCAAGGCCAAGCGTCTCCAGCGTTGCCAGATCGAAAGCGACGTTGCCAGTCTCACTACTTTATTTACACACCTCGTATATATAAATAATAATAAACGAGTTCAAAATTCAAGAAGAGTTTCGTTTAATTAAGTGAATTTTAGTGCATTACGTGCGACCTTGAACTCGTATTGTGTCCAGTTTGAATCGTGTTTCGTTTAATTAAGTGAAGATAAATAATAATAATAATAATAATAATAATAATAATAATAATAATATATATATATATATATATATATATATATAAAATTATCAACCACAATATGAAATGGGAAAACAAGACTATGATCTTTCAACCTTAACAAACAGTCTTCGTCAGAGTTAAAAACCCAACTGTGGTTTGATCATTGTTTGTTATTTCATGTGTTTATGTGAAATCTTTTTATCGATATATATATACATATATATACACATAGGTGTATAATGTAATCTAATGTATACCTATTCTATCCAACGGTTGATATATTATTGAATTTGTTATATATATATTTTAAGCGGTTCAAACCGAAAATTAGAGATTGTAAGTGTGTGCTTTTAATTTCTCTATGTTTCTTTTTCTACATTGAACTATATTTGTCCGTTTCGGATCGTATTTTCAACGAAAAAGTGTATATATATATATATATTTTCGTAAATTTTGGTAGCAGTCCTTCCTTGGCACACACATTATTGAAAATGACACCAAATTTAGCTGATACCTGGTATCAGCTAAATTTGGTATCATTTTCAATTATATATATATATATATATATATATATATATATATCAATGATCAAACCGCAATATGAAATGGGGAAACAAGACTAAGATCTTTCAAACGTAACAAGCGGTCTTCGTGAGAGTCAAAAACCGAACTGAAATCTTTATATATATATATATTTATATACAAGTTCAAAATTCAAGAAGAGGAACACACAGAGTAAGGAAACACACTTACAGACTCAAATTTTCGGGTAATCCGTCTTCAGGAGAAAAGAGCAAGGGAGACTAAGCACGTTGTAGACGCAACGGCAAGTAAATATATATACATGAAGTTTAAACCACAATGGAAAAAGGAAAACAAGAGTAATAAATACTCTGAGGCCTTTCAATGTATGTCATCAGAGAGCAAACAAAGTAAAAACTGAGAAGCTAACATAAAAGTAATGGTGAAGGAAAGTAACAAAACAGCTGGAAACTCAATATGACAACAATATAGCTTGATAAGAAGTAATACCCTATAAAATTAAACAAAGCAGGTTTAACAGTAAGAAATAGAATTATAATTCAATAATAATCAAAAGAGAAGAAAGGAAGAAAAAAAAATAAAGCTATATTATTTGTTTCAACAATCTGGTCAGAGTTCATGTCGAAAGAACTCGTACATTTCCAAGATCACCTCCAGGTCCAATTTGCTTAACTGTCCCTTGAATTAAGAATTCATCTAATTTAAATAGCCCCTGACTTATATTGATTAGTTTTTCAAAATGATACTTAATTAGAGCACTTTCTACTAAGTTCTTTCAACATCAGACGAGAGAAATATCAATTCCTTGGAATCTTCCCATTTTATGGAATGATTGTTTAAATTAATATGTTGAAAAAAAACACTTGACTCTTCTTGCCTCCTAATAGAATATTTATGTTGTTTCAGTCTAGTAAGTTAACTTTTGCCCATATATATTTGCCCTCAAGAACAAAGAACGGCAGTGAGGAAAATCGAGGCTATCTGCAGAAAGGTCGTTAATCCATAAGCTGCTGCATATTTTAATCCCATTTGTCTCCAAGAAGATTTGCTGTCCACTTATACTAATATATATATATATAAACCAATTAAAAAAGATAGCACACAGATAGACACAGGAATAACTCACTTCTATATTTCAACCATCGTCGTCATCAGGAGGCTAAGAGTCCCGCAGGAAGGCAGAGCGGTGACTCAACCTTACTGAGTTGAAGGCTCTTCCAGCGAAGAGTCGCCGCTCTGCCTTCCTGCGGGACTCTTCGCCTCCTGATGACGAGGATGGTCGAAATAAATATAGAAGTGAGTTATTCCTGTGCCTATCTGTGTGCTATCTTTTTTAATTGGTTTTTATGTAAAAGTCTGTTGGACCGTTTCATTTAAATATATATATATATTCAGATATATATATATCTCAGATATATATATATATATATATATATCTTCAGATATATATACAAAGTATGTCAGCCCATCGCAGAATTCAACCCATGGCAATAACTAGGACCTTCCGAGCTCTTGGAAGAGATTAATGTCCGTATGATGAAAAAGAAATACTCCAACAAAAAATTACTGTTTCTTCACATCTACGACTAGGTATTTAGTGGTGAACCAAACTAAAAACGTTCATTAGCAAAGACATTCCTTTAACGTCTTAAAAAGTGCTGTAACAAGTAAACCGTAAGAGCTATCGACAAAATAATGCATATTCGGAGAACGCGAAGAGCCACTCGACTCCAAATATTTTTTCACACTGAGTCGAGTAACCAAGTAAGCATGCTCTAAGTGAAATGATACCAAACTCTTACTTACTGTGGAGTTTCTTACTGTGGTTTAGATGTTGATGTATTACGTATGTATGTATTTTCAGTGCTTCTCTGTAACAGTCTTTCAAGCACTTTGCGTCTTCAATCTTTTAAATTAATCACATACATTGTGAAAGACATATTTAACAATTTACGGTAGCTTTAGTGATACAACTGTATTCATTTTATCATTGCATGTTGAATGTGTTACTATAGGAAGATGAACTTTCTCAAATGAAGGCTTCGATTCGGCAAGTGGTGAGATTGACTAACTCAACTCCAGGTAGAATACGAGAAGTGGAGGACGACTTGAAGAGGAAACAAGAAGAGCAGAAAGAGTTGATTGAACACAGAAAAGACTTGGAGCAGAGGATTGGTGAATTAGATAAGTCATTGCAGGACTTTTCAGGCATGTATATTTGTATAATCAAACCACAATATGAAAAACTAAGATCTTTCAACCGTAACAAGCGGTCTTCGTTAGATTCAAAACCCAACTGACTTGTTATATATATATATGAATAATAATCAAAATAACACTTGATATAATAGATGGATTAATTTACCACAATGAAAACAATTTTTTAAAACAATGCTCTAAGGCCTTTCGTTAATACATCTTCGGAGAGCAAGTGAACTAAAAAAACAATAAATACTTGCTAACTTGGCTGATTGAAATTTCCAGAATTGATGGCAACCCTGAATGTGTTTAAGAATTTAGATGAAGACTTCATCATTAAACACATTCAGGGTTGCCATCAATTCTGGAAATTTCAATCAGCCAAGTTAGCAAGTATTTATTGTTTTTTTTAGTTCACTTGCTCTCCGAAGATGTATTAACGAAAGGCCTTAGAGCATTGTTTTAAAAAATTGTTTTCATTGTGGTAAATTAATCCATATATATATATATATATATATGTGTGTGTGTGTGTGTGTGTGTGTGTGTGTGTGTGTGTGTGTTTGGTGTTTTTATATGCACCGCTTTATCGTACAGAATGCAATATATACAATCATATAGAGGTGTTATACATATACAATGATCATAAGATAGGTATTTATGTTAATTTACTATAAAAACGGAAAGACGATCTAAACTGGACACAGTACGAGTTCAAAATCGAAGAAGAGTAATACACAGAGTAAAGAAAGACACTTACTAATTCAAATTTCCAGAAAATCCGTCTTGACGAGAAAAGACAGAGGGTGACCAAGGCACACTGTAGACGCAACGGTAAGTATCCCAGGTAACGTCTACTGCTTGCTTGGTCTCCCTTTCTCTTTTCTTTTGAAAACGGATTTTCCGAAAATTTGAGTTAATAAGTTGTTTCTTATGTTAATTTATACATTTGCTTACACCATAGCAAAATAAGTTACGTATACAAATTAATACAGAATCATTTGAATTACACAAATTATACAAAATATAGTATAACATCTGACGTGCATTCAGCCCACTGTTGTTTAAATATTTACAATAAGTCAAATTCAGTTTGATTTATGAACTTAATAAAAGTTCCACGAATGTCATTTAGCAACAGCTGTTGCTTTGTTGGTGACCATACTTTACCAATTGTGGTTAGTCGTTGAATGTGCTGCTGTCTGCTTTCTTCTTTCTACTATAGGGCAGTTAACTATAAAGTGGTCACTATGCTGATTATCTTATCCACAGAGTCAACTCGGGGAGATAACTATATTCCTTTAATGTAGATACTGACGGAATTTGTCATGACCCGTCATGAACTGGGTTCTATCCTGGGCTGAAATCGGCAAGCCTGATGGAGTGTGTGTGTTAGTGTTAGTATAAAAGCGGTTAATAAAATTAGGCGGATTTGTTATTAGTGACGCACGCTCAATATTATAACAAAGTTAGAGGTGGATGAATGTATCAATGAGGATAGGTGTCCCTCAGGCTTCTTTGACAAACTTTCTCTAAACAAGTGTTTAAAGCGACATCACTTTGGATTTAACTTGGAGTCTTTTGTAATGTTAAATGAGGGAGAGGTGTCTGGATGTTGTGTGTTAATGGTATATTGGGTGGGGCGTGCATAGTGAGGCACTGTGTGAGTAAGAGGTATGATGGATGAGTCAAAGAGAAGAGAGGGATGGAGAGAGAAGGAGGAAAATGGATGGAAAGGATATACAGAGTGAGTGAGAGAGAAGGGAAACAGAAAGAGTAGTGTAGGGAAATGAGAGAGGAGAGAGAGAGATAATAGTGAATGAGAAGTATGAAATGAGTGAGAGATAGGAAATAATAATGAATTAGATATATATATAGTCTGAGTCAGATAGAAGGAAAAGTGAATGTGTGGTATCGAATTATTGAGAGACAAGAGATTTTGAATAAGACGTGTAGAATGAATGAATGGAAGGATTTAAAGAAAGAAAATTGTAGTGTGTTCAGACAGAAAGAATAAGTTAGAAAGAGTAAGTGAGAAGAAATCAGTAGCATGAGAAGCGTGTTATTAGTGAGTTTGTGAGAATCAGAGTTAATAAGAAGGGATATGAAAAGTGAGCATGTGATTTATAGGTGGGAGCAATGAAAAGAATAATATCTGTATATTGGAGTGAGAGAGAGAGAGAGAGAGATGGATGGAGACACGCTTTTGCTAATGCTATGCTCCTTACTTTACTTAAGCCTACTGAGTGAGAGAGTGAGAAAGATGAATGAGAAATATGGAGAGAGAGAGAGAGAGAGAGAGAGATGTAGAGTGATTGGGAGAGGGATGGTAAATTTTGTAGTGTAGAGTACTATATGACATATTAGTATACTGAAGATAAACCAATATGTAGTACAAGAATTATATGGTATATTAGCATAAAGATGATAAACCAATATGTAGTATAGAATAAAATATGACATGTTAACAAACAAAAATATGAATATCTGATTTTAACGTAATGCAATCAGTTATTATGTGGTATTTACTCATTGTGAGGTAAAAAGCTACTCCGTGAAAAAAATTCTGATCACGCCATCTCTCCGAGAGGATGTTAAACTGTTGGTCCGAGTCTGCGCGATGTCAGATATTTCTTAAAGATCCTTACTTGAAATACACTTCAGTTAGGAAAACATTAGGGGCCAAGTTAGTTCAGTGGTAACGTGCTTGCCTTTGAACTGCACGTCTTGGGTTCAATACCCACTCCGGCACAGAGATTTATTTACGTGGGAGATGTGTAAATCTGAGCACATCGTCTCTCGGAGAGGAGGTAAATTCTAAGCCTGTATGTTACGGACATCGAACAAAAGCCAGGCGATGCGATTCACGTGTTGCCCTTAAGCCTCTTTAAACCCCAAAGGTGCTCAAGGTGACCTCGCGGAGCTGGGCCGACACGAAGCTACATCGTCCGTTATGACTTGACAACGTGCATCTGTATCGAGCCAGCGTACACATTTCCTCTGGGCATTAAGCCTAAGCCGTCTGTTCTAAGCCTGTAGGATGTCAGGTACTCCTTAAATGTCCCCTACTCTAAATACCCTTCAATTAGACAAAATTTAGGACTCCCAGTGTAGAATCAGTCTTCTTTGCTTGGTATGACAAAGGACCAATGCTCTGTCTATGCGAGTTCCCTTGTGGGACTGCCACTGCAACTAACCTAACCCTGTATATTTAACAAATTATTCATATATTTTTAATTAATAATTAAAATAAAATATTTTCCATTTCAGAGGACCATATTACACAGAAAATTGAAGAATCTAATTCAAAAGTCAACAAATTAATGATGACGATAAATGATTTAGAAAATAGAGAAAATGAATTCAAAAATGATTTTATACAAGCTAACAGCAGTCTTAGAGGTATTTTGCAGTTTTTTTTAATTATAATGTCTGATTGTGTTATTTTTTCAATGTTTCATATGTGTTTAATAAATTTTTATTGTATCCTATACATCAAGAATGCCAATAGAATAATTATAACACGTTCATCTCGTATTTTGGACCATTAAGAGTTTTACACATTAAGTAATCACTGTTGCTGTTTTTTGTTTTTTTTTTTGTTTGTTTATCTGTCAAGAACTCAGCTCTTTAATCCAGAGGTCTCAAACTCAAATTCCCCACAGGGTCGAATGAGGACTTTTAACAGTAACCCGAGGACCCCATTATGACAGTTATAAAAAGTAGACCTAAATAAAAAATATAACAGTCTTTATAAATCATATTTAACCGAACGAAAACAGTAACAACATAATAGGAAAAAAATAAAATTTAGTGTTTTAGATAATCCACTTATTATTCAGAGCCTGTAATTACTAACTGTGATGACCATTCATCTGGCAGAGTTTGAATCAAAAAGGTCATCAATATTAGGCTTCAATTTATTAGCAGAAACAAAAATATCAGCGATGCTTGTACATGTTCATCAGTAAGCTGTGATGTTAGTGCCCACTTGTTAACCTTCATGGCTGAGAAAAGTTTTTCACATACATATGTACTTCTAAGAATTTCTAAAATCCTCGTAGTACCAGAGAATAACTTAGAAAACCATTCTCGTGAATGATATTTGTAGAATTCTGGAATCCCTATTTCTGCATACCTTTGCTTCAGGATAATATCGCACTACAGTTCCACCAACTCCATTTCCAATTCCTCTTCAACATTTCAATTTCTACAGCAAATAATAGCGTTGAAAATAGTTGAAATTGTGGCTCCAGTACATGACAGTCTTTAAAATGCAAATGAAATTACTAAAGTGAATTAGATAAAGCATCTGTATATTTTATCTGGCTTTGGGTTCCTTTTCTTAATGAATTCAGAGTTGGGAAGTGAAACAAATTTCACTCATTCATTTGCTTAATCTAGTGCCATAAAAAGATTTTTGAATATTTTACTAACTAAAATAAGTTAGTAAAACATATAAACGCAAACAGTGGCATTTCAGCGAATTCTAGTGAGTAAAATATTCACTGTTTGGAGATCGCAAAAAAAATACGTCGTGAATCGCATACTGAATCGCGTGTATAAGACCCCTGCTTTGATTTGACCTTTGGAAATATTATATTCTTATTCTCAAGGCTTACAAAAACAATGTAGGTGTTAACTCGTTAGGGTTCTAACTGAACATGCTTAGAGTTTGAATCTATAATTCTGACTCCTACATTATAATAAGCCTTGAAAAGGAAATGTAAGTTTTCGAAACGTTGGATATAGAAGGTGAATTTTTTAATATACAACCTCAAAAAAACCAGAACTGTGGTTGCTGTGTAAAATAATTATATATTAGTTCCACAGGTACTTAATTCAATTAACCAGTAATTTTGTTTCATACGGGTATGAAAGAGATAGGCGAAATACAAATTTTCTGTGATACTCAAGAATATGATAAGAAAAAGTGCTGTTCTGAGTAATTTGGGGGCCGGGTTAGCTCAGTGGGAACCAGGACTGCCAGGATGTTTTTGTCAATAGTACCAACTGTTATGCTGAAAAGGTACCAAATCAGAGAGGATAGTACCAAATGTTACAAAACTTGTCTTAAGTCCAATGCTATTCATGTACAATAGCCTAAAAAAACCTTCCTTACAATCACCAATAGCAGTAGCTAAGTCATGAAATATAATTATTAATACTTTAACTGCATTGTGAACCATATATGGTGGTACACACAACTAATTCTTCTACATTAGTGAATACTATATATTATGGCAGTGGTAATATAATATGTATTAGCCTTTTCTCGGCATTTGTATAACTGGAGCAACACACCATAAAATACCTTAGTTTCTTTTAACTGTGTTTCTGTTAATTCGTTAGTTATTAGATTTAAAAAATTAACATTAATATCAATTCGCTAATTGAGACAAGTAGCCTCTTTATTTTGTGGTTGATGGTACATACATACATGGTATGTGGACGTAGTCTTTACATATTTAATTATGTAGGTAGGTATTCTTTATCGATTATCGATGATTTGCGTTATTTTCATCAAAAAATGTTATGTAGCTATAACGATAATCGATTAATCCAAAATGATCCATAGCGATAACGATCGATAATTATCGCCGATAATGCTCATCACTGCCTTCGGGTATGATGACGGGGTATCATATTATAATATGTTACCCGAATTACTATTTTGAATATTTTGTAGTATTTATTTTCTTTATTTTTTATAAATTTAGATCAATTTTAAGAAATAGTACCAAATAATGACACTTTACATAAAAGTAGTGCCAAACGTACCAAACTTTTAGCTCGAAGGCAAATAGTACCACATTTGATACTATAGTACCAATCCTGCCAGCCCAGGTGGGAACGCACTCGTCTCTGGACTGGTTGGTCTGGAGTTCATCACCCACTCTGGCCCTCGATTTATTCACGTGGGAATTGAATGAATCTAAGCACGTTGCCATGTCAAGCCGTCGGTCCTTTAGCCTGTTCGATGTCAGGTCTAAAGGACACACTAAAGGTCTATTCTAAGTACACAAAGTATCCCAAAAGACCAATGCCTGACTGATGTGTACTCCCTTGTGGAACTTCCACTGCAACCTAACCTAAACCCTTGTTAATTGTGTGTTCTGACTGTTTTGTGTGGACATAACAGTACCTTGTATCTTGTAACAGGACATAGCCGAAACCTTGCTAACGCCCAAACAGTCATGCAAGGTGTCGTTTACCTTTCTCTAGGCTCACACTAATTTTACGAATAGTCATTCGCCTCTTCTCTTTCAGTAGATCCTCAACAGCAGGAATGTTTTTTTCATTTACCGACGTGCTTGGGTGTCGACTGCGTTGATAGCCTTCTAGTGATGTTCTACCGGTTTTAAAACGATCGATATATTGATTCTCAATATATGAATTGTTTTGGGTTGTAGAATCACCATTTATGAGGTGGATGTAGAAAGCCTTTTGACCGTAGACATTGCAGACATAGAGATGTTTACGTGATGGTACAAACGACTTGTCCTTTCTCTTTGCAGACATTGAACGCCGACTGGACGAGGCGAGCTTGGGAGAGCGTCAAAAGCTCAAGATGCTGTCGAATTTGAAGGACGTTCACGCTGCCTATGACCTCATCAAGGGCAAAACCTTTGACTTTTCCTCCAATGTTTATGGCCCCATTTTCATGGAGGTTTGTGTTGTTTGTTACTTATTATGGGGTCAGTGTGGTAGCCCAGTGGCTTTCGTGCTCGCCTCTGGACCGGTAGATCTGAGCCTTGAAACCCTCGGACAGGATTTTAAGCCGTCGGTCCCGAGCCTAATACTATGACATGTACTCAATAAAGATCCCCTACTCTCAATCTCAAATACACTTGAGTTAGCTAAAATTGAGGGTTCCCAATATAGAATGTTCATTGTGTAATATCAGTTCAAGGGATCAGACGAAGAGTTGACAGCAACAGACTGACCAGGGAATAATTGAAAGGAAGGGAAAGAACAGGTTCAGACACACCTGGGTTGCTTCTCTCAAACATGAACCTGCATGTGCTCCACGGACTCGACACTAAACTAAAGTAATTTACCTTGGGGTGTAGGAGTCTCCATAACTATCTAAAAGCTGCTTTTTCTTCAATTCAGCGATACTTGCTCTCTCAAGTCAAACCCCAAGTGCTGCTATAAAAGCAGCACGTTACATCAGGAGGAATCTTTGATGAGTACTTGACATTATACTCTCTGCCTCTGCCTCGACAGGTTAAAGTCCTCTCTGAGAGATATTCCTGAAATATCTCTGAGAGATATGTGCTGAAGATTTTCCACATCCCACATGATAAATCTAGGGTCTGGCCAAGATTCAGACCTCCAATCAACAGTACTGAAGGAGAGAACGTTATCTATAGACGACGTCTGACCTCTGTTTCCTATATCTCAAACAACCTACTTGGTAACATTATTTCCTTTTTTTTTAATCGTTTTACTTTTTTCATATTATAAGGATTGCTAACTGCCATAACCGTATTGAATATAATGAAACACTGGGCCTGGTTATCGATTGATGGGTGACACTATGTGATTGTTAGTATGAGTTGTGAGAGTCTTGGTAATATGGCTGGCTTGTCATAGGTAATGCGTACCAAATCAGAAATTAGCCACCCTTGAATAGTACGTATGGATAAAACTAAAAATGTGTCTTTTTTATTAAATGCCTTTTTTTAGTGCTGTTGTAAAGGGTGGAAATGTGGTTCATTTATTATTTGGCACAAATTTTAGTATTCTTCATTAAGTATTCGCGATCTTTAAAGAAACCTGATATGAATCAGGCTCAGGACCGATGCCTTAACCTCCTCTCTGACGGACGACATGTTCAGATTTCTTCACCTCCAGCGTTAGGTTCCAGAGTTAGAATCAAACCAGATATCTACAATTCCAATGACATTGAGCTACCCTGACACCTGCCTATGAATGTAGACGTGGATAATAATAAACAGTTTTAGAACTTCAACGGTTTATGAAAAATGTTATTTTGCCATTATAAAAATGTTTTTTATGTTGTTACAAGTGGAGTTGAAGTAAAAATCTGGTGAATGATTATAGATGACTTTGATTTACCTAACTACAAACGGAGGGTAGCACTAGTATCACGGTGTGCTGTTCATAATTTGGGTACTTATTATTTGACTAATAAACTTTTTTTCTGATCTCTTCTTTCTCTCTGTTTAATCATTTTGGATTTCATTTAATAATAATAAGTATAATTTAATGTCTGTTGTTGAATATACGTATCAGTTCAATGAAAAGAAAAACTTTGCCGATAAAAAAAACTACTATTTCGATAATAATAAAATAGAAAGAATACCAACTGCTGCTATTTTTGTGAGTCTGCCTCAGACTCTACATAAAAGGTAATGATCCGATTGCACACTATGGTAAATAAAGTCCACGTAGTAATTGATTGGGCTGCGAATGAGTATTTTGTTTTTTTTGTTTCAGTTGTCCACAGATAACCCAAACAATGGGAAATATATAGAAATGATAGTGAACTTCAACGATTTAGTTGTGTTTATAGCTGAAACCCCTGACGTAAGTGTCTATGATACTATATGTCTACAAGCTATTAGTTATCAACGTATCCTAACCGTGTTCTGTTTATTGTAGGATACAACAAACTTGTGCATAAAACTGCGAGATGAACGCCATTTGAAGATCGGTGCTGCACACTGCGAAGCTCCCACCAGTAGCTTGTCTCAGTTGTTCAAGCCGAAAATTAGTTTGGAACAGATTAGGTGAGTTCCGCTTTGCACTCTATTATACTCAAATTACTTTTATTAAATAATAGATTACATATATAACATGAGTGGACCGTATATTTATGATCTTGTAAACTAACATGCAGCAGGTAATTCAGAAATGTAGACTGAGATCTTTGGATCAAGTAATAATTTCAGTTGTAACTCTGATGAAGACTGTTACTTGGTCGAAAGGTCTTGGTCCCCAGTTTTCAATTCCCTGCTGAGCCTTTAGACATTGATTTTTATTTCACGTGTTTATTGTGAAACCCTATTACATATGTATATTAAAAAAAAACTTGGTAATCAATTTACAGAACAACAAAATTTCAAAAGTAGTCTAAAGAGATAAGCGAATAGATAAGGTTCCTTATTAATCAGCATTAGGGAGAAAAGCAGATGTGAACTAACGGTTTCCAGCCTTCGCTAAGCATTTCTTCTGATATGCGAAAATATCACAAGGAACACATGTGCCTCTACAGTCAAATCACTTCACTTCACAATATCAATAAGTGTGGGCGTTAGAAACAAACACTATTTGTTTAATGGAGTTTAGCGTGTGTATGTGTTGTTTTTATGAAGGTTGTTTGTTGTTTCAGACAGCTTGGCTTTCAGAACTACATCATCAGCCTGATTGACGGGCCGCCAACAGTCCTCAAGTACCTGTGTCGCTCCTATAACTTGCACAACATCCCCTACGGATTTGGCAACATTGACACCAACCAACTGCCTAACTCTCTGAGAAAGTTTTTCATTGGTAAGTAGAGTTAGTTTTTAAATATCAGGATCGTATTAAATGCCTTTTTGATTGGGAAGAAAGTTACTATGTTATGTTTAATAGTTTTTTAAGAGCAGTTTGTAGTAATGGGTTAGGTTAGGTTGCAGTGGCAGTCTCACGAGAGAACACACAGACCGAACATTGGTCCTTTGTGATACCCCACAATGAAGATTGATTGTACATTGGGAGTCCTACATTTTACCTAACTAAAGTGTATTAAGAGTAGGGATCTTTAACGAGTAGCTGACATTGTAAAGGGCCGACAGCTTGACATCCTCTCTGAAGGACGACGCGCTCAGATTTATTGACCTCCCACATGGATAAATCGAGGGCCAGAGTGGGTACTAAACCCCCGACCTACCAGTTAAAAGAAAGACAGCATAATGAAACAAAAAAATAGGTAACATAATAAAATAAACTAACAAACGAAATAAAAAAGTCATAAAAAATAAAATAGAGGAAGTCGTCTGTTTAAGTTTAGACCGGGGGAATTTCTGGCACCCAATAACCAAATGAAGGCTACCTCAGAAGCCCTTAAAGTGGCCTGGGTGTCATTAGTAGAGATTTATCTCAAAGCTTGGACTCTAAAGCAAGAAAATCAGAAATGAGACTAAAATATTTCATCTAAATAACTAGTCCAAACATATTAGTCTTATTGCTGAAATTTTTACTGTTCATACAGTTAAGTTGTGACATTGAGCTATACGAGTATATATATTTGAAAATTGAAACTGACGATCCAAATTGACAAAGAAACAGAATAGAGAAAAACACAATAACTATATTCGATATTTTGAAAAAGAGTTAGTGGTGAGGAGGAGATGAATAGATGAACGGGAGCAAATGTGTATTTCATGTGACCCGTTCTGTGTAGGATAATGGACAACTTTCACACTGGAATATTTATTTGCCTGTGAATAATAAATTCACCTCCCATGTAAATAAATCGAAGGCCACAGTGGGTGTTGAACCCCGGAGTACATTCCTGTTTGTTTTCGTGTGTGTGTGTGTGTGTGTGTGTGTGTGTGTGTGTGTGTGTGTGTGTGTGTGTGTGTGTGTGTACGTGCGCGTGTGTGGTGCGCGCGCATGCTAGCGTGTGACTCTTTCAATTATATATTTTTTCCCCAAGTCAGAGGAAATTAGTTACTCCGGTCTATCTGGTGCCGGAACGCAACCAGGACCCCCATCCCCGTTATCGTTTCATACTAAGTATATCTACTTACATTGTCAGTGCAGCAGTGCATTATTGTAATTTACAACTATCTGCTTTCGTTGTGAGTAACTTTGATAAGCCTCTAAATAATATCATTATAGTATCTTACGAAGTATGGTATCAGTGGACCAGGTTAACCCAGTGGCATATGTGACTGCTCTGGAGAGGGAGATATGGGGTTCGATATCCACTCTGGCTCTCGATTTATTCACGCGGGAAGTGAAAAAGCTCGATCACGTCGTCCCTCAGAGAGCAAGTTAAACATCAGTCCCAAGCCTGTACGATGTCAGGTACTCGTTAAAGATTCCTAATCTAATTACACTTCAGTTAGAGAATATTTAAGACTCCTAGTTCTAATACAGAATGTTCATTGTGTGGTATTGCAAAGACCCAAAGTTGGGCCTATGTTAGTTCTCTTGTGGCACTGCAACTGTAACCTAACCTGACCTAGAATGTTTTCAACCACTGAAAGGCAAACTTGTTCATTTTAATAAAATGAAATTGATTTTTCATTATCGGGAATTTAAAAAATTACGTCTCCACACAAAAGAGTTTTATGTCAAAACTAACAAGGCGTTGTTAACATTTAGTTTACATGTTTACATGTTCAATGTTGAATGTGTTATCGCAACAGTTCAAATGTAAACCCGAAGAAGACACTAAGTGTTCAAAAAGCGTTGTTAATTTTCATATACATTTTTTGTGGAGACGTAATTTTTGAAATCCTCTTCATGATTAAAAACCAAACTATAACAGATTGCACAAGTAATGAATGGATTTTCATAATTGTTTAACATTTTAAAACTTTTTGCAGATGACGATCTCTACAAAGTGAGTTTTTCCAAGTACACGAAACAGCGTTATGTTCAGGTTTCTGCTATTCAAAAGGCTAGGTTTCTCTCGACGTCTGTTGACAAAAGAATAATTACCATGCTCAGCCAAGAGTAAGTCATGCTATATAACCACCTTATTATATCTTGACAAAGTATCGGCCGTGAAGTAGAAACAAAATAAACTTTATCTCACTACTCGGTCAGTTCTTCAGGTTCAAATTAAACTCTCAATGCCCACGTTTCTGTTTTCTTTTTAAAACCTTTTTCATAGGCAGAATTATACAATTTTGAAATAGAAAAACTTATTTGTTACATTAGGGATTTTTTAAAAGAAAACAAATTGAGAACATCAAACTAGAAAGTTGTTGAAAGTTTCAAATTATTTTCTTTTGAAAAATCTGTAATGTAGCACTTTTACTGTGCTTTAACATTTTTATTTCCGCCTATAAAAAAGGTTTTAAATAAAAACCGAAACAACGGCAATCAGAGTTTAATTTGAACCTGAAGAACTGACTGAAACCTGATAAATGTTATTTTGTTTCTACCTTATTCTAGTTAACAGAACGATGCAGCACCTAACCGATGAAATTACATTACATTTGAGAATTCGGTCTGTAGTAGAATTAGAAGTATAGTTTTGATATCGTGAGCTACATATTAAAAAGTAAGATCTTTTACGTGAAGGTTGAGAAGAATACTAATATCTGGACGCTCGGGTTTGTGTTCTTTGACTACGATGGATTAACGAAGTCTTAGGCCTATTCAATAATTTTATTGATATTGTTGTGATTTAATATATGTATATTTTTTTAATATTGTATATATATATATATAAATAAACGTTTGATGTATATTGTCTTTAGCATGAAGTTATTTGGAACACAAGGCCAAATAGACCCGGCATAAAGAGTAACAGTCACTCCCCAAGTTTGTACAAACAACTTTAATGATTTTAATTGACTCTACTTTTCCTCTATAAAAAGAAAAACATTTGACAATCATTCTTGTCCCGAAGATGGGTCTAGGAAAGAGTTGAAACTTGTTGACAGTAGGAGGCTATCTAGTTTAGAAGCAATAACGAAAACATTCAGGACAGCAGAGAACTTAACGAGAAGCAAGCTTCTGCAAATTATGGTTACATGTTCTATAATATCTACATGTTACTATTAATATGTTACATGTTCTATATACATGTTCATATTAAACATAATATCTGTTTAACAGATTAAAGGCGAAAAATAAGGAAAGGATAACACTTACAGTCTCAGATTTTCCGTTCCATATAGGCACACCGATACGAGCTGGTTGAGAGAACTGAAAAAAAAAGAAAATAATAATTATAGCGTTGATTCTAGAATGTTAAATATTTATCGTGACATTTATTTTGATTTTTTTTGTTGTAATATTCAAATCTACAATACAATTGAAAAGATAATCTAAACTTTTCGATTAATTAAAATTTTCAATTAAGCTGCATATAAACTAATCTGAAATAAACTGAATTCAAGGCTCTGTTTACACTCTATAATACATACATACTTATTATAAATATAATACAAATTGATGTATATTTTATACATATATATAAGTCGTTGCCAGTCTTCGGAGCGAGTCACATTTCTCTTCCTGATGACGAAGCTATCGAAGTGTAGTTGTGAGCTTAAGTAACAGTTTGTTATATATATACGCAACCATAGTTAGCAGAACTTGCTTCTTTATAAGTTTATCTATCTTTCTAAATAAGGATTTCGTTGTTGTATCTAAACTATGTAACAAACTTCCTGCACAGTTAACAGTCAACATGTTTCAACTCTTTCATAGAGCCATCTTCAGGACGAGAATAATTCTCAATAGCTTTTCTCTTTATATAAGCAAAGTAGAGTCAACTAGAGGGATTAAGGTTGTTTGTTCAAAGCTTTGGGGGGGGGGGGGGGGGGGGAATGAACCTAAGAGGACGCTGTTATTACCTGGGCTGCGTTATGTAATTTAGGCTATTTGGCTAGAAGACGAAAGTCAAACTGGACAGCTTCACAGAACATGTACAGGTTGGCCACAACGAAAACGAAAAAAGTAGGAATGCTGAAGAAGAATAGTAACGACGAAAAAAATATAATAATAAAAAGAAACCTTCATAAATATAAAATTCAAAAGAACAGAAAATTAACAAATAATAAAATAAATAATAAAAATATATAAGTTGAAAAATTAAATTTATTTAAAAAAAAATCACCTGTGAATACTGCTTAACGGATCAGGTTGATGTCCGGATTTGAACGAGCTCCTAAGAGCCATGTATGAGCTTCTTCAGAAGCTCTTAAAGTTACGGACCTATTGTGTGGAGGGATAGTTTTAAGAATTTGAACTCTAAAACACTCATTGAAGCTCAGGCTATGAGAATTAGCGTGAATAGCAACTGGTAGCGTGCAGTCACGATCGACAGAAGACGTATGATTATTCATATGTAGGCTCAACATAGTAGTTGTTAAGCCTACATAGAACGCGTTCTATGTATATATATAACAAGATTTCATATAAACACGTTAAATAACAATCAATGATCTAACCACAACATGAAATGGGGAAAAAAGTCTTAAGATCTTTCAACCACAACAAGTGGTCTTCGTCAGAGTCAAAACCCAAATACAGTTGGGTCCAGATGGTTTCGTCTTTTTCGTCGTACATAGTCTTTATGTACATTTGGTGGTTACATCCGATCCAAAGACCCAGCAGAAGCTATCTGAGGGGTAGAGACTTCAGTCTCTAAGAAGGCCTTTAGTGGAGCACACTGTATTACCTGTACTGACTCCATAGCTAGATAGGTGCTTGGGTAGTGTCTGTGGATAATGGATATATCCGTGATTCATTGTCTTCTTCTTTCCTGTAATTGTATGTGTTTCAGAATTACCAAAAAAAATGAGGAAATTGACGGTTTAAAAGAACAATTGGCTGGAGTACAGAAAGGTTTGAGAGCTATGGAATCTGAACTTAACAGGGAAAGGTACAAGAAGAAGGAAGTGGCTCGTCTGAACGAGCAGTTCAAGATAACGGTTGTGCGCAAACGGCGCTATGAGGAGGATCTGGCAAACCTGGAGGCGTCTGCTATAGACGAGGAGGCTGAGAGAGCCAATGCGGAGCTCAAAGTCAAGGTATCTTTAGCTTATTATACACCTGTGCATGTCTGGTCTAGAATTACCAATTGCGTTATTCGTTGGTTGTTTGGCAAAGGAAGCATTTGTTTATATAAACAAATGTTTTGCGTCTTTCCTAAAGGCAATACTAGGTTTTTTCTCTTCAGCATATAAAGTGCAAGGACGTTATCAACATTCGAATCATCATTTCCAATTCTTACTGTATTTCCTTTCTGAACACTGATGCTCACCTATTCATCTTTGGATTTCCAAAAATAACCACTTATTACATTTTCATGATGATGTGTTATTTTATTCACTGAGTCCGTAATTATTTTTTTATCATTTAAGAATAACACTTTCATTTGAATTGACTTCCAATGATTTAATCCTAATTTTTGTCAGCACAGATATCTACCTTTTTTTTTTTTAACTGTTCACTTCTCTCAAAAATGTTCCCTTATTGGATATCCCAAAGAATATTATAGATTGCTTGTTTCCAAAGTTTCCGTCTCTTATAGGCTCTCGACTGTCGTGCACTGTTTCAAAAGAAAAGAAGTGATTGAGGAGTATCAGATACATGAGGTGTTTGAGGGATTCCCATCTTTGATTTTAAATGTGTGTTCATTGAATGAAATATTCATATATGCATTTTTTATTGCTTTTAGGATCTTTTGAGTAATTTAGTAAAGGAACAAACAAATTTATTAGCGAGAGGAAAGAAGTATTCGAAGTTGACGATAGGTTTAACCTTGTTAGAGGTGGAGCACGCATTGTTGTCTGCGAAAGTGGAGGCGAAGAAAAGGGAACTGGTAGAGAAAGAAGAAGCGGAAGCCAAATGCGAGGTAAAACGATCATCTCGATTGTAAGGCTTATAAACGGGCGTCAGGGTAGCATGTTGGCTTGCATGCTCGCCTCTAGACTGGTAGATCCAGGGTTCAGAGTTCCTCGATTTATTCACGCGGGATATGAAATCATCTGAGCACGTCGTCCTATGAAGAGGTACCGAGCCTGTACGACGTCAGATACTCGTTAAAGATCCCCTACTCTCAACACTCTGGTATCCTATTCTGTGGCATCACAAGGTTAGGTTAGGTTGCAGTGGCAATCCCATAAGGGAACAAACATAGACCGAACATTGGCCCTTTGTTTTACCGCACAATTAAGATTGATTCTACATTGGGAGTCCTAAATTTTGCCCAATTTAATTTTATTTAGAGTAGGAATCTTTAACGAGTACCTGACATCATTCAGACTAAGAGACAGACGGCTTAACGTCCTCTCCGAGGTATAACTTGCTCAGTTTTATTCACCTTCCGCGTGAATAAATCTAGGGACAGAGTGGGTATTGAACCCCGGACCTACCAGTCCTGACTTGCCACTAGGCTCCCTGGCCCTCTCTATCTGATATTAATTGTGATTATTCTTTACCTATTGCAAGTACCATTGGGATTAAGTGAAATCAGCCATACTGAATCAAGCTAGACCTGATCGTATTCCTGCCACGTCGACATACTAGTGATGGATATTAATCGGGTGTAATATATAATGGATATCATCTCCTATGGTCCACCACCTCGGAGAGTTCTACCTTCATCTTACAAAGCCACTAATATAAGTTATAAGCCACTTATAATTATAAACTATAATACACTCCAACAACCAATGTTGATGAACTTTATCAGAGTTATCTGGCCAAAAAAGTCGACTCTGCATTCCAACGTTTCGGAAGTTTATATTTTCATTATCAACGCTTCCATCGAATGGAGGAGTTAAAAGCAGCTGGTTAGAACCAAAAGGCTTTTATTCCTACACATTGGTTTTTTTTATGTTTTTATTGTTTTTTACTAGGTAACTCTCAAAATCACAGCTTCATTTTGGTGTAGTATATTACACTTTTACTAGTCCATAATAGGAGATGAAATTTGTTATAAACTGTGATGTATATGCTGTGTATTTCTTTCTTGACAGGAGGATATTAAAGAATTAAAAATAGCTATAAAACAAGCGAAAAGTAAAATGATGAAACTACACGATGAAGCTAAAGAGCTAACTGACGGCCTGTCCATGACAGATCCGGCCTTCAGGAGAAGGTTTACAGGCGCCTTTAAAAAACTACCAGACTCTCTTGAAGAGCTGAAAGCGAAACTGAACGATTTTAAGGCAAGAGCCGAATACCTCAATAACCCAATGGAGGAAAAGGTAAGTGGAATTCTATTCTTTGACTAATGCTAGGTAGGTGATGCGGGCTAAGCTAGGTATGTTAAGTTAGATGATTAGAGAAAGTTTGGGAGGGTTATGTATGATGTTTGAATAAACGGGTAAGGATAGTTTAGGGTACACTGGGTTCGTTATGATATCCTGGGTCGGGATAGATTAATTAGGCTATATATTCAAGGAATGTTTTATTAGATTAGGTTGGTAACATTTATTAAGTCAGCTATGTAAACTTCGAATGTTGTAAGTAGATGGGTAAGGATAAGTTAACTTATTTATACAGTATTATTAGTTATATATGCTTGAAAGGTTCCATGTGTATGCTAGTTGGATAAATGGGTAAGAAGGTTAGGTTGTTTGTGTATACTGGGTTAGTAATGTATGCTGGGTCAGGGTAAATTAATTAGGTTATGTATGCGATGAATGTTGTATTATATGGGTAGGAATAAGATGGGTTGGTTACATTTATTAAGTTAGGTATGTAAGCTATGATTGTTGTAGTAGATGGGTAAGGATAAGTTAAGCTACTTATTTATATAGTAGTATTAGTTATATATGCCAGACAATTTGAATTTATATGCTGGTTGGATAAGGATAAATTAGGTTGGTTATGTATTCTAGGTTTATTATATATGCTGGGTTATGCATGCTAAGAATGTGGTATAAGATGGTTTAAGATAGGATAGGTAGGTTACATTTATTAGGCTAGTTGTGTAATCTAGGAAATATGTAGTGGATGGGTAAGGATATGTAAAGTTAGTTACATGTATTAAGTTAGGTGTGTAAATGGGCAGGAAATCTTCTTGTGTACAAATATTATTGATGACCAAAGCGGCTTCTGGGTTAAGCATCTTTTTAAGAAAGTGTTCTTTTCTCCCCCTCAGGAAGATTATGGCCGGCCATGTGAAGACTGTAAAAGAGAAGATCACGCTCCAACTGTATATTTACTACAAGAATAAGAAAACTAGCAGTCTTCTTATGAGAAACTATAATAGAGGTGAGACGCCGGAGCTTCAACGTAATCACCTGATATATCAATTCTGATCCACACAAGGGCATGATTTCTTTCTTTCTTTTATCGCTGTTATTATTGTTATTATAACATTCTAGTTTGTTAACCCTGAAGATGACCAGTGATGTGGAAAGCTTGATTTAACTAATCTTTTTTTTCTTGGGAGAATTGCTCTTTCATATGTCTTTGCAATACCGTAAAGTGTTTAGGACAAAATAACACATTCTTAAAACGATCGTTTACGCAGAAGCCGCTTAGGTCTTCAATAATATTTGTATATTAGTTAGATGTGCATACTAATCATTTTGGTTAAATCGATAAGGATAGTTGTGTAGGTTATGTACGCTAGGGGTGTTTTTTTTTCGAAGGCTCTAGCGCTAGGTTGTTTATGTCTACTAGATTAGTTGGTTGAATGTTGCGATCTCAAGGGTAGATGATTAAGCTAAGAATGGGTAAATACAGTTGATATTAGATAACATGGGATATACATGTATATTGGGATATGTGTTTATTTTAAATGGGTAAGGATATCTTTGAAACTCAATGTTTTAGGCTAGTTAGGTTAAGTTATATGGGTTATATTGCTTTAGCAGCACACTGAAAAAAAAAACTTCTTTTTCCAACTTTTGTTAGCTATCGTTTTGCTCGTTAGAACATTCTGTAAAAAATATTAAAATATCCTTAAGTGTAATTGTATTTCTTACTGTAGATTGAATTATGAAAAATATTCAATTGAACACATGTGTATGGAAGTTTTTTTTTGTTATTGTACGATTGTGGAATTTTGATTGCATGAATGGAATCGTTTTGTTTAGATGCTAACTGAGTATGAGGAGAGTAAAGAAGCAGCTGAGAAGCTGGCCTCTTCTATATCACAGCTGGAGGAGGAGTTGAAGGCGAAGCAGACAGAGTTCAGTGACCTGAAGACTTCCTGGGTGGCCAACACTGAACAAGTCATCAGTGTCATAGACGCCAAGTTCTCAGAGTTCTTTGTCACTATCAAGTGTTTAGGCCAAGTTCAACTGAACAAAGGAAATGATCCAGTTAGTGTAGTTCGTAAATGATTTGCAAAACTAGATTTATCATTTATGTTTATTTATTAGGCTTATATGGACAAATATAGGCGTTCTGCTTATTATTTAAATATAATTTTTAGAGCTTCACGTATTTAATGGTGTTTGTAGCCTAAGTATTTGAGGTATCCTTTAGATACTAAAGTTAACCTTTCGGGATAAAGCTTGAAGTACATGACTAAGTCAAGGTGTTCACATTACGTAAGTAAGGAGTCCTGATTCCTTACCGTCAAAGTTTTTTCAATAGGGATCTTTCAGTATGTGATATCATTAAAGCTTGGCACAGACGGGTTCACTTCGGTATCCTCAAGGTACCTTAAATACTGAGGTTATTATCACCATTCAATATATGGATCCCCTGACACCCAAGTACCTAACTCCAAGGCCTGCGTGTCGCTAGGTAAAGTATCGCCTCCTACAGCTCGTTGGATGCTATCGGTCTCGATTGCACCTGTCGCATGGCATCGACCTTTTGGTGATGTGGTTCCTCTCTCTCATGGGTGTAAAAATAGTTCATTTAAGTCTATAAAGTTATTTAAAAATGTTAGCGTACTCATGGTGTGTTCATTAAACGATGTGTATATTATAAAACTTCTTAAAAAAGAAGTGCTATAAATGAAACTTTTTTTTTATTCCTTTTGTGCTATAAATGAAACTTTTTTTTTATTCCTTTTTTAAAGGAAGCAGTTGAAAACTACGGACTGGATATAAAAGTAAAGTTTCGAGATAATCAGGAACTTGAAGTATGCAACAGTTCAACCCTAAGTGGAGGGGAGAAGACTTTGACGACAGCCGTGTTTCTCTTGTCTTTGCAGAGTCTTACGAATTCTCCTTTTAGATGTGTCGACGAGATAAATCAGGTAACAAACTCTTTTTTATTCAACGTTCCCCTGTATTGTTAATTAAAGCTGACTTCAGTGGTCCTATAGAAGTGAAAAGTTTATCTCATTTGTTAATTGATAAGCATTTTAAACATGAGCAAGTTACGATGCCGGAGAGCCAGGGTAGCTCAAGTGGCTTGCGTCCTCGCTACTAGACTGGTAGTTCAGGGGTTCGATACCCACTCTGGCCCCCTCCGTTTATACACACGTTAGGAGAAAAAAAATTGTACGATGGCAGGTGCTCGTTAAAGATATACTTGAGTTACATAAAATTTAGGGCTCTTAATTTAGAAGTTAGATGACGTTAGGCAAGATATCCCAGATCACACTTTCCCTAGTTATAAAAGGGGGAATACAACAGTATACAGAATATTGTATACAGTATACGTGATAAGCAACGTTAATCAGGATATCGCAGATCACATCTGCTCTATCTACTAGGGTAAATACAAAATACAACAGCATTTAAGGTATCCCAAACTTAAAGTTGGTCATGACATCCACATCGCAAAAGCTCTATTCTACATTCTCAGGATATCCCGAACTTAACCTGGGCTTTTAGATCACACCTGCCTTATTCTAATGAGGTGAATAGAACAGTATAGAAGATATCATAAACGTAATGTAGGTTAGAATATGCCATATTACACTTCTGCTATCTAATAGGAAAAATTTATCAGTGTTAGGGTATTCAAAACATAACGTAAGGCAGTATATCCCAAACCACACCTGGACTTATTCCAATAGAGCAAATATGTTACAACAGTATTACAGGATATCACAAACTTGACGTTAGATAAGATATCCCAGGTCACACTCCACTATCTAATAAGGCAAGTAAACAATATACAGCATATATCAAACGGGATGTTATTTAGGATGTCCTAGATTACACCTGTTCTAGTTCTAACGGGAAAACGTATACAGAATATCCCAAAATTAATGTAGATCACACCTTCCTAGTTCCAATAGGATGTTCCTATTCATTCGAACACAGGATTTCCCAAAAACCCCTAATACGAGGATGATATCATACTCATTATCAAAGGATCTCTTTATTACGAGTGTAAGACCAATGCTTTACTTACACGTAGTCTGTCTTTCAGAGTAACTGAGCTAAGTAGCTTGCGTTGGATAGTTCAGGTGCTCTTGAAGAATGCGCGCAGTTCAAACTAATCCATCACCACAGTACAATCAATAGAGATAAATGATATTGATCGTACTGTGGTGATTTGAAATAATATTGGTTTGACTTAAATGGTTGTTTCTAGATTGAAGAGGTTGATATGCAACCCTAACTGTAATAGCGTGCTTAGAAACATAGTCGTTTAGGTTACAGTGGCTATTTTAGTCCCACAAGGAAACTCACATAGGCCGAACATTGGTTCTTTGTGATGCCACACAATGAAGATTGATTCTACGTTGGGAGTCCTAAATTTTGTCTTAACTCAAGTGTATATAGAGTAGGGATCTTTAACTTTGAACGTGATATCGTATATACTAATTACCGACGGCTAAACATTCTCTCTGAGAGACGACGTACTCAGATTTATCCTCCTCCCACGAGAATAAATGGAGAGTCAGAGTAGGTATTGAACTCCAGACCTACCAGTCTAGAGACGAGTATGTAGCCACTGTGGTAACGTGTATACCAGTCAAATTAAATAGCGCTACTAAAATGAGTCAGGAGTAGTGAACTGTGTTTCAATGTTACATTTGAAAGTGATGTTCGATAGTAAACAGTTGATCATTTGGTGTAAGTCGCCTTGAATTCAAAGTGAAAACCTGTTATAGCACATGGACCCCTTCAACGAGAGGAGCCTGTACGACCTTTTGTTCAACAGCATTGCTTCCTCCAGCGTCCAGTACTTCTTACTCAGCCCCAAGGTGAGCTTGTCCTTCCAGCAAACCTAACCTAACTCTAAAAGTTATTATTATTATTACCACAAAATAGCTCTTCTTTTTCAGTGAATATTGACTATTCATGTAGTATTTTCCTCTAATTTTATCTTAAGTTACAATACTTTACAATAAAGTATTTAATTGTAAAGAGACTTTATAGACAGGAGGCTGTATATTGTTAGGATATGGAGGCATATTTCCTCACAAATATTATTCCTTCTTTTAGACCAGTTTCGCAATGTGTCCATTTTGAGGATACCGAATATCTATTGGTATCCCAATCAATGATTTATAATGTTTCAAATTTTTTTCAGTTATTTGTTTAAATTGGTTCAAAATGTTGTCAGTTCGTTAAAAATGTTTTTTTTTTTACTAGTTTAAGAGTTGGTTGGCTGTGTATTACTTTTTTTTTTGTTCTATACACGGAATATTATACGGTAAAACCATCGGAGTATTGAAAAAATTAAACTACTTTAAAATATTAGGCAGAGTAATATTTTGTCGTTGATGACGTCTGTCATGATGTTGCAGATCCTGAACGGAGTCACGTACCCAGACTTCTGCACAGTCCACAATATCGTCAACAGCAGTTCTGTTCACATCAACCCCTGACTTCCGATTAGTTTTTGTAAACTTTTGTATAAATATATTTGTTTATTTAAATATTTAAATTGACCTCTGTTACTATTCAGTACCTTATTTCTCAAGTAATGGTAATTCTTTCGAAGCAAATATATGTACTCTCGTTTTTTAATTGCTCCTAACAATGTAGGACCTGGATAACCCAGTATTTAGGTTACGTTGCAGTGATATTCCCACAAGGAAACACACTTTGGGCGAACAAGTACCCTTTGTGATAGCATAGAATGATGATTGAATCTATATTGGTAGTCATAAATTTTGCCTAACTCAGTATATTTAGAGTAGGGGACCTTTAACACTAGAAAGACTGAAACTTAGTATGTACCTACTATGTATTGACCTATATTGTCTCAAAGCAGTCAAAATGACTGCATTGTGAAAGAATAACTAATGTGTCAAGAAATTTGTTTAACATCAATTTTTTACATTATTTACAGTCATAAAACAAGTTATTGGTAAGTATTAACGAAAAAATTACTTCACTGAGAAAAAAAAATTTATGCATTATGTGTACATTTTAAGCAAATGAAATTGGAAATATTTTTATGTATATATATTCCGCAAACATACTTTTCTGACTTAGAAAGTCACAAAATTCTAAAAAGCTGTCATTGTAAACATAATTCTTTTTCTAATTGAAATTGAAAAACAGTCAAAATTACTTCCTTAGGCAATCTAGTGTTAAGAAGGACCTGATGTCGTACAGGCTCGAGACAACGGCTTAACGGGACGATGTGCTCAGATTTATTCATCTTCCACGTGAATAAATCTCAGGCCAAAGTGGGTATTGAACCCCGGACCTACCAGTCCTGAGCCGAGCACATTGCCACTGAGCTAACCTGGCTCCCGACCGGTGATTCACCTGCACAGTCTCTGAACTAGTAGATCAGGGGTTCGATACCCACTCTGGCACTCGATTTATTCACGTAAGAAATGGAAAAAAAAATCTGAGCATGTATCACGGAGAGGATGTTAAATCGTCAGTGTCCAGTCTGTACGATATCAGATATTCGTTAAAATACTCTTAAGTTGGGCATTATTTGGGAGTCCAATGTAAGAAGTTTATTTTTGTTATCACAAAGGGCTTATCTTAGACCTATGTGTGTTCTGTCGTGTGACTACCACTGTAACCTAATCTACTCTGTCAATAGCGTATTTGAAGCAAATCTGAAGAGGACACTCAACTTTATGTAAGTATACCCATCATCGTAGATAATGAACACTTAAATTTAATTTATTGATTTCTTTGTCGGCACTAAAATTGATATTGGCATGATTGTTAATTAACGTTGTCATGATCCTTCATACATTCTTGATTACACCAGATTTAGAATTCTTCTTCATCACATTGTCTCTTCATTCACACGTATAGTATACATTCTAGAGATTCATCTACTAGTAATTTTTCCCCTTCATCCAACTACTATTAGCGCACTAAGGTCTCTAAATTTGGAAACTCTCGTAATCCGTCGTTCAGCAATATTAAATTTAATATCCCTATTTACAGTATGCGCCAATCTCAACAATTCCGAGTTCCATTTTGTAAAAATAACTAAATAACTGTTCTTCTCTTTGAGTATTTTCCCTTTGAATATAGCCAAATAAATTAATAGGCGAATTTATATATAAATAAAAAATGACTGCAGATTTTGGTCTACATTTTACAATAAATCAACCCATTTTTAATTAAGTGTTCAAGGTTGATCATTTTGCACCTTTCAAGTGGAGAAGTATGATTCAGCATGAATTTTTAACTGAACACAGAGGGCAATGGTAGCATAGTGGTTCATGTGCTTGCCTCTGGACTGGTAGATCCATGGTTCAATACCCACTCTGGCCCTTGATTTATTTACGTGGGAAGTGAATAAATCTGAGCACGTTGTCCCTCGGAGAGGAGGTTACTCCGTACTGTCTTAGGTTTTGTCTTATATCTGTAAATGGTTTTTTTTCTTTTTGTCTGGACTATGTATTTACATTTGTAATATTCTATATGATATTATTTTGGCAGTTAAGTTTGATTGAAGAGGTAGTATGCTTACGTTTTGTATTGACAATTGGATTTTCAGGTATTTCAATTAGGGAAATGGAAAATACTCCCATAAGTGTCGGGTGAGCTCAGTGGCAACGTGCTTACCACTGCACTGGTAGGTCCCGGTTGAATACCCAATCTGGCCCTCGATTTATTCACGTTGAGGGTGAATAAATCTGAGCACGTCGTCCCTCGGAGAGGACGTTAAACCCTCGGTCCCAAGCCTGCACGATGTCAGGTACTGGTTAAAGTTCCCTACTCTGAATATACTTAAGGTAGGCAAAAATACATTTTATCTAATGTAGAATTAATCTTCTTTATGTGGTATCACAAAGAGCCAATTTCCGGCCTATGTGTGCTTCCTTGTGGGACTACCACTGTTGCCTAACCTTGTGCAGTATGTCCCAAAAGGGATGAAGCAAAGATGCCAGTCCTGATGATGTATATTGAAAAAGTACTTGATCATGATATCTACTGAATAATACACTTAATGAGGGGGCCAGGGTGGCCCAATGGCTTACGTGCTCGCCTCTGGACTGGTAGTTCAGGGGTTCAATACCCACACTACCTCTCGATTTATCTATTGTCTATTGTTTCGATTGGGTTAAATCGAAATAGAAAGTCTCGACTCATGGGAGGGTCGATTATTGCCATAATATAATTGAATAATATTCAGTTTTTTCTAGACCGTGACTGAGTTCTGGAACCGGTTGGGTAACGAGGAAAACCCACCAGGTAACATGTATATTTCTATCATAAGGCCTTGATACGAATTTAATTAAATTGTTTCAGAGAAACATCAATATAATAAATTGTTTTAGTAAACTCAATGCTATCTCTGTGATGCAACCAAAATGCTATTTACATTTTTAAGATCATTATAAATAATTAATATTCCAATAATCCGTTTTAAAATTTATGAATAAACAAATTAGTGAAGTTTCTTTTTTTAATTTTTTTTTTAATTCATGCTAAAAACATGCCAAACACAAATCTCTTAAAACTCTATCCTTGACAATTAATGCACAAAATCTTATCCTTGATAATTAATAGACAATATTCATATTTGTATGAAAATAAAAGGCTTTTGTGTGAACAGATCCTTAACCCATTAGGAGGGGGTGGGGGAACCCAGTGGCAACGTGATAGCCTTTGCACTAGTAGGTCCGGAGTTCAATTCCTCTGTGGGTCTCGATTTATTCTCATGCGAGGTGAGAAAATTTGACTATGCTGTTCCTAAGAGAGAACGTTAAGCCGGTGGTCTTTAAGCCTGTATGATGTCAGGCACTTGTTAAAAATCCCTACTCTAAATGTACTTGAGTAAGGTAAAATTTAGGACTCCCAATGTAGAATGTTCATTGTGTGGTATCAGAAAAGGCCAATATTTGGCCTATTTGTGTTCTCTCGTAGGACTGCCACTGCAACCTAACTTGATATTACCAATGTCAGGTTTTTATAATAGCAGGATAGTCAGTTTTGTGACTATCTTTTGTGACTATTTTGCAAATGCAAAATGCTATCAAAACAGTGATAAGTATATCGTTGAATCAAATAGATTGTGAACATAATGCTGATCTCAGCGTTTAAATGATTATAATGAAACGTTTATTTCTTTATTGAGGTTTGGTCTAGCGTCAAACAATAAAACACCTTTAAGCCAACGTTTCGTCTATGTTTGTAGACACTTCAGGACTACATCAATACAGAAATTAGTTTCAGTTACATGAAAAAAATATTTATACATATTTCTTCATGTAATTAATTTATATGATAAATTAATAATTTTTCTGTATTTATGTAGCCCTGAAGATGTTTAAAAATGTAGACGAAAAGTTGACTTAATGGTGTTTTATTGTTTGACGCTAGACCAAACCTCTATAAAGAAAGAAAAATAGTGTTGAATATACACTATTGAGAATATAGTGATCGAGGTAAGAGAACATTAAATTATAAATTGAACAACGAAAATATTTACGAAAATATAGTTTTTTGCTATAGCGACTCAACCGGTTTCGCTTGTTGTGCATCTTCAAGTGGGCATATGAAAAACCGGTTGAGTGGCTGTAACACTCATTAACGAGCTTAGTCATTTGCAATAATATGCAAATTTACTAACTTCTGTGGTAGGAAAAATGTGCACATAAAAGAGTTAAGTTAACATTTGACATCTACGTAGAATTAGTATCATAAGAAAAAAACTGCAATACTGTTTGACTTTTATACGATCCAATAAAACCCTAAAAACACAAAACTCTAAATGAAAAAATTCCTAGCCTTACAAGGTGCACTGATTTATTTAACTAAGAAAATTTTCCTCCTAAACACCACCCGAATAGGTTTTTTAATTTAAAATGTTTTAAACAAATCGACGTTTTTGATGAGCTATTTTGAAATGATAAAAGTAAAAAAATTAGATATCATTAAGAAGAACATTCTATATGAACATATGAAATTTAGGGTACACGTGGAAGAACACGGTCTTGCACTGTGTTACACTAACTTAGTTAAATAATAGTAGAATAATTATAAATATGTATGATATATAGTTATTTTTAAGTCTGTAATGTAATTAAGTTATGATATATAATTACAGTATGTATTATATAATTGGGACAATATAAGTATAGGATTTTACCATCTTAACATAAACCTGATCATTGGTTTATTTGTTTACTATATATTATAATGAAAATGAATGGAAAAAATATTACGTTTCCAAATTTACTGCTTAAGAAAAGCCCTGAATCCATTTTGATTTCCTTGTGTCTATTGAAAATAGACATCATTCCCAATGTAGAATTGAGCCTGTAATGTGACTCAACCATGACTAAAACGGGTGCCAAATAATAAATGAGCAACACTTTTGTCCGTAAAACAACTCTAAAGAGAGAAAGCCTGTAAATGTGAGCATTGGAATACAAAACAAAAAATTAAACGAGTACAAATAACTACCGCTCTTCTGGTCATTGCAGAAACTCTAAATATCTGTAATATATTAAATGTAATTATATTTAATACTGTTAATATGTAATTATATTTACAGTATTAAATGTCATATAAATTTAAAGAGGTTTTTAATAAAATAATAAATTGTAGTTTTCATATAAATTTAAAACCGGCTTAATGAAATTGTTAATAGTAAAGAAAATATCTTATTGTTCTCATAATCTACTTAATACTATTAAATGTAGTAAAAGATTGCACACTTTAAAATAATATAACACCTAGGTATTGTATTCAATTAATTCACAAAGTATATATTTAATTAAGCTATTATTCAGTTTTGACGTATATCTTTTTACGTTGTTAAAATATATACTGGGATAAATATGTTTATTTCTTCATAATAATTAAAAGTATTTCAAAAACTATTTCTCATATTATATTTATACAAAAGTAGGTATTATAATTTAAAAAAATATACGTTGTTAAAAAAGGACGCTAACTACTGAAGCGGCCATATTAATTCAAAGTCATTTATTGCCTAAATATTATCAATTAATATAAATTAAACATTCATAATAGATATATGAATAGGCTTTTGAAATAACTAACTTACTGATTGAAGTAATCTTTGAAGATAATAACTACAGAAGCAATTTCACTTTTAATGTGTTAAAGAATGAATGACATGAATCACCTCAAATAAATACTTACTGAGAGAATAATTAGCTCCAGTTTTCATAGGAATATGACGGTCCACAAACCACCAGCCAATGCCTACTAAATAATTTATATTGTTAAAAGTTATATTATAATTATATATTATATATTATTTCATATATTATTGTTATTATTATATTATATATTGTTGTTAATTATTGTTATTTAGGAAGCAATGATTATAACAATTATGGTTAAAACATATGAAATTCCCTTCAAATTTGTTATGGGAGTGATAACTAACCAGATTTGACTCAAGGATTTGAAAATGGTGTAGGGATTAATGATTCAAAAATTTGAAAAAGTAAGTAAATAACTTACTTTTAATGAAAAAGTTTGATTAATGCGCTATTTGTTGTCATCTATGCTCAATGTTACCTTGACTTACATTATATAGCTAGTTTATACTAGCTATTTCAAGTCTTACTGAAGTGCTAATAAAACTTTAAAGAAATTTGAACTGGAATGTATAATCATTTTGTGTAAATACGACGTACATAACCTACTCGTACATTTACACCTAGCTTTACGTACTTTCTCAGTCTTTGGAAAAGAATAAAAATAACGATACAAATTTAAAACGATTGTTCATTGGTAACACTAACTTTTTACATAGGTTAGGTTATAGTGCCAGTCTCGTTAGAGAACACACATAGGCCGAACATTGGCCCTTTGTCATACCATGCAATAAACAGTCTATATTGTGAATGCTAAATTTTGCCTAACTCAAATGAATTTCGAATGGGGATATTCAACGAGTATCTGACATCGTATAGGTTAAGTACCGACGGCTTAACGTCCTCTCCGAGGGACGATATGCTCAGGTTTTTTTTCACCACCCGCTTGAATAAATTACGATCCTGAGTAGGTATTGAACCCCAGATCTACTAGTAAAGTGGCAAGCATACAAACCACTGGGGTACCCTGCCCCCCTCCAATTTTTTTCATAACTTATAATCTACTGTTTCTCAAATTTTTGTTGCATATTTCTAAAGCTGTCAAACAAATAATACCATAATCATGTTGGGAGTATAGTGTTGAATGTTATCAAAGGTACTCGGCAATAAATAATCCTATTCCCAATGTTACCATTCCAGTGTTGTCTAGTATCTTAGTCGTTTTTTTTTAACATATAATTAACATTATAGTCTGTTAATCAAAAAGAAGCGTCCATTAATGATGTCCATTTACTTAGTCGTTCTTAGCCAAAGCTTCAACCTCCCCCAAACCATGACGTCACTAGAGTAAATGTCTGGAGTCATGGAGTTGATTGTTTTAACACCGTAATTTCCGTTCAATTACCTTATCAGGCCGCTTTGTTTGGAAGTGTCGTATTTCATCAGACGGCGTTTTATCATCCTTATCTACTTGATACCGACTTTTAATCTATTTTTATTTAATCCATTATTTTTATTTTTCTTCTTAAAACTCATGTTCTTGAATGAATCTTTATTCATTAAACACAAACTGTGCTCGTGGAAACTACTCATGTGTATTTCATATAAAGTACTACGTGTAAAATTTTGTCACCTACAGGAAAAACAGAATTATTTTTTTAACTACAAGTATGGTTAATATAAGCTCATCTGACCGAACTTGACTATGTCAAGATTGGTAACAACAGATTTTAAAATGTGAAGAATATCTGCCATTCCCCATCTAGCATTTTTTTTAAATGTCAAGAGTAGCTAACTCAAGTTTTCAAATGTCAACAATAGCGAACCTAGATTTACGATGCTAAGAACGAGGAATTAAAATTATAAAATGTCAAGAATAGTGACATTTCATAGTAAATATCTATAAATAAAGAGTGAACTTAGATTTTTAAATGTCAATTATGGTAAACCTAGGTTGCAGTGACAGTCTCTGAAAGAAAACACACAGGCCAAAGTTTGGCCCTTTGTGATACCAAACAGTGAAAATTCTATATTGGGAATCCTAAATTTTTACCTAACTCAAGTGTATTTAGAGTAGGAGATCGTTAACAAGTACATGGCATTGTACAGGCTCAGGGCCGAGGGCTTAGCATCCTCCCCAAGTGACCATGTACTTAAATTTATTTTAAGCCTCTATTTTCAAATCGAGGGCAAAAATGGGTATCGAACCCCTGATCTGCCAGTCCAGAGAAAAGCAAATAATCCACTGGGCTGATGTAACCACACATAAAATGTTACCACATGTTACCACACATAAAATTTGTTTGTGACCAAACTATTATATCATTATTACCATAGGGTGTGGCCTCGCTCCTCCAGGGAATCACATCCCTTCTGATGACGATGATTTGTCGAAATATCAAGTGAGTTTTTGTAATGTTTTCTGGGTGTACTCTTTTTGAATTTGTTTATTAATATTATTATTATTTTACAGTTTTGTTTTCTTGGCCACAACTGCTAATAAATACTTTTCTTCTTCTCTGAATTTTGTCTGGGTTAATTATTTGAAATCACCAAGACATATTATTTTAAGATAAGATAAATGTCCATTGTTTTTGGGTTCTAGCCCTGATGATGTCCTAAAATAAAGACGAAACATTGTCAAAGTCGTCATTTCAAATAATAAACCCTGACCAAATTCTTAGAAGAAGAAATATTTATTATTATTGTCAGCATTTCTTATTACTTTGATAAAGTCATTAGTACTACTGTTACAGAGGTACCTTGGTTTTTGACTAATTCGTTCCAGAATTTTCGTCCACAACCGATTTGGTTGACACAGAAACTAATGTTCCCATAAGAGATACATAATGGGGAACTGGGATAATCCGTTCGCTCAGATTATTATATAGGTGTTATTTTTTTAAATGTTGTAGGTAGGTATCTCTATAAAAGAAAGTGTATATAAACTACTAAAAGTGCATTAGTAAATCTTAAGTAATGTAATAAATTCATCCAAACAATTTTAGAATCATTTGGGTTTGAACGACTGCTTGAGTTCCAAAATTATGATGGACTTCTGGAGGGGGGGTATAATTTTCTCATCTCTGTTCGAAGTCCGATTTTTTCGAATTGAATGTCGTTCAAACACTCTGTATAGGTTTTATAATTATATTATAAAAGTTGGGAAACTCTTTGATATGCAGTCTTTATAAAGCCCTTTTCCAGAAAATATGTCCAGATAGCACTAAATATGAATTGGAGGGAGAAGTGAAGACCGGTTACTGTAGCATACCGAGATCGGCAAAGTAAATAAGTTCATCGTAACAGGCACCAGACTAGTCTGAAGAAAAGGCGGTACGGACCAGGAGTGCGGTGCTTTTGCGACTGGCCAAGCAATAGTCGAATTTTGTTTCATATAGGCAGACATTTCATTTAAATTGATATACTTTTATACTATAGTTCTTTTCATATATAATTTTGAGTAAGAATCTTTAACGAAAATCTGACATCGTACAGGCTTAGGATCGACGTGTACAGATCCTTTTAATCTTCCACGTGAATAAATAGACGGCCAAAATGGGTATCGAGCCCCGGATCCTACCAATCCATAGTCGAGCACACAAGTCACTGGGCTACTCTGGCCCTTTCTATTTTTGATAACAATTTACAATAATTGTTATTGTTGTAACCAGAACAAATATTCCAAGAATTTCAACTTCTTTAAAAGATATTAATATTCCAGAAATATTAATGGCTCCCAGTAATGAAAGGACATTTTTCCTTCATTATCAGCAAAATATTTTAGTACAAATCAATTAATTAAAGTGATTATTCATCAGTCAGCCTGCAGACTACTTCAGACTTTTTATAATTTCAACGAAATGTTTAACGATAACACAGTAGATAAACGGATAATAATTTGTCGCTATGTAAATTTTGTAGTTTAATCATATATTCTAAAGTAATATTACTGATGTATTAACTTATAGTTTATAATTACACATTAAAATAAATTAAAAAATAATTGAATGACTTGAAAGTGAATAACAATAACAAACATTAACCATTTTAAATCCTAATAATTTCTATTTAATTTTAGACCAAATTATTTTAGAGCCTAACATAATCTAAAAACAATATAATTATATACAGGATATTTTTATTATTAGTAACTACGTTTCTAATTGTGATTATAGAAACTAGTGATAATAATTATTTCAGTTTGAGTCAGTTTGGTGACTTTTATCAGTCAGCTGGCAATGGTGTCGGAGGTTAGATTTGTTTATGTAAGGCATGTGAAATTATTGTTCATTTTATTTGATTGTTTATAATTAAGCCATTAAAGTAGATGTTATTTTCTTAAACCGAAAACATATTTTTCTAATGGGTTTATGTCAATGTTCGTGCAAAGCAAATGTGTCTGGTTCAAATAGGACTGGCATTAATGTTCATAGGTCGAATAGTGTAGGTAACGAACCTGATGATGTTCGAGATATTTATGTGCCCGGAGGAAACTCAGTTTGGTGGAAATCAGTTTCTCCAAAAGTAGTTGACAATCTTATATTGGACACACTTAAAGTAATTGGAACCCTAGTGGAAAAGTAATTTTTTTTCTGTTTTGTTTTTTCCCAATTAAATTAGTGGTTTTTTTCATAAGCATTTGTTTATTGTGTGATATGTTTCAAACAGTGAACAAGAACCTCCTGATGAACTCTATAAACTGCACAACATAGCTGATCAAGATGAAGGCTGGATCCAAGTAGTGAATTCTATGGTTCATGTTATTCCTGTGGACAACCCTTTGGGACCTGCAGTTATTACTTTACTACTAGATGACTGTCCACTTCCTAATAAGGTACTTAAGTTTATTTCTGACTCATGAAGATTGTAAGTCTACTTTCAAGCCTAGTCTACTTTTCATCAACAACAAATAGTTATACATTAATCTTTTTTTTTATTTTTTATTGCTTAACATGAAATATAGACTTGGTATACTGTTAGAAGCTGTAAACTTTTGATCCCATGATGAAGTTCATTGAATTATTTCAATGTAAGAAGTGTCAGATCTTTTACATAATAATTTTTTTTTGTTTTTAACTAATTTATTTTATTAAATATAAATACTTATTACTACCTCTCCACAATTCATAGAACTTAGATCTATCTTTAATTTCATCGGTATAAACTTCAAGAATAAAATGTATATTTCAATAATACGTTTTGTCTTAAAGAAAAATAAAATTCATTGCTTTTTAACGTTTATAGTATGTGTAGAATCTTACTTTTTATATTTATTTAAACATACAGTTCATATTTACGGTGGTCATAATAGTTTAACTTTTCGAATGGAGTTAGCCGAGTTTTCATTAAAGTAATTAATGTTTATCCGATATAATTCATTTTCTCAAAATTATTAATAAATTGAAAGAAAAAACTTTTAAGAATACAGAATTGTATGTCTTTTTTTTAAAATATTCATTAGCCATTTATATTGTGAAATGTAATACTATTAGGTAGTGACATTTTGAAGTGAAGTGTCTATATTTTTGTTTGTTCTCAAGCTGCTTCGGTATCTAAGGCTTTGGAGAAAGAAAAGTCTTCCTCTAACAACAAATATTCTCAAAACTAATGAGGCTACTTATAAAAGTCTGTTTCATTTACGTGTTGTGCACGTATTTTATTAGTTTCTCATTATTTTTTTTAACTGTTTCGATGACTTTAATTGGAATATATTCTCTGTGTACAAGGTGCTAATAAATGTGATAGTCGTTGTTAATTACATCTTGAGCATCTTTAAATGGATGATTTATATTATAGATCTTGTCTTGTAAAAAATTTTAAAAACAGTAAAATATAAACAAAATTAATATCTAAATATCCAGATTAAAGTCTTTTGAACGAATGACTTGATAAAATTTGAATACAGTTAGTCAGCTACAACTTTTTTTGAAAAATTTTTTATATAATGTCATCTATGCTAGCAAAATTTTAAACTTTTGTGAAATTATGAATTGTAACTTCATTGACAGTAATTATTAAATAAATATCTTTCCAAATTCATCCGTCTAATCATAGGTCACAACCTTTTATCTATTATTATATATAATTATATTTATTTTTATTGGATGGTTAAATTCTAACAGGTTACCTATTTACATGATGTTTAGTTTAGATATCCTAAACTAGAGAATTCAGGAAATATGTTTAATCTTAATGAAATAAAAGAACAGTAAAATTAATTAATTTTTCTTCAACTGTCCCAAGAATTAGTGAGTTTATTTTTAACTAAACAATTCGACTAAAGTATCGGTGAATTTCAAGTTTAGAGTAAGGTATATTTCTGTTATCCAGTTTGGTTATTCCTTTTTTCTTCTTCTGACTTGACCTACCTACAAAAGGGGAGGGGGGGGGGGGCGCAGAGTCAGCGGTCATTCTTATTTGTCTGTGGAGTCATGAACTGTTGGGAGGGAAAAACAGTTAAAGGTTGACAGTTCAGGAAAAGGTTGACGGCTAGCAGATAGTTGGTTACTTATTTCTTCCAACTTCTTTGCTTATTCTGACTTCATTTCCCAACCCTCTTGTTCCCTTTAAAATATACCTCTCTTGCTTTCCCATCCTTCTCATCTCCACACCAGATCTTTCTACATCACTTTTGTTAGTATCAGTTAAAGAATCCGACTAAGAGTCAAAACGCATGCGTTTTGATTAAAAGATCGTAGTCGTTCTTATTACGGTATTTCGTATTCGAGATCCGTTGTCATCAGGAAGAGAAGTGTAATTCGGAAGGCAGACCATTCCTGAGAAGCCTTCCGAGGGGCTCACCCGTACATTGACTTCAAGTAATTTAAAAAAAAAATACTTTTCAAAACCGCTTTATAACTTGTTGAATATACCATTTCTGAATGTTTTTGATTTGTTTTAAATTATTAGTATACTTGATTTAGTGTGTAATACGCTAAAATGACATTTTTATTCCTATTCGTAATTTTGGTTATTAGGGAATTGAGTTTGTTTTCTCGTATAAATAGAAGAGTGTGTTGGAAATATTTTTTTCATTATTGTTTGATAGCACATATCACTCCGGACTAGTACCTAGTTGCAGTTTTTTATTGTATCAGGATTGCAGGAGGATGTTCAATAATTAAAAAATATAATTTGCATCAAAAAAACCTGTATTTTTTACGAAATGAGTCGTATACTTTTTGACAAAATCCCAATTCGGTTTGTTAAGCGTTAATCTTATATTATAGTGGCAGTCCCACAAGGGAATACACAGGCCAAAGATTGGGATGCCACACAAAGAAGATTCATTCAACTTTGGAAGTCCTAAAGTTGGCCTAATTCAAATGTATTGAGAGTAGGGGATCTTTAACGAGTACCTGGCATTGTACAGGCTTGGTATCGATGGTTTAAGGTTCTCTCGGAGGTACGGAGTGTTTAGAGTAGGTACGCCTCGAGTAGGTGTTGAATCCCGGACATACCAGTTCACAGGCGAACCGTTACCACTAAGTTAACCTGGCCCTCTCCATTAAGATTAATACACCTGTCCCGAGGATGAACTTGTTTTGTTGTATACTTGATGCGAAGAACTCGTTGTCTTGTTCTGACTGTTCTTGCCTCTGATTGTTAGGTCCACGGTTCAATATCCACTGTGGTTCTAGATTTATTCACGTAAGAGGAATATATATCGGAACATGTCGTCCCTCGGAGAGGACGTTATGCCGTTGGCCCCGGATCTCTGCGATGTCAGGTACTCGTTAAAGATCCCTACTGTAAAGACACTTGATTTAGGGAGCAAAATTTAGGACTGCCAATGTAGAATCACTCTTCATTGTATGGTATCACAAAGGACCATTTTCGACCTATGTGTGTTCTCTTGTGGGACTGTTACAGCAACCTAACCTAACTTTGACCAACGTACTCTTGCTAGACTCTTCTCACGTAATACAGTTTTGTGTTGGCCAAGGAAATTACAATCAGAGGAAGCCAAAGATAAGGCTAGGCAAGATGTGGTGGTACCTGGCAAACCATTTGTTTAAATGGTTTGGTTTTTTGGGTTAGCAAGGTTTGTGTGAGTATGAGAGGTGTCGTGCAGCAATATCGTATCTATTCTTTAAGATCTTCCAGTTTTCTCATATCTCAAAACTCCTTACTTTTCATTTCATGAGAAGTGAATCTCTCAGACGGCAGGCTGTCTATTCATGACGGTCAGGACTGTCCATGTAGAATGCTCATTATATGGTATTACAGAGAGCCTGTGTGTACTCTCGTGGGACGACACTGCAACCGAACCTATTCAGAAAGAAAAAAACCAAAACATTTGAAATAACTTTGACTGCTGTGAAAACATTATGTGGATACTCTACCGTTAAATGTAACATTGAGGTCACAAACAAAACAATATTTCTCCATTAGCTGTTCCCAGTGATGCCAACCTAAAATCTTCTACAAAATGTTTCATTTCTAACAATTTGTCCTTTAATTATTGACTGTCCCTAGTAGTTAATATGTATGGCTCATTTCCTATTTATGAACACTAATCGAACACAAATGAGTCAGCACGTCGGTATTGACATGAAATGTCCTATCTTTATAACTGCAATCAGCATTCGTAATCCATTGTCTTTAGACCACATTGTAATAACCAGACTGTACGTCGAATAATATTCCTAAACCAGAGAGTAACCAACAGGTTACCTTCACGGTATTTATTATATGGTTATATTTATTATATGACTTAGGTTGGAGTAAAAATATCAGTGGCAAGTCTCAATATAAATTAATTCTTATTATCAAACCGCTTTTTTCATTATCCTCAGGGTATATTTTAGCTTTTAGGACAGATATAACCTTAAATATAATTTTGACCTGAAGAACTAACTGAACCCCGATAAAAGTTATTTTGTTTCAAAACGACGGCAATCAGAGTTTAATTTGAACTTGAAGAACTGACTGAAACCTGATAAATGTTATTTTGTTTCTACCTTATTCTAGTTAACAAACGAATAACGATGTAGTACCTAACCGATGAAATTTGAGAATTCGGTCTATAGTAAAATTAGAAATATAATTCTGATATCGTGAGCTGCATATTAAAAAGTAAGATCTCTTACGAGAAGGTTTTGAGAGGAATGCAAAATTTAATATCTGGAAGCTCGGGTTTGTTTCTTTGACTACGAGGGATCAAAGAAGTCTTATAGAAGCCTATTCAATAATTTTATTGTTGTGATTTAATATATGTCTCTTTTTTATATTTGTGTATATATATTCTTTAATGTAAAATTATTTGGATGTATACAAGGTTCAAATAGACCCGGCCTAGATAGTAACATGGACCCTTAGCTCACTTCCCCCACCCCCCTTTAACAAACAACTTTAATCCTCCTAATTGACTCTACTTTACCCCTATATAAAGAGAAAAAGATTTGAGAATCATTCTCGTTCCGAATATGGCTGTAGGAAAGAATTGAAACATGTTGACAGGAAGGAATTATCTAGTTTAGATGCAACAATGAAAACATTATTCAGGAAGCAAGTTTCTGCTAATTATGGTTACATTTATAATAATATATATATATAAAGATTTCACATAAACACATGAAATAACTATCTATGATCAAACCACAATAAGAAATGGGTAAACAAGACTAAGATCTTTCAATCGTAACAAGCGGTCTTCGTCAGAAGTTGGGTTTTTGACTCTGACGAAGACCGCTTGTTACGGTTGAAAGATCTTAGTCTTGTTTTCCCATTTCTTATTGTGGTTTGATCATATATATGTATGTTCATAGATATATATATGTTGATATATATATATATATATATGCAAACATTGTTAATAGACGAAAAATAGTGTTAGTGACTTTTTGGTTGTCTGGTGAAATTTGGTTATCTTGCTTGGTTATTTTAGTTCAGTTGTCACGTGTTCATTCAGACTACAGTTGTTAAAAATCCCCATACTATTTTTCTTTGTAAAATAATTTGTGATGTAATATTTAGTTTTTCTGTTTCAAAATTTATACTTCTGCCTATGAAAAAGGTTTTAAATAAAGACCGAAACGTTGGCAATGAGAGTTTAATTTGAACCTGAAGAACTGACCGAGTCCCGATAAACCTTAGTTTGTTTCTATTCCACGGTCGATACTTCCATCAATATATATATATATATATATATATATATACACTTAAAATTCGAAAAAACGATCCAAACTGGACGCAAATCAGTTCACAAACGAAGAAAAGCAACACACAGAGAAAGAGACACACTTACAAACTCAAATTTTCGGATGATCTGTCTTCAGGAGAAAAGAGAGAATGGGCGACCAAGCACGCCGGAAAACTTGGGTTTCCTGCCGTTGTGTTTCCGGCGTGCTTGGTCGCCCATTCTCTCTTTTCTTCTGAAGACGGATCATCCGAAAATTTGAGTTTGTAAGTGTGTCTCTTTCTCTGTGTGTTGCTTTTCTTCGTTTGTGAACTGATATATATATATATATATATGAATGTGGTATATAAGCTACTTAGCGGGAACACGTTTCAAAGTGTAAACTCCTTTATGGGACACTATGTGTTAGATGATTAACTTGTGATTGTTGGCTTTTCCAGGAAGCAGTGCTTAGGTTGATTCACATGCTCAACCTTTCAAAGACCAATGTGGTGGTACGAGGCAAGGACAACCGTCAGCAAAGAAACATCTGCATTGTGCTGGGCGTATTGGCCGAGAAGTTGTCTGGCCCTAGCAGTGTTGCCATCCTTACGCACACCACTTTGACCTTTCTTATTGCCAACCTTGTCAGTTTACACATTCTGTCAATAATTTATTTTATTTTTTATTTGTGTCAGTATTAAATAGAATAGATCATTTATGTAATGACCCTTATTTTGAAGCGTTTAGTTTTCAAAACTATTATGACTTTATGACTATAGTAGATATTTTCCATATCTACTGGTTAGAGGTTATATTCTTCAAATGGCTTATGAAATACGTCAAAAGATTCCTCTTAGATGGGAACTGGAAGCTTAAACAAGAAAATAGGTCGCCTGCATCTAAGATGGCTGTAAAAACAGATCAGTTTGAACCCAGTTAGGAATTGGATATTAGAATGAATTACCTAGGGTTATAGGCGAGTACTGGACCACTTGTTACGGTTGAAAGATGTTTGTCTTTTTTCTCATTTCTTATTGAGAATACTCGTCGTTAGACGAGTACCATGTTCTTTCTCCATATGCATCTTAGGTGCTCCAGAAGATAGGTGAAATGTAAGACGATAACCTGATGACTTCGTTGAAGTCATCCCAACATATCGTGAAGGAAGGGATTCGCAGCTCCCTTGTGTACATGAGAACTGATATATTCAGTGACTACGCTGAAGATTCTAATATGCAGGCTGCTTGCCCTTTTATTTTTACGATACATGTTCAGCTGGAGCGTAACCTCTTCTTTCGTGGTCTTCACGTGTCCAGATATAATCTTCCTGAGAACCTGTTCTTTCTGTAGGTATTGTGTAAACATTGCGCTCTGTAATATACGGGTATCTTCTCACAAGGCCCAATGTCACCACGGTCTGTCTTAGCGTACCATAAGTTTAACTGTCGGGAAATCACAACCTTATTAAAACAGCCTTTGTTAATAAGATCTTGAGTTGATCTCTCAGTCTACTGAAGCTCTCAGATTCCATGAAGAAATTGAGAGGAATTCTGATTTCTGACATTCTATTCTTATTATTGTATTACTTATAATCCTCAAGATGGCCAGTGATCAAACTCTCGTTGCCGACGTTTCGGTTTTATTTTAAAACCTTTTTCTTAGGCCTATGAAAAATGTTTTAAAATAAAACCGAAATGTCGGCAACGATATATATATATATATATATTCACTTAATAAACGGAATAACGATCCAAACTGGAAACTATAACAGTTCAAAATTGAGGATAATAGGTAGCACAAAAAGTAAAGAAACGTATTACAAACTAGCCGTTGGGTTACTAGCCGTTGCGTCTACAACGTGTTTGGTCTCCCTTTCTCTTTTCTCCTGAAGACGTATTGCCCAAAAATTTGAATTTGTAAGTGTGTTTCTGTACTTTGTGTGCTACCTATCCTCAATGTTGAACTGTTATATACATATATATAATTTAAAGTCACAAATTTTTGGTTTGAACCGTCTTGAGATAAGAGAGGAAAACCAAGCGCACTGGTTCAGACACGGTTGGAGACCCGTGTGGTCTCCTGTGGTCTGAAACAGTGCGCTTGGTTTATTTCTCTTATCTCTCCTGAAAACGGTTCGAACCAAAAATTAGAGACTGTAAGTGTGTGCTTTTAATTTCTTTATGTTTCTTTTTGTACATTGAACTATATATATGTATATATCTGATAAATGAAATGCGATCCAGTAGGATAAATTATACTAAAATAAACTGTGACACATAGAAAGAAAACTAGAAATGAAGTGATTTGACTGTCGTCCTAAATTCACTTCATCTCCTGAGGACGATCGCCGTGACGGTCGAAATATTGAAAGTGAGTTATGTTTCTTTCTATGTGTCACAGTTGGTTTTAAATATATATATATAAATTAAAATAAGCAGTGACACATAAACTGAAACACAACAAAGACTCACTTTTCAATATTTCGACCGTAATGGCGGTCGTCCTCAGGAACGAGGTTTAGGTCGTCCTCAGGAACGAGGTTTAGGTCGTCCTGAGGACGACCGCCATTACGGTCGAAATATTTAAAAGTGAGTCTTTGTTGTGTTTCAGTTTATGTGTCACTGCTTATTTTAATTGTTATTTGTCCTGCCGGACCGTTTTTCGTTTATCATGGTATATATATATATATATATGAAATGAAAGGCCTCACTTGGAGAGTTGACAGTTTTTTTTATTATTACTTGACTCCTTAATTTGCATGATATGCAGATCATGTTGGACTTGCAATACCTTTTACTGAAATGTATCATTACTGCCATATTGATTGATTTAATACGTCAATATAGAAATTCGTTTCGAATTAATATTCGCTGATTGTTGGTTTTGTTTTTTTTTTTTTTTAATTCAGTTAAGCGAGAATGAATGAATCCGTTTTTGTTATGTCACTGTGAGATACTGATGACCTCGTGTCATCTCTTTTATTTGTCCTGTCAATCTTTACAGCCTGTAAAATGTTTATCTCTCCAGTGTTGCCAAATTTTCTCTTTCCTTACTATATCTATTTATTTATTTATTTTTTCAGGATGACAATGTGGATTCAGTTGTTACTTTATTTTCAATAATTGCGTTGGAAAAATTTGCACAAACTAGTAAGTAAAGATATTTTAATACCATGACTGTCTGTTTAGTACGATGATTGTTTCTTTAATACATTGGTAGTATATTTAATACGACAGCGATGTCTTTAAAAACGTACGGAGATTGTACGTTCAGTACGATGACTTTACGTTTAATGCAATGATTGTGTGTTTAATATATCGGCTCTATGTTTGTACGATGATTGTTTGTTTAATATGATGACTGTTGTTTTTAATATGTTGATTGTGTGTATATTTAGTGTTTGATATGTTGGTTGTGCGTTTTATACGATGAGTGTGTGTTTTTACCAAAAGAGCCATGTTCCCATCCAAAACAAACCCATTTCAAAGGAAAAGTTAAAATACCTAACCAATATTTATAAAATAAAAACCAATTCACAACTAAAGTAGCCCCATTTATTTATACAAAATTCTGAATTGTTGAATTTGTAATAAGCAGTTATCTTTGAAAGATTACAAAAACAAAACATAAATTATACAAATTTTGTCGATAGCTTGAAAAAAATGCTGCTATTCTTACAAAAACAAAAAAAAAATATTATTTTACTTTATTCAATCAAGTCCCATTCTAGCAGTTAGGTTAGGTTGCAGTGGCAGTCCTACAAGGGAACACACATAGGCCGATCATTGGCCCTTCGCGATACCAAACGATCAAGATTCATTCTACAGTATGAGACCTAAATTTTGCCTAACTCAAGTGTATATAGAGTAAGGATCTTTAACGAGTACCTGACATCGTACAGGCTCAGGACCGCCGGTTTAACGTTTTTCTCCGAGGGATGACATGCTCAGATTTATTCTCCTCCCTTGTGAATAAATTGAGGGCCAAGTTGGGGATCGAACCCAGGTTATATCAGTACAGAGGCGTGTACGATAGCCACTGAGTTAACCTGGTCTTATTCTAGCACTTATAAGACACTTAATTCATTTAAATAAATAAATTAAATAAAAATGAAAGTGAAGTGATATTTACAACAAATGAATGATCTGCGATAAATTAGTTTCATATATATTCTTATTAGAAGATTAGGTTAGGTTGCAGTGGCAGCCCCATAAGAGAACGCACCTAGGCTAAAGATGGGTGGGGGGAATGGTGTTCCAGTGGCAACGTGATCGCCTCTGGACAGGTAGGTCCGGGGTTCGAAACCCACTCTGGCCTCCGATTTATTCACAAGGGAGGTAAATAAATCTGAACTCATCGTCCCTCGTAGATGACTTTAAGCCGTCGGTTCTAAGCATGTACAATTTCAGGTACTCGTTAAAGATTCCTACTCTAAATACACGTGAATTGGGCAAAATTTAGGACTGATTTACTCAATTAATCATAATTGTGTGGTAAAACAAAGGGCCAGTGTTGGGCCTAGTGTGTTCCTTTGCCTAGGTGTTCTTACGTAGTGTAAGGACAAATATTAGAAAGAAATCGATTATGATTATGATCAATGACATCAATTCTATGAAATAGCTGTAAATTTCTTAGTAATAAAAAATAATTGTTATTGCATAGTACTTAAGTTTAATATATCAATTAGTAAAGAAATCCTATTGGTATTATTGTATTGTGGGTAAAAATAAACAAGCGTATTCCGTGATATCTACTTCCTGCAAGAGCAGATACATACGACCTTCAATTAGGAAACATTTTTTTCCCGGTACAAGCGTAACTTTTAAGTAAATATTTATTCCTTTAAATTAACGGGGTGTTGCATTAGTACGTATAAACCAAAGATTCATAAATACCATTTAATGTATTAATATATAAATTATATTCCATTTTATTAATTGATACTTCAAATCTAAAAAAAAAAAAAAAAATCAATTTCACTTGAAATTTAGTATCGGTATTCTTAAGTTTCAATAATCTAAAAATCTAAAGTAAGATGCAATACAGTACTAAGAAAATATCTATACCAGCATTTTATTCTAAAAGTCTGTTGCTGTTATTACAGCAACAATGTTGCTATTATTGTTGTTTCTTTTTGACACTTGGGTAGCTGGCGTGGACCACTAATTAATGATCACGTAATGAAGGTTGATTCTCACATCAGTGAATTACTAGTCCAAACCGGCTTGGAGCACTAATTCATATTCATGTATGAAGGTCGATTCTCAGATTAGTAAATTACTAGTCCAAACCGGCTTGGACCTCTAATTCACAATAATCTAATGAAGATCGATTCTCACATCAGTGAATTACTAGTCCAAACCGGCTTGGACCTCTAATTCACAATAATCTAATGAAGGTCGATTCTCACATCAGTGAATTACTAGTCCAAACCGACTTGAACTATTAATCCATATTCATGTAATGAAGGTCGACTCTCACATCAGTCAATTAGTAGTTCAAGCCGGCTTGTGCATTATATTATGTGAATTGAAAAACATTAACCGTCATAATGTTGAATATACATAATGGAGCGTCGGTAAATTACTTAGTCGGGTATTGACTAAAGCTAATTAAATTCAATTATATTTAATGATGAAATAAATTATTATTGTTATACTTATTCCCTTAGTGAGTGATAAATTTAATGCATATTCAATTGCAATGATGACTTGTTGGTAATTAAATTAGTATAAATTTAAATTTTCATTTGTGTTTCAGGTGAAAATAAGATGACAATAGTAAATGAGTTGTGTAAAGTGGGGAATCCGCTTTCGGGTTTGGAACCTAGGCTCACGTCCAGTGATCTCGTCGATGCTCAAGTTGGATTTTGTGCCCAGTGGTGCCTTGATAATTTATGTAAGTGATTTGATAAAAGTATGAATGATCTCGACTAGTAGTGCCTTGATAAATAATATTAGTCCATTTGAATGTAAAACAGTTTCTTTTTTTTTTCAACTGTCGCTGCGTTTTTCGTTTGGTCTTCCTTGTTGTGGTCTCCTGAAGGCAGTTGATACAGCAAATTAGAGACCATATGTGTGTGTTTTTCCTTCAAATTTTGTTTCTTTGGTAAAGTCGAACTATTGCTGTCTGTTCAGACGCTTTAGAAGTTTTAGTATAATGGTGACAGAAATGAATGAGATATTCTTTTGTTTTTCAGTTTTAGTCGCAGGTCGCTCCTTCTCATACGAAAATACTGACATGTCTAACATTAACGCCATGTTGAACACCAAAGATGTTAGCGAGTACCTCAAGATATCCCCAGACGGCTTGGAGGTTTAACAATTCCGATTTTTTTATTTATTATGATAATAGATTTGTTGTTATCATAGTAGTTCTTTTCTAGGCTAGATGTGACGCTTACTCCTTTGAAAGTGTTCGCTGTACTTTTCAAGTTGATGAAGGCATTTGGTACTATGAAGCAAAACTTCTTAGCTCTGGTGTTATGCAAATTGGCTGGGCAACAAAACACAGCAAATTTTTAAACCATGTCAGTATCTGAAAAAGTATTTATTGAAACATTTTTTCAGTTACAGTTCAGTGTTAGAATTGAAGCAGAAAACATGGTGATAGAATGTACAATGAAGTAGGAAACATAATGGCAGAGGGTTTATTGAAACAAATTATGGTAGTAGTACATATATTTTGCCTTAAAAAATGGTGCTACAGCTTACCTACATGGAAGTAGGGAAGGGAATTTAGTATAGTGTACATTCAAATCGACAACATGAAGGTAGAGCGTATATTGAATTGGAAAAAATTATAGTAGGACGTATGTTGAAGTATATGATGGTACAGCGTATGTATCTTTAGGTAGAAAACATGGTGAAAACGTAACATTTATGATTCAGAAAATGTATCAGTAAAGATTATATTCAATTTATGATTAAAAATGTTGTTATATGATGCGATCAACGGACTTTAAACCTTATTAATTTTCAAGAGTGGCTTTCATTAAAAATGTGTCTGCTGTTTAGAACAGTCGTGTTAAGACGGGATATATACAGCCTAATAAAGTTTGTAGTAGCCCTCATAAAATGACTACTTAAGTATTTTGGAGTACAGTTGGTTAGGTTAGGTTGCAGTAGCAGGTCCCTTGGGAGAACAGACATAAGTCGAATATTGGCCCTTTGTGGTACCACACAATAGAGGTTGATTCTACATTGGGGTCTTAAACTCAACTGTATTTAGTGTAGGAATCTTTTAATGAGTACCTGACATCTTACATGCTCATGATGTTCTCTCCGAACGATGTTATAACATACTCAGATTTTTTCACTCCTCGCGGGAATAAATGGATTCAGATTGGATGCCAGAACGTTGCAGTTGGGCTACCCTGCCCCCCCCCCCCCCCCCCTTCCTGGTAGTACAGTAATAAACAATTTTTCTACCTTTCAAAAACATTTTTTTTTTTATTTTTGCTCTCGACTTCCTAGTTCCTTTTTTATTTGTCTCCTTTGCGGCAGCACTGCTTTAGCCCTCACCCAGTGAGTTCTTCAGTTGACTGTCGTCCCTCCGTCAATTCACTTCTTCTCCTGAGGACGACCGCCATTACGGTCGAAATATTGAAAAGTGAGTCTTTGTTGTGTTTCTGTTTATGTGTCACTGCTTATTTTAATTGTTATTTGTCCTGCCGGACCGTTTTTCGTTTATCATGGTATATATATATATATATATATATATATATATATATATATATATATATAAGTATATGTCTGATTTTCCTTATTCAGTTTTATGGACAACTTTTCCATTTCCTGAAGTAATTTTTTAATTAATCCTCTCTTACTTCATATATTAATTCACCATATTTTATATTTGATTGTTCAACATCTTTCGGTGCTCACTAATCACCATCATCAGTATAAAATTAGATTAAAAATGACATTAAATTGACGCAAAATTGACATTTGAATGAAAGTAGCTAACAATAAGAATACATTTATTTTTTCAATTAAATATTATCTTTTTTTTTATTTTTTCCATTTTTACCAAATAAACATATAATATATAATGTTATTTAAAACAAACGCGCTTTAAATATCGAATTTATAATATAATATGTTTCCATAAATAGGTATTTATGTAATATTTTATAAAGATCAGACAAGAAAGGATAATTAGAATATAAAGCAGCCTGTAGAACTCAGATAGAGGGTCGGGTAGAACTCACTGATGGGTGGTACGTACGCATGTTGAAGTATCACCGATGTATAGTAGCAGTGGTTGAAGCATTATAGATTGCAGGTGCATGTTGTACATTGGGACCATTTTATTGCTCTTATCAGAGCCATAAAGCTGCTGAGCTTTTATTTTCATTCATATATTGAATATGAGATGTGTTAGCGACTTGAAATATTTTATGCTAGAAGTTGTTATGTTTTTGTATCAGTAGATACAACTTCAGAGACTTCTTGAAAAGTCTAGTATTTGACATCTAGATGATATAAAAGTCAACTGTATTAAAACGAAATCAAGTTACCCGGAGACATCACAATTCACTGTCATAACACATTGCTCGGTAATCTAAAGATGGAGGTCGAATATAACAAACTAGAATTGCCTAATACACATAGTTTTAACTAACAAGTAACTAAATTTTAAAGTCTATAACTATGATAGGAAATTTCAAATAATTACGTCTCCACAGAAAAGAACTTCATGTTAAAACTATGCGTTTCCAACTCTTAGTGTTCTACTTCAAGTTTACATCTAAAAAATATACATATATATGTGCTTTACTAACGTAAGAATGAATTACTTGAAAATTGAATACAATTGTTTGCCGTTACAATACAATTAATTTTCAAGTAATTTATTCTTACACCTAGTGTCACTAGTTTTAACATAAAGCTCTTTTGTGTGGAGATTTATTTTTTTTGATATAGTTCATCATGAGTAAATACCACACTATAACAGATAGTGCAAGTAATGAATGTATAACTAATTTAACAAGCTTTCGTCCTACAGATTGTTCATCTTCAGGTTATATTCTCACCCCCTTTCCCGTCGCCACTCACTCCTTGATTATAATAAATCTGTGCCTATTGGCTATAAGGGTAAAATATAAGAATTAAGTTCATCTTCTATTAAGGACCAGTAAAAGGTGATAATAAACTACAACTAAAGTTGCTGAACACTTTGAGGATTGTCTGGTGGACAACAGGTAGGAAGACAGAGTTGAGTTTTTGACCTGATAACCCTTAAAGAGTCCAGCAACTTTAGTTGTATTGTATTAGAAGAATTATGTTTAAGCTCCTAAACCAAGAAAGGTTTTTTTTATAAATTATAAGTTCCTTTGAGGTAAGAGTATTATAGTATTGTACTCCTTGATTAAATTTCGAATAATACAATTTGGAGTGGTCTACACTGAGGGTGATAGTGATATGATATTGCGTGTTACAGGAAGGGTACGGGATAGGTGATGACGAGTACTCGGTGGCATACGATGGATGTCGCGAGCTGGTCTGGTACAACGCGCGCAGCCAACCCTGCCAAGGCGGCCAGTGGCATTCAGGCGACACTCTCGGCTGTCTGCTCAACACTCTGAAGGGCTACACCAAGTTCTACTTGAACGGCGTCCAAGTCGCCCACTCTGATCTTATATTTAAGGCCGCCTCGTAAGTTTTTGTAGAACAGTTTGTGCACTCTTCATCGCTAGAATTCAAATCACTTGCTTTTAGAGGGGCTGTCAACAAAATTAACAAACAAACATTAACTGGTAGTTGGACATGACATTTTTTCCCTCGTCCCTCTTCCACGATTCTTACTGATCTCTGTCGCCCACCCACTCTCTCCCCCATTCATCTGTTCTCTACTCTCTCTCTCTCTCTCTCGCGTATTTCTGATGTTGCTACAACTTTTTCAGGTTAATTTCAAATAATCCAAGATTAATTTATTGTAATCCTCGTTTAATTTAAATTAAGGACGGTTACTTAAACATAATCACTCTTATTAATAGACCAAATATAAAATAAAATAATATAATTTAATGAACAACTCTGTATAAATTGCTTCCTTCAGTGTTGTCATGATAATGTTTTACTTACTTTGACTTTTATATTTTCATTTTTTTTTCTTTTTACTTTCTTAATCGAATATTACCTGACTTTACTTCGGCTATACATTACATATATTTCTAAGCGTCAGATAAAAAAATAATGAAGTAATAAAATGTTTGTAACAAATAAATACTGATGCTACTTAAAAAATTAACAGGGATATGTGTACAATAAAGTGTTTCTTAAAATCACCAAAGCAAAAATGAATGGAAGTGAAAGTAAGTAAACCATTGTTATTACAACAGCCAAGGAAGCAATTTATAATAAATTTTTCATTAAATTATATTATGTATTTTATATTATATTTGGTCCATTAATAAGCCTGAATAATGTATATTAACCGTAGTCACTTTACATTTAACTTTGATTATTTTAAATTAACTCGAAAAAGTTGTACTTTTCCTCACTCTTCTCCTTCCTCCCCTCTTTTCTCATGTCTCACCTATATATATATATATATATAAAGATTTCACATAAAAACGTGAAATAACAATCAATGATCAAACCACAATATGAAATGGGAAAACAAGACTAAGATTGACTCTGCCGAGTCTGAATGAACATGTAACACTGAACTGTTCAGTGTCACGTGTTCATTCAGACTACAGTTGTTGTTAAAATCTATATATTATTTTTCTTTGTAAAATAATTTGTAATGTAACACTTAGTTTTTCTGTTTCAAAATTCATACTTCTGCCTATGAAAAAGGTTTTAAATAAAGACCGAAACGTTGGCAATGAGAGTTTAATTTGAACCTGAAGAACTGACCTAGTCCCGATAAACTTTAGTTTTGTTTCTATTGCACGGTCGATACTTTTATCAATATATATATATCCTTTGTACTCTTTCATATTGACCCATCCCTCTCCTATTACTCTCTCTCTCTCTCTCTCTCTCTCTCTCTCTCTCTCTCTCTCTCTCTCTCTTCCTCTTTCCCTATCTCTTTATTTCTGTTCTCTCCCACTATCTCCCTTTTGGATCTCTCTATATTTGCCCGTCACTTACCTAGACCACACTCTCTCTCACTTCCTCTTAATCCTTTCTGAATATATATCTTTCTATCAGTCTCTCTCCGTTTCTTTCATGACCTTTTTGAATGAACTTCTTTCATTCCCTAATATCTCTCTCTTCCCATGCTTTTTCTTTTCCCTCTCCAGCCCTTCCTACCTCGCTTTCTCCTCTTTACCCACTTCCTTCCTCTCTTCACTGTCTTCTTTCTACTCCCTAACTAAGCATATATTCTCTTCCTTCTATGCATTTCTTTATTGTATCTCCTTCATTTCATTCTGTTTCTCCCACCCTTTCCCTCTCCATTTCTCTGTTTCCCTTCAAGTTCTTCTCTACTCTCCTTTCTCTCTCTGCCTTTCTGCTATTTGTGATGCGACTAGTCCCCCCCTCCCTCTTTCCCTACCTCTTTATTTTTGTTCTCTCTTACTGTCTCCCTTTTGGCTCTCTCTGTATGTTCTAACCTCTTATCTAGACCACTCTCTCCACTATTCTCTCTCTCTCTCTCTCTCTCTCTCTCTCTCTCTCTCTCTCTCTCTCTCTCTCGAGTAATGTGCCTAGTGGGTGCTTGACCTACATATCATTCCCTGCTAGTTTCCTCGAGCAGTACGTACATACATTCCATTCCATATACCTATTTGCTATTTCATTCCATCTTCTTCCCTCTGCTGCCTTTTTCCTATCAACTCTCTCTCCCTCTCCCACTTCTATAGTTCTCGTACTTTCACTTTTCTTAGTTTAGTGTCTCTCTCTCTCTCCCTATCTCTTTCTTTCTTTCTCTCTCTCGCTCTCTCTCTCTCAGTTTAACCAGTTTTCTCTCCCCTTCTCCCTCTATCTTCACTCTGCTTTCTACCCAATGGCTGCTTGACCTTACTTCCTATTTCCTATCCATATCTCCACTAGTATTGCATGCATACATACATTTTATTCCTCCTCCTATTCCTTCGCCATATCCCTTCCCTCTGTTGTCGTTTTCTCTTTCACTTTATCTCTCTCTCACCCCTTCACTCCCCCTTCCCATCTCTTTTCGACATTTGTAGAATTGTAGTCATTTAGCTCATCGTGTGTTTGACCTCTGCCCCTCTACCCCTCCTCATTCCCTGTTAAAATCCCCTTAAACCTATATAATACCTTCTTATAACTCTATAACATATACCTCTCTCCCTCTTAGTTCCTTTTTTTTTTTTAGAAAAGTTCAACTCACTGAGTTTTCTCTTTTACTAGATATGAATGCTACTTGTCATTGTCTTTTATATTTTATATTGTTATTCTATGTCTTTAAGAAAAAATTAGTTTAATTTTACGTTTAAAGTTAGCATTTAAGGAATATTCACTTTTTCTTATTGATCTAATTCTTGGTAACTCTGTACTAGGATTTATAATATTAGGGTCAATGGTATAAATCCTAGTCACTTGTTCTATAGTATAGTGTAGAAGTCGTCAATGAAGTCTACAAATGTATAGTTGTTTTTTTTTTAAATTTCTCGATTGTAAGATTAGTTAATTTGATGTATTTTTGAAAATATATATTAATGTTGAGTTTGTGTTTTTGTTTTCAGGTGTGGTTTCTTCGCTGCTGCCAGCTTCATGTCGTTTCAGCAGTGTCGGTTCAACTTTGGCAGTGAACCCTTTTCCTTTCCTCCTTCCGATCATTCTTTCATGAACTTTAACAGTAATGCCCAGCTTGACCCAGCGGAAAAGATAGTTCTGCCAAGGTATGTGCATACAGACTGATCGCATTTATTAATAAGACCAACTTGGTTTTCTCTTTTCTTTCACTCACTTTTTTCTCTCTCCACTCTCCTTTAACTGCCTCTATTCCTATTCTCCGTCTTTCTCACTTGGTTCTGTCCTTTTTTTCATCTCTTTCTCTCTTCCTCCTCCACTCCATTCTTCTCTAGTTACTCTCTTTTTTTTATTCTTGTTGTTTCTGTTTTCTCTTCTTTGCTCTCCTTTGTCCTTCTTTTTCTCTCTGATTCCTCCCTCCCTGCATTGTCATCTTTCTCTCTTCTCTCACTCAGTTTCTTTTACTCTCCTTATCCCCCCAGTTCTCTCTTTTCTACTCTTCCTCTTATTATGTGAAAACGTTTCCTTTAATTTCCTTAGGTTTATGTGTGAATAACCTTAAAAACCAATAGCATGGATTTTTTTTATTAGCTTTCGATTAATCTGACATAAATTATTAGTAAATCCCATACTATTGTTATATGTAGTTTGTCTTCTTGCTTTAAATTAACTTAGTTTCAAACTTCTTTCTGACATATGATTTAGATGTTCACCTATTAACGACTGTACATCTTCATGTAACTATACAGTCGTACAGAATGATATCAAAGTTATCTACATTAAGTTAATAGAAGTGCGAACATGTTTAAATGATCTGTGTTTTAAATAATTTTATATCTTAAGGCTACAGAAATGAATCAAGTATTAGGTTAGATTATGTTGCCGTGGCCGTTTCTCGAGAGAACTTACATATAGGCCAAAGATTGTCCTTCTGTGATACCACACAATGAATATTGATTTTACATAGGGAGTTGTAAATCTTGTCAAACTCAAGTGTATTAAGGGTAGGAAATGTTTGACATCGTACAAGCTCGGGAAGCGACGACTTAACATCCTACTCAGAGGGACGACGTGCTCAGATTTGGTTCATAAACGAAAAGACAAAACATGCCAAGGATTTTTGCATTAAAAAAATAGTAAAAGCTTCCACCAACAAATGTTGTAATAATAAAAACAAACTCGTTTCAAATGTTTGAAAAACAACTGGGCTCATCCAACTACTGTTGTGACCTGAAGAAGAATAAACCAAACGGTTTGTTTTTTGTAAAAACTTGTGTGCAGTCTTTTATTATTAATAGTTTTTTCGAAATGTATAAGTATCACAAAATAACTGATTACACAAATTTTGAATGCTAAGCTACATATTTTAGTAGAAAATAAATTAGTTATATATTTTATGAAAACTAAATTGGCTGGACTGCTTTAGATTTGGTAAGAACGCCACTGAAGCGTGAATGAATGTGACCCACTTGTAGAGGGGCCAGGGTAGCACAGTGGTAACGTGATCTACTCTGGACTGGTACGTCCGGGGTTCAATACCCACATTGGCCCTCGATTTATTTATGCGAGAGCTAAATAAATCTGAGTACGTCGTCCCTCGAAGAGGACGTTAAGCCATGGGTCCAGAGCCTGAACGATGTCAGGTACTCATAAAGATCCCAACTCTAAATACACTTAAATTAGACAAAATTTAGTACTCCCAATGTAGAATCAATCCAATAGGGGCTACTGTTTGTTCCCTTTTGGGGGACAAGTCATTGTCTTAGAAACTGAGTTGTGTCAGCTCTCAGAACAGTAGCTGTACAGCAGATATGTAGTTAACAAGATCGCACTTTGTTGTAGGCACCTGCAGTTAGAAGCCCTCAAACACATCAGCATCAGAGAAGATTCCTGTACTATATGCTTCGACTCAAAAGCCACCATTGTTCTGCGACCTTGTGGCCACAAGTAAGTTTGTTTCTGTGTATAGTATAAATCAATAATATGTTACATGTATGTTGTATAGGACAATATACAACATACATGTAACCTCCTGAGGTTACATCTAAAAGACAAATGCATGCAGTTGATACATTACTAATATACTGAAATTATAGGAATTTTAAAAATGTGCATAGCTATTGAAGGGGTGGGTGGATGGCTGAGATGGAAGGTGGGGTGGAAGAGAGTACAATAGGGGGTGGTGGGTATATCTGGTTGTCTCATCGGGAGGCAAATCATTTTAATTAATTTTAATTACTGCTACATAGTTAAGACTGGCGCTATCTAATTGACTCTGAAAGTAAGTATAAACAATGTTATAAAAAAACGTAAAGAGGAAATAGAACTTTAAAAACTTTTGCAGAAATGGTTTTTGTAAAATAATTCAAAACTTTTTTATGTAGTTTAAGTTAATTCGAAATAGCGTGACCCGTAGAAATGACATGACCTGCCATAGGTTAGTTGAGTATAAGTTATAATATATAGAGAATTACAGTTGAATCTATGAATCTACTATCTATGAATACAATATGAGATAGAATCTAAAGCAACATTTTTAGAATATATTTTCATATATTCTTATATGAATAAAACTTGAATCTATGACTAATCTGTAATTACTAATTATCAGTAATTAGTAACCGATATCGGTTACTTAATATTAATTCTGCCTCATCAGTTAAAGCGTGACATACAAAGGTACAAAAGTATTAATATATAAATTAATTGCCATTTCCTGCAAAAAAAGATTATGTTTATAAATAGTGTATGACATTATTATTTATATGATTATAATAAATAGTAATTTATGTAAACTTCTAATTATTTATTAATGAAGAAGAACTCTTAGTGTTTATCCTCTTCAGTGTTGACAGTGAAATACAAAAATGTGTGCCAGGTTATAACTAGAAGGAGAGTACTGCTCTAAGTACAAGTAGGTTGATATTTCTTCAGACTACATGGCTTACACTCATCAATTATTTTCTGTAACTAAGCATATATAATATTCGTTGATATTTCATTGTTTGTCATCCCTTATCATTAGCAGAGTTAAGTTAGAAGGGTAGCAATATACCTGCTTCCAGTAAGGCAATCAGATGCCTGTCGCTGAATAATCCTTCAACAACTCTACCCTGGGTGTTGTACGAGGGGTGTTTTTTAAGTAAGTACCGTTTTGCGATTCCGCCACCGCAGCGCTACGGTCGGCGTTCTGCGCATGCGCACTGGTTACCTACATCTCTTGTTTACACACTGACGCCATTACAGTCTGATTCTTCATTGTATACGTTATTTATTGAGTGTTTAAGATGCCTCCGACAATCGTGAGTCCCGCCGATTGTGAAGTACGGGCTGTTATACGATTTCTTAGTGCTAAAGGCGTAAAACCGATCGATATTCATCGTGAGATCTGTGAAGTTTACGGACAAAACATTATGAGTGATGGAATGGTAAGGAAATGGGTGAGAACATTTAAAGATGGCCGGACAAATGTGCATGATGAAGATCGGAGTGGACGTCCTTCGGTCGTTAATGAAGCTTTGGTGCAGAAAGTGGACGAAAAGGTGAGAGAAAACAGACGCTTTACAATTTCATCATTGTGCGACTGCTTTCCTCAATATTCTCGTAGTGTTTTGTATCGCATTGTGACCGAGAACTTGAATTACCGTAAATTGTGTTCATGTTGGGTTCCAAAAATGTTGACAGATTTGCACAAAACCCAACGTTTAGTCAGTGCATTGAATTTCATTGAGCGGTACCACAATGAAGGTGACGATTTTTTAGACCAAATTGTTACTGGTGACGAAACATGGGTGGCCTACGTTACACCAGAATCGAAACAACAATCCATGGAATGGCGACATTCATCATCACCCAAAAAAGTGAAGTTTAAGCAAACAATTTCTGCCCGGAAAATCATGTGCACTGTGTTTTGGGACAGAAAAGGAGTATTGCTAGTGGAGTTTCTGCCTCGTAATGAGACAATCAATGCAGCATCTTATTGTGAGACATTGAACAATCTGCGTCGTGCAATCCAGAACAAACGACGTGGCAAGTTGAGTAAGGGTATCGTTTTGCTGCATGACAATGCCCGTCCACATGTGGCTAATCGGACCAAAGATCTCATCAAATCTTTTAAATGGGAAACTCTAGATCACCCTCCATACAGCCCTGATCTGGCGCCCAGCGACTACCATTTGTTCCTGCACTTGAAGAAACACATGGGTGGTCAGCGTCTTCAAGACTATAATGAAGTCAAAACATTTGTGATGCAGTGGTTAACAAGTCAGGCGGCAGAATGGTATGAGGAGGGTATTCTAAAACTGGTGCCACGTTATGACAAGTGCCTCAATATTCAAGGAAATTATATAGAAAAGTAGATTAAGGTCAGGCTTTCATGTAAAAATAAAATTATTGCGATATCTTTGCACGTCTTTTTTTAATTCCAAAACGGTACTTGCTTAAAAAACATGCCTCGTATTTAGTATGTACAGTCTTTTATTATTATTTTCCCCCAGATTAATAAATGCCACAAAATTACTGATTACCCGTATTATTACTGCAAAAACACTGATGCAGGCAGAAGTGGCATGAATGTTAGTTTGTAGAATAGAATTAGAGTCAGATTTTCATTGTTTGCTTTTCCTTGGTGAGAACAAGTGATTATGATTAACCGTGTTTACAGACTAAAATGTGTATTTGTTGCAGTGGATTCTGCCAGTCGTGTTCCTTGATGATGTTCGAGTGCCCCATGTGTCGAGCACCCATCAACGTCATGGAAGAAGACCACTCCTTCTCGCGATCCAGCTCCCTTTAACCTCCTCTCCTCCTAACCAACTCTATCTATTCTTCTCCTGAACCAGCTCCTTTTAACCTCCTCTCCTTTTAGCCAAATCTATCATCATTCTCGTGACCCAGCTTCTTTCAACCTCCCCTCCTTCTAGCCAACTCTATCTATTCTTCTCCTGAACCAGCTCCTTTTAACCTCCTCTCCTTTTAGCCAAATCTATCATCATTCTCGTGACCCAGCTTCTTTCAACCTCCCCTCCTTCTAGCCAACTCTATCTATCCTTCTCCTGAACCAGCTCCTTTTAACCTTCTTTCGTCCTAGTCATGTCCAACTATTCTTCTCGTGATTCAGCTCCCCTTAACCTCATCTCCTCCTAGTCATCTTCGACTATCCTCGTCATGCAACTCCCTTTAACTTCCTGCCTCCCTAGTCAACCTACTCAAAATATATATATATTTTTAATTTGCAAATTGAATTGTAAATCGACAATAATGTCTTTCTTTTCTTTATTTTTTTCTTTTTTATCTATATATAATATATATCGTCATAGGTACATATATATATATAATGAATACAAGAAATAAACGTTACCGAACAAAAGCTTTACTCGAGGATCACTTATCCTCTTAAAGTTAATCTAGTTTTTTTTTGTTTTATTTTTGTTTTTAGTTTTTAGAAACCTTCTAAGGCGCTTAAATCTCAGAAGAAAAAAAAATAGAAAAAACAAATAAAAATATCAATTTTCTTTTTACCATTTAAACAAAAAAAAACAAAAAAAAAGGTATCCAAAGTTTAATTAGGTGATAAGTTAGTCAACGTATAGGTAATATATGATTTTTGTATTTTTATCTCTTTAAGAGATCATACAATGCTATTGTGAATATTGACATTTTTAGAAGAAAAAAAAATTATTTTCCACTCTTAGTCATAAAAAATTATTTCTTTGTTTAGTTATATTCTAATAATTATCTATTTATAGATACATGTGCATATTTGTATTTTCTTAAGATATAATTATTTTTTATTGTGGTGTGTCTAAATTTATTTTTTTATTATATGAGCGTATATATATATATATTACACAGTTATACGATGATCCAGTACGCTTGCAGCATTACTCATTAAATGCTAAATAGTTTTGAAGGAAACTTATTTTAAATGGTAGATAATCACATTATGTCTCGTACCTGATATTCAGTGGTTTAAAGTTTTTTTTGCATTTAGTTTCCTTTTCTCTCATCGGTATGCTTTGATTGGTGATTTGTCTTTCAAGATTTGTTTTCTTTCTCTTTCTTTTTTTTTTTTCAATAAGGCAGTTAGTGTTTAGTTTTGATTACAAAATATAATTTACATCAGAGTTTAATAGTTTTTTTAAACATTTATCAATTCTTTTGTATATATTTCAAATTGACATTTTAAAGCCATTTCCTAGAGGAAATTAAGATAGTTGAGGTTTGATTCTTTTAAAAAATTTCTGCTTATTTTCTTTTACTTTGGATCATTTCCTATATACTATTTTACTATGAAAAGTGCATGTTATTATACTGTATTGGCATACTGTAGGAGATATGATCAAAAAGGATGGTTACTTTTTTAATGTTGCAAGCTCTGCACATTCTAATTTCAATTTTTTTTTTGTAGTGTTAGTACAATTGTCATGATCATATTTTCATAGTTTTGACTACCTATATAGCATTGTTGTTTTTATGGGAGGGGTTAGTAGAGATTAACGATGTTGGATGCTCGTGTTTTTTGCTCGGGGATTTTCCCTGTTGAAAAAAAAAATGGGGCAGAGAATTTTTATTAATTTGTGTGTAAAAAATGATATGAAGTACTCAAAAGCCTTGAAATGTTGATTATTTTTTCAACAGTAAAAAATCGCCGAGCACGCAGAAACGAGTCTTAAGTTTTATGCTTTTCACATAAAAACATACGCGCTATGGAGTCAAAGCTGTTAACATATGATCGGAACGGGTGTACCGACACAACAAAAATGTTGAAATTGGTGGACAGAACGCGCGAAATTCTTTTTCACACCTCGAACTTTTTGATCACACCATAGTAGTTTCCTATAAAGCTATTCTTACTCGAAATCAGTTAGGTATGTGAAAAAATAATTTCCCTAACATCACTCGCTACAAATCAACTGTTTCAATAATAATTTTTCATAATTCGCAAATAGTTGTCTCAATAATATTTCCGTCAGCTGTTTCCAAATGAATTGATTGACAATTTTTCTGAAATGAAGAATATTAAATAATAGATAGATAAAATAAATACAGCTTCATTATTGGTAGATGAACCAAATAAGGTATAAAATTATTATTTGCTGTATAAAGAATAGGATAATGGATTTTTGGCTGTTATTATTCTGTTAAAATGAAATTTCCTTTACAAGGCTTTTAACAAAGTTGATTGTTTTATCGAAACTTTATTGTTTTGTTTGTCTTATTATTTTTTAGTATTTTTTTTATTATTTTGTCTAAGTTAAGATCTTTCTTTTAAAGTTTTGATTGTATAGTTTTGTTAAAATTGTTGACTGTTTCATCAATTTAGTTGGTTCTTCAGAAGTTCTGTTACTTTGTTAGTGTTTGTTTGATTAGTTCGTCAGAGTCGTATTATTCATCAAAATTTTATTGGTTCATCATAGTTTCATCATTTCTTCAATCATATTATTATAAAAGTCCGTTTGACATTCGACGTATGTGGGAATTTTATAATAATATGACATTTACTAACCTCTATGGAACTAATAATATGCTTGTGTTTCGTCAATGTTTGATCGTATCGCTTTAGAGTTTAAATTGTTTCGTCAAACTTTGATTGTTTCACCACAGTATGACTAGCACCGTCAAAGTTTGCACTCCGGATATCTTTCATCAGCCCCTCGCAGTTCTCCATCCTCCTTCATGAGTTGTCCTCAAGGATTCTAAAGTTATCCATCGATTTATTTACAAAAACGATTTATTTCTCGTGTCATTTTTCACGTTTGAACACCTACTATATTCCAAGTAGTAATTTCTAACAATTGATTTCGTATCCTGTTTACAATCGGTATTTACCTTGATTTCATTTGAGTAAACTAAAATGAATTTTATAAAAAAAAAGAATCTTTGTAGGGTGAAAAATTTGCTTCTTTTAGAAGAGATTACCTTTATTAGTGAGAGATTACCTTTCCCGGGTAAGGAACAAGTCGAAACTAATAAAATCAACTGATTTTGTGACATGCAATCTCTAAGTAAGATTACTAGAAGTTTTAAAAATCATTCGTTTAATGATAAAATATGGACCTTTTATATGTGAGCTAACAAAATATCAGTTTAATTTTAAAAAAAAGAAATTAAGTGAAAGGGCTTCGGTTACTTATAGTAAGGTGGTTTGGCTGTTTTAGGGTGTGAAGGTGCTGGATATTCGTGTAAAAACCATGTGATGGCTTAAGATGTAGATTTAGATATACCTGTTTATTGAAAACTATTTTAAGAAAGGAAAACGAAACGGAACGAAGTGATATGAAGATGCTGTGATATTGTTGAAGAAGAGTTAAGCGTAGAGATGTCAAATGGATTTGTCTTGTTTGTGGAGCTGTATTGTTGATGTGGATCAGAATAAAACAGAAAATTTCACCATACATTACTACCACTACTTCTAGTTGGTTGGGATGGAGGGAGACATAATTTTCTGATATTGTTTTTTTGGAGAAAAATTGTTGAGCTACCATTTTTTTAGGACTACTATTGTTGCATTAGGATTCTCTTTAACCCGGAACCAGGCCTCGACTAAATGAGTACCAGTTTCCAAGTTCACCTTCCAACTGATGGATCTTACCAGATTGTGAGGGTCGAAGACCTAGCTCCTTCTTGTTTGTTTTGAGATAACCGTAATGTCCCGAGAAGATACTCCTTCTCATACAGCGACTCCTGGGTGAGGAACTGGTCTAACACCAACCTTCGGAGCATGGGTAACAACATAAAGAAGTCCGCATGGGCAACCCGCACCTTCGTAATACCGACAGTAATTTACGAGCTGCCGAGTAGAACAACCGAGGTACTACTGAACACTCTTTGGTTGCAGGTGAGATCAGTGGGTCACAAAGCTTTCCGCCTGTTAGTCTGTCTACGCGATAGGCGTAGTCCATCTCGCGGCAAGGACGCCGATGGATGGACATGTTGGAATCAGGGAGTCTGCCTCCCCATCGAAGGTGAACCCTCCCAGGAGAGGGGCCCCTTAACCCTCGTGAGATCTGGATGTGAATGATATGGTCAAAGCAAAATTAGAACATAGTAGACTCCAGTGGTCCTTTATATTAAATCGTAAGATTACTTTCTTCGGTCAATAAGGTGGGTTTGATTTTTACTTACTTTTTATTGATTACTTTTTGTTGAGGTATATCGCGGTGGCTTTTGTTGATAGATTTTTTTTCAGAATCAGTAGAAAGACGTGGGGTCGGTTCTGTATATATCAAGACGACTACTACTACTACTATTGAATGCAGATATCAAGCTACATTCAATTTCTGTGTTCAGTTCGTTTCAGAGGTTCAAAGTGTAATGTCAAGCTATTCTAAGTTTATGTGTTTAGTGTGTTCACAGATGGTGAATGTGGCTCATTTGTGATTAAGCACCCATATAAGTGTAAATGTCAAGCTACACTCGGTTTCTGTGTTAAGCGTTCCATTGGTGGAAAGTGTAGCTCATTTGTGATTAGGTGCCCATTTGAGTTGTAGATATCAAGCTACACTCAGTTTGTGTGTTTAGTAGCGTTCTAGAGGTAGAAAATGTAGCTCATTTGTGATTAGGCATCCATTTGAGTGTAGATGTCAAGCTACATTCAGATTTTGTGTTTAGTAGTGTTTCATTGGTGGTAAGTGTGTCTCATTCGTGATTAGACACCCATTTGGGTGTAGATATGAAACTACAATCAGTTTAGCCCGTTCTAGAGGTAGAAAGTGTGGCTTATTTGTGATTAAGCACCCAGTTCATATTGGTGAACCATAGTACCTTCTAAATCGTATTTTAACTAACTCAAGTTTACAGGAGTTGGGATCTTTGACTATTACGAGGCAGGTTATGAACATCAGTACTGTTCTGAGGCCGTAAAGCGTGACTAATTTATTAATTGGCACCCGTTTTAATTATGGGTGAGTCGCATTATCCGGCTGATACTACATCGCCATTCTTAAGTTTATTTAGATTAGTTAAGTTTAACGAGTGGGGGAGGTTAGGTCAGAGAAAAGTGCACGGCTCTACACTGGTAGATCCGGGTTTACTACCCACTCAATTTATTCACGTGAGAGGTGAATAAATCTGAGCACGTTGTCCTTCGGAGAGGATATTAAACTGTTTGTCCCGAGCCTGTACAATGTCAGGTACTCATTAAAGATCCTTACTCTAAATACACTTGTGTTACGCAAAGTGTGTGAATCCCAATGTAGAATCAATCTTCATTGTGTGCTATCACAATGAGACAATGTTCGGGCCTATGAGTATTCCTTGTGGGACTGCCACTGCAACCTAACCTACGTTAAACGAGTTCCTGACATTTTACAGGCTACAGAGAGAACTCTAAAGGAAGTCTTTGACATGATAAGATCACGAGTGCATAGTCCAATCTGGACTATTCTGCACTACTACAGGTTAAAACATGCAGCTGTATATCATCAGCTAACCAGCGAATCAAACAACATCTTACATCGTAAATAAACCTCACAAAGTTTGACATCTCTACTCTTGTAATGTGATATTTTATATGAATTGTTGACAAAATTTCAGTCTTTCAGACATGTTTGTTGTAAATTGAAACCCTTTATTTCATAATTTACCTATAGTTTTTGTAAAATAGATATATACATATTGTTTATTCGTGTAGTTCACAGATATTTTTACATATTAGTCCTGGTTAAATCTTCAAATGCTCAGATGTTTTGTTTGCTCACATTTAAGTGTCTCATTGTAGGGTTTAGTTTTCAACTATATTTCTTATATAACCATTTTGAACAAATTTCTGCATGGAATTAAAAAAAAATGTTAAAATTGATATTTGGTGACTTAAAAAGAATGAAAAAAAAAATCAATATCGTGCTACCAGTTTAATGAACTGGATATTGTTGCCAAAATATTATGCAACAAGTTATTAAACATTCACGAGCTATGCAATCCTTTATTTTGTGGGTTTTACTCATGATTTCAATGAGGCAAAGAAACACCAAGTCTCCACACTAAGATTTTATACAACGTCGTAGCGTTTATTTATAGAACAAGATTTTATAATAAACACGTGAAATAATAATCAACATTAAACCACAGTAAGTAATAAAAAAAATCACTAAGATCTTTCAACCATAATATGTGGTCTTCATCAGTATCAGAGTGATTCTTGATGAAGACCACTTGTTTAGGCTGAGAGATCTTAGACGTTTAGATCTTAGTCTGAGAGGTTTAACGTTTATATATATATAACCTTGGATTACCTCGACATGAGGTAGAATGATTGTGAGACACTCCGAAGACAAATGAGGACTCCTCGCTTGTATATATATATTGATAAAAGTGTCGACCATGAGATAAAAAAAAAATAAAAATTATCAGGATCGGTCAGTTCTTCAGGTTCAAATTAAAACTCACAATGCCAACATTTCGATTTTTATTTAAAACCTCTTTCATAGGTGGAAGAATAAAATTTTAAAACAGAAAAACTTTACTATTATATTAGTTTTTTTTTTTTTTAAGGAAATGATTGTTGGAATGTTACAAATATGATTAACCGTTGAACATTTATTTCAATTCATTTTTTCTTTTATTTATTAAACTAAATTAGAAAACTAGAACTACTTTACATTAGTAATACTTAAAAATAATTCATTTATATTTAAAAAAAACATGAATTAGAACTAAAAATTAACCTTTTGCGTGATTAAAATGTCCAAATCATTCCTTATTAGGGAAATAGAAATTCTTTTTTTTTTTTACAAATACGCCATTTTAATCAATAAAAATTGTAATCAATCAAATTTTATTATTAAAACTGATAATCAATTGTCACTTGAAAGAAATGCACTTTACAATTTTCAATTCATTATGGGTTTTTGATAGATATCTATGAAGCGCTAGATTCAAGTGTTAAAGCACATTTGTAGACTATTATTAGCTATTTCTATGGAGGAATATAGGGTATTAATATTTGAAACTATTTTGAGTTGTCAAGCCTGCTGTAATTACACGGATGACTTTGAATTGTCTCCATGAAAAGGTGATAATGGGTTTCGAAGATTATATTTAATTGATAATTTGCGGCTGTGATGTGGATTTTTTTAACTTAATGGGCTAATTATGATAACTATTGTCATGTCATGTATGTTGATTACAACAACAAAGCCTTCCATAATAATGAAAATTGTATATTTTGAATCAAATAAATAATTAAAAAAAAAAAACAAAATTATTTTTCTTTGTTAACAAATTGTGTAAACCATGCCAGTTTTATGTTAATAATGTGAATATTGTTATGTACATTCCTGTAAAGTTAACACTAATTAGAGAGCCTGTGTAGTAACCGGCTTCACATTGTATGTGTGTTTATCAAGCCTATCATGTATGATGATATTGTTTACATTATCAAGTCTCATCAAGTATGTACTTATCATTCTAAGTTGTTTTCCATCCTTTGAGTGTGTGGAATAATGGCTTAATTATCTTTTTAATTTACATATCACGATGTAAATATGTTGTTAGTTTAATTAATGTAATTATTTAACAATACAAACATTAAAGATAAAATTATTTATTGATACCTTAAGACTAAAGAGTGGTTGTGTTATCCGCTAGCTGCTATCATGGTAACTTGTCTTGTATTTAAAAAAATAAAATTATGTTATCATGGAGTTAACTTTTTAAATAGAAATGGTAAAGAAATATATCAAAACAGTTAGCTAAAATTAGAAATTTATTTTCATAAAACAAAAATTAATAAATTTAAATGCCCACTGGGCAGAATTTCACTGATAAATTAGTAAGGTAAATAAAATACATACACTTATGTACATAGAGTTATACGTTGCCTTACTAAAACAGGTATGCAGGTAAAACTTGTCTTTTAATATATAAGTTAGCGGAGAGAGGAACTCCCGCGAAAGGGTTAGAGTCCATGGAACGCCCCTCCACTAACAACTGTGCACCAGCTGATCTATTAGTAAATAAAGATAAGCCGGCAGTCTATGCTGAGACGTGCCGACAACCGTTACTTTAATTTGCCTTTTTTTTAAAACCTCTTCTAGTTCTCACCCTAGTTTAAGTGGTGCCGAAACCCGGGACTATCGCGTAGTACCGAGTGACAGTGTGTAGTGCCAAGAACAAGTGCGTGGCTACTAGATGAGCACTCAAATGGGAGAGGAAGATAAAGTTGCCATGGAGACGCTGCTTAAATGCGAGCAGATCAAAACGTCCAGAGGGGCCTATCTTATGAGTCACATCGACTCAGTGCAGAGGTTTGTTGGAGCCAGGAGGGATATAGAACCGTTCATCCAGAGGATGGACCAAGTGAACAGGATGCTTATAGCAACTGGTTTTGACGAGGCAACTAAAACTGGCATCGTCAGTTATATGCTTGCCAGGATTGACTTACCAGTGATGCTAGACGCCGGAATTACATTTACATCCACATGGGAGGACGCGAGGAAGGTACTAATGGAGCGGTACGCCGGAGCGTCTAAACCTCTGGGACATGTGGCGGCCCAAATTTTTGCAGCCCGGAAGGTTCCACGAGAAGATGCCGCCTGCTTTGCCAAGCGGATTACGGAAGCCACGAGAAGGTTACGCAACCGTGTGGAAGAAGCATGTACCGACCCCGTCGAGAGGAAGTGGAGAATCTTAATTTATGAAGAGTTGGCCTGTGAGGTGATCAACCGCAACCTCCCCGAGAAGGTTAGAACAGGAGTCCGGCTGAGCAGACCCTCCACAATAGAAGAAGTCCTGACAGCAGTGGTGGACGAAGAGGCTGGGGTGGCAGAAACCGTCATGGAGTGGGAGACCACAGAGGACCCGACTTGGACTCAGGTCCGCCGGCGCCGACAGGACAGGAGCATACCCCCAGGGGGAGTCTCCAGAACCGGGGGTCATAAACCTACCTATAGCGATGTTCTACGCCAGGAAAGGCCCCGACGCAACGAGGCTGCGCGAGTACCAAGGAAGCCACAAGGGAGGCGACCCGCTGAGTGTTGGGACTGTGGTAAGCCGGGGCATTTTGCAAGAGAGTGCCCCTATAACAGGAGGCCAGCGGGTAAGCCAAGGCGCCGTATGGGGTCCGACATGGAGGTGAATAGGATTCACAGAGGTCGACCACAGCGCACGCAACGAGAGTGGACTGACGATTACAGTGGAGAGTCAGACGGTTCAAGAGCGGGAACCTCCTGCTCCGAAAGCAGCAAGGCCACCAGGAGGTCTGCCAGAATTCCCGGACGAGCCAGAGGACCCATCCGGGTGAACTCCATACGTACCAAGGAGAAGGTGGCATGAGGGCGGTACAGGGAGAATATGGGCAGAAGAAAGGACAGGGAGACAGGCGAGTTGCCCATATTCTTCTGCGAAGCATGGGGAAGTGATTGCCTAGTCGACACGGGATCCGAGTGTACGGTGATAGACCCTTTGACCTTAAAGCGAGCCACCACCACAGGGGAAGTCAGAAAGTGCGCGTGTGAGCTAGTCACAGTGAATGGACGCAAGAAGAACCTAAAGGAAGTGGACTTAGAGGTCGAAGCTATCACCGGGAAGAAGATCACGGTGAAGGCACACGTAGCTACCCTGAAAAGCAGGTCGTATGGAGTGATCATCGGGTGCGATGTGATAGGCGCAGCGGGACTGATGCAGAGGTTCAACCGGGGTAAGTGGAGTATCTGCTTGGGAAGGAAGAAGTACCGAACAGGCAAGGGTGTACCGCAGAAGTCCGCCCCCCGCGTCAACACCTGCGTCCAGTGGAACGCGGACAGGCTGAGGGAAGCCATTATACAGGAGTACACGGACACCTTTTGGAGAGAAGGGGATGAGCTCACGGCAACAGGCAGGGTCACTCATAAAATAGAACTTACTAAGGACCAGGTGGTGTATGAAAAGCCCAGGAGATACCCCCTCAAAATGAAAGATGTTATTAAGGGACAACTCCGAGAGTTAGTGGATCAAGGGATAGTGATCAAGTCGGCGTCCCCCTTCAACAGTCCCCTATGGGCCGTCCCCAAGAAATGTGAGCCAGGCCAGGCCCCAAAATACAGGTTGGTGGTAGACTTTAGAAAACTTAATCAGATTACTGAGCCTGAAAGGTACCCCCTACCAAGGGTTGAAGACATCCTGGACCGGCTGAGTGGCGCTACAGTGTTCAGTACGCTGGATTTGAAACAGGGATATCATCAAATCCGTATGGACCCGGGGTCTCAAGCTAAGACCACCTTCACGTTCGACCGGGGGAAATATGAGTTTACCCGTATGCCATTCGGCTTACGTAATGCACCAGTCACCTTCCAGCGGCTCATGGACGAGGTCCTAGAGGGTCTGGGAGAGGAGTACTCCCAGATATTCATGGATGACATAATTGTCTTCAGTAGGACGCATGAGGACCATAGAGCTCACCTCCGCAGGGTCTTCGAGCGGCTGCGGAAGTACGGGCTGAAAGTAGCCCCTGAGAAAACAAGACTGTGCCAGACCTCGGTGACCTTCATGGGACATGTCGTGGGAGCAGAGGACACGAGACCTGACCCCGGGAAAATTCAAGCGATAACCAAGATGGCGTATCCCCGCACAACGAGGCAAGTGAGAGCCCTCCTGGGAGCCATGGGGTTCTACAGACGATATATCCAGAACTTCGCAGACATTACGACACCCCTCACTAGGTTGCTACGGAAAGGAGCCAGGGTAGTCCTGACAACGGAGCTTGAGCGATGTGTGGACGCTTGCAAGGCAGCCCTGACAGGGGACCTTCTTCTCGCGTTCCCTGATCTGGATAAGAAGTTCGTCGTGATGACTGAAGCAAGTGATGTCGCACTAGGTGCAGTCCTATCCCAGGGCGAGGGACGTGACAGTAGACCGGTCGAATATGCAAGCCGCCAGCTGTCAGGACCAGAGACCCGGTATAGTGCAACGGAGAAAGAACTGCTGGCAATCGTATGGGCTGTAGAGCACTTCCGGCCGTACTTGTACGGACAGAAGTTTGAAGTGCGAACAGACCACAAACCCCTCACCTGGCTCCAAGGTCTGAAGGAGACATCGTCGCGGGTCACAAGGTGGAAACAGCGCTTAGCAGCATATGACTTTGAGGTGCATCATATTCGGGGCAAGGACAACCAAGTAGCCGATATGCTGTCGAGGCCAGTCAATGCCATCAATAGGGGGAGTCCACCAATGGAGGATGAAGATGCTGGAGTGATGGAGTGGGAACTCATAGAGAGAGAGATCCAACAGGGCGGAACACCGGAGTGGGACCCAGAGGACTTCGTGCTTCCAATTGGAGAGGTGCGAGAAACTCCAGCAAGGCCAGCTAGAGAGGAGGCGCCCTCGGTTCGGGAGGTCGATGACGTCGTAGACAACAAGAGGAGGCAGTTGATAATAAAAGAAGACGACTTGCCCAACCTTGACTGCGTTACGAGGAGGTACGGCCCACTCAGAATCTCAGAAATGTCGAGAGCGTGTAGTGCGACAGACCAGCAACTCTTCTCGGCCCTGGAACAGCGGGTGGGTAGAGGGGGGACTACCTACGTATACGCCGAGTCGCAGGATCTTCGAGAGCGCGTGCACAGGCTCCTTCAGGGTAGACCCGCAGGAGCACCCCAGGTACGTATATGTCTGAGGAAGTTGGAGCTGATAGAAGACGAGCGAGAGCAGAGGGAAGTCGTCTTGGCCTACCATAGGGGAAAAACGAATCACAGGGGAGTCGACGAGACGTTTGAGAGTCTGCGGAGGTCCTATTTGTGGCTGGGCATGAAGCGATCAATTAAAACTCTCTTGGAAGAGTGTCAGATCTGTCAGCGCAGTAAGTATGACCGGCAACCACTACGGCCGCCGCTACAACCTGCGGAGCTACCGGCGGCTTACGGGGAAGTGGTAGAAGCCGACGTGTTTACATACGATCACCAGCGCTTCCTGACAACGATTGACAGGTTCTCCAGGGTGGCATCAGCATGGAGGCTGCGAGATAAGTCAGCCGGAAGCATTAGCGCAGCCCTTCTACGTTTTTTCGCTGCCTACGGGACCCCCAAAGTGTTAGTCCTCGACCAAGGGAGGGAGTTCGTCAACAGACGAATTAGGGCCCTGCTCCTGGAAATGAACGTCGAACCTCATTGGACAACGGTAGGACACCCGAAGTCCCATGGCATGGTGGAGCGATTACACTCGACGTTACTAGAGCACCTGCATCTCCTGTCGGAGTCAAGAGGGTACGTCGGAGGTGAAGCCATGGCCAGAGCTGTCATCGCCTACAATGCAGCTATACACACGGCAACCAAGGAAGCTCCGCAGCGAGTCCGATCGGATCAAAGTACATGGCCGTCAGTGCGAACTCGGAGCAGGCAGGCACAGCGCAGAGGGATCGCCACATATAACGCCAAGCAGGCAGAAGTACCCACCTCTATGGTGGCCCAAGGTGACATCGTCTACATCCGAAATACACAGAAGCGCCGGAAGTCGGACCGAAGATTTCTGGGGCCTTATGAGGTGGAGGCCCTCCTGCCACGTCAGAGAGTTCGACTGTGGCGCCTGGGGACGGACACAACTAAGTTCGTCATAGTACACCTGGAACAGATACGTCGCATGCGGCCTCGCAAGCGCCCCCAAGAATGACAGAGCAGAGTTTTTCGTTCCGTTGATTACCAGGAGGACTTCTTGTTTATTTACACAGTGTGCTTTTGTTTTTATTATTGTTCTCTTTTGTTTATTTACATGGTGTGTTTTTGTTTTGCTATCGGTTTCATTTGTTTATTTACACAGCGTTCCATTATTTTTGTTATTGTTATTATTGTGACTAGGGACACCTGTGTACGGGGCGCCCATGGACTGGGGGGGGGGGGGGGGGGGTAGTTAGCGGAGAGAGGAACTCCCGCGAAAGGGTTAGAGTCCATGGAACGCCCCTCCACTAACAACTGTGCACCAGCTGATCCATTAGTAAATAAAGATAAGCCGGCAGTCTATGCTGAGACGTGCCGACAACCGTTACTTTAATTTGCCTTTTTTTTAAAACCTCTTCTAGTTCTCACCCTAGTTTAAGTTATATAATATATATACGTAATAATTTTATTTTTTTTAATTTTTAAGTTAAATCCAGAAATGAAGAAAAGATTTCGAAATTTGGAAAAATATTCGATGAAGTTAAATCAAGTGGAATTTGACATAGAATTTTTAAATGCATATATATATTGGTCATATATAAGTATGGTATGAAATGAATGCCATCAATTCATACCATACTTCATTAACAACTGTGTTCTATATAATGAATAATATAAATTCATACCTTACTGTAATTGAATTCATACTGGAGTACTCCATAATGAATATCATGAACTGAAAACATTCTTTATTAGGAATAGTATATACCACAATGAAAGGTACCAATTCATTCGATTCTTCCTTATGATTGGTATTGTGCAAGATTCAACTATGAATCTTGTGCTTCACAATGGTTATCATTAATTCATGCATACTTATTGTGATTGGTATAATCCAGAGGAACATCATCAATTCTATCATACTTCAAAATCAATTAAAAATACCAAATTCTTTCGCACCCACAAAGTTGATAATAAGTTAATGTGGAGATTTTTTCCATAATTACTTTTAAGTTAAAGTCGGGTAAGTAGAATAGAATTACATTGAAATAAAAGTTCCAATAATAGCTAGAAATTGTGAAATATATATATCGAGTCAATAGTTCCTCATCAGTCCGTTGATATATCGAAGCACAACTTGTTCGCCTCTTTTAAATGAATGTGCTTTTTTTTTTTAGTTTCAGGTTATGGCTTCGAAACTGAATTATACTGTGTTCATATTATGTTTTATTTATAATAAGCTGTTTTTTATTCAGACTCTGACTAACCTTCTACAGTTATACCTCGGTCTAGGACTTTTCGAATTAAGTCGATCTCGATTATACGTCGGATTTCAAAAAAAAAAAAAAAAAAAAAAAAAAACCCTGAACAAATAAAAATAAAGTTTACATGAAATATTCAACATTATGTTTGTCTGCTACAAATATTGTTATCATAATACGACTAGAAAACGATTATAATCACATAAAATCATATTACTGTACTATAAATAAAAACAAGGGCTCATAAATGTTATTTTACAATAAATAAAATAAAAGCGTATATAAATCTCGTTAAAAAGTGCAGTAGTTTCAATATGTGCTGTTAGATATCGCCACTAGTCATTCCCGCGAAAATGCTATTGCTTTGGTTTGATTAGCTTATTACGTTTGTTCAACAGCTACTCTTATTCTCACTAATTTGTTGCCTTGTATTTAGCCCCCATGGCTTCCAAGAAAATTCAAAGTACAAGTATTAAGCCTCACGCATAATGCTGGACAATAAAGTAGCTTTGATACAAATTGTAGGCTATTCGTAATCTTTTTGTCCGTATCTATGCAGTATTGCAAGTAAAATTTATTTTTAACCTTACAATAGATTCTTGTTAGCCTTATATTGTCGAAAATTTCGTTCTTGGATAAAGTATTGTACAGAACTAGGAAAGGTTATTTTCGATATAGCCTAGGCTAGTCCAGAGACCAGCTGATTTGACTTAAGTCGTTTTTTGGCTTAAGTCATCGCTCCTAGTCCCAGTTAACGACGTTGAGTGGGGTATACCTGTGTTCTAGTGATCGATAGTTGTAGTAACCGGTTTTTTCCTTGCATTCGACTGTGAAGCACGTCGGTTGTGTTTATCCGTTTCTAAGTAACAAGTCTGCAGGTATCAGCTGCCATTAATACTACAGGAGCCTGTTATCGTATCTTTTAACAGAAGAAATGGAGACGAAGAGAACAGATATGCAATTGAAGACCATCATTGGCTTTGACGGTAAGTCCCGAATCAGAATCCATTGATATTATATTACTAGTAAACTCAACAGCCAGTATGTGTAAATAAACAAAGTGAGAAGTGAATTGTCACATTTTGACCTATTCAGCACACGACCATAACGCATACGCACATAGCTCGTACTTGAGACTGCTCTGCTTGACTTACTGCACTCACAGGGAAAGGCGCAATATGCCATGACGTGCTCGCGCTATTCGCCTCCCAACAAAATCAGCTATTTAACTAACAGCAAAGAGTCGTTAATCAGCAGCCAAGTAAAATTTTTTTTTTCCTGATAGATGACGAAATCGAAATATTGAAGTAAGTTTTTATTGTTGTTTCTCCGTGTACTTTTCTTTTAATCGTTTGATATATATGTATAAATATATCAACCTTCAAAACAGTGTAAAAAATAAAAAAAAACACTAAGATCTTTGAACCGTAACAAGATGTCTTTGTCAGAGTTAAACTGAATCTGACAAAGACCGCTTATTACAGATGGAAGATCTTAGTCTTTTTCTATTCCTTAGTGTTGTTTGGACGTTGATTATTATATTAACTACTTATTGTAAATTCTTGTTTTATATATATTGGTGTAGGAAGACAGCGATTCTTCGTGAAGACATATCTCCGAAGATTAGAGCAGATGAGTAAAGTTCGTAAACACAGGTCGTAAATCTTACGACCGCCCCAGACGGCAAAAATAGTTGCTAAACCGATGATAAATCCTTGCTAACCTTAGTGGTATTAACAATATGCATGAATACATTTAAATCAGTTTAACAAACTGAAGAAGGGTGTAATGCAAACCTTGTATGTCCGTATAAATACTTTATCAGTCTAAACAATTTCAAATATTTTATAATTGTTAAAAATAACTCCTTAAATACATTGAAAGTTCATTTAAAAATATATTTTTTTTAGTTTAATAATCCTATTTGGTTTGATTGTGATTTGAGATGATTCTGACAAAAAATTCTCCCTTAATTAATGAAAATAATAGGTTGTTTGCTTGATACAACAATTCTACGGTTGCTTCAGCCCTAAATATTGTGTTTCAAGGCTGTAGAGGTATGCTAGCAGGTAATTCACACCCTTTGCAAACCCTAAATACTGTGTTTCGAGGCTGTAATGCTAGCAGGTAATTCACACCCTTTGCAACCCCTAAATACTGTATTTCGAGGCTGTAGAGGTATGCTAGCAGGTAATTCACACCCTTTGCAACCCCTAAATACTGTGTTTCGAGGCTGTAGAGGTATGCTAGCAGGTAATTCACATCCCTTGCTACCCCTAAATACTTTATTTCAAAGCTGTAGAGGTATGCTAGCAGGTTCGTCTATGCGATTGCAAGGATGAAGAAAGCTCCAGATTTGCACAGTCTAAATAAGGTAGGCAGTATTTTGTTTTATGATAGAAAGAAGTGAAATCTGATCCAAGGCTCTGTTTTTTATATATTATTTTTTCATTTTTGTTTGTTTTTGTGTTTATTTTGTTTGTTTTTGTTTTGTGTGATGTCTGTCGTGGACGCCAGCCTCCGCGAGGTCCACCTTGGGAGCGCCGTGAAATGCAAGATCGCAAATTTGATTTGCGAATATTGTTGAGTATCACGGCGTGGTTAAAGGGCACCACGTAAAATACATCGACCTGCTCTGCTTTGTTCCATATAATAGTCGAAAGGCTGAATGGCTTAAGGGAAGAAATCAAAACAGGTATGCTAGCAGGTAATTCACACCCCTTGCCACCCCCTAAATACTGTGTTTCAAAGCTGTAGAGGTATGCTAGCAGGTAATTCACACCCCTTGCAACCCCTAAATACTGTGTTTCAAAGCTGTAGAGGTATGCTAGCAGGTAATTCACACCCCTTGCCACCCCTAATTGTTTTTTTCTCTCTTTCAGGTAACTGTCCGAAGAGTTTAAGACTTCACCCTGATCGTAAGCACATTCTCTACCCATTCGGTATCAAGCTAGCTATTCAAAACTTGGAAACAAAAGAACAATTCTTTCTTGAAGGACATTCAAATGTCATTTCAACAATAGCTATTTCTAAAAGTGGGAAATATATTGCTTCCGGACAGATTAACTTTATGGGATTTAAGGTAGGTCTTTTAAATTTCAAAATTTGATTAATGTTAAATTTTAATGTACGTGTTTAGTTGTTCGTATTCTGAATTAAACAATTTATGGAAAATCTTCTTTGTTTCTTAAATAGCATATATATACTTTTATCATTAGTGCTGTTAAATAACTAGAATGAAGGAAGGGGCCAGAGTACACCAGTGGCTTGCATGCTCGCCTCTAAACTGGTAACTCCGGGGTTCGATACCCACAATGACCCTCGATTTATTCACGTGGGATAAATCTGAGCTTGTCATTCCTCGGAGAGGACGTTAAGCTGTCGGATCCGAGCCAGTAGATGTCAGGTAATCGTTAAAGATCGCTACTCTAAAAACACTTGAGTTAGGTAAAATTTAGGTCTCCCAATGTAGAATCAATCTTCATTTTGTGGTATTAAAAAGGGCTAATGTTTGGCCTATGTGTGTTCCATTGTAGGACTGCCATTGTAACCTATAGTTAATTTAACCTACCTGAAACCTTCCCAATGACAATCAGAATAGAAGTGTAAAATTCCATCAATATTAAAGCCATTTGAGAATGTATATCAAACAGGCATAAATACATACTATACATAAGAATAATAATTTAAATCATAATGAAATGATTGCAGGCTCCAGTGATTGTCTGGGACTGGGAAACACGCAAAGCTATCATGGAGCATGACTCGCATAAAGTGCGCGTCGAAAGCGTCGGCTTCAGCTGTTGTGAAAACTACGTTATTTCCTTGGGAGGCAGGGATGACTCCAACTTGATTGTATTCAATATACATTCCAAGGACCCTATTTGCGGTAAACCTTTAAGATCTTTTAGTGTTTGTGTCGTATATTCAACAGGCATTTTTTATTTTGATTTTTAAACATATAAACATATGTAGACTCGACTATGTACCGTTCATCAGTGTTATAGCTCTTCTTATTCTTCTACTCTTTTCCTGACCACTCACTTCGGTTCGAAATATTGCTCGTTCGTTCTTTTTGTTTTTCTGTGTTTTATGACTTACTTATTTGTTCGGTTTGGACCGTTTCTATACTACTTATATATATATAAAAAGCTTTTACATAAACACGTGAAATAACAATCAATGATCAAACCACAATAAGAAATGGGAAAACAAGACTAAGATCTTTCAACCGTAACAAGCGGTCTTCGTCAGAGTCAAAAACCTGTTCAGGTTTTCAACTGTTCAGAACCCAACTGTTCAGTGTGTTCAGTTGGGTTTTTGACTCTGACGAAGACCGCTTGTTACGGTTGAAAGATCTTAGTCTTGTTTTCCCATTTCTTATTGTGGTTTGACCATTGATTATATATATAAGTAATGATCAAACCACAATAAGAAATGGGAAAACAAGACTAAGATCTTTCAACCGTAACAAGCTGTCTTCGTCAGAGTCAAAAACTCAACTGAAACACGAGATGCAGAAAACATGTTGGAAGCAGATCTTCCCTCAAGGATATTTTACTGCATTCAGGAACTTATTGTTTTCTGATTGTAACCTCCTGGCTATTTTCTCTCCCATTGGTGATATACTATACAAAAGGTTTACCAAAGACATTTACAAATAGATATGTCCAGTAATAGAAAGACATTTCATAGAATAGTCTATGTATTTAATTTAAGCTATACTTGTAAAAGGAGCTTTCAACATACATATGTCATCTTCAGTTTGACACATTGACAAATAACTAGATATAAAATAACTATAATTAAAATGATAAATGAAATAAACAAATGTGTAAATAAACTCTATCATGTCTAAGCTGCAAGTACAAGCAGCTAAAATAAGAGTAGTCATGGATAGGTGGAAGGGGGGATGAGTTGGGTTTGTGGGGGACAGTAATATAGTAGGCAGGATTCTAAAAGTTACCAGTCAAAGGAGAAACTCGCAAGTTACTACTACCTTCCACACTCCCTTCACTACTTCAACCTATTGTCTACAATCTTGAAGCTAGAAACCTGAATACACAGATAAGAAATCACTTATCTGTATTGAAACTTCTCACATCACAAATAGAATGAGTGGCCCTGAACTCTGAAACATTCATTGAAACTTATATATGTATATCACTCCTGTGTTTCCTCTTCTTTTTCTTTTCTCCTGAAACGCGGCAAGAAAGCCGAAATGATCAATAATCGTGAGTGTTAGTTTCTTTTTTTGTGTTTTCTAGTTGTAACTTTAATTATATATATATATATATGCAGAAAAAACACAATAAATAAACATGTGATGCAATCAATGAGTTCAAACTAAATGAATTTATGATTTAAATTGCATATATATGTTGTTTCACGTGTTTATGTGAAATCTTTATATATATATATATATATATATTTATATATATATATATAAAGATATATATAATATAGATATATATAAATATATATATATATATATATATATATATATATAAAGATTTCACATAAACACGTGAAACAACATATAATGCAATTTAAATCATAATTTCATTTAGTTTGAACTCATTGATTGCATCACATGTTTATTTATTGTGTTTTTTCTGCATATATATATATATATATATATATATATATATAAGTTATAAGTTTATATAAGTCAGTTGGGTTTTTGACTCTGACGAAGACCGCTTGTTACGGTTGAATGATCTTAGTCTTGTTTTCCCATTCTGATTGTGGTTTAATCATTGATTGTTGTTTCACGTGTTTATGTGAAATCTTTTATATATATATATATATATATATATATATATATATATATTGAGTCGTTGTCTGCCTGCGGAGCGACTCGTTTCTTGACGAGGAGTGAGTTTCTGTTTCATTTCTGAGTGTTCTTTGTGGCAATATAGTTTAGATATATATATTCGTATATTTGGAGAGTAGGTTTTCATTTATACAAGTTGTATTAAAACCAATGCCTATTTTATATAAAAAAAACGTATAAAACTTGAAATAGGCATTGGATTTAATAGAATATATATATTTAAAAATTGGAAAGACGATCCAAACTGGACGCAATACAAGTTCAAAATCGAAGAAAAGAAACACACAAAGTAAAGAAATACACATATAAACTAAAATTTTCGGGCAATCCGTCTTCAAGAGAAAAGAGAAAGGAAGCTATGCCCTTTGTTGATGCAATGGCAAGTAACGCAACTCAATATATATATATATATATATACATTTATATAGATGTTTTATGTTTTGCGCAGGAGTGTTTTCCTCAAACAGAACAGCAGGAGATGCAGTGACTTTGGCACCCCTAAACAATCGAGGCATCTGCTTTGTAACTGGGGGAGTAGGAACATTGAAGCTGTGGACGCTAAACCCCAAGGAGCGCAGTGTTGCTGGTTGGGATGTGTCTTTGGGGAAGTTGCGTCGAAAGGTCACCTGCATCGAGGTACTTTGCCACTCTGTTGTATATTAGTCTTATTAGGGTAATAGAATGCATGTTATCAGAGTTGATAAGAGATGAATAAGAGTGGCAGGAGAGGTATATTCCCAGCGGGTGATATCTAGCATCCCTTAGTAGCCTCGTCATTAATGTTAACATAAGCTGTGATATTTATTTATATACTTACTTACATTAGTTTGAGACACTCATCAGAGGGAATATGAAGTACTGACTTTCCGGAGACGCAGGGTGAGTATAGTTATGAGTGTGGTCCCTGGAAAGGGACCCTCTTGGTTTTGTGCGATGTCGGTTGCAGATGCCCTCCTCCGCTCTGTCCACCTTGGGCACATCGGAGGTGCAGTTGCTTCCGCCTCCTATTTTACGTGGGAGAGGTTTCGGCGCCTCCGGTGAGGCTAAAGGCCACCTCGTTAAAAACATCGGTCTCAGTTGCTTCATTTCATGTAACTGGCCGAAAGGTCAGAGTGCATGATTATGTATCAAAACCGGTAGCAGTGATATAAGCATAATACCATAAAAACATATAATACTACAATATAAGCATAAAAACATAGAGATGTTTTTTTAGTCTCTCATACTTTCGTAAACTTTCCTAGATGAATAACTGTTGTTTGTTTCACTGGTAAACTCTTTGAGAACCGTAAATCGGAAAATATAATTTAATTTAAGATAATAAATTTATCAGTTTGATTTTGAAAATCATCCGTTGTGTTGAGGTGCTCAGATTGACAAAGAAGACCATTACGCCTTCTGTGGGACCAGCACGGGGGACATCCTGAAGATCAAGCTGAACTTACCTGCGGAGCTGGAGGTGTGCGAGCCGAGGGGTGTGCCTGCCTTGGTCGGCTGTTACGCTAAACACCAGACTAGGGTCAAGAGCAACAAGTACCAGCCTTTGCTGTACAGTATGGGTAAGACCACTTAGTTAGTAGAGGGGGTGGGGGAGGGGATACGAGGGATGATGGCTCAGGTTGGAAAAGAGGATTATTATACCTTCTGTGGGATCAAAGGCCAAAGAAATGTGATGACCATCAGAGGCCAAAGAAATGTGTTGACCATCAAAGGCAAAGAAATGTGATGACCATCAAAGGCCAAAGAAATGTGATGACCATCAAAGGCCAAAGAAATGTGATGACCATCAAAGGCCAAAGAAATGTGATGACCATCAAAGGCCAAAGAAATGTGATGACCATCAAAGGCCAAAGAAGTGAGATGGCTCTCAATAATCACTTAAAATATTACTATTACTAATAATAATTAATTTATTAATATTTAATATTATTATTATTATTAGTAAACAGTTGTAAAGCAGTGATTTAGTAGTTCAAAGCCAGGGGTCTGCATCCTTTATCACAAGGGCCGCTTTGCCTCCTTTTTTTTGCCAAGTAAAATAGTGTGGAGCCGCCAAACATAACACAGCTTACAAACTTTGTATATTAAGACCTATAGGTATATTAAGTTATACCATGTATGGTCAGTAAGTCCGTCACATTTACTACTAAAATTTTGAATAATGTGGACTCTTTTATTTTTACTGTATCAAGTATGCTTGCTCTGCTCAACTTGCCCCTTCTGTTCCAAAATGACTCTCTTTCGCTCTTCTCCAGTAAAGTATTTTTCAACGAATGCAAAATGCTTGGTTTGAAAAATTTTTTTTCCTACCAAGCCATTATTTTCAAGGTACGTTTTGAAAATATAAGTTGTCAAAACATTACACTTGTTGTTGGATAATTTTCCGCGACATATCAAGCACTCAGGTAAGCCAACGTCGTTGGTGGTGAAGGCAAATGAAACAGTCCGCGCAATATTAAACTCTATTTTCTTCTGAAACTTTTCTTTTTAGGGATTTTTTATGGTTAGTTCAGGGGTCACACACTCCAAAAGACGCTTGCAAATAAATTGGCGTGATGCATGTTTCAGTTGATAGGAAAACTTTTTCAAAATTAGATTTTAAAGTATCACCTCAAATTCGAAGACAACTGTACAACAAATAAATAGAAATATATTAATCTATATAAATAAAATAATGATTTTGTCTGTACATTACTTAGAACTGACTCATTTCAAGTTTTCTTTACGTTTCATACATTGGAAAAACCGAATCCACCCTTAGAAAAATTTCTGTCGGTTTGTCCGCAAAATTTTCTCACAAGTAAACTCAGCCACCATAAATACATAGCGAGCTGAAACTTTGACACTAGATTTGTGTATGCCTAACTTAAAATATAAACTCTAAATAGATTGATAATTCAGTGTAGAAGCGAAATTATGGGGATTTAAGCTGTATTTTGCTCACTTCGCAGACAAGTTTATTTTGAAAATACACAGGTGTGGCAAGTAGGGATTGTTGATTTTAATTTCATTTGAGCATATGAATATATTGCGTATTTGACATAATTGAAAAGGTGTTTCCCAGAGTTCAAGATGTACTATCTATTCAGAATAAATGGCTTTGTGATCGAGCAATTCTCAGCCCTTAATATGAACAGGCAGGAAAAACCAACAAACAAGTTCTTATGCTATATCAAGCTGAAGATAGAACTTAAAAGTCAGTAAAGAGAGTGATTAGTAATGAGGAAGCAGTTCATAATCCAACTGAATTTCTTGACTCCGTGACTGCTCCTGGACTGTCTCATCATGAGTAAAAACTTAAAGTAGGAGCACCATCATGCTGCGTTTAGTATCAGTAACAAATTTCATGTTACGAAACTTGAGGGCCTCGGAAAATGTGAAAAGGGACAGGACCATTTTCTCAAATGGTCAACTGTAGTTTGCTTGCTTAAGAGTTAGAGGTTCCAACTCTTTGTTCTTCCATACAGACACCTAATGTGGTGTATACAGAAGAATTTGTTTGACACTACACTAACAATGGTATTTTTTACTATTCTATAATTTCTAATGATATTTTGGAATACCAAGTAGAATCAAATTTTTGATTTTGTCAAAGACGGGTAGGTTTGCTAGTATAAAATAAAGAAATCAATAAATAACCTTTATTATTTTGTATGTGTTTTTTTGTTGAGTGCCACTAAAGGAAGCTGAAGAGCCGTAGGGTGCCGACTCGTGGTCTAGTAACATGATAGTATGTGGCATACAGAATGACTTGGCATAGAATTAATGAGGTGAATCATGTTTGACAGGAGTGCGGCAGATAATCTTAACAGAAAACAAACAGTTGGTGGTAGGGAGTGGAGACGGCGTGATAGAGCTGATTACAGAGTGTCAACCTTTGGTCAACCCCAACGCCAGGCTGTCCAGTCCAACGGTCCCTCTATTCAAAGTGGTCTGTCTTCCTAAGCATATATAGTCAATCTAAACGGTCCACCTTAACTATCCGTACTACTTTAACCCTAAACTACATCTATACTAATCTATAAGAGGGAATTACTTCTCGTACGGCATCTGTACGTCCATCTTAATTGCTACTTACTAGATTAACTGTGTCAAGTTAATAATTGGGCATATCTAATTGCTGTAATTAAATTATAGCTACAAATCAAAGTCATCATAATTAGGCAGCATTAGAATTCATTCTGAAATGAATGAGTCATTAAGACAGCACAATATTCTCAGTAGCATTTAAAAGAGCATCACAACTTTAACTGTGTATCTATAAGAACTAAGTATATGTACTTGTTAATTGGTATACGGTAATTATCATTTTTTATGAGGTTTAAATTTTGGATATTCTTTATTTAGTACATTTGTAATTTCTAAGTATTACTGGTGTTGTAATAAAAATGTTATAAAATTTTAAAATTTACCGATTTCATTTTTATTATTTGACCACCAAGTTGTACCTTCTAATAGAGAAAAAAAGATACGTTTATTGATTTTTTGAGGAAGATTCAAGCTGTTTACAGAAATTGAGTCTAATTTTTTTTATAATTTAATATAACCTTTTTAAATATGTAGATAGATATTATACTATATTATTATAGTATATATTATAATATATGCATAAAATATACTATCATTGTTGTTGTCAGGTCCGTGGCACTACAGTGAATGCTTTTGTGACTTCACTACAGCTTTGGTGCCGTAAGGGAGGCAATGCTATCATAGTTGGTACGATGCTCTGTGAGATGTTTTGGTAACTTTTGAGGTTGTTGTCAGGTCCGTGGCACTACAGTGAATGCCTTCGTGACTTCATTACAGCTTTGGTGCCGTAAGGGAGGCAATGCTATCATAGTTGGTACGATGCTCTGTGAGATGTTTTGGTAACTTTTGAGGTTGTTGTCAGGTCCGTGGCACTACAGTGAATGCCTTTGTGACTTCACTACAGCTTTGGTGCCGTAAGGGAGGCAATGCTATCATAGTTGGTACGATGCTCTGTGAGATGTTTTGGTAACTTTTGAGGTTGTTGTCAGGTCCGTGGCACTACAGTGAATGCCTTTGTGACTTCACTACAGCTTTGGTGCCGTAAGGGAGGCAATGCTATCATAGTTGGTACGATGCTCTGTGAGATGTTTTGGTAATTTTTGAGGTTGTTGTCAGGTCCGTGGCACTACAGTGAATGCCTTCGTGACTTCACTACAGCTTTGGTGCCGTAAGGGAGGCAATGCTATCATAGTTGGTACGATGCTCTGTGAGATGTTTTGGTAACTTTTGAGGTTGTTGTCAGGTCCGTGGCACTACAGTGAATGCCTTCGTGACTTCACTACAGCTTTGGTGCCGTAAGGGAGGCAATGCTATCATGGTTGGTACGATGCTCTGTGAGATGTTTTGGTAACTTTTGAGGTTGTTGTCAGGTCCGTGGCACTACAGTGAATGCCTTTGTGACTTCACTACAGCTTTGGTGCCGTAAGGGAGGCAATGCTATCATAGTTGGTACGATGCTCTGTGAGATGTTTTGGTAACTTTTGAGGTTGTTGTCAGGTCCGTGGCACTACAGTGAATGCCTTCGTGACTTCACTACAGCTTTGGTGCCGTAAGGGAGGCAATGCTATCATAGTTGGTACGATGCTCTGTGAGATGTTTTGGTAACTTTTGAGGTTGTTGTCAGGTCCGTGGCACTACAGTGAATGCCTTCGTGACTTCACTACAGCTTTGGTGCCGTAAGGGAGGCAATGCTATCATGGTTGGTACGATGCTCTGTGAGATGTTTTGGTAACTTTTGAGGTTGTTGTCAGGTCCGTGGCACTACAGTGAATGCCTTTGTGACTTTACTACAGCTTTGGTGCCGTAAGGGAGGCAATGCTATCATAGTTGGTACGATGCTCTGTGAGATGTTTTGGTAACTTTTGAGGTTGTTGTCAGGTCCGTGGCACTACAGTGAATGCCTTCGTGACTTCACTACAGCTTTGGTGCCGTAAGGGAGGCAATGCTATCATAGTTGGTACGATGCTCTGTGAGATGTTCCTCATCGACTTTGAAACCTTCTCCGTCACTCTGATGGTTTCCTGTCATACAAGTACAATATTTGACATCGCTTTTCCCAGGTTTGTTATTTTACTTTAGTTTAATTTAAGTATAATGGTATTGAAGTAAATTTCATTCTTGAGATTTTCACGGATTTACATGTTTTGAGAACCCCAAAGTCCTTTTATGACATTCTATAAATAGTATAAACAGAAATAGAATAGTATAAAGAATTATATATACTATTATTTTTTCATATGTTATTGATTTTATTTAACATATCACTCGGCCAGTTCCTTTTTCAGTTGAACTCTATTGGTAGGAAATTAGTTGTAGAATCAAATGACCGTGAATGCGGTTCACTTTAATGAACCATGTTTAAATCAATATCTTCCACCTATTTATACCAAAATATATATATATATATATATAGTTCAATATAAACAAAGAAACATAGAGAAATCAGAAGAACACACTTACAGTCTCTAATTTTCGGTTTGAACCGTCTTCAGGAGAGATAAGAGAGGGAAACCAAGCGCACTGGATCAGAGACGGTTGGAGACCCAACTCCAACCGTCTCTGATCCAGTGCGCTTGGTTTCCCTCTCTTATCTCTCCTGAAGACGGTTCAAACCGAAAATTAGAGACTGTAAGTGTGTTCTTCTGATTTCTCTATGTTTCTTTGTTTATATTGAACTATATTTGTCCGTTTTGGATCGTATTTCCAACGAAAAAAAGTGTATATATATATACATATATATATATATATATATATAAACTACATTCACAAAAAGAACACACGGAAATGAAACAGAAACTCACTACTATATTTCGATAGCCTCGTCATCAGGTAGATAGATGTGAGTCGCTCCGATGACTGGCAACGACTCGTATGTTCTTTTTGTGAATATAGTTTATTTAGTTCGTGGAACCTTTTCAATATACATATATATATATATATATATATAATTAAACCACATTTGTGGTTTAATTTCATTGATTACATTGAAGCGGTCTTCGTCACAGTCAAAACCCAACTGAGTAGTCTTAGGATTTTTTCCCCATTTCATATTGTGTTTTGATATGTATTATGGACTGTTTATTGTTAAGTAAAGAGTGATTGAGTCTGATAGAAGTAGTTGTTTTGAGATGAATATGGTTGTTTCAGGCACTACTCTGACGTGTTTGCCACGGCCAGTAAGGATAGCATCAGAATGTGGAGCGCCTCGCTGGGCAGGGAACTGCTCAGAATTGCAGTTCCTAACTTCACCTGCTCCTCTCTTTTGTTCACCTTTGATGGTAGAGCTATTCTAACAGGTAACGTACGCAACTTTTGAGAAGTTGCAAAAATATCAAAATAATGTTCATATTTTATAAGAATTAATTTCGTTTTTAATCAACCTGCAGTATTAGTTATTATAATTTGATTCATTAAACATTTAAAAGTATAATTATTTCATGTTGTGGTATGAAACAAGCATAGTAAATTTAAAATAGTTGTTGATGAAGTTAATTTTGTGGAAGCGAACAAGGACCATTCAGTCAGTTTCTTTGACTATATAACCCCGTTCAGAATAAAGCTCTGAAAACATTTTTTCTTCACTCCTTTTAACATTTATTGGTAATTCATGGTTGTTTATGCGTGTTAAAGGCTGGAATGATGGAAGTGTAAGAGCGTTTACACCGCAAAGTGGCAAATTGATCTTCACGATTTTCAACGCTCATTCCAAGGGGGTATCGGCTATTTCTATCACGAGATCTGGACGAAGGCTTGTTACAGGAGGCACTGAAGGACAGGTAACTATACAAATAAGTATGACAGCTTTCAGTCCACAAAGCGGCAAAATCATCTCCTGACGACGGGTCAAAGAAAAAATTACATATACTATTATTTTGCACCAACTACTGCATGACTAATCTTTTGCTAAGCACTGCTTAGCTGGGTTGGCTCTAATATCGTATCTAATATTAAGTTGACCATTTATGTGACAGTGAGTTATGAATGTCTTTGGCCAAGTTAATACGTATATTACAGCCAACCCAGATCAACGTGAATTGGAGGTAATCCGCAAAAGGTTAGTACATACAGCTGCTACTGCAAATTACATACATATATATATATATATATATATATATATATAAAAAGATTACACATAAACACGTGAAACAACAATCAATGATCAAACCACAATAAGAAATGGGAAAACAAGACTAAGATCTTTCAACCGTAACAAGCGGTCTTCGTCAGAGTCAAAAACCCAACTCAGTTGGGTTTTTGACTCTGACGAAGACCGCTTGTTACGGTTGAAAGATCTTAGTCTTGTTTTCCCATTTCTTATTGTGGTTTGATCATATATATATATATATATATATATATATATAATTAACAAAAATAACTTCCCAAATAGACTCACTTTTCCATATTTGACTTTCTGTCGTGTTCAGGGTAGAAGTGCACTATTCGAGTGGTACCAGTCAACTCAGTAGCTAATAGCTAACTTCGACCTGAAGAAAACGAGTTGTGTACAACCTGAAGATGACGGATGTCGAAAAATCGAAAAGTGTTTCTATTTCTAAGTTTTGTTCTGTGTTACTTACTACTGCTTAATTTTTAATCACTCTTTGGGGGATCATTTTTCAATCATCACTTTATATATATATAGAGATTTATAATTCTCTTTTCCGAATGACTCGAGAAACTCATGCTCATTGAACCTTGAGCGTATTCATGGACTTTTAACAGTAGTCACATTTTGTCTCATGACTTCAAAGATAACTTAAATCAATGTATTAACATACATTAATTTTTAGTATTTTTTGGGCCAACGTTTTAACCACTTTTACCAAGTTTCAGTAGCCAGAAAGCCTCTTCCTTTGTTGTTTACATTTTTTACAAGTATGATGGTAATTTTGTTACGTAAAAACACAATTAAGTCCGTTTAAAGTATACTGAGCCCGACATATATTCACAAAAACTTAAAAACAGAAAAAAATAGACCCTAAATATTTAGATCACGTGTATGGACTATAAAGTCTTGGAGAACTATCCACCGGATTGAAAATACCAACGGGCTTTAGTGTCCCACCTCTGCACTATATAAAATTGACTGTGCCGTTGTACATCTATCTTCTTTTAAATTTTACTTTAATCACATTTATTGATTAATTTATTTTGTTTATTTTATTTATTCTATCATGTATTGATGTATTGACTTTAACTAAAACTCATAACTTATAATATGAACATATTTGAATATATTTGTTCTTTCTGGAAACATAGGTAAAGATATGATTTTGCGAATTTTGATATTTCCAGATAAGAGTTTGGGATATCTTTAAAGACAAGCAGGACTTGGTCGCTGTCCTTAAGGAGCATAAAAGGCCTGTCTTATCCATTGATGTTTCACCGAATGATAAAGAAGCAGCATCCGCAAGCACTGACGGCACCTGCATCATATGGGATATCGTGTAAATATATGTAGTTTTTTTTCCTTCAATCTTATTCCGTATAAATTATGTTTTATTTTGTTCTGCAAGTCATTAGTGTCGACAGATGATTCATTAAACTAGGTCACGAATGAGAACTAATATAAATAACAACTTTGACCCCCAATCCTGTCTCTGCCACTCTCTTATTTCATCCTCATTTTCCTCGTTCTCTTTCTTCCTGTTAATTCTCTCTATCGTCTTTATCAAGGGTCAAGCGTCAGCTAGCCATGCACAGCAGCAAGGTGCATGCCAAATTAGTGGACTTGATCGTCTTTATATTCTCTTCTCTCTCTATATCCTCAATTCTCTCTCTCTCTGTCTCTCTCTCTCTCTCTCTCTCTCTCTCTCTCTCTCTCTCTCCCCCCCCCCCCGGTGTCAATGCTAGTAGGTCCCTCCACTTTTATCTCTTTACCCCCACTCTCTTCTCCTATGCTCCCTCTTCGCCATGCCCTTCTCAATCTCCATTTCACCCTCTATATTTTCACTTTCTTCTTTCTCCCATCCACTTTCTATCATCCTCTTCATTTCTCTGTCTATCTTCACTACCCTTGTCCCATCCACTTTCTATCATCCTCTTCATTTCTCTCTCCCTTTTACCTTCTTTTTTCTTCCATCCTTTTCATTTCACTTTATCTTCTCTCACCACCTTTCTATTTCGTTCTTTCTTTAAATCTCTTTTGTATTTCGTTTCTTTTACACCCTTTACATTTCTTTTATTATTTATATTTTCCTTACCCTCGCCCCCCAAACCTTTTAGGTTACCAATATATATGACAATCACCCCATATCTCTCTTTATCTTTACTTCCCCCCCCCCCACCTTCTGCTTTTTCTCGTCTCTCTGTTTTTGTTCTTCTTCTTTTATGCCTCCTTTTATTCCCCCCTCATCACCCCCCCCCCTCTCTCTCTTTTTCCAGATTTTCATTTCATCTCTATATCTCACTATTATCAATATAATCCTTCCCCCCTCCCCCCCCCCCGAGCTCTCACAAACACATGCATTGATTGCTACATTATTTTACCTTTTCCTCTTGATTATGAAAGACTTGTGACAATGCGTCTGTTCCGCAGTAAGTGTGTCCGTATTGCCATCCTCTTCTCAACAACTCTCTTCACCTGCGTTCGGTTTCACCCTTCTGGCTCGCAGATACTTACCTGCGGCACAAACAGACAGATCGCCTACTGGGAAGTCTTTGATGGTACTTTGATAAGAGAAGTCGAAGGCTCTATTAGCTCTGCTCTTAACACTCTTGACATTTCAAATGATGGCATCCACTTTGTTACTGGCTCCAACGATCAAATGGTCAAGGTATCCATTTAACAATATTATATTATTATTATTAAAAAACGTTTGTCATAGCCTCATATATTGCTGGTGGAGTCACCCGACCAGTTTCGCAAAGGCTGCATAATCTAGTTGTTATAGTCTCATTGATGATCCAGCCTTTGCGACTCCACCAAGGTATGACGGAAGTTCATAATATTGTTATCTTTACTAACCTCCGTAAAGGTTATCACACATTCTTGTGATACAAACAATGTGCATGTATCAACAATACTGTCTGCGTCGTACAATTATTCTAATTCCTTTAATCATTTTATATTGAGGTGATCAGAAATAGGGTAGAGGGGAATGCAGGAGACCTCTCACGAAAATTGAAATCCATCCAAATTAAATAAATTCAAAAAAGTTAAAATGTTAAAATTAAAAAATTTTAACATAAAAAGAGAAAAAAGTTAAAATTTCACCGGTTTTAATCAAAATAGTAGCATACATTTTCAGAAAAACGAATACAGCTGTTTTTTTTTACTTTACTTTAGGTAAAGTATAGTAATCGTGAAAAAAATCGGTTTCGAGATTTTGACAGATTAAGCTATGTATCAAGGTAAGCAACATTGGGCGTGATTACCACTTGGATGGGTGACAAATATAGCTGTGGGTGTTAATACCAAAAGTGAGTAGGTCTAGTTATAGTCATGTTCAGTACACCGGCTCCCTCCAGATCATCGAAGTTAAGCACATGGAGTGTGGTTTAGCGCTTGGATGGGTGACTATATTACTGTTGGTGCCCGTGGTAATTTAGGATTATCCATGAATGAAGCATGATCCCTTCTATCATGGTTAGCACATAAGGCGTGAAGCCTATAAGTTAAAAAAAAACATGTTTGGCTGTAATATGTTAGTAATGACAATGGCTTGTCTTGCTCAGCATGGCTACTGGTATTTATTGTTTGTATGAGTGACAGTGGTTTGTTGTGACAGGTATGGCTGTACAAAGAAGGACAGGCCAGATACATTGGCAAAGGCCACGGCGCTGTGGTCACCGCTGTCAAAGTCTCACCAGACATGCGCACCATTGTCTCGTGTGGGGCTGACGGCGCCATTCTCATCTGGTGCAGTCCCTTCTGTCGGCCTAGATCAGCCAAAAGACGTAGCTCAGCGAAGATTGCCAGCTCTTCCAAGGATAAAGAGGAAACTGTAACAGATGTTAGTGAAAAGCAGAATGTCATTTCAAAGCAACCAACTATGGAGGCCCCTCAGCAAGGTATTCAAACGTTTTGTAAAGGATTATATTTGAATTGCGACCAATACTTCTGCTAGGAGATGAAAAATTGAGTCTTCTAAAGAACAACGACTAGACACAAACAAATCAAGTTTTCGTAGATGTTAACACTTTTGATAGATTTTAACACTAGTTTGAGCGCCTTTGAGACACAGTGAACCCTCCCATTAATGGACCTCGCACCTACGGACTATATAATTTAACAATGTCCCGAGATGGGAAAGTCAGATGTACGTCTAGTAGTCCGATACACGAGTTCAAAATTAGCGGGTTGAGCGGTCCGAGTCTGTTAGTTCAGTGGGTGCAACAATAACCAAGTTTTCCCACGTAAATATCTTTTCTCATTACGATACACTAACATTTACTTACTGACTGGATACTGTTCACCCCCAGAAAAACCCTCCCATCTACGGACTTTCATTAGCCCGTTAATGTAAGGGTCTACTATAGTCGGGCACCAGAGACGAGGGTGGGTATATTAGTGTAGGAGAAACGCACATACCCTATTTCTCACAAGACCTCTTGTACTTCTGGTATATGCGTTTGGATTGCACCTTGGTGATGCTTTTTATGTAGGTTTGGCTTCCGCCAAGCTAAGCCTAATATGAATAATCAACTATATTACCATAATAGTCTGATGGTAAGCGCAGAGACCTTCCCGTTGCCAGTTCTCACGGACTCAGTTTCAATGACTGTTTCAGTGTCAGATTCTTAGGTAGATTAATGAAACTAATGCTAGAATCACTTTGAGAGCTTCAGAAGAAGCACTTTTTAGTCTTCTGGGAGGTAGATCTGCTACTGGGCTTAACCTAATTGTTAATTGTTATTTTTATTTATTTTAGTCTCTTTATTAATCTTTTTTGTACTTACTTTTATTATTTAGTTTTGTATTTCACAACATTTTTAAAAGTTTTTATTTAGATGTTTTTATTTATTTTTGGTGTTATCTACATTATCTATCTTTGCCTCCCATTCCTCCGTAAGTTGGCTACTCTGATTGAGTGTCTCTTCAAGGAGACCAGCCTCAGTAGATATCTGCCTTCGGGGTGACTCACATCTACCTTCCTGGTTACAAGGCAATCGAAACATAGTAGTGAGTTTCTGTGATTACTTTTATGTGAGTTCTTTTTTTGAATCTAGTTTATGCATATACTTAGATTTCTATTTGTTATTGGTATGGATTTTGTAATATATACGTACTTTTAACATGGTTTTTGTTTGACTCTGTTAGGTTGCAGTGGCAGTTCCACAAGGGAACACACCTAGTACAAACATTGACTCTTTGTGAAGACCCACAAAAAAGATTGATTCTATACTGAGAATCCTAAATTTTTTGACTAACTCAAGTATATTTCAGAGTACGGGATCATTAACGAGTGCGTGATATCGTACAGGCTCGGGACAGAAGTCTTCAGATTTATTCACCTCCGACTTGAACGAATGGAGGGCTAGAGTGGGGTTTTGACCCCCCAGATCTGCCAGAGGAGAGGCGAGTTCGTTGCTAATGTGCTACCCTGGCACCCTTTGTTTGACTACAATGAAGACTTGACTGTCACATGCTTATGATTTTGAAGGTTCCTGTTGTTGTATGCTTGGTTGTGTGTTGCAGAAGGCGGCTCAGTCAAGTGCTATTGCGCCGAAGGATGTACTTGCAAGCCTCACGACTTGCCCAAGTCCCCAGGCCCTCCCCCCACTCCAGGTATATTCAACTTATCAGCCATCTTTGTACAACATTGATACATTTCGGCTGGCTGTGGGGAGTTTATTGTATTGGGCAGATATTTCGAGAATGTGATGTAGAAAACTACTAAAACATATTACAGTGTACTATACTGTAGTATATATTAATAGATTACAAGAAAAGAACACGTAGAAACAATACACAATTCGGCTGGCCAGCCAAGCAGAATTCATCTTCTTCTTTTTCTCCTGAAGACGACGAGGTCGAAATATTGCACTGAGTTGTGTTGTTTCCATGTGTTATTTTTTTGTAATTGCTTCTTAAGTTGTTTGAACGGACTGTTTCATATTTTGCACTATATATATAGCTTTAAATTACACAAAACACGACACAGAAAAAAGATAAAATGGCCACTTACTAAGTTCAATATTTTAACTGTTGTTCGTCCTCTCTTCTAGTCTTCTCCTGATGACGAACAACTGTTCGAAATATTGAATTTAGTTAGTGGGCATTTTATCTTTTTTCTGTGTCGTGTTGAATTTATAAGTTGAAGTTTTATAGTCCGTGTGGACCATTTATTCAGTTTAGTGTATATATAATATATATATATATATATATATATACACTTTAACACATAGAAAAGAACACAGAAAGACACTACAGAACTCACTTCGATATTTCGACATCCGTCGTCATCGGGAAGAAGTGCGAAGTACTCGCGTTGAGAAGCAAACTACTACTGGCCTCCAGAGTAACTCGTGGAACCACCGCAATGCTGCTCCCCAGCGGAGGAGAGGAAAAATAGAAATCCTTCCAATATTTATTTAGAAAACAAGATAAAAAATATATAAAATACGAAATAATAATAATAAAAAATAAATTATAATAATAAAATAATAATAATAATAAAATAATAATAATAATAATAATAATAAAATAATAATAATAATAATAAAATAAAAAATAATTAACGGTACAGGTTGAGACCAGGAGGAGAACGAGCCCCAAGGAGGCATATGAATGCCTCTTCGGAAGCTCTAAGGGTGACATGGGGATTAGACTCGGGGATTTGTTTGAGGATTTGTACCCTGAAACAATCATTGAAAGGGAGGTCATGGGAATTAGCATGGATAGCTATGGGTAGGTCTCTGCGCTGACCAACGGACGCCCTGTGATTGTTAATACGCAGGCTCAGCTTGGTTGAAGCCAAGCCAACGTAAAAAGCATCACATCGAGTACACTCCAAACGGTAAACGCAGTTACAGGAAGTGCAAGATGTATCAGAAGGAACAGGATAGGAGTCGTTACTGAGAGGGGAAGTAAAGTAAGGACTGGAGTTAATTAGGGGACAGGTTTGGCAGTTACGGCGTTCACATCGCTTCATCCCTCTGCTAGCACAGGGGCTGTTGGAAATATGGGTAAAAATGGATTTCAGGTTGGAAGGTCTACGGTAGGAGAAAGTAGGGGACTGACTGAAATTATATATATATATATATATCAGTTTAAAATTGAAGATAGGTAGCACACAGTTATAAACTCACGTAAAGAAACACACTTATAAACTCATATTTTCGGACGTAAGTTGAGAGAAAACCTATGAGAATAAGTAGGAGACGTTACGCAGTTGCCGATTGTTTATCGTCTCAGTGGTTTATTCATTGTCATTTGTTAATTATGAATTGGTTTTAATTTGCAGGTTCTGGCTTTAGAGGAAGTATTGAAGACGAAGGTGTTACCACCACAACAGCTGCAACTTAACCGGACTAACTTACTTTTGGAAATATATATATTTATATATACATACATACTTGATAAACACACTGTTTGCATTTGAGAGTCATCTCAGTGTCCTTTATCAGAAGTGTTCATCACTTTAATGCTTTGAATTCATCTTGTGATTAATCACCATTTCCTTGTGATTTATCAGGAATCGCCTTGTAACGTATCATAATATAGCTTGTGATTTATCAGGATTCACCTTGTGAATTATCAGAAATTACCTTTTCTTTGCATTTACATGATTTGAGTAAGTTCCTTTTTTTTTAATGTTTTTTCCTCCCTGAAGTCCTTATTTGATGTTTTTTCCATGTCTATGTGAATGTATGTGTGTTTTTTTTAGTTTTCCTTACAGTCAGTATCCCTGCCATGAGTGAATCTATTTATTTATTCTACATAGACCGCTTATAACAGTTCATTTATTATATACACAATAAATATGTGTGTGTGTGTGTCCAAAAGTTAGTGGGAACGCTGCAGTTCAGTTCTATTAGATGGTCCCAATTCATATTTTACACAAATATGGGCCTTATAGTGTAGATATGTCCAACTCTTTTGGCAATATTACCAATATAGTCAGTCAACTCTGAGGCAAGATTGCTCGATGGGAAAGTCACTTGTTTGGCAAAATCTGTTTTTAGAACACATTTTTTTCTCCTAAATAGATTTCAAACTTTTTTTACCTTTTCTCTTTATTTTTCTTGGTGGACCCCACCATAACTATTGGTTATAAAACAATACTCTATTATCCACTAATATAAACTTTGAACTTTTAATAAACAAACAAGTAGTATATAATGAAGCCCTATTTATAATGAAAACTAATTTAATGCAAATAAAGTATTCTACAATAATTATAATAATGATGATAATAAGAAAATTAGTACTTATAATGATCAAAATTATAGTGACTAGCTGACCCAACAAACTTTGCCAACTCTCAGTGAATGTCGTGTTACCTTTAGCTAAGGTTAATTTGGTATTTAATTATTAACGTAATAGCTAACCTGACAGTCGCTGTCCTGCCTTACCTATAAATATATTCAATTTGAACAGGAATAAAAATTATTTTATTCTTTTGTTTTATTATTATTATTATCATTATATTATTATTATTATTATTAGTACCATTATATTTTATTATTATTATTATTATTAATATCGCTGTTAATATAACTATTAAGATAAGTATTATTATTATATATTACTATTATTATTAGTAATAGTATTTTTATTATTTTTATACAATTATTATAACTGTAAGATTCACTGTACAATAGGGGAAAAAGCCCGGTGGGTGACACTTAGTGTCCCCTGTACGGCTACCCCTGAAATTTTTAAACTGGGAATAATCCCATAATAAAGAATTTTCCATTCCATTCCAGGAATAAAAACTGAGATAACAAATCTGTAGAGACCTATACTGAACTTTGCTGTAAGTAAACATAATGTCAAACTCTTTAACAAGCAGCACTTCTGATTTCTCTGATTAGCCGAACACTTGTTGGACAACCGTCCATCACACCACGGAATGCTTCAGAAAATATGTGTTTCATTGGTGTTAATTCTTTACATTTAACAAGTTCATTCTTCTATCGTCTTAACTGATTAGAATATTTAAATTTTTTTTTTTAATAAACCTCTAAATAACAATTTTATTTCGCTTAAAAAATGTCTGAGTCAATGTAAACAAAGTAAATAAATGAAAACAAATCAGACTAGTAGGGGAAGTGATTCATTATTCCAAAATAACATTTCAGTTTATATGGTATATTGCCAAATGCAACATTGGAAATTTTATGATTTTCTTTGCATAAATTGCTAATCTTTTTAACAAACGATAGGACAATAACAATTAAATAACTATAATTGTTATAGTTATTTAATTGTTATATAATTAATATGGTTAAAATAACTATATTAAATAACATTGTTATAATTGAACTGTTAACAATTAAATAACAATGTTCATTGTTAACGGTTAAAAAAACTTGTTCTGAATTCGAAAAAATATATTTTCATTTCTTTCTTGTCAATGTCATTTTGAAGAAAAAAATTATTGAACTCATGCTCATATAATGTGTTATTTTCGTATGTACTTACGCTCTATTAAATGCTACTGATATATATGTGTTGCCATAATGACGTATTCATTACTTAATGAATTATAACACTGCCTAATTATGATGACTGAATTTAATTGAAGCAATTGATATGCCAAATTATTGGCAATTATCAATATTGTGACGAAGGGTGACATGTGGGTAGGTAAGTAGGTAGGCATACTAACGCATTAACATATAGGATAGTAATTCTTTACCAATATCTTGCTTTACAATATTACAATGCTGCTTCCATGTTTAAGCTGACTGAGACCAGAGCTCTTCAGGCATTTGAATACCCTATCATTCACATACACTGGTAAAAATGTGTGATATGTAGTTAAGGTGAAATGCGTAATAAAATAAAGAGATAGGCATGATTATTCAATGATATCCCTGTGGTTGATGCTACTCGGCAAGTTTCTTTATTTCTGACTCCAGGTGAATGATAATCAAAGATCACCTCTTTTCACAAAGTCAAGTCTATTGCGAGCTTTTAATAACAGTTGAGAAATTCGACTAAATCAAGCCATAACGATTAACACAGCTATTTTTCAAAATCTAGGAAGTTATGTTTTGCCTTTGAACCTCCAAAATATTCCATACACCCCGGTTAATAGCTCCCAATTCTATAGTAACTTATAGCAATTATTATAGAAGTGAGATTAAATTTTAAAAAGAAAATTGAGAATTTTTGGACGATTAAAAAAGGTCGTTTTGCTATAACATGTAAAAAAGTGTTGCCTATGATTGATTCTGAAAGTTTGTGTCGTCAATAGGGTCTTCTATCATCCTATCGTTTTAAAGAAAAACAATAAATAATTTGTCAATCAGAAATGCGTAACATTAGTTTAATTTCACTAAATTAGTTAGCATTACGTGGCTTAATAACTTTAAACCACTTAGAAAGTAAAACTTTTATATTAGTTCAATACATGAAGTAGACATGAAAGATACAGAGAAGAAACTAGAACCAGAGGGGAGAGAGAGGATTTATAGAGATTACGGGGGGGGGGGGGGGGGTTAAAACGTACTTGATTAAACATTATCTCAACAATTAGTTAAAATAATAACAATATTAGAAAAAAATTTATGACAAAGTTACTTTAAATAATTAATTAATTTAAGGACATAATACTCGTAATTTGACTGAATCAGTTAAGTTGGAAACAAATTTGTTGAAGAACAGGTTTTACATAATTTGTTAATCTGAATATGTAATGCTTGTTTGATTTGTGTGAATTAGTTAAGATAAATACCATTTCTTTAAATAAAACTGTATTTATTGATGAAATAACTTCAATATTTATTACTCTGAATAAGTCATCTGCGATTAATTATAATTAATTATTTACTATAGTGACGTTTAGAAACAATTTTTATTTAAAGAATTTGCTTTAATAATTTGTTAATCTGAATAAGTAATGTTTCTTTAATTAGAAAACAAATTAGTTAGCATTATAGCTATGACTTTGTATTGATGGAATAGTTTGAAATTATTTGGAAATTGAATATGTAACTTTTAATTGCTGTAAATTACTTATAATAGTGTCAAAGTTAGCGACTAACTAACTTAAGAAATAACTCTAAGAAGTGGTTTTGTTAATCTGAATAAGTATACTAGTTTAATTTGAGCAAATAATTCAAATTGTGACAATGGTAGAAACTAATCCAAAATGAAAATCACTTAAAATATGTTGTTCAACAGAATGAGAGCTGTTCGTTTAGCTTACTAAATTATTTAAAATAATGACAATGTTTAGAAGCAAATTCTTTTGGACTTATAACATTATTTCTCATCAAATTTAATAAATGACTTTAAACACTTCGTTAAACTGAATAAGGAATGATCATACAGTTTGACTAAATTAGTTATAATTATGACAGTGATAGAAACTAATTTTTTGAAGAAATTGATTGAAGTAGTTTGTTAATCTAAATAAATAACATTGATTTAATTTAATCAAATATTTTGTTCAAATGTTAGTAGTTTTTTTTTTAATAAATTACTTAAAATAATGACGTTATATATTCAGAAAGAATTTTGTTTAAGAAATTCCTTTAAATTATTTGTTAATCCGAATATGTAAATGTATCTTTAATTTGACTAAATTTGTTTTCGAACGCCCACACTTACTAGGCTTCCACCTTTTAGTGCTTTTTTTCTAGGGGCAGAAATTGTGGCTTACGTATTATTTGGCAGGCATTTTAGTAATGGGCGAGCCACATTTACCTGTTGATTCTACATTAGGACTCCTAAATTCTGCCTAACTCAAGTATTTCTATAAGTAGGGATCTTTAACGAGTTCTTTGTCATCGTACAGGCTCGATGAGAGTAGTCTGTCAGGAACTCGTTTAACGTAGGTTAGGTTAGATTGCAGTGGCAGTCCCACAAGGGAATACTCATAGGCCGAACATTGTCTCATTATGATAGCACACAATGAAGATTGATTCTACATTGGGATTCATACACTTTGCTTAACTCAAGTGTATTTAGAGTAAGGATCTTTAACGAGTACCTGTCATTGTACAGGCTCGGGACCGACGGTTTAATATCCCCTCCAAGGGACATTCGTGCTGAGATTTGTTCACCACCACGCGGACCCCTGACCTGCTAATTCAGAGGCGAGCTCGTTAACCTCTGAACTAATCTAGTCCCAACTAAATTATACTACATTAGTTGAAATAATAACAAATTTCAGAAACTAATTTGTTCTAGAAATTACTTTTAAAAAAAAATTAATATTTAGAAACAAATTATCAGAAGAAATTACTTTATTGTTATACTGCATAAGTCATGCTCGTTTAAGTTAAAATGAATTAGTTAGTATGATAAGAAAGATTCAAACTTCTTTTTGCTCAAGAAATAATTTGAAATTGTTTATCTGAATAAGAATGTTAGTTTCGTTTCACTAAATTAGTTATAATTATGGCAATGTTAGAAAGATATTTTTTAAAAAATTGCATAAAATAATTTGAAATTATTTATCTGAAAAAATGAAGTTCTTTTTATTTTACTAAAACAGTTAAAACCGTAACCATGTGTAAAACTCTATTTATTGAATAAATTAGTTGAAATGACGACCACGTATAAAACTAATTTATTGGAGAAAAAGTTTAAAAACTCCGCAGTTTACTCTAAGTAAACGTATCATCAAACTAGTTGACAACTAACCGATTTGTTGTATATTTTAATGTGCCTATACATGCATATTAATCAATACTGCATCACTTGCATACTCATGTCTATGACTATTTTATGGGTTTTCTGAACTTGAAATCATTGGTCAATCTGACATGTTATTAAAATTATTACAATGAGAGCATGAATAAGATCGGGCCCATATTACATGATATCAGCATGTAAAACTGTATCATTGAGCAAATGATTTTATTGTGTTTGTTGTTATGAGTTAGCCATTCCGAGTTCATTGGAATAAATAATTTAAAACGACCTTCGTGTTTGAAACTTTATTTTATTGAGGAAATTTAATTGAATTATCAGTAATTACGAATTAGTCATTCATATTTAACTAAAATAATTTACTTAATATGATAGGTATGGTTTTAGATGTGTTTCCAGTGTACAGATAAATATGATATAGTTACAAACCTTTAAATTGAGTAAATTCGTAGAAATCATCAAAATTGAAGAATTTCTAATAATGAATTACTCATTCACGTTTAATTAAGTAAATTATTTAAAATAATCAACATGTTTAATACATCATTTGATTGAGCAAATAACTACGAATAAATTATATTTATTATAGAAACACGTGCATTTTATTAATTATCAATTTTTATTAATTATCTGTACGTATTTCATTTGATAAAATTTTAAATAAAATAATTTAATAATACGAAATCAAGCCCTGTGTTGGCACAACCTGTTTGGCAGGTAATATGTACCTTGGACCCTGTGACTGTGATCAGTCCAATTGAAGATGTGTTAAGTGTGTAAGAATGTCTCGTGTCATCTACAACAACCATTCTCAAGGTATTGGTGACTTTTATAATAATGATACTTCATAACTACGTATTATTCATAGTTATTAGCACTCCACAATTGTGTTTGAGAAATACTAATCATATTAAATATTTTTTTTAAATATATCCCATATGACTGAATTATACAATGTTATTATACAAATATGGCGGCCATTGTATATAAATTATCAAATGAACTAATTATTCAACGTTATAATTTCTATGAAAATGAGTTTTAAACCTGCTGACCATTCTAAGTAATTTATTCAGATTAGATGTTCCTGTCTAATAATTGCTATTAATTATTGTAAGTTGTATTTCAATGAAATAGTGTTTTAAACATGGCGCACGTTTTACCTAATTTATTCAGATGAAACCTACATATCTAATTATTACTAATCATTCAAAGTTATATACTCAATGAAATCGATTTTTATACATGCTATTCATATTAATAATGTATTAAGATAGAATGTGTGATTAAACATAATTACTAAATATGAATAGACATTTGTAGAAAGAGAATCACAATTTATATACACTGATCATTTTATTTAATTTATTTCAAATAAAAGCATGACTAATTCATAATTACTAATTAGTCTAACTTATACTTACTTATTAGTCTAACTTATTTGTACAGTCAAATCACATTCTAATTATAGACGTATATGGCCAATTCATTTGAACAAATTAAGTTACTTCCTCAATCATATATGAGTTTTATACGTCGAAATTATTCTATGTGCATCTCATAAAAATGAATATTTGCTCCATTCACCACTACCTCATATAATGATAAAAGTGCAATGGTCTGTATTACGGCGTAGATTTTTTAACTGCTACTTAAAGAAATTAAAAAAATTGATAAAACATCTATTATAGTTCTCCATAGTTTATATTACAGTTTTCTTAACTGCTACTGACCTAATCATAGTTATTTGCACAATAGAACACCTTTTAAATAAACTGATCATTTAAATACTTGTCATAGTAAATGTGATTTAGTACTTTGTAATGACCAATTATTGAAAGATATTTGCTTTAAATAATAATTACTACAAGAGTAAATATGATTATCATTTGAACTAATTTATTCTAATTATAAACGCATATGGCTCATCCACTTTTACAACTTACACTAACTAATTTGTTTAATGAAATAGAATCTTAATCATACTGATTATTTTAGCTAATTTTAATCAATGAATTGTGGATGTCTAATACATAATTACTTATTCAATGTCTTTACTGAACTATGTAATGTTTGTACATGTTGGTAATTATAATAATTTGTTCCAATGAAATGTGTATGTATAATTGAGCTAACTAATAATCAACAGTTATTTGTCTAATTGTATCGCGTTTTATATATGCTGATCACTACAACTAATTCTTTTTAATCTAATGTGTTTTAATTCATAGCTACTGTACTAGTTCTTAAATGTTTTTGCACAATCAATAGATTTTATTCAGATTTGATGCTTTTCCAGTCATATACTTACTCATACTAATTTGCTTATTGAAATTGACCTACTGACATCTTTAATAATGTAATCGAATGAATGTAGACGATTAATTACTAATTAATATTATTCTCCCAATCAAATAGTGTCTCATGTCAAATATGTTGATCATATTAACTAATTTACTGAAATCATTTGTGCATGTCTAATTTATAATTAGTATTTATTTAGAGTTATTTCCACAGTGAAATAGATACTAATAAATACTGTCCATATATTTAAATGAAAGTGAATTAAAAATGAACAAATCGTATTTATTAATTAGATAGTCACGTTTTTTCTTAATTAAATAACTTATGGTCAGAAAGTTTACGGCTCAATTTTATTAAGCAAAGAACTTTGAAATATTCGTAAATATGATTTTTGATATTTAATTTGAGTAATTTAGATAAAATGATAAACATGTTTAAAATATTATTTCATTCAGCAAATACTTATAAATAATTAGTAATTATGAATATTGAAAAACATTCAATTAGAATTTTTTCTTCAATCAAAACAATTGAACGAAACATAACTACTAATTATCCATAGTTACTAACTCCAAAAATCGAATCACGTTTGAAAGATGAAGAGAAAAATCAAATATTCCAATTAAATGTTTTTTAATACTCTTAATTACTAATTATTTGTAAGGCAGCAACCTAACCTAACCTTACCTATTTCATTCAAATGTATTATGTATGACTAATTCATAAATTCGAATTATTCAAAGTTGTTTGTTCAATGAGATAGAGTTTCACACATTCTGGTCGCTTTGAGAATTTATTCAAATTGATTACATAATCAATTATTATTCATAGTTATAATACAATCGTTTCACGTCTGAAACATGAAACTAAAGTATATAAACTCAAGGGACAGCTAGCCATGCACAGTAAGATGCATGCTAAATTAGTGGACAGGCATCTAGGCCTTTTACCACTTCATTCGCTAAATTAATTTACATGGCAGGATTCAAGCTAAACTGGCGCTTTTACTTGTCCTTTGTATTGAAAGATAACAATTTCCTTGGCTAGTGTGAACCTTTCACCAGTGACCAAAAACAGGGTTTATGAAATTGAGTATCTTCGAAGTCAATGTCAACTTATTCATCTATAAGCACGCAGCCCGGAAGCAGAGTCAGAATTACAAACTGCATTCATAAATGCATTTGTCAACCCTGCAGTCACACAACTGCGGTAGTCGAGAACAAGCTGCATACTGTGGCTGCATGTGGCATGTGAACAATGATTGAATGCAACTAGTTATAAGTTTTGAAGGTAATAAATTATTGCAAATATTACAAAAAACAATCCTGAGACCTCTTGACTTGATTATACAAAAGGGAGCATGCAGAATAACAACTAGAGACAATGGATACAATTACATAGCGAGAAACATGTAGCGAGTCAAGTGGCCATCACTTGAGCCCACACGCAAGCTAGCCATCGATAAGCTCGCAGTCCAGAAGCAGTGTTAAGAATTGCAAAAGTGCATTTGTCAACACAACTGCAGCCACCGAGAACAGCTCACCCTGTGGCCCCATGTGGCAGATAAACTATGATTGTATGCAAATAGTTACAAGGATTTTAAGAAATTAAGCCTAACATCTCTTTGAGGTGATTACCCTTTAAAGGTGAAACAATATAAAAGAAATAAGTCATGATGAATTATAATTTAAGTAAATAATAGTAATTAAATTAAATAAAAAACTTAAATAATCAACGGCAATGTGTTTGAAAAACACAGTTCTTTTAGTATCCGTGACCTTGAACCGCCAGCAGTTCAACTAACAATATCCCGGACATGATATCACATTTACAATAAATAGTTTATCTAAATATCACCTAAGATTTTCAAGTACTATCAGAGCAGGTGTACCAAATGAAGGACTGCTTAGTCATTATCAGGAGGTTGGTGAGTTCTCCTCGTCAGATTGCGTACCAGGACGTTCTCGCTCTCTTGTAGCTTACTGTCCTCCTTGCTGGCAAGTCTCCAGATGAAACTGTCGATATGCTCCAGCCCCAGGTCCCTGTGGAGATCCCTGTTCTGAACATACCTCGGTGCTCCCGTCATTATACGGGCAGCCCTGTTCTGAACACTTTGGAGGAGACCTCTGGCAGTGTTAGAAGCCTCAACCAGGCTGATGACCCATAAGTCATCACTGACCTTATTACTTTTATTTAGGCACACCTTAGCAGCCAGGAACACTCCCTTGGGCCCGATCAATGGGCGAAGCTTACCTAAGAGTGCCTTCCCTTGCCGTTTTCTATCCTGCAGGTGGGGCCTGAAATATATATGACTTCTCCTTAATTACTATTTTGTGAAAGTTATTTGCTTAAGAATATTTTTAAACAGTTCATCATTTTAACTAACTTATTCCTATGTATTTATTTGGCTAATTCATAATTAAAAATTATTCGTGGTTAATTGATCAAGGAAAAAAATTGTAAATATGCTGATAATTTTAAATAGTTCATTATAATTAAATGTGCATGACTCATTTATGGCAGCTTAATATTGAATACCTAAGTTATTTGTTCAATGGAATCACGTATTTAACATCTGAATCATTTTGAGGTGTATAAATAATTAATTTATATCATGAGATATTTATGAATAGTTCTTCATTAATTATTATTCCAATGGAAAAGCGTTCTAAACATGCCATTCATTTTAACTAATTCTAATTATAAACATATAACTGGGTTCTAATTAATAACCATTCTGCTATGAAATAGAGTTTTATACCTCTTAAATCATTTGTTAAAATGCATTATGGACATCTACCTCATGCGTGAAAAATCAAGAAATGTTGAAACACATTTCTATTGAGATTTTCACTATTGAAATACAAATATATTTAATATAAAGTTCAGTTGAATTCAAATAACTTCGGCGTGGTCAACAGTGCGGTAGTGCTTTGTTTACATCGTGCAAAATTGTCCTCTCTAGTTGTTTGTTTTGGAATTAAGTTTTTAATTATTAATTGCTCTTACTGTTGTGATGATTAGTTTTTCTGAATCCAAGAAGCGGTATCTGTAAGTACAAATATATCCGGCGGGAGCAAGAAGACTTAGAGCTGTAAGCGGCATATGTACAACCTGCTATTTGTAACTTTTACTCCAATATAATACTCTTCTTTCTACTTCACAGGGGTCAAGGGACAGCTAGCCATGCACAGCAAGGTGCATGCCAAATTAGTGAACAGGCATCTAGGCCTTTTACCACTTCACTCGCTAAATTAATTTACATGTTGGGATTCAAGCTAAACTGGCGCTTTTATTTGTCCCTTGTATTGAAAAATAAAATATCTTTGACTAGTGACCAGTAACAAAGTTTATACTCAAGATGTTCACAGGTATCTCAGTAGAGACCTGGGGCTTGATCATGTCGATAGTTTCATCTTGAGACTTGCAGCTGGAGACAGTAAGCTACTCTGTCTTCTATTCCTTTGACATCTGAGGTTTTATGCTGTTGTCTCCTGATCGATCCTTGCTTCCCCTACAATTGATTGATGTTTCTGTCTGGAGAACCAGACGTATTCTCCCAGAAGTCTGTCCATACATATTCTGACCTTTGGGATTCAAGGATTGTAGTAAGCGGCATTGGTCTAGTCGATCTAGGTAACCACTCCAGTCAGTGCCTGGCATACGATCATGACAGTCACACGGCTGCTAATGCCCCTGGAACGAGTGACTCTGAAACTTTTCCATACTTAAATTATATCTTCCACATTGATCAGCTAATTGGCGTCACGTAATATCAAAGATAAATCTTGACTAGTGACCAGTAACAAAGTTTATACTCCAAGATGTTCACAGGTATCTCAGTAGAGACCTGGGGCTTGATCATGTCGATAGTTTCATCTTGAGACTTGCCAGCAGGGAGGACAGTAAGCTACTCTGTCTTCTTTTTCCTTTGACATCTGAGGTTTTATGCTGTTGTCTCCCTGATCGATCCTTGCTCCCCTACAATTGTTGATGTTCCTTGTCTGGAGAACCAGACGTATTCCCCAAGAAGTCTCGTCCATACATTTCCTGACCTTTGGGATTCAGGGATTGTAGTAGGGTTTGGGTCTGTCGGATCTGGCTAACCAGCTCCATCAGGCCTGGGCTCGATCATGACGTCACAACGGCTGCTAGATGCCCCTAACGAGTGACTCTGAAACTATTCTATTAATTATATACTTCCACTATTGATAAAGTATAAAGTATCCACTAATATCAAAGTAAAAAAAGTGTATACTCTAAAATTAGCAATAATACAAATAAATTACCATTTTTACAAAAATACATAATGATAAAAGTCCGAAAATCACTGTGCTTGTACTGATAAAAATTAATAAGCTTACGGATAGATGCTACCGAGTGAACATTAATACTTAAAAAAAAATCAGTTGCTAACATGGCGTTTGTTCAAATAGCTAGTGGATTTCCATTGAATACTTAAGTCAAATTTTCAAATTTAAATCAGAAAAATACTGTCATTTTCTCTGAAAAACATCATAAACATCCAAGAAAAAATGTCGTTTTAAGATAATTTTTAATTAAGGATATACAATAATTACATTTATTAATCTTCAAACGAAAAATTTCCATTTTGAATTATGTTTTACATTTTTGGTCTTTCATAGAATTATTATACTGGGAATTTATGGCTTCTTAATATTTATTAAAATCATTTTCCTTCGAAAATCACGTATACCAATTTTCTCTGAGTGAGTGTTATCTTTTTTTCTGCGTCTTGTACTCTGTTATAATCTTGCTTTGAATGTATACTGAGAAAAAATATATTAGTAATTAACCAGTTTACATACTCAACACAAAGTTGAAGCCAGCCATTCAATATAATTTAAATCATTTATAGTTGGGAGCTTCTAATTTATGAAAATAATAAATATGAACTATTAGACTAGAATGGTCTAATTTTATCTCAGTGGTTTTGCTCAAAAAATTTATGTCAATGTAAACATTGTAAAAAAAAAATATCAAAAATTAGACAAGTATAGCAGGTGATCCCTTAGTCCAGGATAAACAAAGAGTTTTTATAGCTTTAATGCTCTTTCCCGTAATTAAAACTTCATGAATTTTACTTTACTATAAGTAAAGTATAGTGGTCGTGAAAAAATTCGATCTCGAGATTTTGACGGAATTACATGTTTTGAGGTCCCAGAAGTCGTTTTATGACGTTTTTACGATGATGTCTGTGTGTGTGTGGGTGGGTGCGTGTGTTAGCATTTCTTTTTACCAGGCTACGGTCCAGAATCTTTGATGGATCAAGTTGATATTTTACACAAAAAGGGCCTCATGGGAAAAAGATCCCTATTGTTTGGGAAGAATTATGTATGATGGGAAAGTCACTTTTTTTGCCAAAAACCGTTTTTTTGAAAACATTTATTTCTCCTAAACTGATAACCCTAGAGTTTTGAAATTTTGACATTATCTTTGAGGTTACAAATGGAACAAACGAAAAATATATTCAGAATTTTAAAACAACAGGAAATTTTTTTTTTAATAAAATGTAAAAATTTTGACTTATAATTCAATCTAAAACTGATGTACAAAAATAAGCTTATAAATTGATATGTCCTTCAATCACTATCTGTACTACCTCAGGAATGAAAGGCTAATAATTATATCCCACTTAGATGTTTAAGTTATGCTTAAATGAGACGTTATGTTTTATATACTCAAGAAATTTGACATTAAGTTACTTATAGTAAAGTAGAGTGTAGGCCACTCCAGATTTTTTTTTTATATATTCCTAATTTTTTGTTCCATTTTTGGTCAAACTTTCATGATTTTTTAATGAGCCGTTTAGCGTCAAAAAAATATTTTCTGAAAACAGAAATCGTACTTTAACGCCTCTTTGGTGAATATAATTTTGAAAAAAATTATACAAATCATTTTCCACATAATGTTCTATTTTTAGGCATAGTTTCATTTTGATTTGTCAAACAGTATGGCTTGTATTGCTCTCACAAGGTTTGAAATTGAACTATAAGTCAAAATTTTTACATTTTATTGAAAAAAAAATATTTCCTGTTGTTTTAAAATTCTGAATATATTTTTCGTTTGTTCCCTTTGTAACCTCCAAAATAATGCCAAAATTTCAAAACTCTAGGGTTAACAGTTTAGGAGAAAAAAATGTTTTTCAAAAAACGGTTTTTGGCAAAAAAAATGACTTTTCCGTCATGCATAATTCTTCCCAAACAAAAGGGATCATCTACGCTATAAGGCCCATTTTTGTGTAAAATATCAACTTGATCCATCAAAGATTCTGGACCGTAGCGTGGTAACAAGCAATGCTAACACACTCTCCCACCCACCCACACACACATAATCATCGTTGAATGTATCACTTGCATGTTATACAATAAAGTGGGACATGTTGAAAAAAAAAAAAAGACATAATCATGGAAAAAAATTCATAAAACGAATTTTGGGACCTCAAAACATATAATTCCGTCAAAATCTCGAGATCGAATTTTTTCACGATCACTATACTTTACTTATAGTAAAGTAAAAATAACGATAACATGTCCAATACTTGTCTGATACACAATTGTGATGGGTTTCCTTATCAAACAAGTATAATTTAAAGAATATTACTACAAAAAGAATTATAATACTTACATGAATCAATTAGTCATATAAATGTTGCAAAAAAAAATGATACAATTAATGATTTAAAACTTAACACTATATTCACAAAATAAAAGAATATGTTTCATAACTAACATAATACAATGAAAGAGATATGAAACCAGTTATCACTTTCGAAACCTTGATACCTAAAAACAAGGGTCAAGGGTCAGCTAGCCATGCACAGCAAGGTGCATGCCAAATTAGTGGACAGGCATCTAGGCCTTTTACCACTTCCGTCGCTAATGTATTTTACTTGGCGGGATTCAAGCTAAACTGGCGCTTTTACTTGTCCCTTGTATTGATAAATAAAAAATTTCCTTTTAACCTTTGACCAATGACTAGAACAGTGGTTTATATCATGAAAAATATCAGAAACAATGTGCATGTACTACTTAAATGAGAAATTAGAGTTAAGAATTGCAAAAGCTGCATTCAAAAATGCATTTGTCAACTCCGCACCCATGACCGAAGCACCAAGGAACAAGCCGCATCTCTGGCTCCAATTGTACAATAATGATCGGATACAATTAATAGAACAATGTTAATCCTAATACCTCTTCGAGGTGAATACCTGATAATGGGAGAAAACAGCTCATGATAAGTTATAATTAAATTATGTAACAAGTGAGACTTTTATAGAGTTAGAATCCATCACACAGAACCTCCGCACAATCCATTCATCGATAAGCACGCAGTCTGGAAGCAGAGTGGAGAATTGCAAACTGCATTCAAAAATTGCATTTGTCAAGAACAAATGCGGCCACCAAGAACGGCTGCACACTGTAGTTCAATGTGACAGATAAACAATGAATATTGGATATAATTTTAAGCAATACTTAACCCTAATACCTCTTTGATGTGAATTACCCTTTAATGGAGAATACATTATTAGTATAAATTAATTAACAATAATACTAAATAAGTAATAAATAATTAAGTTAATTCCAAACGGTAATTTTAATGTCCATGACCTTGAACCGCCAGCGGTTCAACTAACAGCCTGGACAGGATATCAAGGAATACTGACCTTTAAAACTCATCTTACTAAAGCATCACCTACAAAATTACAAGTATCATCAAAGCAGTGGTACCAAAGTAAGGACTACTTAGCCATTGTTTGGAGGTTGGCGAGTTCTCCGCTTCAGGCTGCGCACCACCTAAAAACAATTATACTAACACGAACTTATACCAATGTGAGGTTTCGGAAGCAGGAAGTACTTCATCAGAAAGGAAAAGAGGACTGAATGGAATTAGTGGGCGTGACCACTGGGAGGGTGAAGGATGTAGCTGAGACTGAAGACTGGGTCTTAGATGTGGGAAGCAGGTAAGCGGCTAGTAGGGCAGCAACCTTAATGGACCAAAATAGAGGATGAATGGATTAACAGTTTCTAGGAACACAATATGATATAATGTTGAACTAACTGAGACATGACCTTGGGACACTTGTAAGGATCATATATTTTTTAAAAAAATGAAATTAATAATCTTTAATCATCTAAATCCAAAAGTTATTCTGAGACAGTCTTTAATTGGTTAGTTTTATTCAACAATTACGTAATAAGTAGGGAACTGATTTGGAAAACTTCATTCCATCAGATCCATCAATCGCATTAAAATGCCTCCCAAGACAAGTGGTAAAGCCGTGAAGAAAGCAGGAAAGGCGCAGAAGAACATTACAAAGAGCGATAAGAAAAAGAAGAGGAAAAGGAAAGAGAGTTACGCCATCTATATTTACAAGGTCCTGAAACAGGTCCACCCTGATACTGGTATTTCTTCAAAAGCCATGAGTATTATGAACAGCTTCGTGAATGATATATTCGAGAGGATTGCTGCTGAAGCGTCCAGGCTGTCTCACTACAACAAGCGGTCAACGATCACGAGCAGAGAAATCCAAACTGCCGTGAGGCTTCTTCTGCCGGGTGAATTGGCTAAGCACGCTGTAAGCGAGGGAACCAAGGCAGTAACAAAATATACAAGCTCAAAGTAAACTAGTTAACCACAATGTTGGGATTAAAAAAGGGCCTTTTTTAAGGCCGCATCACGAAATATGCAATTTTTAGGAACGCTTAATTTTATTATTTTAAAAACATGCAGGTTGAATTGAAAATGTATAAAAGTATATTTCAAATTATGTAATGAAGTTACGGTTACCGTAAATAGGGATATATATCCATGATATGTATCTAATGTATAATGAACGAAGGGGAAAAAGCCCCGTTGGGCTACCTACTGGCGGCTACCCCAGTATTTATAACTGGAACTTGTTCCCAAAAAGGAATTTATTCATTCATTCATATCTAATGAATTGTTCGAAAGAAAGAGTTTGTTACTCATTCTATATAGTCTGTTTGAAAGGAGCCGTCATGAAAAGTTGGTACTTTCTGTATTGGATGGTAAGTTGAATGAATGAATGAAAATTTCTTTATTGAGAGATTGCTCCCATGGTACATAATTCAGGGGTAGTCGTACGCGGGACACTAAGTGATGACCCCCACCGAGTTTCCAGTTTCCCCCTATAGAGCAATGTGTTTTATATTATAATAACTTAATCCTAAGTCTTAATGCTAACAAAATTATAATGTAATAAATAGTATAATAATAATTAATAATATAATAGTATGTTAAATGATAAGTTATTTAACATATTCTTAAATATGTTATAAATTCTTAGGAATATATAGCAGCAGCAGCAACAAGTAATATGACTCCCTGATTTTGGGCGACATCCAGCAGTCCCGAGCTCATGAAGAGCTCTCTTCTGCTTCCTTGTTAGATTTCAATTAAATTCTTTTTAATCTTTGTTTTTTTCATTTTGTATATGTGAATGAATGAATGAATGAAAATTCTTTATTGGGGATTACTCCCTATTTACAGATTTCAGGGGTAGCCGTACGAGGGACACTAAGTGTCGCCCCACCGGGCTTTTTCCCCTATTGTACAATCTATCTTACAAACTAATAACTTAATCCTAAGTCTTATGCTTATTAATAATAATAATAATAACAATAATAATAATATTGATATTAATAATAGTAATAATAATTATAATTATAATGATAGCGTCAAAAATAATAATAATATAACAATAATAGTAATAATAATAATATTAATAATAACAATATTTATGTATAATAATAATTAATTTAAATAATAATAACAATAATAATAATAAAAAATTGACGATAAGAACTATATTAATTATAATAGTAGTATAAAATATAAATATAGTGGTAATGTACTATTAATAACATATTATTCGTGTTAAATATAACTAGATTAGTAATTTTGTTGAAGAATCTGTGTCAAATCTCCTGGGTCTTCCTCTACCGCAGCCAAAGCCACAGCTCTCCTCGGCAGCTGATCTTGTTCTTTCTGAACATCTTCAGTAAGGAGTGTCTTGATGCTCGTTACCAGCGGGTTAGTGGAGTCCGCGTTGCTGCGATCTTCCTTAATTCCCAGTTTTTGAATGAACCTGGACAGGCGCTCCAGTTTGACCTCTTGGTGGAGGAACTCGTTCGGGGCGTAACGGGGTGCGTCTAGGATAATCCGGAGGGTTTTATGCTGATATGCGTAAATACGCCTCATCAGCTTACCAGCCGGTTTAGCCCAGGCAGTCACCCCGTACGTGATTATTGGTCTCAACAGTGCCTTGTATAGATTGACCCTGGTTCCGAGAGACAGTCCAGAGCCAGGTTTTATAAGGTGATAAATGACACTCCTGGCCCCATAAGCTCTGCCAAGAGTGCATGCAACATGATCCCTTAAGGTAATTCCAGAGTCGATGTTGACACCAAGGTACCTAAATGTTTTTGTAGTTGGTATGTCTTGATCGTGTATGCGCAGTGTTGGTGTGTATCCGAGCCTCTTGCGCAGGTTGACAGTGAAAGTGCATTTGGATGGATTGATATCCATCCTCCACATCTTAGTCCACTCCACTATCCTGTCAACATGTTGTTGGAACTGTCTTAGAGGGGTTTCTATGAAGAAGGACCTGCACGAGACCAATATGTCATCTGCATAGATCCCCTCTAGTGTTTGCATGTTTCTGTTATTTTTATTCCACTTGGGAAAGTCCAGTAAATAAAGGTTGAAAAGGATGGGACCAAGACAAGAACCTTGTGGTACACCCCTCTCAATCCCGTATTCAGAGGATAGAGTGTTTCGGGCGTTAACTCTAAAGGATCGTTCAGTTAGATACGAGTGAACGATCCTTTGGAACCATAGGGGTAGCCCGGCGTCTCCTAGTTTCTTAACAATGCCTTCGTGCCAAACGCAATCAAAGGCCTTGTTAAGGTCGATGGCTAGGGTGTATGTTCTAAGCTTCCTTTGCTTAGCATAGTATAAGAAGTTGAGGGTGCGTCGCAGTAACTGAACGCATCCGTGTCCTTTCCTGTATCCAAACTGGATGTCTGTAAACTGGAGAGACTCGGATACGTGTTTAAGTAAGGCTTTTTCGAATACCTTGCTCATTGAGCTAAGTAAACTTATTGGCCTGTAGCTTGATGGTAATGTTGGATCCTTACCCGGTTTCGGGATAAGGATTATCCTGGCTTGTTTCCAAGCTGACGGAAAATAACCTATTTTAATGCAAGCATTAAATATGGAGGTTAACCGTTTCAGTGTCGGGTCAGGGAGCTGCTTCAGAACGTAGTTGTTTACGTCATCCGCACCCGGCGCTTTGCGTCTCGGGAGCCCTTTCAATATGGCCTTAACTTCCTCCATATTGAGAGAGATAGACTCCTCCGGAGAAGATATACAAGGAGAGAGTTTAGGGCCATCTTCCATGTATAATTCGCCTAGGGACTCGGCGAATGCCTCTGCAATTTCTTGTGGATTAATGCAGAGGCGATCTTTGTGTTTGAGGGCAACGGTCGTACGTTTAGACCCTCGCAACCTCCGCAGAAACTGCCAAGCTTCTGGGGTGTTGTCTATACTTTCGAGTTTTTTGTTTAGAGACTCCTCTCTTATAATTTGTAGGCTGTAGCGTATTTGCTTGTTAAGCTTGTTCACTACAGTCTTGAGTGTAGGTAGTTTATACTTGTTCCAAAGTTTTCGAACTTTATTTCTATAAGAAATCAGCTCGTTTAGTCGTTTATTTTGTGGTCTTTCCCACCCTGTTTTGCTTCGAGCAACTTGGGATTTTTTAAGGGCCTCGTGAATAGAATCAGTGAGGTTTTGAACTTCACTGTCTATTTCTGCCCGTGTTGTGACCTCTGATGGGTAGGACAACTGACTAAGAGTCCTTTTAAACCGCACCCAGTCTGTGACGACGGGTTTGGTTGAGGGACATTTAACTATAGAGCCAGTCAACTCCATGAGAACTGGGTAGTGATCCGAGGAGAGTTCCTGGATCGTTTCCAGCCTCACAGCGGGGGCGTTAGAGTTGGCTATGGCTAAGTCTATAGTACTAGCAGTCCTGGCTGTGATGTACGTTGGAACTGCTGGATAGTAGATGTTCAGGCCAAGCCTATCACAAGCCTTTAGAAGAGCTTTTCCCATCTTCCTATCCCTCGTGCAGTTCCACATGGTATGTTGGGTGTTGAAGTCCCCTCCCATAATTGTGGGAGTGGATGTCCCCAAGAAACTTTTAATAGTTTTGTGGGGTATGACTGTGTTCGGCGTGTTATACACCGACACCAGCCTCAAAGGTTTCCCATTGTGCTGGACCTGTATGGTTGTGTTCTCCAAACTAACCTCTAGGTTAGCCGGAAGTGTTGTATAGGGTATGTCCGACCTGACTGCTATAAGAGTTCCTCCATGACTCTTCTGTGCTGTTCGAGGATAGGACTTTCTATCAGTTCTGCTGATTGAGTAACCAGTCAGACTGAACTTGTGTTGTGGTGCTAAGTGAGTTTCACTGAGCAGCACTATATCGATGGAGTAACGAGCGAGAAACTCTGAGAGCTCGTTAACCTTTGCTCGAATGCCATTGGCATTCCATATGAGGACTTTTAATCTTCTATTATCCCTGTTCATGATAGTAGGGCAATAGTAGCATGGTCCTTCAAGGAAATTGTATCTATCTCCTTGGACAATCGCACTGCCGCACTTAAGCGAGACAGTAGCTCGTTGTCTTCTAGGGCCTTTATGACCGTCAAGAAATCGTTCTTGTCTTGACCTGCTGGTGAAGTGCCAGAGACAGGCTCGCTGGAGGCGCCGAGAGCCTGTTTGTAAGATACTCCTTTTTGTACTAAGGAGTTCTTAGGTTTTCTGGACTTGTTTTGCGCCTTGATGTATGCGCAGCCCCTATAGTTAGCAGGGTGCTGCCCCATACAGTTAGAGCAAGAGGGCGGCGCATCCTCTGCCTTTTTGCATTCTTTGTAATAATGCGCTTCTGAGCATTTTACACATTTGGGGTGAATGTTACAGTACGCCTGCGTGTGGCCCACACGCTGACATCTGTGGCATTGGGGAGGTCCAGCGCTCCTTCGAGACCTCTCAATCTTCACCTCAAATGTTAGGAGTTGGGTAATGGTTGCTAGCTCCTTAGAGGAGGTAACATATTCAAATAGCCTAAGTTTCTTAGGTTGGCCCGTTTCCTTATCGACCAGTCGGGAGGACGACATCTGGGTGACGGACTTCACTTCCAGACCCTGTTCCTCTAACGCTGTTTTGATTTCTTCTTCCCTGGCATTAGGGGGAAGATTTCTAATAACGTATCTATAGTTCCTCTCCTCCCACTGAGGGCGGAAGGAGTGGAACTGAACGTTGCTTTTTACCAGGGTCTGGTAGATGGTCCGGTACCCATCCTCGTCCCTGGTTTGTAATTTTATCTGTTTAGGGCCTGCAGTAGCCTTAAACAAGCTCAGAACATGGCTATTCAGCTTAATAAATTTTCTATATTCATCATAACTGGCAATAAGGAAAGGGGGGGGTACCTTGGTGACATGGTCAGTTTTCAATTTACGTGTCTTGTCAATGGTCTGGGAGGCTGTAGGTAGAGGGGAGGGCCTATGTAAGGGCGTCTTAGAGACTACCTTTTCTACCCTCACATTAGCACCTCTGGATTCAGCAGTAAACTTTCTAGCTTTAGTCGTCAGTGGTGTGAGCACTGAGCGACATGAAGTCGGAGAGGACTGCTTCTTTTTCTTTTTAGTTGTTACAGTTTCGAAGTCGGCATTTAAAGCAACAGTCACTGTATTCTCCTCAGAGCAGTCAACCGGGACCCTGGTTTGGTTCGAGGGACCAGTCTCACTAATCGGTTGAATGCTCTGCAGAGCTGTCAAGGCAGTCAGAATTGCCTGAACCATTGCTTCTGCACGGCTCAAGGCAATCCGGAGCTGCTCCTGGTTAGTAAAGTCAAGTTGTGTCAAGTCAAGGGAATCCATGATCACACAAACCTGGCTAGAACTAAAGAAAGAATGGGACAACAAGAAAAATAATGAGTGTCACTTTTCACCACGTGTTAAGGAGAGGGGTGAACTGTGACCAAGAGTCAAGGTCAGCAAAGGCACAGGGAGAACGAGTTCCAACAAGGCCCGCAGGTAGTCTGGCTGGTAAAGAAGGTTGACAGCGAGGATTGCAGGGGATTAGGAGGCACTCCCGACTGCAGTAATTGGGGGTCGGCTTTCTTTGTGCAAAAGTTATTCACTACCCGGATACACACACCCCAGCGTCCAAATATCCTGAAGCAGGTAGCGAGGTAATCCTTGGGCCTCTGGGAGCACCGAAGAGCCAGGAAGCACAACCTGTCAATAGCAGGGAGACACAGATGTGTTCACTATCACGGCTTGTACACCACTGTTTTGTATATGTGTTGTATAGGCTATTTATATCTATCTTACGTTATACTGTGATTCGGTGGGAATATATAAAATATAAAAGTTAGAATATATAAAAAAAATTCCTTGTCTAGTTTTAACCTTTGACCAATGACTAGAAGAGTATGAAAAATACCAGAAACAATTGGGTTATTGTTTTTGGTAACGCCCACACTTACAAGGCTTTCACCTTTTAGTGCCGTTCTATAGGGCGAAAAATTGTGGCCATTTATTGAATGGCACTCATTACAGTAATTGGGGAGCAATATTACCTGTTGATTCTACATTGGTAGTCCTAATTTTGCCTAACTCAAGGTATTTAGAGTAGAGAGAAACTAATTTAACTGAAAAGTGGCATGGCTGTCATATCGAACTATCCAGAAATCGATTCATTATGTCACGGATATATCGACAATACTCGTGGTAATGATAACAGGGAGCAGTCAATACTGCAATAACCAAAACATATTTATTGGTAGCGATCACTTATCAAAGTGTGTTTAATATTTATGAACCAATCAACTTTCAAAACACAATAAGAAATTAGAAAAAAGACTAAGATCTTTCAATCGTACCAAGTGGTAATCGTGAGAGTCAAATCCCAACTTTTTAACTTAACACCTAATATCGGTAGCTGCCTGTTATCATTGGCACGATAGTGTCGATATTTCTGGACGTCTTGAATCGATTTTTGGATTGTTCGAGATGACTGCCATGATACTTTTCAGTTAAATTATTTTCTGCTTGTCATTTGCATGAATATTTTGGGATACGACTCTGACGAAAACCGCTTGAAAGAACTTATAGTCTTTTTTCTCATTTTTTTTTGTCGTTTAAACGTTGATTGTTATTTTACCTGTTTATTCTGGAATTTGTTATAAATGAACCAATATAAATTGCATCTGGTAGGTCACATGGAACCAGTGCGTTATTGACATTGTAGAATTTGAAGCTCCCTTGTTCTCTGTTGAGTTAGACTTAAATAATTGTTTTTTGATCGTTAAATTTAGTTCCTCAGAATCTAGGAAGTAGGTTTAGTGAGTTAATATTGCCGGTGGGAGCCGGACTTCCTAAGTTGACTTCGAACAGTAAGTTAGATTTTATTAACCTGCCACTTGCAACCTGTTGTTATTTTAATATTAATTCATTCTTAATTGTTAAACATTTAATTCATTCTAAATGTTTAATTACAACCAAGTATATTGTTATTTTTTGTACTTTCACAATCGTTCATTCGTTTATTCTTTGCAATTATGTTTAACTAACAACACAGTAAGCCATGTCTTCAGAAGAGTTTTTAAAACTGCAAGATCAGTTACATTACTTACAAGAAAGTACCAAGAACGTAATAAGAACAATTAATGAAAAATTTGCAATTGGTTGCCCTGTTGAATCAACATCTGATAAGGACGATTTCACTTCAGTCAACAAAGGTAAAAGGAAGAGACAGAAATCTCCTCCAATAGAGGCACCAGTGGAACTAACTATCAAGTATTCAGTGCTATTCGTATAGAACTGGTGGAACCTCCACCAAAGAAACAATTAGAAACGGACACAAACGGAAACTCAGCCAAAAGAAAAGATAAATAAATTGCCACCACCTTTCCTAGTGAACAGCATGTGACAATTTTTAAAATATAAAAAAGTGAATCCTTTATCTAAAGTGAAACTTTACAGCAAGCACAGGTGGTAAACAAACAAATAAGAATGCAAACCAGCAATTAAGATGACTTTAGACTGCTTCAAAAAGTACTCACCAACTAAGGAATAGAATTTCATACTTGTAGACCAAGCTGGGAAACAAGAACTAGGAGGTATGTCATTAAATACTTTCACACACTGAGGACAGTGACACTAAGGAACTTAAAGAGGAGCTACAGACTAAAGATAAAAAGATACAAACTCTCACACTGACATTATTTAGAGAGATAGACGAAGACACTAATCTCCCTAAAGAATTCCCTGTTTTTGAATTTTCTACATCAAGCGAGGTCGATTAGATATCTCTATTTGGCATAAAAATTACAATTAAAAGAACTAAAAGAAGGCTAGGTCCCCCACAATGCTATCGATGCAAAATGTTTTGGACACGTGCAACAGTACTGCAACAAAAATCCGTGTCACAACACAAATGCGGTGAGCAGCATCACTGCAGTGACTGATGTACCACCCAAACGCTGCAATTGCGGACAGGAACAGTCGGCTAATTTCAGAGGTTGTACTGCTTATAAAGCATATTTGACAAGAAAACAGCCTTAATAACTTTATAATTATTGTTAGTATAATTAATACTATTATTATTATTATTATTATTGTATCTTTTATGTACAAAGGGGAAAAAGCCTGGTGCAGAGCACCCAGTGCTCTCCATTCGGCTACCCCAGTCTTGTATACCTTGGACATAAGGTCCTAAATAAAGACATATATTCATTCATTCATTCGAAAACAGCCAAGGATAATTTCAAATAGAATATATATTAAAGAAGGAATAATTTTCAGCCAGGCATAGAAAGGGACAACGATTCATCAAACAGGCCAAGTAAACAAACTAACAACACTTCTATAGAAGGAGCATAGTTGCTCCCAACAGTTACATCGAGCACCCAGTTCTTAGGTAATGCATTTAATATGACAAACATGGCACTTTCCCTTGACCTAACTAAGGCATTCAACACGGTACATCACAACATTCTAATTACTATACTCTATAGACTTGACATTCCCGACTGGATCCTCCCATTAATTAATTCTAAACTACTTACCTGACAGACATTTTTATGTTAAAATTAATAATTAAAGATCTGTACTAAATAAAATCACCAGAGAAGTGCCCCAAAGATCCGTACTTAGCCCCTTCCAATTTAATATTTACTGGATGATCTTCCGACATTTGATAATGACAGTACTACTCACGATAGGCTAATGTCTGAATCGCGATGACATACTCATTGCTGTAGGGACAAAATGACGTAGAAAAAGCCTCCAAGTTACTTCAAACTTTAACTGATCAGACAATTAACTGGTTAGACGAAAATAAATTGACTATAAACCCTCAAAAATGCCAACTTCTAGCTGTGACAGACAAAACAAATGTAACTAAATCGACTATAATCACAAATGAATAAATTCTTTATTGGGAACAAGTTCCAGTTATAAATACTGGGGTAGCCGTACAGAGAGGACTAGGTCCTCACCAGCGGGCTTTTTCCCCTTCGTTCATTATAATGATAATTATAAGCTAATGTACAACTAATTATATTAATTATTTACTAATGGGTTCATTACATAATACCTTATAACAGTAATTCTAATACTAATCCTAATTTCTAATAATGAGTAACAATAATAATAATAACAATAATAATAATAGTAACGATGATAATAACAATATCAATAATACAGCAATGATAATACAAATAATAATTTATCTGTAATACTAGTTCTAATAGAATTAATGATAATGTTAATGTTAAAATAATAATAATAAGACTAATAATATAATAATACTACTACAAATAATAATAATTATGTAATAATACTAGTAATAATAAAAACCAATATTAAATGTAGTACATCACAGATGTTGGCCAACATCAACCTGCTGGGTCCCCTGCTTGGTCGTTGGCTGTAGGAGTCGCAGCCCTGGTCATCCCAACCTCCTTCTCATCTGCGACAACTTTGGGTAAGAGCCCCTGAATGCCCGCAATCAGAGGGTTAGCCGAATCGGCATTTCACTATTCACGTCTAACTATAAAGCCAATTTCAACCATACGCTAAGTGGAATAAAAATAATAGAAACATACAGACACTAGAGGGTATCTATGCAGATGACATTTTGGTATCGTGCCGGTCATACGTCATAGATACCCCTCTAAGACAATTTCAGCAACATGTTGACAGGATGGTGCAATGGACTAAGGTTTGGAGGATGAATATTAATCCATCCAAATGCACCTTCACTGTCAACCTGCGCAAGAGACTCGGATACACACCTACACTGCCCATCCACGAACAACACATACCCGTAACAAATTCCTTTAGGTACCTTGGCGTTACCATTGACAAAAAACTATCCTTAAAAAACCATGTGAGCTGCACACTTGGCAAGGCCTACGGCGCCAGGAGTGGCATCTACTATTTATTACGGCCTGGCTCTGGTTTCTCCCTTCGGACCAGGGTGAACCTCTACAAGGCACTTTTAAGGCCAATCGTCGCGTACGGGGTCACAGCCTGGGCTAAGCCGGCGGGTAAGTTGATGAAACGCATTTATGCGTTTCAGAATAAAACCCTCCGACTTATCCTGGGCGCACCACGCTACGCGACGAACGAGTTCCTGCATAGGGAAGTCAAGCTGGAGCGCCTCTCCAGGTTTGTCCGCAGGTTGGGCAGGAAAGAGGACAAAAGAAATGCCACTTCATCCAACCCTCTGAAGTGATGCAGGAGGAAGAGGCTGGGATGGCCAGAGCAGCGGCTGATATGGACAACAACCCAGTAGAGGAACCGGTAGTAGGCCTATGTTGACGCTGTCCTGCACAGGAGCCGGGGGAGAAGACGAGGAACAGCTTCACAAAGGGAAGAAACATAGTTCTGAACATTATTTAAATTATTGTTATTGTCAGTATTATTATTATTAGTATTATTATCACTTTGTTAATATTATTATAATCATTATAATTATTGTTTCTAATACATTATACCTATATTATTAATATTACTATTCCTATTATTATTATTACTACTACGATCATTATTACTGTAATTGTTACTAATACTATATTATACTATTATTAATATATTTATAATTATTGTTAGTATAATTAATACTACTATTATTATTATTATTATTGTATCTTTTATGTACAAAGGGGAAAAAGCCTGGTGGAGAGCACCTAGTGCTCTCCGTACGGCTACCCCAGTCTTGTATACCTTGGACATAAGGTCCTTAATAAAGAAATATTCATTCAACCATACGCTACTTAGGGATTACTCAAAACAGACGAATTAATTTCAAAAATCATATTAACAGTGTTCTAGTAAGGCACAGGTATACGAAGTTGGTTCTCAATAATCTGACATATCCAGGTTTTCACTTAGAACAAAAGTACTGTAGAGAGAGCGACAGTATCCATCTAGAGGATTAATTTGCTTAACGATACAGTTAAATGAAGGAAGGGAAAGAAAGCCTATTTCGGAGTACCAGTGCTAAGGATATGTCGACCAAGAATTGAATTCGAATCATTTTTTGTCCTTAAAAGGACAGTGTTTTTAAGAATACAGTTGATCCTTGGAAAGTTAGGCACGTTCTCCACGAATACGGCGAGCTAGTTGAATGTCTTTCGGCATTATGGTCACTCTCTTGGCATGGATGGCACACAAGTTGGTGTCCTCAAACAATCCAACTAAGTATGCCTCACTTGCTTCCTGGAGAGCCATTACAGCAGAACTCTGGAACCGTAAGTCCGTCTTGAAATCTTGAGCAATTTCCCTCACCAGCCGTTGAAAAGGAAGTTTCCTTATTAAGAGTTCAGTACTCTTTTGATAACGCCTGATTTCCCTCAGAGCTACCGTGCCTGGCCTGTACCTATGTGGTTTCTTAACGCCACCAGTTGCAGGAGCACTCTTTCTTGCAGCTTTCGTAGCCAATTGCTTGCGAGGTGCCTTGCCACCAGTAGATTTCCTAGCTGTTTGCTTGGTACGTGCCATTATGGTGATTAGGATTGTGCCAGTAACCCAAAGAAGGACGGTATTTATAACATTTTATTCCCGCCAAGAAAAATCATTGGTTCATGCCTAATTAATGATAGTCCAATGATTTTCAATCTATACTCCAACGACCAATGAGAGTTTCCGTGCTACAGCACGTAGTAAGGGACAACAATTACAACTGTATACTTGAAAATCTCCTCCTTTCATACTTTTGATTTACTATTTTATTAAAACAATGTTAATTACTTTCCAGTTACTTAAATAATTGTACAACGTTAGTATTGCTATAATGGTCCCTATTAATGTTATAAATCCTGCTATGTAGCAAGTTGTATCCTAAATATAAAAAAAATTACTAAGAGAAGTTGGTATAGGAATTCTGAAGTAGACTTCCCTCCCTAATAAAAAAAAGACCTAGCCTGATAAAATGTTGAAAACGGTTCCAGACCCGTGTCCTTGAAAAATTTGGGTGTTTTAGTGGTATTCTGGATTAACCAACAGCCTAAAATATGTGTCTGCGTAATCATTTCACCTACTTTTCAAACAACACATAATTTTAGTACCAATGAAAAACCGATATACATACTTTCGGATATACGAAAGCAATCCTGAAAATAAATCATATTTTTAAAATACATAAAAAACAGCAAGACCTTGAAATTACATTTTGTTGTGATCAGCTATTTCGTATAGAGACTTTGATTCTCATAGGGAGGCACTGACAAACGGAGACATTATGGAACTAGAAGAGCCACACCATATCGAGATCGATGACACACGAAACTACTGAAGAATTTTCATACGAAATTATTAGCCAGTGTATTCTGATCTCTACACGATTGAAAATTCTTAATTGGGGATTACTCCCAATTTACAGATTTCAGGTCTAGCCGTACGGGAGACACAAAATGTCGCACACAGGGCATTTTCCCCTATTGTACAGTATCTTGCAAACTAATAGCTTAATCCTAAGTCTTATGTTTATTAATAATAATAATAATAATTATAGTTACAATTGTACTGATAACAACAAAAAATATAATGATAAAATAATAGAGACACTAAGTGTTACGACCGGGCTTTTTCCCCTATTGTACAGTATCATACTAAGTAATCGCATAATCCTAAGTCTTATTGCTTATACATAATTATAATAACAAAAGTAATAATGATAATAATAATTATATGGTGATACTACAATAACACTAATAATAATTTAAATAATAACAACAATAATAATATAAATTTACAATAAGAACTATATTAATTATGATAGTAGTATATGGTATTTTAAAAATATAACAGATATGTACTATCAATAATATTATTTCTGTAAAATACAACTAGGCGTTAGTAACATTGTTGAAGAATCCCTGTTAAATCTTCATGTTCTGCCTGTACCCCAGCCGAAGCAATAGCTCTCTCTCCTCGGCAGCAGATCTTGTTCACTCCGAGTCAAGAGTGTTTTGATACTTGTTATCAGAGTGTAAGAAGCTCCGGATTGCTGCAATCTTCCTTCATTCTCAGATTTTTAGTACGAGTTAATATGTGGATTTCGTAATATCTGCAGCAAATTTAAAAATGCAAGAAGAATTTTCGGCTTTTAAAAAAGCCATTGTTTGTGCAGACAGGATCAAATAATTTAGTTGACCTAAGCCTTTTTCTCGGTTTTCTTTGGTAAGAGCACTGCCTGAATATTGGGCAACACACCTCCCTGAGCTATTGTAACACCAGCCAACAGTTTGTTCAATTCTTCATCATTTCTAATGGCCAGCTGTAAATGACGTGGGATGATGCGAGTCTTCTTGTTATCTCTAGCTGCATTTCCTGCCAACTCCAAAACCTCAGCCGCCAAGTATTCCATCACGGCTGCCAAATAGACAGGTGCACCTGCTCCAACACGTTCTGCATAATTACCCTTACGAAGTAACCTGTGAATACGGCCAACAGGGAACTGTAATCCCGCTCTAGAAGAACGAGTCTTTGCCTTGCCTTTAGCTTTTCCTCCCTTTCCACGTCCTGACATTTTAAATTTTGGGTGTCTCTTGTAGAATCATGGACTGGTTTTTAACTTATATAGCAAAGTTATGAACAATGACGACCAATCAAAATTCTCTTCGTTTTATTTTTATGTTTTGGATCATCTAAACTATGAAAACCCTTTTTGGATAAAATTACGATCCGAAATGGAAAAATAGAGTTCAATCTACGGTTGAACCGTCTTCAGGAGTGTATGAGAGAGAAAGCAAGCGCATTGGTACTGAGACGGTTGGAGACCCAACAATGAAGACCTAATACATTTTGTAGACTATGAAAATGTATTCCAACATGGAAGTGAAAATGCAGTTTTCCAACTGACAAAGTTTTTAATATACATTACGAACTAAAAATTCTAGACTGACTTTTAATTCAAAAGCAATTCCTACCAATAACAGTACAACAATGCAATATTCTCTATAATTCTATACCCAAAAACACCGTTTTCAACAGCTATTTTTGTTATATGTATAAAATCAAAACATCCTGAGGAACAAATGTCATAGCTGAAAGAAATATAATGTCAGTCAACCTTTATCTTTCTATAGCAATGTTTCTTAACCTGTGGTTAATGGACCCCTCGGGGGTCCATGGATTTTATTTTGGGGGTTCGCCGACTGCTCCTAATTTTTAAAATTAACAAGAAAACCAAAACCATAACAATAAAAACAAAACATCGAAATCGACTGAATGTCGAACATGAAATGCGCGTTGCTTTGTCTAAAACCATTCCTTAATTCAATCTCCTAATCAAAGAAAAGCAGTAACAGCCTTCACATTGAAAATAAATTACAATTATTATTTTATATCCAGAAACATAAAGATATCTCTCTACAGTTATATTAATGAAATAAAAATATTTAAATAATAAAATAGAATATATTTTGTAATAAATGACGTTTAAACAAATGTTTTTCACAGACATATGAAAAAAAATCCGTGACATATTTAAAAATTTTAAAGGGGTCCATTGCACCAATAAGGTTAAGAAACACTGTTCTACAGGGTGTCCCAGAAGAAGCTAATATATAAAAATTGCATAACTATCTTATTTTTTTATATGGATCTTTTATTTTTTAGGTCATATAGAGTAACCCTTCCAAGATCATCATGAGTTTTTAACCACCAGACAGAGATATTTATCCTTGATCCGTATTTTCGGTTAAATGAGTCAATCAGAACTCGAAAGAGAATTTAGACGAAATTTCAACACAAGAATTTCTCAAATTCATAATGACATAAAAGCCTAGGTAGCTCAATTTCGTAAACAAGGTTCTGTAAATAAACCTCCCGAAATCGGGTATACCAGATAATTATGATATATTTCCCATCTTATAAAATTATCTGTAATGAATAAATGAAAGAAAATTTCTTTATTAAGGACCTTATGTCCAATGTATACAAGACTGGGGTAGGTGTACGGAGAGCAGAGGGTGCTCCCCACCAGACTTTTTCCATTTTGTACATAAAGGTATAATAATAATAATAGCAATAATAATAATAATAATAATAACCATATTATAAAGATATTAATATTCAAATTATCTAAAATTATTAAGCTTTTATTGCATTGGGGGTATGAGAATTTCTTGTGTTCCAAGTTTCGTCGAATTCTCTTTGTGATTCTGATATTGACTCATTCAACCGAAAATATGACTCACGATAAATATCCGCACTCTGGTGGTGTAACGTCTAACGATGACCTGTGAAGGGTCACTCTAGATGACTTAAAAATAAAAGATGTATATAAAAAATTCAATAAGTTATGAATTTTTATAACAATTAGATTCTTTAGAAACACTGCACAACATATTTTGAATTGTTGATGATAGAGTATAAATAAAGGCATACTCCTTTTAATCCAAATTAATATTATTATTTTTATTGTTTATTAATTGTTATTAACAAACGAAGGGGATAAAGCCTGGTGGTGAGCACCGAGTGCTCTCAGTACGGCTACCCCAGTCTGTATAACTTGGGCATATGGTCCTCAGTAAAGATGTATTCATCCAAAATTATCATTGGGTGAATTTATATTAATAATAACATATTAAAATTAATTTTCAAAGGAACAGTTATTAGTGATATCGATTTACTGCTTCAGTTAAACATTAGCTCCTCTGATCTGCCGTCATACTATCCTGGGGGCATTGGTATAACCTAGAAATGCAAAGATAATCTATTTCGGTCTTGAAAAAGACCATTTTATAAAGGAAACGTCTAAGGCATCATTAGACTAAGCTATCGGAGAATTAACCACCAAAACCGTAAAGAGTTCTACCCTGTCTCTTGAGAGCGTAAACAACGTCCATAGCAGTGACGGTTTTCCTCTTGGCGTGTTCTGTATAAGTCACAGCATCCCTAATGACGTTTTCCAAAAAGACTTTCAAAACTCCACGGGTTTCTTCATAGATCAAGCCAGAGATTCGTTTAACACCACCACGCCTTGCCAGCCGACGAATTGCGGGCTTTGTTATGCCTTGAATATTATCCCTTAAGACTTTCCTGTGTCTTTTGGCACTCTTTCCCAATAAAACTTTATCTCTTCATTCAGTTATGAATTATTTATAACCATTAGATTCTTTACAAACACACTGCCCAACATATTTAGATTTGTTGAGGATAGAGTATAAATAAAGGCATACTCCTTTATTCCAAAATTATCCAAATTAATATTTTTATTTATTAATTGTTATTAACGAAGGAAGGGGATAAAGCCTGGGGGGAGCACCGAGTGCTCTCAGGCTGTATAGCTTGGCCATAGGTAGTCCTCAGTAAATTTTATTCACTCATTAATCGAAAATTAATAATTAGGTGTATTTATATAAAAATTAATTTTCAAAGTAACACTTAATAGAGATATCGATTTACTGATTCAGTTAAACAATAACTCCTCTGATCTGCTTTTTTCATGGTGCAACAGCTGTGATAAACTAGTAGTACTATGTTTATTCCGCTATATACAGTATGTTATGAGTAAATTAGATACCACATTTTTTTTACAAAGACGTTCATACTATCATGGGAGCATTTGTGTAACCTAGAAATGCAAGATAATCAATTTCGGTCTTGAAAAAGACCATTTTATAATGGAAACGTTTAGGGTATCATGAGACTAAGCTATCAGAGAATTAACCACCAAAACCGTAAAGAGTTCGCCCCTGTCTCTTGAGAGCGTAAACAACGTCCATAGCAGTGACGGTTTTCCTCTTGGCGTGTTCAGTGTAAGTCACAGCATCCCTAATGACGTTTTCCAAAAAGACTTTCAAAACTCCACGGGTTTCTTCATAGATCAGGCCAGAGATACGTTTAACACCACCACGCCTTGCCAGCCGACGAATTGCAGGCTTCGTGATGCCTTGAATATTATCCCTTAGGACTTTCCTGTGTCTCTTGGCACCTCCTTTACCAAGTCCTTTACCTCCCTTTCCTCTGCCTGTCATTGTGTAGCTGAAGTAGTAATTTCCCTTGTACAAAAGCGTCTTATATATAGAAAAAAACTGAAAA